>LR738713.1:15741975-15986162 GCA_902687465.1 Secale cereale
AGTGGGCGGGGGCGCGTGGGCAGCGGCGGCGGCGGCGCGGTGGAGACGTGGGCGGGAGGGAGGAAGAGGTGGACGAAGGATCGATTTGGCGAGGGAGGGACGAGGGATCGAGGAGTACTAGCTATAGGGGGGAGAATACTAATGGCGCACCCCGTTGCGGTGCGCCATTAGAATGTTTTTTTTCTGATAGCAATGGCGCACCAGTGGGACGGTGCGCCATAAGTAATTTTTTTAGATAGCAATGGCGCACCAGCCAGCGATGCGCCATAAATAAATATTTTTTATATAAAAACAGTAATAATTTTTTATTTGAAAATATTTATGAATATAAAAAAATATCATGAATATGAATATGAATATGAATATGAAACAGTAATAAATTTTTATAAAAACAGTAATAATTTTTTATTTGAAAATATTTATGAATATAAAAAAATATCATGAATATGAATATGAATATGAAACAGTATTTTTTTTATAAAAACAGTAATAATTTTTTAAAAAATATCATCATATTTTTTTATTTGAAAATATTTATGAATATAAAAAATATCATCAAATTAGTTATTTGAAAATACCATCAAATTTGTTATTTGAAAATATAATCAAATTTGTTTTTTGAAAATATAATCAATTTTTTTAGTTGCATTCATTTGTGACGGTGGAGCGGGGGAGGGTGCGGGGGTCGTCGCCGGTGGTGGAGCGGGGGAGGGTGCGAGGGGTGCTTGGCGGCGAGGGGGATCTCGCAAGGGGAATCTGGCGAGGGGGGATAACGATCGAGATGGAGGGGGATCGAGATCGAGTGTTCTCATGAATATTCAATATTTTTCATGAATTCAAAAAGTGCCCATGAAATTTAAAAATATTCATGATAGTTCAAAAAGTGCCCATGAAATACAATCGAGAAATGAAGATTACAATTTAAATACAATCTATCTTAGCTAGCTAGCTATCTGTTCACAATCTTCTTTCCCTTCTTTTTCGCAAATGGAGTTCTTCTGTGGAACAGACGTCCTTTAGGTAGGGTGGTCCTGCTTCTTCTTGTGGTGTATGCTGCTACTTCATCATCGTCGTCATGTTCGATCTTCGGGTCGCCGTACTTGTCGAAGTCTTGCTCACTCGCTACTCCATCCATTCCGATGATCTTCCTTTTGCCTCTCCTCACGACAACACGACTGGGCTTTGACGGGTCGGTAATGAAGAATCATTGGTCAACTTGGGAAGCCAATACCCATGGCTCATTTTTCGCGGTGACGTTTGCGCCCGCGGTCTTGGATTTGGCTTCGGGTATAACCATGGTGGTGAAATACCGGTCTTCTTTTAGGACGCTCTTGGCCCATCTGACATGGAACATCGGGACCTTCTCTCCGGCGTAGCTCAGCTCCCAGATCTCCTCGATCCTTCCATAGTATCTGTCCTTGTCATTACCGGTGTAGGATTCCATCATTACCCCGGAGTTCTGATAACCATCGCTCTTCATGTCCTTGGCCTCGGTGTAGAATGTGTAGCCGTTGATATCGTACGCCTCATAGGTCATCAGGTTGTGCTCGGCGCCCTGTGACAAGGCGAATATGAGTTGTTCTTCCGCGGAAGAATCCTCATGTAAAGGGTACGACAGAAGCTTCTGCTTGAACCAACGCGTGAAACATGAGTTGTGTTGTTTGATTATATCTCCGTCCATCCTCTGTTGGCCTCGGTCATTGTACGTCTTCTCAATAAAGGTTTTGTGCTCTACCACCCAAGGATCGACCACGTCTATGTGTTGTAGTGCGACTAGGTTTGCTCTTTCAAAGTCGGCGAGTCGACCCTCGAAGTCGACATGCATTTCGCGGCGACCCTCAGGGTGACCCCATCCAGCGAGCCTGCCGAGGTGCCTGTTGACGGGCAGACCAACGGGGTTCTCGATGCCTAGATAATTCGTGCAGTAGGAGATGCACTCTTCGGTCAGAAAGCCCCTGGCTATGCTTCCTTCTGGACGTGACATGTTGCGAACATATCCTTTGATGACACCATTCATCCTTTCGAACGGCATCATGCTGTGCAGGAACGTCGGCCCGAGTTGGATGATATCGTCCACGATATGGACCAGCAGATGCACCATAACATCGAAGAATGCGGGCGGGAAGTACATCTCAAGCTCGCATAGTATCACCACGATCTCTTCCTTTAGCCTTCTGAGTTGCCTCAGGCCAACCGACTTCCGAGAAATGACGTCGAAAAAGTTGCATAGGCCAAATAGCGTTTCATGGACGTGCGCGTCCATGATCCCACGGATTGCAACTGGAAGTATCTGCGTCATCAGCACGTGACAGTCGTGAGACTTCATCCTGCTGAACTTCTGCTTCGCTGGGTCTAGGTATCTGCTTATCTTCCCCGCGTAACCGTAAAGAAGTTTTACTCCTACGAGGCAGGTGAAGAACTGCTCGATCTCCTCCTGACTTAGAGTGAAGCACGCGGGAGGGTAGTCATTTCTGGTCTTCTTGGCCTTTTTGCCTTTGCGACGACTTTCCGTGTCCTGCTTCGCCTCATCATCATCATCATCATCATCATCATCATCATCATCATCATTAGCGTGAAGCTCCTGCCTGATGCCCATTGATTTCAAGTTTGCCCTTGCTTTCGGCCCATCTTTGGTCCTCTCTGGCATGTTGAGCAGGGTACCAAGCAGACTCTCGCACACGTTCTTCGTGATATGCATGACATCAAGGCTGTGAGGCACACGGTGGATCTTCCAGTACGGCAAGTCCCAGAAAACAGACCTCGTTTTCCATACCTTCAGCAGCGGCTCTGGCGCCTTTCGCTTCTTTCCTGGCTCTGGCGCCTTTTGCTTCTTTCCCGGCAGTGGGCAATCTTTCCAATTTTTCAACAACTCGTCAATTTCCTTGCCGCTCCTCGTACGCGGGCGTCTTCGGGGTTCGGTTTCACCATCGAACAGATCCTTGCGTTTTCTCCACAGGTCATCGTCGCGAGGCCACCTTCGATGTCCCATGAACACGGTTTTCAACGACCCGGGATCTCTATCTAGCTGGCGATACGTTGTGTCATCGATGCACCTGACGCATCCAGAAAATCCGTGGACCACCTGCCCAGCGACATATCCGTAACCGAGATAGTCGTGCACCGCCGTGAGCAGTGCGGCTCTCATAGGGAAATATTCTTTCTCTGCGGCGTCCCACGTATTGCCTGGCGTTTTCCACAGCGCGTCTAGCTCCTCTTTCAGCAGCCCCAGATACAGATTGATGTCGTTCCCTGGTTGTTTCGGTCCTTCAATTAGCATACTCATGTGAATGTACTTCCTCTTCATGCACAACCAGGGAGGAAGGTTGTACATCCACACAAACACAGGCCAGGTGCTATGTGTGCTTCTCTGGCTGCCAAACGGATTGACTCCATCGGTGCTCGCGCCCAGCACGATGTTCCTTGGATCGTTCCCAAATTCTGTGTCTTCGAAGTTCAACGCTTGCCACTGGCTCGCATCCTTAGGGTGACTCAGCATCTTGTCTTTTTTATTTATCTCCGGATCATTTGCGTCATCTTCTCGCTTCTTCTCCTCCCTATCCGCGTGCCAACGCAGGAGCTTTGCTACCTTAGGGTCCGCGAAATACCGCTGCAGACGAGGAGTGATCGGAAAGTACCACACCACTTTTTGAGGAGCTTTCTTCCTCTTCTTGTATCGAGTGACACCGCACACCGGACATATGGTAGACTCCGCGTGCTCGTATTGATAAATGATGCAATTGTTCATGCACACATGGTATTTCACATGCAGTAAATCCAGAGGAGACACGATTTTCTTCGCCTCCTCGAAACTGGTCGGGCACTTGTTCCCCTTGGGAAGACGTTAGTGCTAGAATGACATGTTCTCGTCGAAGCATGCGTCGGTCATTTTGTGTTTTACCTTCATCTCCAGAGCCATGAGCGTTACTTTCAGGCGGGTATCCTCGGGACTGCATCCTTCATACAATGGAGTAACCGCGTCTATCTCCAGTTGATCCATCTTGGCTTTCTCTCGGGCGCCAGCTCTTGCGTTATCCGTCTGCTTGAGAAGCAGCTCTTGAATATGAGGGTCCTGCACCCAGCCCATCGATGGTCCAGCATCGTCTGCTCCGCCGGCATGATCATCTTCATGATCATGCCCGTCGTTTGCTCGGGCATCTTCCTCATCATCATGTCCTGCATCTTCTACATGATGACTGTGTACAGCATCACCGTCGTGATCATCTCCTGGAGATTCTTCGTCTTCTCGCCCGCCCGAGTCGCGGTGGTTGTCTTGCTGGCCTTCCTCATTTCTTGCCCAGCCCCCTTGGACGACTTTGTAGTCATCTTCATCACCTTGCCACCGATAGCCATCCATGAAACCATGCAAGAGCAGGTGGTCCCGCACCTGCCCGGAATCCGGGTCCGTAATAAGGCTCTTCAGCTTGCATCTTCGACACGGACATCTTATCTCCGTCTCGTTCTTTTGAAGCATCTCGGCCTTCACGGAGCTCAAAAACCTATTCACGATGCCTTCGGTCATCGTGCGGACCATGGTCGCCTGCGGGGTAGAGCAAACGATATTTTAGAACCAAGAAAAAATTTGGCATGACTTTCCCACAAAATAGGACCAAAAAGAATGCTTAATGCCAAAATTCTCGCCGAAACGGAAATGAATCAACATTCCGGCAAAATATTGGCAACTATCGCATTTCAAATACCGATACACCTGCAAACACAAACATATATGCAACACCACAAACATATGCAACACCACGAACATACATAGATCTAGCTAGGCCATAAAAAGTGCATGTGCACATTGTTGGAGGGAGAACAACATAAAGATAGCTTCCCCCTTACTTACCTATCAAAAAAATAGTAATTTAACCACTTAATTTGAATGAATCTATGGTGCAAATGAGGTGACAAAGAGGAGGCAGCCGAGACAAGCTTTGGAGGAGGAGGTGGAGAGAATGAAGTGGGGAGAAAGTGAGTGGGTAGGAGTGGCTGTCCAAAATATCTTGTTGGTGCCCACTTACTAATGGCGCGCCATCTCCTAATGCGCCATTAGTAACCCAGGTTACTAATGGCGCACCTGCTAGTGGTGCGCCATTAGTAGTTTTGCAAAAAAAAAATACTAATGGCGCACTGTGCCACAGTGCGCCATTACTAGTTCAAACTAGTAATTGCGCACTGTGGCACAGTGCGCCATTAGTAGTTTTGCAAAAAAAAGAATAAAAAATATAATAAAAAAAACAATAGTAGTGGCGCACTGTGTGACTAGTGCGCCATTACTAATGGCGCACTCTGTCTGGATGCGCCATTAGTATGTTTGGAAAAGAAAAAAAATTGATACTAATGGCGCACCATGAGCACGGTGCGCCATTAGTGTATTCCACACTAATGGCGCACCAGCACGTGGTGCGCCATTAGTATATACTAATGGCGTACCGCATGCCTGGTGCACCATTAGTGTCAATCCTATCTATAGCCCTTTTCCTAGTAGTGGGAAGATCCGGCTCCGGCAGCGGGAGAAGACACCTCTAAATCCCTTCCTAATCACTTTACCTCAACTGAGCTAGAAGCTTTCAGGATGATTGAGTTAGCTCAGATTCGCAACAAGCATGTCACAAGTGAAAATCTTTTGTCGAAGGATTACATAGCTGCTCTCAAAGGTATTATCCGCAAGCTGGAAGATCTCGTACGCTCGATATATGAGGATCCCCCGTCACTACTTGTAACTCCATCATCACCACCCCCGAAGAAGGAGACATACCCATATGGGTATGGGCACTCCCCTTGGCAACTGCCAAGCTTGGGGGAGTGACCCCGGTATCGTATCACCATCACTCCTATCTTTACCGTTTTACTTAGTTTGATCCTTTTGGTAGTATCTTGATCTATTAAAATAAAGTTAGCATGATCTAGTAATTGTGAGCTTTTGCCTTGTGAGCTTTATCCTTTGTAATCGAGTCCGTGAGCTATATAATAAAGATTAGTGTTGAGTCAAGGGCTTGATTTCCTCACTCGGGTCATGATAAAAAGAAAGAAAACATAAAGAATATCAAAGAGATCATATCGATCTTATGGGAAGTAATGACTTCACATACAAGAGTATGATAAATTACAGTTGTTGGGAGGTGACAAACATAGTTTTGGTCATCGTTGCAATTAATAGGAAGTAATAAAAGAAGAGAGGCTTCACATACAAATATACTATATTGGACATCTTTTATGATTGTGAGCACTCATTAAAGTATGACATGCTAAAGAGTTGATGTTGGACAAGGAAGACAACATAATGGGTTATGTCTTCTTATATTCGAAATAAAGTATATTATCATGGATCATCCAACATGCTGAGCTTCCCTTTCTCCCTCATGCTAGCCAAAACTCCTCGCACTAAGTAGAGATACTACTTGTGCTTCCATATATCCTTAAACCCAGATTTGCCATGAGAGTCCACCATACCTACCTATGGATTGAGAAAGATCCTTCCAAGTAAGTTGTCATGTTGCAAACCTGCTAAAATATGTATGATTTATTAGTGTGGGAGAAATTAGCTTTATACGATCTTATGATATGGAAGTAATAAAAGCGACGGACTGCATAATAAAGGTCCTTATCACAAGTGGCAATATAAAGCGAAGTTCTTCTATGCTAAGACTTTGTGCATTCAACCATAAAAACACATGACAACCTCTGCTTCCCTCTGCGAAGGGCCTATCTTTTATTCTTGTCTTATAAGTGTCAAGGTGAAATCCACCTTTCCTTTTTACATTATATCCTTTGGCAAGCACATTGTGTTGGAAAGATCCTGACATATATACCCACTTGGATGTAAGTTTTCATGATCTATTACTGTTGACATTACCCTTGAGGTAAAAGGTTGGGAGGCAATACCATAAGCCCCTATCTTTCTCTGTGTCCGATTAAAACTCCATAAACATAAGTATTGCGTGAGTGTGAGCAATTGTGAAAGATTATATGATAGTTGAGTATGTAGGCTTGCTGAAAAGCTCTTATATTGACTCTTTCCGATGTTACGATAAATTGCAATTGCTTCAATGACCGAGACCAAAGTTTGTTAGTTTCTAGTGAAGTTTATGATGCATACTTGATATTGTGGATGAATTGTTACATTATCATAAGAATCATATGAATATATTTATATAAGTTGTTGTTATGAGAATGATCATGATGCCCTCATGTCCGTATTTTGTTTTTATCGACACCTCTATCTCTAAACATGTGGACATATTCTTTGGTATCGGCTTTCGCTTGAGGTCAAGCGAGGACTAAGCTTGGGGGAGTTGATACGTCCATTTTGCATCATGCTTATAAGTTCATATTTATTGCATTATGGGTTGTTCATACATGTTTTGTCACAATACTTATGCCTTTTCTCTCTTATTTTACAAGGTTTACATGAAGAGGGAGAATATCGGCAGCTGGAATTCTGGGCTGGAAAAGGAGCAAACTCTAGAAACCTATTCTGCACAACTCCAAAAGCCCTGAAACTCCACAGAACATCGTTTCGTAAAATATAAAAAATGTCTGGCAAAAGAAATCCATGAGAGGGGCCACCGGCTGTCCTCGAGGGTGGGGGGCGCGCCCCCCCTGCCTCGAGGGCCAGCCGACAGGCCCCCGGTGCCCATCTTCTCCTATATGAAGCGTTTTGACCTAGAAAAAAATCGAAGAGAGGCTTTCGGGACCAGATGCCGCCGTCTCGAGGCGGAACCGAGGCGGAAACCAATCTAGGGCTCCGGCAGAGCTGTTCTGCCGGGGATACTTCCCTCCGGGAGGGGAAAATCGTCACCGCCGTCACCACCAACAACTCTCCCATCTTGGGGAGGGCTATCTTCATCAACATCTTCACCAGCACCATCTCCTCTCAAACCCTAGTTCACCTCTTGTATCCAATCTTTGTACCCAAACCTCAGATTGGTACCTGTGGGTTGCTAGTAGTGTTGATTACTCCTTGTAGTTGATGCTAGTTGGTTTATTTGGTGGAAGATCATATGTTCGGATCTGTTATGCATATTAATACCCCTCTGATCATGAACAATATTATGTCTTGTGAGTAGTTACTTTTGTTCCTGAGGACATGGGAGAAGTCTTGCTATTAGTAGTCATGTGAATTTGGTCTTCGTTCGATATTTTGATGAGATGTATGTTGTCTCTCCTCTAGTGGTGTCATGTGAACGTCGACTACATGACACTTCACCGTTATTTGGGCCTAGAGGAAGGCATTGGGAAGTAATAAGTAGATGATGGGTTGCTAGAGTGACATAAGCTTAAACCCTAGTTTATGCGTTGTTTCGTAAGGGGCTGATTTGGATCCATATGTTTCAGGCTATGGTTAGTTTTACCTTAATACTTATTTTGTAGTTGCGGATGCTTGCATTAGAGGTTAATCATAAGTGGGAGGCTTGTCCAAGTAAGGGCAGCACCCAAGCACCGGTCCACCCACATACCAAATTATCAAAGTACCGAACTTGAATCAGATGATCGTGATGAAAACTAGCTTGACGGTAATTCCCATGTGTCCTCGGGAGCACTTTCCTTTATATAAGAGTTTGTCCAGGCTTGTCCTTTTCTACAAAAAGGATTGGGCCACCTTGCTGCACCTTATTTACTTTTACCGTTTGTCACTTGCTACCAATTATCTTATCACAAAACTCTCTGTTACCTATAATTTCAGTGCTTGCAGAAAATACCTTACTGAAAACTGCCTATCATTTCCTTCTGCTCCTAGTTGGGTTCGACACTCTTACTTATCGAAAGGACTACGATAGATCCCCTACACTTGTGGGTCATCAGTGCTAACCACATTGCCGGTAGGAAAGAAAGCAGTGAGTTGTAAGTGGATCTATACAGTGAAGCAGAATCCTGAGGGGAAGGTGGAACGGTATAAGGCCAGATTGGTCGCCAGAGGATATAGTCAAACTTATGGAATGGACTATGACGAGATGTTTGCTCCAGTGGCAAAGATGAATACAGTAAGGGTATTGGTTTCCTGTGCTGCAAACTTTGGGTGGAAATTGCATCAATTAGATGTCAAGAATGCCTTCTTGCATGGTGAGTTGCGGGAAGAAGTGTACATGGAGGTACCACTAGGTTTTGGTACTTCACAGACCACGGGGAAGGTATGCAGGCTGAAGAAATCCTTGTAAGGACTGAAGCAATCACTAAGGGCTTGGTTAGATAGGTTCAGACGTGATGTTCGTGCTATGGGGTATGGTCAATGTAATGGTGACCACACGGTGTTCTACAGACACTCACTCTCTAATCGAAAGATCACCATTCTTGCACTTTATGTGGATGACATTATCATCATCGAAGATGACGAGGAGGAAATAAAGAGATTGAAGGGTCGTCTGAGCAATGAGTTAGAGGTGAATGATTTGGGAAACCTAAAATACTTCCTTGGGATTGAAGTGGCTCGGACAGAGAAGGGAATATCTTTGTGCCAAAGGAAATACACCTTGGACCTCTTGAGTGACATGGGCATGATTGAACAAAATCATCAAGTGACAGCTCAGTCAGGCGAGCTGGTGAATAAGAAATATTATCAGAAACTGGTTGGTAGGTTATTGTACTTGTGTCATACCAGGCTTGACATTACGTATGCTGTGGGTGTGGTGAGCAGATACATGCATGAACCAATGAGTGGGCATCTTGATATTGTGCACAGAATTCTGAGATACTTGAAGGGGACTCCGGGTAAAGGGTTGTGGTTTGTGAAGAGTGGCCATCTTGAGGTGGACGGCTATAGTGACTCTGATTGGGCCAGTTGTCAAGATGATAGAAGATCAACTTCTGGCTATTGTGTGTTTTTGGGAGGAAACATGGTGCCGTGGATAAGCAAGAAACAGACTGTTGTGTCTAGATCAACAGCAGAAGCCGAGTATAGAGCATTATCTCAAGGGTTATGTGAGATGCTCTGGGTGAAGTACCTACTGAGCGAGTTGAAACTTCTGAGGAAGGGACCCTTGAAGGTGTGGTGTGACAATCAGTCAGCTATAGCCATTGCTAATAACCCAGTTCAGCATGATAGGACAAAACATGTGGAAATTGACCGCTTCTTCATTAAGGAGAAACTTGATGCTGGGATCATCAGTCTTACTCACGTCAGCTCTGGGCAGCAGTTTGCAGATTGCTTGACAAAGGGACTAGGAACGAAGGACTATAACTTGGCATGTGACAAGATGGGGATGATAGATATCTACCACCCATCTTGAGGGGGAGTGTTGAACCGGTATGGGCCCAAGCCCATTAAGCCTTGTCACTTGGGCCCAAGCCCATGAGGAGGTGCTGACCTAGAAGGAGGCTTCCAGTCCTCCCGTTCCCAGTAGAGCTGCCACACACATACGACACAGCTACAAACAGGGTGAGCCTGCGACTCAACAAGCACATACTTGAAAAGAGTGACTCCTCCATATTTTGTCAGAGAGCTTGGATGATGTGCGAGCGATGATCATCTTGTTGGTCTGGAAAATCTGGATTATGCGGAACAATCTGGTGCGTGGGGATCACTGGGGACTATGTACCTCTAGTTATGGTGATCCGTCAGCACTTATGGAGTAATTGACAATAAACTACCACATTTCACGTATCCGTCCCACAGAACTACCACATTTTGAAAAGGGATAATTGATTTTATACCCCTAGTTGGGTCACACTCGGCAGTTTTGCCCCTAGTTTACAAAAACCCTCGGTCTTGCCCAAGTGAGTTTGGTTCACTTATGCTTTTGCCGTTCCGTCTCAATTCCGTCCGGTCAAAGGCATTTGACCGTTAGACGGATATTTCTCTAGACCATTTTGCCCCTCCTTATAACTCCAGTGAAAATATGAAGAGAAAAAACTAACACTTACACATGGGTACCAACCACATAGAAAAAAATTGCAAAATAGAAAATTAGTCTCTCTTCCTCTCCCCTCTCTCCTCTCTCAATCTCTGAATCTCTCAATCTCTCTGCCGCTGAGAAAATAATAGCAGTGATGACGAGAAATTGCATCAAGCAAGGTCAACTGCAAGGGGGCAGTGGCAGATGCTAGGGAGGCCCGAATCAGCATGGGGTATGCGGGCGCGGTGGAGAGACGACCAGATCCCACCGCGGGAGGTCCGGGATGAACCAGATATGGCCGGGATGGAGGTTGGGGAGGCGCTAGCGACCGGCGGTGAGTTAGATGGCAACTGTTTTCGCACGGGAGCTCATGGCGCCATGGCCATGGTGGCTTGAAGCCATGGGAGAAGAGCGGTGCGCTCAGACGGGAAGAACAGATGGGGGAGGAAGGAGAAGGATGGAGGGGTCCTACAGCTTTTCTCCGGCAGTGGTCCAACGGTGCGGTGGCCTAGGCAGGCGCCAGATAGGCCGGCGCGACACACATCCTTTCCCGGCGGCGGCACTATCTCTGGAGGGAGGCTCGGGCTGGACGGGATCCGTTCAGGATGGAGGTCGGGGAGGAAATGGCGACTAGCGGCGGGGCAGATGGGTAGGTGCTGCTTGTCCTAGAGCTCGAGGTTCCATGGGCATGGCGGCTTGAACCTGCAGAAGAATGGCGATGTGCTCAGACGTGAACAAGCAGAGCGATAAAAGGAAGGAGAAGGGCGGCGTGTCCTGCTGCTCGTTGTCGTAGGCGAGGTGGTCGGGGTCACACTGTTCTAGAAGTGAGGGCGACGGATCAGGCACGGCGGACCGTGGTGGCGCTCGAAACGGCCAGCGGCGCCACCGGTGGCCTCCTGTTGCTTGCAAAGAAACAAGAGTGGGGCACGCAGAGAGAAAGAGGCACACTGAGAGAGAGGATGGGAAAAATGGTCTAGGAAAATGTCCGACTACCGGTCAAACGCCTTTGATCGGACGGAATTGGAACGGAAGGGCAAAAACATAAGAGGACTAAATGCACTTGGGCAAGACCAAGGGTTTTTTGAAATTAGGGGCAAAACTGCCGAGTGGGACACAACTAAGGGCACCAAATTAATTATCCCTTTTGAAAACTGACCAAAAACTCCAGATTAGTGCTAATTTCGTGACAAAAAACTACCAGGTCAAGTTGAAGACTGATTTAACCATTTTAAAGCCCTTTCTGACAGAGATGGCCCACCTGTCGGGACGGCTGCCGCGCTAACGCCTAACGGTGCTCGCCACCGCCGCCATTGTTGCCGAAGCTCGTTGTTGCTCTTAGGCATTGCTGATG
The DNA here is from genome assembly GCA_902687465.1 of Secale cereale. NCBI lineage: Eukaryota > Viridiplantae > Streptophyta > Magnoliopsida > Poales > Poaceae > Secale > Secale cereale. Next base: position 15,754,156 of record LR738713.1, read on the forward strand.
CTGCTCTACCTGTTGTCGTTGCTACCTGTCGCTACCGCCATTGTCCCCCCTGCTGGCCTCTGCTGCCCGCGCCGGCGAGCTCCTGGCCTTCGATGCCTGCTGCCGCGCAACTCCTACCCGCGCCCCCTGCTGGCTTGCTTCCGCTGTGGCTTGCCGGCCCCGCCGCCATAGACCGCCCGTGCCGTCGGCTCGCGCTGCCCGCCGGCCTGCGTGCCTCGCCGTAGCCCCCCCTCCCCCCCGCTGCTCGACTCCCGCCTCTGCCTTCGCCGCGTGCAGTGCGAGGCAGAGCCGACCGAGGGCTAGTTCACCCGGCGCTCGTGCTGGGGTCCGACGTGGTGTAAAGCGAGCAGGCGGCCAGAGGTACCCTCTTTTCGTCTAATGCACAAGAGGTTTTTGTTCAAATTCCAAAGAGAGAGAGGAGGGGAGGAAGAAGAAGGTTGATGATGACGTGTGGGTCCCACCTATCATAACGGTTAACTTGACGGTCAAAATAAACATAGTTGACTTTGCTGCCAGTCCCACATGTCATAAATGTTGGAGAAATGAGCAACTAGCTTTACTGAGGGCCAAAGGCCAGTACATATACATATGTGGTAAAGTGCAGAAAAGCCCCTTATACAATGGGGATGTACACAAGGAGCTATACACATCTAACACCCCCCTCAAACTCATGGTGGATCAACAACAGTGAGTCTGGAGAGGAAAAAGCCATGCTGCGCTCGAGTCTGTGCCTTCGTGAAGAAGTCCGCCAACTGTAACACAAAGGGCACATAGTGAAGAGCGAGAGTCTGATCCTGCACAGCAGCACGCACAAAGTGGGCATCCACACCGATGTGCTTGGTGAGCTCATGCTTCACCGGGTTGCGCGCAATACTGATAGCACTGATACTGTCTGATAGTAGGGGTGTCGAGGTAGTAGCAGACACACCAAAATCCTCAAGTAACCAGATCACCTCAGCCGTCAACATAGCCACGGCTCGCAACTCAGCCTCTGTACTCGAGCGAGAAACTGCAGTCTATTTCTTTGTCTTCTAGGCAATAAGAGAGCCACCAAGAAAGACACAATAAGCAGGCAGCGAGCGTCGATCAGAGGGATCACTACCCCAGGTAGCATCAGAGTAGACCTGGAGCTCAAGAGAGCTGGAGCGGGGAAAGAAAGGGCGCTGAGAGATCGTGCCACGAAGATATCGTAGAACACGGAGGAGATGATTGTAGTGGACAGAGGTGGGGGCTGAAACAAACTGACTCAGGATGTGGACATGATAGGAGATGCCAGGACGCGTAACAACAAGATAGACAAGACTGCCAACAAGGTGAAGATAACGAGTGGTATTAGGAAGAGGGTCACCATCAGAGGCACGATGTTGAACGTTGAGCTCCATAGGAGTCACAACTGTGCGCTCATCACCGAGAGCAGCACGAGCAAGAAGATCCTGAATATATTTTTCTTGGGAGATGTAGAAGCCATCAAAGGTCGAGGAGATCTCAATCCCAAGAAAATAGCGAAGTGGACCAAGTTCAGTCATGAGAAATTGGTCGCGAAGACAAGCCTTAACAAAGGCAATATAGTCAGAGTTGTCACCAGTGATGATCATGTCATCAACATAGAGAAGGAGAAGAGTCCTACCACGAGGAGACGTGTGAACAAACAACGCGGGATCATGATCACTGGGAAAGAAACCAGCGGAAGTCACCATAGAGGCGAAGCGCTCAAACCAGGCACAAGGGGCCTGTTTAAGACCATAGAGGGAGCGGAGAAGTCTACAGACCATACCATCAGGAGCATAGTACCCCGGTGGTGGCTGCATATAAACCTCCTCACGCAACTCACCATTGAGAAAGGCGTTCTGAACATCCAGTTGAGAAATAGAACAATGATGAACAGAAGCCACCGCGAGAAGAGTGCGGACAGTGGTCATGTGGGCCACAGGAGCGAAAGTCTCATCATAATCGCGTCCCTGCTCCTGCTGAAAACCACGGGCCACAAGACGCGCTTTAAATTGTAGTGCTCAAGAGAACCATCAGAGCGAGTCTTAATCTTGTAGACCCACTTGTAGGTGATGGGACGAACAACGAAAGGGAGGGAAACCAGATCCCATGTGCCAGAGCGCTCAAGGGCAGCAAGCTCTTTGGCCATCGCAAGTTGCCATTCAGGCTGAGTCATGAAAGTCCGATAGGGAGTGGGCTCAGCAATAACAGAGAGACCGTACCGATCAGGAGAGTATCGATCAGGCGGGCGGCGAGGCCGAGCACAGAGGTTATGAACCGGGGGAGGCGTGAAGGGAGATGCACCAGAGGTGGAAGGCGCGTCAGGGGAAGCATCCTCAGGACAAGGGCGACGAGTATAGTGGAGAGGAAATGGTGAGAGAGGGCGACAGACTGGAGATGATGGTGGAGAGGTGGAGGAGGAGGATGGGGAAGATGAGGTCGGTGGTGAAGGAGAAGGGATGAGAGGTGCCGGAGAAACAGGTGAAACATGAGGCACATAACAGGGTGAATCGGGAAGGAGAAGAAAATAAATATCGTCCACAGAGAAGCTCGAGGAAGAAGGACGTGGATAGTAAGAGCGAGACTCATCAAAGGTCACGTCACGCGAGATGCGCAAGCGACGACTGTAACACCCCATATGTAACACTTTCCAATAATGGCAATAAAGCATTCTCATTTTGATCCTTGTCCTTATCCTTGGGGGTTCTTGTCATTTTATTTTGCATTGCCATATCATTTATTATTTTGCATCCTTGCATTGCTTCATCATCATAGCATCACGGCATCATAGTTTACTTTCTTGTTGTTGTATGTGTGAGACCTTGTGATGTTGTGCGTGTGGTTCTAGCTATGCCTAGCTAAACCCAAAAACCCCATCCTTGTTTCACTCTCCTATTCTTCTTCTTCTTCTTCTTCTTCTTCTTCTTCTTCTTCTTTTCTTTTCTGTCCTTTCTTTTCTCCATTGTGCAAGTCACCTAGCCAAGCCCATGGTTGTTCTTTCTTTTCCTAAAAATCTTGCACCACTTATAGAACCTCTCTGCCAAATATCACCCCATTTGAAAATGATTTGGTTGGGTTTTAAAATGACAAGAGTTTGAACCATATTCAAACTCCTTTTATTTTTCTGCCTCTAAAAATGTCCAACTCAATTTTAATAAATAGGGCTTAAATCACTGAGCATGGGGATATTTTTCTTTTCCCCTAACTCTTTTTTCTTTTAGCCTGTGCTTTTATTTTTCTTTCTGTCCGAAGAAATAAAGTAAAAGAAAAGAAACATCAGCTAGCACAATGGCATGGGCCTCCTCCTCCATCTCTCTCCCCCTGGCCCAGCTTTCCCCTCGCAGCGCAGGCCAATCTCTCCCCCGCAGGCCCGCATAGCGCTCGCAGTCGTGCCGTCTCTTCCCTCGCGCCTGGCCCCACCTGTCTGTCTCTCACCCCGCGCCTCCATCTTCTTCCGCCAGCGAAAAGCAGAGCAGAGCGCGCCCTCGCAGTCGCGCCGTGATCACATACGTCGAGGTCTCGTGATCCGAGCCATCCATTTAAACCCGCAGCTTGTCCAGCCCCTCTCACTAGGGTTCCCCTTCCTCCTCGTCGCCGCCTGGAGAGCCAAGCACCACTAGATCCGCAGCTCCAGTCGACACCCGCACGCATCTGAGAGCGCCACCACGTCTCCGGCGAGCCCCTCGTCGACCTCAGCCTCGCCAATGATGTCCTTCTGCTTCCACGACGTCGACTACTTCGTCTATGTCCACTACGCGGAGCCGGTCGCCTCCACGCTGACGTATTCTTCCTCTTCTTCATCTCCGGTGGCCGTACCTGTTCGAGACCCGCCGCCGTCGACTCCGTCCACGAATGGGCCAGCCGAGCACATCTCCGTGCTCGTGGTGAGCTCCTCTTTCTCCTCGTGCCTTTTTTCCCTTCCTGCGCGCCCTCTAGGCCCTAGGCCCTAGTTCATCGAGCGCCCGAGCTCATCGCCGTCGGACCTCGTCGCCGGCGAGTGTCCCGACCCCTCTAGTGCGTCGCTTGCTGTCCGTTCGCTTCAGTGCGTCGCGTAGGAGCTGCCTGTGCAGTCGCCGTACCGCCTAGGCCTCTGCATCGTCTCACCGTTGCTCCGTCGCCGCCGTTTTGTCGTTGCTCGCCACCGGCGCTGTATTGCCCGTTAGTTGATGCTAGTGCATCGAGTGGGTGCGGAACTCTTCCAGGAGCAATCCGCACCACTCCGCCGTCTCGTTTGGTCGCCGGAGCAGCTCTGACGAGCAGCTCCGACGGGCCCTTGTTTTCCCCTACTCTGCATCCCCAGTTTAGTCTTCAGTTAAACCACCTGTTATCTGTCAAGGTTCGAGTGCTAGCGCAGTGGTTTGTCTCTTCGTCAGTTAGCTTCAGGTCTTGTGTTTGAATCCTTGCGGGCGCAGTGGCTATTAGCCCCCTTTTTAATTTTCCTGTGTGGCTGACAGGTAGGCCCCACCTGCCAGCCTCACAGGCTTCTCCAGCCCCAGCACGCACCCGCTGGCGCCAGCTCAGTGAGGCCGGGCCCTCTTGTCAATGGCCGTGGCTAGCTGAGCCCTGGGTCACTTTGACCATGCGCTTTGTTTTTCTTTTTCTTTTTCTGTTTTGTGTTTTCTTTTTCTTTTTCTGTCATTTTCTTGTTAATTTAATAACTGTTGAAATATGTTTCTGATGAAAATGAGTCCTATAAGAAAAGTGCTTAGAATTTTATGTAGATTATGAATATGCTATTTGTTATCATGTTTAAAAACATTTAAAATGTTGTTTGAATTTATTCTTGTTTTAAAAATGCTTAAAGTTGTAAAAATCATAACTAAATATCTACAACTCCAAATTTAACAAACTTTATATGAATTTGGGGTAGAAAAATGTGTAGAATATTTTGGTGCTTTTGTTTAGCATGTTTGACAACTTTATCACAGAAGTTTTCCAGATCTGTCCCAAATGCAAATAAATTAATATGGGAGTTTCTGGATATTGTTGTTATTTATTTTCAGCCCATTTAAATGTGCTAGCATGTTGCTGTAATATTAGTTGCACCCTTGCCATGTTAAACAACACCTTAAAACTTGTTGGATGCTTGTTTGAACAACCTACATTAACTTGTTAGTGTTCCTTTGCTTGTTTCATTCTTGTGTATGATCTTGTTGGATGTGATGTTGTTGCACTCTTGTGACCCTAGGCCATGAATCATATCTACTCTTGTCCTTGCTCATCATGTTCATGCATCATGTGGATGAGCACTGCATGTTGATTGATTTTGTTCCGTTGTTGCATTGTTGTGTTTGGTTAGAGCCCGGTGACGATACGGAGTATGAGGTTTCTACCGAGGTTGAGTGTGAGGAGCAAGGTTACGATCCCTCCGTGGAATCAACAGGCAAGATGACCTTACCCAGATATCACTACTATCTTTGCCTATGCTAGATGTCTCGCTCTTTAGATTATTGCCTTGATGCCTATGTCTGTTTGTCAAACTCCTATTGTTGCCATGAAACTCTCTAACCACCCACCCAGAAAACCTTTGATTGGCTACGTAAGCATCGCTCAGCCCCTCTTATAGCGTTGTTAGTTGCAGGTGAAGATTTGAAGATTCTTGCTTCATGATAAAGTTATTGTTGGGATATCACAATATATAATCTGTTAAACTTAATCATCTATATATTGGTAATGGGTGGAAGGCTAAGCCTCTTGCTTGGTGTTTTGTTCCACTCATGCCACCCTAGGAACCGTTAAACCGGTGTTATGTTCCTTGATTCTGCGTCCCTAACACGGTTGGGGTTTATGGGCCCCCCTCGATAACCCGCTTAGCGCTAAAGCTTTTCCAGGAAGGCCCACCATTGGTTTTACATTTGCCTAATAACTAAAATTTGCATTGTGCATTGCAAACCCGTTTTCTTAATTAACAACCCGGGCCAGTGCTCCTGATGAGTGTTGGTCCATACTGAGCAGATTGCGGGGCCACCTTGAGTAAACTCAAGGGCTGGTAAAAACCTGTAGGATGACTCATCCAGTCATCGCCTGAGACGAGATACGCACGGCTACTATCAGGGTGTCGGCACGCTGGGAGGTCTTGCTGGATTAGTTTTACCTTTGTCGGAATATCTTGAGCACGGGATTGCAAGAATACTCGGGTCTTCCCACCTTGGAGTTGCGACTCCGCAGATCGTGAGCTTGTGATGGGCTAAGTTGGGACACCCCTGCAGGGTTTGATCTTTCGAAAGCCGTGCCCGCGGTTATGTGGCAGATGGGAATTTGTTAATATCCGGTTGTAGATAACTTGACACCATGTTCATAATACACTACCAGCGTGTGTAACCGTGATGGTCGCTTTCCGAAGGGGTTCGGGAAGTGAACACGGTGGGGTTATGTTTGACGTGCTTAGTTAGGTTCACTTCGTGATCACTTTGATGAACGTTGGCACTTTCTCTCCTCGCTCTAAACACGTAAGCTAGTGCTAGTGCTGCTGCAACCTTGTTTAAGCCTTTTCCACACCTAAGGCTTTGATAGTATTGCTACCCGGGAACGGGATTGCTGAGTCCTCCGTGGCTCACAGATTCTACACAACACCAGATGCAGGTACCGTTGAGAACTACACAGGTGGTGGTTCAGAGTTGTATTGGGAGTTCGATGAAGAACGTGGGCGATACTACGTGTCTTACCCAGAGGATCAGTAGGGCTCTTACTAGGATTATCGGGACCTTGTGTTGCTTTATTTATGGTATCTTTCATTTGTATCTTCGTCCATTGTCGGACTCTGATGTTATTGGATGATGTATGTTAACGTATTACATTTTGTGACGTGGCGAGTGTAAGCCAACTACTCTTTTACATTTTCATCCCCTCTTTTACATGAGTTGTGCAAAGATACCATACTTGAGATCATTCTAGTATGTGATTATACCTTTAAGTCGTGCCTCGACACGTGGGAGGTATAGTCACATACTGGGCATTACAAGTTGGTAATCATAGCCTTCTCCGACCTAGGAGCCCCCCTGATTGATCGAATCGTTGACGGTTGAGTCTAGGCACACACATGAAAAAGTTTTGAGTACTATATATATCGGAGAGTAGGAATTCTTTTTACTCCTCATCCCTTTATCACTCTGCTGAGGACTCCTGATGATGTTCTATCTCTTCTACTCTAAAAAATTCACTAATTTTTTTTAGGATCACGCGAGTATTGTTTGGATTGTTTCGATATATTTGTGACGAGAACATTGTTCTCGATGCCTCTTGTCATTTAGGGGTTGTGGCAGTGTCCCGGGCGTTGAGCTCCGAGGTGTTGTCGTCACAAATCTATCGCAGCGGTTCTATAATACTTAAGACGGCCGACATCGAAAACTCTTCTATGCGGTTAGTGATGAGATAACCCCGACATCACCCAGTACCGGGGAGGTAGTTCGGGAGTATTGCCACAGCTTGTATAGCAGATGCGTTTCGAAGGTCCGAGGTAAACGGTTTCCAAAAATGACTGGTTATGTGTTGAAGGATGGATACAGCTGGATGTAGGATTAGAGTTGAGTGCGCGGTGCTTCCCCTGTATCCCCAACACCCGATTGCATAACCGGAAATCTTTGGAAATTAATAGGTGGGTTCTTCTAGTAGCTCGTAGGCATTCTTCCAACGAGTGCATGATATGGAGTTCGGGGTTTAACATTGAGTGAAGAGGTTTTATGGGTGTTGTTCCAATCGGGAGTTGCATCTTAAAGGGTCCTTGGCTATGCTGATCCGGGGATTGCAAAACCCTTTTGAAACATGTTCCATGAGCTTTCAGCACAAACATGTGGAACGAAACTTCTATCTTGTATTTGTTCTATCTGCTCCTTGTTGTTTTTATTTACCTTTTGTTCTCCCAAGTGGCTTCTCGAGAAGATTGTTGTACCATTGAACTGTGGAATACATTCATTCATTTTGTTTGAATGTTCTTGTGAAGACTTATGTTGCAATTTCTAGCCGTTGATTCAACTTATATATTTTCAATCAATGGCTAATAGTTGTCATCTCATTTAGGATGGCGCCTAAGAAGGTTCCCAACGCTAACCCAGAGGGTGAAGAAGAGCGTGTTCCTGCGTCCTCCTTCCCCTCCTCCTCCGTCTGAGGTCTGGAGAGCAATTATGCAAGCGACAAGCCAGAACACCCAGATGCTTATGCAAATGATGCAGAACATTCAAGCCAACCAAGCAAATCAAGGTGGTCATGGGAACCAAGGCCAAGGCAATCAATTCAATCAACCTCACTTTGCAACCCTCAACCAATTCTTGGCAAACCAACCGAAGTCTTTCAGTTACTGTGTGGATCCGCTAGATGCTAAAGACTGGATAACTGACATCAAAAAGCACTTTGAATGCAGTAACGTGAGACCTGAGGATTATGTCAAGTTTGCTACCTTCCAACTCAAAGACCAAGCTGCTGATTGGTGGCAACAGTACAAAGATTCCATATGTGGTCGTGAGATCTCGTGGACTGACTTCTGCAAGGATTTCCGCTCTCACCACATTCCAACCAGTGTCATTGAAGGCATGCGTGAGCAATTCCGCAACCTGAAGCAAGGCACCATGTCCGTCTATCAATACAATGTCAAGTTCCAGAATCTCGCTCACTATGCCAAGCAAGACATCCCAGATGCCAAGAGCAAGATTTATCAGTTCCGTGGTGGTCTGAAGGATGAACTCCAACTAGCTCTCACCTTGTTCGAGGCGGATGAATTTGACCAATTCTATAATATGGCTCTTAAGCAAGAGGCAGCCCAGATCAAGATTGAAGCTTCCAAAAAGAGGATCCGAGATGTTGTTCACTCCTCCTCGTCTTCTCAAGTGGTTGCCGAGCAGTAGAAGTTCTGGCTTCCACCTCCTCCAGTGCTCCGTGCTCCAAACAACAACAAGCACTCAGGTGGCCGTGGTTTCTCCCACCCACCCAACCCAAGCAATCAGTCCAAGCCTCAGTTTCAAGCTTCAAGATCAAGTGGTCCTTATCACCGTCCTCTCTCAGAAGTGGTTTGCAACAAGTGCACTCAGAAGGGTCACTATGCTAACAAGTGTCCCAACCCAAGGCGCCTTCCGCCTCCTCCACCTGTCAGCACTGCTATTGTCAAGCACAATCCTAAGCAAGCAAGAGTGAATCTGATGAATGCAGCTCAAGCAGAGAATTCTTCAGATGTGATACTTGGTAACCTTATAGTTAACTCTATTCCTGCAAAAGTATTGTTTTATTCTGGTGCATCTCTCAGTTTCATATCAAGGCCATTCTTTACCAAGCATAATTTCACTTCGGCATTTCTGGATAAGAAGTTGCAAATTATTTCTCCGGGCAGAAACATGACTTCTAATTTGATGGCTCCGGATGTATCTATTCATATGGGTGATTACCGCTTTCTGGTTTCTTTGGTTGTTCTCGGCAACTCCGACATTGATATTATTCTTGGGATGAATTGGCTTTCCAAGCATGATGCAAACATTGATTGTGCAAATAAGGAAGTCAATCTTAGTCATCCTGACGAAGATGTGATTATCTTTGCCTCTCGAGATAACACAATCAGGCTATTCTCTCTCAATGACAAGGGCGAGATTAATGCCATCTCTCAGATTCCGGTGGTCAATGAGTATGAAGATGTTTTCCCTGAAGAGCTTCCACGCATGCCTCCCCATCGTCAAGTTGAATTCGTCATTGAACTCGAGCCCGGTACCGAGCCAGCATGTTGGCGTCCGTACAAGCTTTCCCCTGATGAGTTGAAGGAGTTGAAGAAACAACTCGATGAGCAAGAGCGTATGGGTCTAATCAGGCCTAGTACTTCTCCTTGGGGCCGTGGTGTTCTATTTGTCAAGAAGAATGATGGCATGGAACGCCTTTGCGTTGATTACCGGCCATTGAACAAGAAGACAATACAGAACAAGTATCCGCTCCCTAATATCAATGAATTGTTCGAGCAGCTCAAATTAGCAAAGGTGTTCTCAAAGCTCGATCTCCGGATGGGTTACCATTAGATCCGTATCCGTGAAGAGGATATCCACGAGACCGCATACAGAACAAGCTATGGCTCCTATGAATATACGGTCATGTCTTTTGGCCTCGCAAATGCTCCACCCACCTTCTCAAGGATGATGCACGTCATATTCAACCACTACACCAATGAATTTGTTCTTGTCTATCTGGATGACATCTTGGTATTCTCCAAGAATGAAGAAGATCATGCCAAGCACCTCCGTTTGGTCCTGGACAGGCTCTGTGAACACAAGTTCTATGCGAAGATCTCCAAATGTGAATTCTGGCTGGATAAAGTCTTATATCTTGGCCATATCATCCCTGCCGAGGGTATTTCTGTGAACCCCGAGAAAGTTGAAGCTATTGTCAACTGGGAACCCCCGCAGAACGTCAAGCAACTCCGAAGCTTCCTTGGTCTCGCTAGCTATTGCAGAACGTTCGTTGAGAACTTCTCCAAGATTGCCAAGCCTCTTTCCAACGTGCTGCAGAAGAATGTCAAGTACTCCTGGACTCCTGATTGTGATGTGGCATTCAAAACACTCAAAGAGAAGCTCATTTCTGCTCCGGTTCTTACTCCTCCGGATGAGTCCTAGCCCTATGAAGTCTTTTGTGATGCTTCTTTGCAAGGACTTGGCGGTGTTCTCATGCAAGACAAGAAGATTGTGGCATACACTTCTCGTCAATTGAAACCAAATGAGAGGAATTACCACACACATGATCTCGAGCTAGCAGCAGTTGTACATGCTTTGATCACGTGGAGACACCTTCTGTTGGGCAGAAAAGTGGACATCTTGACCGATCACAAGAGCTTGAAGTACATCTTCACACAACCAAACCTTAACCTTCGCCAGACTCGTTGGGTTGAGATGATCCAAGAGTATGATCCAAGCATTGAGTACACACCTGGCAAGGCCAATGTCATTGCAGATGCCTTGAGCAGAAAGGCATATTGTAACAGTCTCCTTCTCAAGCCGTTCCAGCCTGAACTTTGTGAATCATTCAGGAAGCTCATCCTCCAAGTTGTTCCGCAAGGATTTTTTGCAAACCTTCAAGTTGCTCCTACCTTGGAAGATCAGATCCGTGAGGCCCAACTCAGTGATGCTATGGTGTAAAAAGTGAAAGATGGTATTGCTAAGGGTACTCCCAAATACAAGTGTTATCGTGTTGATGAGAAAGACACCTTGTTCTTTGAGGACAGAATTGTGGTTCCCAAGGGTGATCTCAGGAAGCTCATAATGAACGAAGCACATGACTCCCTCCTCTCGATTCATCCCGGAAGTTCTAAGATGTACCAAGACCTCAAGCAATCATACTGGTGGACTCGCATGAAAAGGGAGATTGCCCAATTCGTGAATGAATGTGATGTCTGCAGAAGAGTGAAGGCAGAGCATCAACGTCCAGCCGGTCTCCTTCAACCTCTACCTATTCCCGAGTGGAAATTCGATCACATTGAAATGGATTTCGTCACTGGGTTTCCTAAGTCCAAGAAGGGGAATGATGCTATCTTTGTAGTGATTGACAAGCTAACTAAAGTAGCTCATTTCCTTCCCGTCAAAGAATCCATCAACGTAGCTCAGCTGGCAGAGCTGTACACTTCCAGAATTGTTTTGTTGCATGGCATTCCTCAACTCATCTCCTCAGACCGTGGAAGTTTGTTCACATCCAAGTTCTGGGACTCCTTTCAGTCAGCCATGGGCACTAAGATTCGTTTCAGCACTGCGTTTCATCCTCAGGCTAGTGGGCAAGTCGAAAGAGTGAACCAGATCCTCGAAGACATGCTGAGAGCTTGTGTCATCTCTTTTGTTATGAAGTGGGAAGATTGTCTCCCGTTTGCCGAATTCTCATACAACAGCTTCGAAGCAAGTGCCGGCAAAACTCCTTTCGAAATCCTCTATGGCAGAAAGTGTCGTACCCCGCTCAACTGGTCCGAGACTGGTGAACGTCAACTTCTTGGCAATGATTTGATCTCAGAAGCCGAAGAAATGTGCAAAGTCATACGTGAGAATCTCAAAGCCGCTCAATCGTGTCAAAAGAGTTACTATGACGGCAAGTATCGTGATTTGGATTTCGACATTGGAGATCATGTCTATCTCCATGTTTCTCCTATGAAAGGAACCCAAAGATTCGGTATCAAAGGAAAGCCTGCTCCGAGATACGTGGGCCCTTTCAAGATTCTTGGCAAAAGAGGCGATCTAGCCTACCAACCCGAGCTTCCCTCCAACTTTGCAAATGTTCATGACGTGTTTCACGTGTCTCAACTCCGCAAGTGCTTCAAGACACCTGAACGCGCCATTCCGTTCGAGGAGATTGATCTTCAACAAGACTTGTCTTATCGTGAGCACCCTGTTGCTATTCTTGAGGAAACTAAGCGCAAAACCCGCAACAAGTCCATCAAGTTCTTGAAAGTTAAGTGGTCACACCATACCGACCGAGAAGCTACGTGGGAACGAGAAGATCACCTTCGTTCTGAGTATCCTTCCTTCTTCCAGTCCTAGATCTCGGGACGAGATATTTTTGTAGTGTAGGAGAGTTTGTAACACCCCATATGTAACACTTTCCAATAATGGCAATAAAGCATTCTCATTTTGATCCTTGTCCTTATCCTTGGGGGTTCTTGTCATTTTATTTTGCATTGCCATATCATTTATTATTTTGCATCCTTGCATTGCTTCATCATCATAGCATCATGGCATCATAGTTTACTTTCTTGTTGTTGTATGTGTGAGACCTTGTGATGTTGTGTGTGTGGTTCTAGCTAAATCCAAACCCCCCCTCCTTGTTTCACTCTTCTCTTCTTCTTCTTCTTCTTCTTCTTCTTCTTCTTCTTCTTCTTCTTCTTCTTCTTCTTCTTCTTCTTCTTCTTCTTCTTCTTCTTCTTCTTCTTTTCTTTTCTTTTCTGTCCTTTCTTTGCTCCATTGTGCAAGTCACCTAGCCAACCCCATGGTTGTTCTGTCTTTTCCTAAAAATCTTGCACCACTTATACAACCTCTCTGCAAAATATCACCCCATTTGAAAATGATTTGGTTGGGTTTTAAAATGACAAGAGTTTGAACCATATTCAAACTCCTTTTATTTTTCTGCCTCTAAATATGTCCAAGTCAATTTTAATAAATAGGGCTTAAATCATTGAGCATGGGGATATTTTTCTTTTCCCCTAACTCTTTTTCTTTTAGCCTGTGCTTTTATTTTTCCTTCTATCTGAAGAAATAAAGTAAAAGAAAAGAAACAACAGCTAACACAGTGGCATGGGCCTCCTCCTCCATCTCCCTCCCCCCAGGCCCAGCTTTCCCCTCGCAGCGCAGGCCCATCTCTCTCCCGCAGGCCCGCAGAGCGCTCGCAGTCGCGCCGTCTCTCCCCTCGCGCCTGGCCCCACCTGTCTGCCTCTCACCCCGCGCCTCCGTCTTCCTCCGTCAACGAAAAGCAGAGCAGAGCGCACCCTCGCCGTCGCGCCGTGATCACGGACGTCGAGGTCTCGTGATCCGAGCCATCCATTTAAACCCGCAGCTTGTCCAGCCCCTCTCTCTAGGGTTCCCTTTCCTCCTCGTCGCCGCCTGGAGAGCCAAGCACCACCAGATCCGCCGCTCCAGTTAACACCCGCACGCATCTGAGAGCGCCACCTCGTCGCCGGCGAGCCCCTCGTCGACCTCAGCCTCGCTGACGGTGTCCTTCTGCTTCCACGACGTCGACTACTTTGTCTACGTACACTACGCGGAGCCGATCGCCTCCACGCCGACGTCTTCTTCCTCTTCTTAATCTCCGGTGGCCGTACCTGTTCGAGACCTGCTGCCGTCGACTCCGTCCACGACTGGGCTAGACGAGCACATCTCCGTGCTCGTGGTGAGCTCCTCTTTCTCCCTGTGCCTTTTTCCCCTCCCTGCGCGCCCTCTAGGCCCTAGTTCCTCGAGCGCCCGAGCTCACCGCCGTCGGACCTCGTCGCCGACGAGTGTTCCGACCCCTCTAGTGCGTCGCTTGCTGTCCGTTCGCTTCAGTGCGTCGCGTAGGAGCTGCCCGTGCAGTCGCCGTACCGCCTAGGCCTCTGCATTGTCTCGCCGTTGCTCCGTCGCCGCCGTTCTGTCGTTGCTCGCCGCCGGCGCTGTAGTGCCCGTTAGTTGCTGCTAGTGCATCGAGTGGGTGCGGAACTCTTCCAGGAGCAATCCGCACCACTCCGCCGTCTCGTTTGGTCGCCGGAGCAGCTCCGACGAGCCCTTGTTTTCCCCTGCTCTGCATCCCCAGTTTAGTCTTCGGTTAAACCACCTGTTATCTGTCAAGGTTCGAGTGCTAGCGCAGTGGTTCATCTCTTCGTCAGTTGGCTTCAGGTCTTGTGTTCGAATCCTTGCGGGCGCAGTGGCTATTCGCCCCCTTTTTAATTCTCGTGTGTGGCTGACAGGTAGGCCCCACCTGCCAGCCTCATAGGCTTCTCCAGCCCCCGCGCGTACCCGCTGGCGCCAGCTCAGCGAGGCCGGGCCCTCTTTTCAGTGGCCGTGGCTAGCTGAGCCCTGGGTCACTTTGACCCTGCGCTTTGTTTTTCTTTTTCTGTTTTGTGTTTTCTTTTTCTTTTTCTGTCATTTTCTTGTTAATTTAATAACTGTTGAAATATGTTTCTGATGAAAATGAGTCCTACATGAAAAGTGCTTAGAATTTTATGTAGATTATGAATATGCTATTTGTTGCCATGTTTAAAAACATTTAAAATGCTGTTTGAATTTATTCTTGTTTTAAAAATGCTTAAACTTGTAAAAATCATAACTAAATATCTACAACTCCAAATTTAACAAACTTTATATGCATTTGGGGTAGAAAAATGTGTAGAATATTTTGGTGCTGTTGTTTAGCATGTTTGACAACTTTATCACAGAAGTTTTCCAGATCTGTCCCAAATGCAAATAAATTAATATGGGAGTTTCAGGATATTGTTGTTATTTATTTCCAGCCCATTTAAATGTGCTAGCATGTTGCTGTAAGATTAGTTGCACCCTTTCCATGTTAAACAACTCCTTAAAACTTGTTGGATGCTTGTTTGAACAACCTACATTAACTTGTTAGTGTTCCTTTGCTTGTTTCATTCTTGTGTATGATCTTGTTGGATGTGATGTTGTTGCACTCTTGTGACCCTAGGCCATGAACCATATCTACTCTTGTCCTTGTTCATCATGTTCATGCATCATGTGGTTGAGCACTGCATGTTGATTGATTTTGTTCCGTTGTTGCATTGTTGTGTTTGGTTAGAGCCCGGTGACGATACGGAGTACGAGGTTTCTACCGAGGTTGAGTGTGAGGAGCAAGGTTACGATCCCTCCGTGGAATCAACAGGCAAGATGACCTTACCCAGATATCACTACTATCTTTGCCTATGCTAGATGTCTCGCTCTTTAGATTATTGCCTCGATGCCTATGTCTGTTTGTCAGCCTCCTATTGTTGCCATGAAACTCTCTAACCACCCACCTAGCAAACCTTTGATTGGCTACGTAAGCATCGCTCAGCCCCTCTTATAGCGTTGTTAGTTGCAGGTGAAGATTTGAAGATTCTTGCTTCATGATGAAGTTATTGTTGGGATATCACATTATATAATCCGTTAAACTAAATCATCTATATATTGGTAATGGGTGGAAGGCTAAGCCTCTTGCTTGGTGTTTTGTTCCACTCATGCCACCCTAGGAACCGTTAAACCGGTGTTATGTTCCTTGATTTTGCGTCCCTAACACGGTTGGGGTTTACGGGCCCCCCTCGATAACCCGCTTAGCGCGAAAGCTTTTCCTGCAAGGCCCACCATTGGTTTTACATTTTCCTAATAACTAAAATTTCCACAGGGTGTTGCAAACCCATTTTCTTAATTAACAACCCGGGCCAGTGCTCCTCATGAGTGTTGGTCCAAACTGAGCAGACTGAGGGGCCACCTCGAGGAAACTCAAGGGCTGGTAAAAACCTGTAGGATGACTCATCCGGTCGTGTCCTGAGACGAGGTATGCGCGGCTACTATCAGGGTGTCGGCACACCGGGAGGTCTTGCTGGATTAGTTTTACCTTTGTCGGAATATCTTGAGCACGGGATTCCGAGAATACTCGGGTCTTCCCACCTAGGAGTTGCGACTCCGCAGATCGTGAGCTTGTGATGGGCTAAGTTGGGACACCCCTGTAGGGTTTGATCTTTCGAAAGCCGTGCCCGCGGTTATGTGGCAGATGGGAATTTGTTAATATCCGGTTGTAGATAACTTGACACCATGTTCAAAATACACTACCAGCGTGAGTAACCATGACGGTCGCTTTCCGAAGGGGTTCGGGAAGTGAACACGGTGGGGTTATGTTTGACGTGCTTAGTTAGGATCACTTCGTGATCACTTTGACGAACGTTGGCACTTTCTCTCCTCGCTCTAAACACGTAAGCTAGTGCTAGTGCTGCTGCAACCTTGTTTAAGCCTTTTCCACACCTAAGGCTTTGATAGTATTAATTGCTACCCGGGAACGGGATTGCTGAGTCCTCTGTGGCTCACAGATTCTACACAACACCAGATGCAGGTACCGTTGATAACTACACATGTGGTGGTTCAGAGTTGTACTGGGAGTTCGATGAAGAACGTGGGCGATACTACGTGTCTTACCCAGAGGATCAGTAGGGCTCTTACTAGGATGATCGGGACCTTGTGTTGCTTTATTTATGGTATCTTTCATTTGGATCTTCGTCCATAGTCAGACTCTGATGTTATTGGATGATGTATGTTAATGTATTACATTGTGTGACGTGGCGAGTGTAAGCCAACTACTCTTTTACATTTTCATCCCCTCTTTTACATGAGTTGTGCAAAGATACCATACTTGAGATCATTTTAGTATGTGATTATACCTTTAAGTCGTGCCTCGACACGTGGGAGGTATAGTCACATACTGGGAATTACAACGACAAACGGGATCCCAACAATGATAGCCCTTGTGCTCATCACTGTAGCCAAGGAAAACACACTCAACCGACTGAGCAGTCAGTTTGGTGCGCTCTCGTGGGGCAATAAGTGTTGGGGAACGTAGTATTTTACAATTTTCCTACGATCACGCAAGATCTATCTACTAGATGCATAGCAACGAGAGGGAAGAGTGTGTCTACGTACCCTCGTAGACCGGAAGCGGAAGCGTCAAGTGACGCGGTTGATGTAGTCGAACTTCTTCGCGATTCAACCGATCAAGCACCGAACGTACGGCACCTCCGCATTCAGCACACGTTCAGCTTGATGACATCCCACGAGCTCTTGATCCAGTTGAGCTTCACGGGAGAGTTTCGTCAGCACGACGGCATGGTGACGGATATGATGTATTCACCGGCGCAGGGCTTCGCCTAAGCACCGCGACGGTATGACCGAGGTGTGTTTCTATGGAGGGGGGCACCGCACACGGCTGGAACAATTCAACTTGTGTGTCTTTGGGTGCCCCCTGCCCCCGTATATAAAGGAGCAAGGGAGGAGGGCCGGCTGGCCTCCTATGGTGCGGCTAGGGCAATCCTACTAGGAATAGGATTGCAATCCTATTCCTAGTAGGAGTCCACCAAGAAGGAAGAGAGGGAAAGGAAAAGAGGGAGAGGTGGCGCCTCCCCAATCCTAGTCCAACTAGGATCCCTAGGTGGGGCGCCGGCCAGCCTCTATGGGCTGCCTCTCTCCTTTCCTCAAGGCCCACTATGGACCATCCCCCCTCGTAGGGGGTTCCGGTAACCCCCTCCGGCAATCCAGTTAAATCCGAAACTTTTCCGGAACACTTCCGGTGTCCGAATATAGTCGTCCAATATATCAATCTTTATGTCTCGGACATTCCGAGACTCCTCGTCATGTCCGTGATCTCATCCGGGACTCCGAACCCTTCGGTACATCAAAACTCATAAACTCATAATACCGATCGTCATCAAACGTTAAGCGTGCGGACCCTACGGGTTCGAGAACTATGTAGACATGACCGAGACTCATCTCCGGTCAATAACCAATAGCGGAACCTGGATGTTCATATTGGCTCCTACATATTCTACGAAGATCTTTATCGGTCAAACCGCATAACAACATACGTTGTTCCTTTTGTCATCGGTATGTTACTTGCCCGAGATTCGATCGTCGGTATCTCCATACCTAGTTCAATCTCGTTACCGACAAGTCTCTTTACTCGTTCCGTAACACATCATCTCGTGACTAACTCATTAGTCTTTTGCTTGCAAGGCTTATTGTGATGTGTGTTACCGAGAGGGCCCAGAGATACCTCTCCGACACTCGGAGTGACAAATCCTAATCTTGATCTATGCCAACACCACGAATACTTTCGGAGACACCTGTAGAGCATCTTTATGATCACCCAGTTACGTTGTGACGTTTGATAGCACACAAGGTGTTCCTACGGTATTCGGGAGTTGCATAATCTCATAGTCATAGGAACATGTATAAGTCATGAAGAAAGCAATAGCAGTAAAACTAAACGATCATAGTGCTATGCTAACGGATGGGTCTTGTCCATCACATCATTCTCCTAATGATCGATCCCGTTGATCAAATGACAACTCATGTCTAAGGCTAGGAAACATAGCCATCTTTGATCAATGAGCTAGTCTAGTAGAGGCATACTAGGGACACTTTGTTTTGTCTATGTATTCACACATGTACTAAGTTTCCGGTTAATACAATTCTAGCATGAATAATAAACATTTATCATGATATAAGGAAATATAAATAACAACTTTATTATTGCCTCTAGGGCATATTTCCTTCAGTCTCCCACTTGCACTAGAGTCAATAATCTAGCTCACATCGCCATGTGATTTAATACCGATAGTTCACATCGTTATGTGAATAACACCCATAGTTCACATCGCCATGTGACCAACACCCAAAGGGTTTACTAGAGTCAATAATCTAGTTCACATCGCTATGTGATTAATACCCAAGAGTAATAAGGTGTGATCATGTTTTGCTTGTGAGAGAAGTTTAGTCAACGGGTCTGTCACATTCAGATCCGTATGTATTTCGCAAATTTCTATGTCTACAATGCTCTGCATAGAGCTACTCTAGCTAATTGCTCCCACTTTCAATACGCATCCAAATTGATACTTAGAGTCATCTGGATTTAGTGTCAAAGCTTGCATCGGCGTAACCCTTTACGACGAACTCTTTATCACCTCCATAATTGAGAAACATTTCCTTAGTCATCCAGTTACTAAGGATAATTTTGACCGCTGTACAGTGATCTACTCCTGGATCACTATTGTACCTCCTTGTCAAACTCATGGCAAGATACACAACATGTTTGGTACATAGCATGTCATACTTTATAGAACCTATGGCTGAGGCATAGGGAATGACTTTCATTCTCTCTATATTTTTCTGCCGTGGTCTGGCTTTGAGTCTTACTCAACTTCACACCTTATAAATCAGGCAAGAACTCCTTCTTTGACTGATCCATTTTGAACTACTTCAAAATCTTATCAAGATATGTACTCATCGAAAGTCTTATCAAGCGTCTTGATCTATCTCTATAGATCTTGATGCCCAATATGTAAGCAGCTTCACCAAGGTCTTTCTTTGAAAAAACTCCTTTCAAACACTCCTTTATGCTTTCCAGAAAATTCTACATCATTTCCGATCGACAATATGTCATTCACATATACTTATTAGAAAGGTTGTAGTGCTCCCACTCACTTCTTGTAAATACAGGCTTCACCGCAAGTCTGTACAAATCTATATGCTTTGATCAACTTATCAAAGCGTATATTCCAACTCCGAGATGCTTGCACCAGTCCATAGATGGATCGCTGGAGCTTGCATATTTTGTTAGCACCTTTAGGATTGACAAAACCTTCTGGTTGCATCATATACAAGTCTTCTTTAATAAATCCATTAAAGAATGCAGTTTTGTCATCCATTTGCCAGATTTCATAAAATGTGGTAATTACTAACATGATTCGGACAGACTTAAGCATCGCTACGGGTGAGAAAGTCTCATCGTAGTCAACTCCTTGAACTTGTCGAAACCCTTTCGCAACAAGTCGAGCTTTGTAAACAGTAACATTACCGTTTGCGTCGGTCTTCCTCTTGAAGATCCATTTATTTTCGATGGCTTACCGACCATCGGGCAAGTCAACCGAAGTCCACACTTTGTTCTCATACATGGATCCCATCTCAGATTTCATGGCCTCAAGCCATTTTGCGGAATCTGGGCTCATCATCGCTTCCTCATAGTTCGTACGTTCATCATGGTCCAGTAACATGATTTCCAGAACCGGGTTGCCGTACCACTCTGGTGCGGAACGTACTCTGGTTGATCTACGAAGTTCAGTAGTAACTTGATCTGAAGTTTCATGATCGTCATCATTAGCTTCCTCACTAATTGGTGTATGAATCACTGGAACTAGTTTCTGTGATGTACTACCTTCCAATTCGGGAGAAGGTACAATTACCTCATCAAGTTCTACTTTCCTCCCACTCACTTCTTTCGAGAGAAACTCCTTCTCTAGAAAGGATCCATTCTTAGCAACGAATATCTTGCCTTCCGATCTGTGATAGAAGGTGTACCCAACAGTTTCTTTTGGGTATCCTATGAAGATTTACTTCTCCAATTTGGGTTCGAGCTTACCATGTTGAAACTTTTTCACATAAGCATCGCAGTCCCAAACTTAAAAAAATGACAGCTTAGGTTTCTCGTCAAACCACAGTTCATACGGTGTCATCTCCACGGATTTAGATGGTGTCCTATTTAACGTGAATGTAGCTGTCTCTAATGCATAACCCCAAAAGCAATAGTGGTAGATCGGTAAGAGACATCATCGATCGCACCATATCTAATAAAGTACGGTTATGACGTTCGGACACACCATTACACTGTGGTGTTCCAGGTGGCGTGAGTAGTGAAACTATTTCACATTGTTTTTACTGAAGGCCAAACTCGCTAACTCAAATATTTTACCTCTACGATCATATTGTAGAAACTCTTATTTTCTTGTTACGATGATTCTCCACTTCACTCTGAAATTCTTTGAACTTTTCAAATGTTTCAGACTTGTGCTTCATTAAGTAGATATACCCATATCTGCTCAAATCATCAGTGAAGGTCAGAAAATAACGATTCCCGCCGTGAGCTTCAATACTCATTGGTATGCGTACATCAGTATGTATGATTTCCAACAACTCTGTTGCTCGCTCCACAGTTCCGGAGAACGGAGTTTTAGTCATCTTGCTCATGAGGCATGGTTCGCAAGCACCAAGTGATTCATAATCAAGTGATTCCAAAAAGTCCATCACTATGGAGTTTCTTCATGCGCTTTACACCAATATGACCTAAACGGCAGTGCCACAAATAAGTTGCACTATCATTATTAACCTTGCATCTTTTGGCTTCAATATTATGAATATGTGTATCACACGATCGAGATCCAACAAACTATTTTCATTGGGTGTATGACCATAGAAGGTTTTATTCATGTAAACAGAACAACAATTATTCTCTAACTTACATGAATAACCGTATTGCAATAAACATGATCAAATCATATTCATGCTCAACACAAACACCAAATAACACTTATTTAGGTTCAACACTAATCCCGAAAGTATAGGGAGTGTGCGATGATGATCATATCAATCTTGGAACTGCTTCCAATACACATCGTCACTTCATCCTTTAGCTAGTTTCTGTTCATTATGCAACTCCCATTTCGAGTTACTACTCTTTAGCAACTGAACCAGTATCAAATACCGAGGGGTTGCTATGAACACTAGTAAAATACACATCAATAATCTGTATATCAAATATACCTTTGTTCACTTTGCCATCCTTCTTATCCGCCAAGTATCTAGGGCAGTTCCACTTCCGGTGACCATTTCCTTTGCAGTAGAAGCACTTAGTTTCAGGCTTGAGTTTCGCTTTGGGTTTCTTCATGGGAGTGACAACTTGCTTGTCATTCTTCTTGAAGTTCCCCTTCTATCCCTTTGCCCTTTACTTGAAACAAGTGGTCTTATTAACCATCAACACTTGATGTTCTTTCTTGATTTCTACCTTCGCTGATTTCAGCATTGCGAAGAGCTCGGGAATTACCTTCGTCATCCCTTGCATATTATAGTTCATCACGAAGTTCTACTAACTTGGTGATAGTGACTAGAGAACTTTGTCAATTACTATCTTATCTAGAAGATTAACTCCCACTTGATTCAAGTAATTGTAGTACCTAGACAATCTGAGCACATGCTCACTGGTTGAGCTATTCTCCTCCATCTTGTAGGCAAAGTACTGTCAGAAGTCTTATACCTCTCGACACGGGCATGAGTATGAAATACTAATTTCAACTCTTGGAACATCTCATATGCTCCGTGGCGTTCAAAACGTTTTTGAAGTCCCGGTTATAAGCCGTAAAGCATGGTGCACTAAACTATCAAGTAGTCATCATACCGAGCTTTTGTCAAAACATTCATAACGTCTACATCTGCTCCTGCAATAGGTCTGTCACCTAGCGGTGCATCAAGGACATATTTCTCTGTGCAGCAATGAGGATAATCCTCAGATCACGGAACAATTCCGCATCATTGCTACTAACATCTTTCAACTTAGTTTTCTCTAGGAACATATAAAAAATAAACGGGGAGCAACATCGCGAGCTATTGATCTACAACATAGATATGCTAATACTACCAGGACTAAGTTCATGATAAATTAAAGTTCAATTTAATCATATTAATTAAAGAAATCCCACTTAGATAGACATCCCTCCGGTCATCTAAATGATCACGTGATCCAAATCAACTAAACCATGTCCGATCATCACGTGAGATGGAGTAGTTTCAATGGTGAACATCTTATGTTGATCATATCTACTATATGATTCACGCTCGACCTTTCGGTCTCCAGTGTTCCGAGGCCATATCTGCATATGCTAGGCTCATCAAGTTTAACCCGAGTATTCCGCGTGTGCAAAACTGGCTTACACCCGTTGTATTTGAACGTAGAGCTTATCACACCCGATCATCACGTAGTGTCTCGGCACGACGAACTTTCGCAACGGTGCATACTCAGGGAGAACACTTATACCTTGAAATTTAGTGAGGGATCATCTTATAATGCTACCGTCGTTCTAAGCAAAATAAGAAGCATAATAAGATAAACATCACATGCAATCAAAATATGTGACATGATATGGCCATCATCATCTTGTGCTTTTGATCTCCATCTCCAAAGCACCGTCATGATCACCTTCGTCACTGGCGCGACACCTTGATCTCCATCGTAGCATCGTTGTCGTCTCGCCAACTATTGCTTCTACGACTATCGCTACCGCTTAGTGATAAAGTAAAGCAATTACATGGCGATTGCATTTCATAAAATAAAGCGACAACCATATGGCTCCTGCCAGTTGCCGATAACATTACAAAACATGATCATCTCATACATAGCCGTATAACTCATCATGTCTTGACCATATCACATCACAACATGCCCTGCAAAAACAAGTTAGACGTCCTCTACTTTGTTGTTGCAAGTTTTACGTGGCTGCTACGGGCTTAGCAAGAACCGTTCTTACCTACGCATACAAAACCACAACGATGTTTCGTCAAGTATGTGCTGTTTTAACCTTCACAAGGACCGGGCGTAGCCATACTTGATTCAGCTAAAGTGAGAGAGACAGACACCCGCCAGTCACCTTTAAGCAACGAGTGCTCGTAACGGTGAAACCAGTCTCGCGTAAGCGTACGCGTAATGTCGGTCCGGGCCGCTTCATCTCACAATACCGCCGAAGAAAAATATGACATGCTGGTAAGCAGTATGACTAGTATCGCCCACAACTCATTGTGTTCTACTCGTGCATATCATCTACGCATAGACCTGGCTCTGATACCACTGTTGGGGAACGTAGTATTTTAAAATTTTCCTACGATCACGCAAGATCTATCTACCAGATGCATAGCAATGAGAGGGAAGAGTGTGTCTACGTACCCTCGTAGACCGGAAGCGGAAGCGTCAAGTGACGCGGTTGATGTAGTCGAACTTCTTCGCGATTCAACCGATCAAGCACCGAACGTACGACACCTCCGCATTCAGCACACGTTCAGCTTGATGACGTCCCACGAGCTCTTGATCCAGTTGAACTTCACGGGAGAGTTTCGTCAGCACGACGGCGTGGTGACAGATATGATGTATTCACCGGCGCAGGGCTTCGCCTAAGCACCACGACGGTATGACCGAGGTGTGTTTCTGTGGAGGGGGGCACCGCACACGGCTGGAACAATTCAACTTGTGTGTCTTTGGGTGCCCCCCTGCCCCCGTATATAAAGGAGCAAGGGAGGAGGGCCGGCTGGCCTCCTATGGTGCGGCTAGGGCAATCCTACTAGGAATAGGATTGCAATCCTATTCCTAGTAGGAGTCCACCAAGAAGGAAGAGAGGGAAAGGAAAAGAGGGAGAGGTGGCGCCTCCCCAATCCTAGTCCAACTAGGATCCCTAGGTGGGGCGCCGGCCAGCCTCTATGGGCTGCCTCTCTCCTTTCCTCAAGGCCCACTATGGACCGTCCCCCCTCGTAGGGGGTTCCGGTAACCCCCTCCGGCAATCCAGTTAAATCCGAAACTTTTCCGGAACACTTCCGGTGTCCGAATATAGTCGTCCAATATATCAATCTTTATGTCTCGGACATTCCGAGACTCCTCGTCATGTCCGTGATCTCATCCGGGACTCCGAACCCTTCGGTACATCAAAACTCATAAACTCATAATACCGATCGTCATCAAACGTTAAGCGTGCGGACCCTACGGGTTCGAGAACTATGTAGACATGACCGAGACTCATCTCCGGTCAATAACCAATAGCGGAACCTGGATGTTCATATTGGCTCCTACATATTCTATGAAGATCTTTATCGGTCAAACCGCATAACAACATACGTTGTTCCTTTTGTCATCGGTATGTTACTTGCCCGAGATTCGATCGTCGGTATCTCCATACCTAGTTCAATCTCGTTACCGGCAAGTCTCTTTACTCGTTCCGTAACACATCATCTCGTGACTAACTCATTAGTCTTTTGCTTGCAAGGCTTATTGTGATGTGTGTTACCGAGAGGGCCCAGAGATACCTCTCCGACACTCGGAGTGACAAATCCTAATCTTGATCTATTCCAACACCACGAATACTTTCGGAGACACCTGTAGAGCATCTTTATGATCACCCAGTTACGTTGTGACGTTTGATAGCACACAAGGTGTTCCTACGGTATTCGGGAGTTGCATAATCTCATAGTCATAGGAACATGTATAAGTCATGAAGAAAGCAATAGCAGTAAAACTAAACGATCATAGTGCTATGCTAATGGATGGGTCTTGTCCATCACATCATTCTCCTAATGATGTGATCCCATTGATCAAATGACAACTCATGTCTATGGCTAGGAAACATAGCCATCTTTGATCAATGAGCTAGTCTAGTAGAGGCATACAAGGGACACTTTGTTTTGTCTATGTATTCACACATGTACTAAGTTTCCTGTTAATACAATTCTAGCATGAATAATAAACATTTATCATGATATAAGGAAATATAAATAACAACTTTATTATTGCCTCTAGGGCATATTTCCTTCAAGAAGGACATAGCACACACATTCAAACATATGGAGAGGTGAGTAGTCAGGAGAGCGACCAGTGAGACCTCCATAGGAATACC
This sequence comes from Secale cereale, assembly GCA_902687465.1. NCBI lineage: Eukaryota > Viridiplantae > Streptophyta > Magnoliopsida > Poales > Poaceae > Secale > Secale cereale. The sequence goes on from LR738713.1 coordinate 15,779,777, forward strand.
ACCCTGCAAAGCAGTCGATAGCTGAATGTTGATGAGATAGGTGGATGCAGAAAAAGCCTCAGCCCAAAAGTGGGGTGGAAGGGAGGCGGCAATCATCAGAGCACGAGCCGTCTCAAGCAGATGACGATTTTACGTTCTGCAACACCATTCTGAGTATGAGCACCAGGACAGGAGAACTGGGCAAGGGTACCTGTTCTGCGAGAAAACCACGCACCAACTGGGAGATATACTCTCCAGCGGAGTCAACACGAAAAGTACGAATAGGCGTGGAAAACTAGGTGTGAACCATGGCAACAAATCGTTTGTAAATAGAGAGAACCTCGCTACGAGATTTCATAAAATAGATGCAAGTGTAGCGAGAGAAATCATCAATAAACAAAACATAGTAGCGATGACCACCTTTCGAATCAAAGGGAGCAGGACCCCAGATATCCGAATGAACTAAGTCAAAAGGGCGCTGAGATACTGACTGACTGGTAGAATAAGGTAACTGGGTCTGTTTGCCAAGTCTACAACCATTACAATGTAAGGAGACATCTCCAGATACAGACCCTAAGAGGCCCTGACGCACTAATGAAGACAAGCGAGAGCCACATATGTGACCAAGGCGATGATGCCACTGCTGGAAGGACGCAGACGAAGAGGTACCAAGAGCATGGGAGCTGACTAAAGTGGTGGCAGCGGAAGGAACACAAAGCCAGTCAACCTCCCAAAGGCCCTCGGACTCACGGCGCCGGGGGCCAGCACCAACCAAAACCTTGGTGCGACGATCCTGAATGGAACAAGAGTCGGTATCAAGAATGACTCGACAACCAGAATCAGTAAGTTGGGCAGCGGAAAAAATATTCATGGTAAGGCGAGGAACATGTGAAACACTAGGAACAGAAAAGGATGGAGTGGAGAGAATACCACGACTAGTAACAGGAAGAGATGTGCCATCGGCAGTAAGAACATTAATAGGAGAATCAAGAGGGCGAAGGGAAGACAATGCTGAAGATCAGAGGACATATGAAAAGAAGCTCCAGAGTCCAGTACCCATGAAGATGTACCTGACGGTGCAGATGCCGGCGGTGATGAAGTGGTGAAAGCAGCCACAGCAGCAGCAGAACCCCTCGATGAAGAACCGGAGGAAGGCAGGAGGCGATTGAGCCTCACAATGTCTTGGTCAGTGAGTGACGGAGTCGAAGACAACACAGGAGTTCCACTGGAAGAGGAGCGCCTCTAGTTTCGCTGCTTCTGACGACAATCATACTCTGGGTGACCTGGCATGGAGCAGTAGTCACAGAAGGTGTCACGGCACGACCGGCCCCTCTCAACAGAAGGAGGGTGAACCACCCCCTAAAGGTGTGGGCAGGAGCGGTGGAGTGGTGAGACGAGCACACGACATAGGAGCTCGGACAGCCAACACAGAAGGAACAACAAGTAACCCAGCAGAACGAAGGTGGGTCTCCTCAGCACGAAGCTCAGCAAGTATCTCCGAGATAGGGACACGACCACGAGCAAGCAAGTGAGCACGTCGGGGCTCAAACTCAGAGCGAAGACGAGATAAGAACTCATGGACTCGCTAAAACTCCAAATCAGACCGCGTAGTCTGACAGCAGCGGCAAGCTCTACAAACAACTGTCAGAAGAGAGTCAAGCTGGCGCCAGATGACAGAGCATTGTGAATAGAACTCATCAACAAACGAGTCACCCTGTTGTAGAGCATGCTCCTGACGCACCACAGAAAGGTATAGAGCATCACTAGAGGGCTGATAGCGCTGACAAAGGTAGGACCACATCGCTGCAACAGTTCCGAGGCCCATGAACACCGAAGCAAACTGAGGGAGGACACTCGCAGTGAGAACAGCAGCAGCGCGAGCATCATCATTGCACCACTGAGTGTAAGCAGACAGATCATCCCGGCAGGCAAAAAGAGCATCAGAGTATGCTGATACCTGCTGATCATAAGCATCAACTGCCGCATCATCAAGAGCCTTGGCTGCATCCCGATCAGCCTGAGAAGCATCAGCAGCAAGCACCGGCGGAACCGGTGGAACAGGAGCCACCAGAGCAACAGGGCAGGGCAGACAGGGTAACTCGCCAGAGAGAACGCCCCACAACAGAAGGCCGCGCATATGGATACACATGAAGCCCACAAACTCAGCACAGTTGGTGCCATCAAAGATCACTGAGCAGCGAGGAACAGCCACATCGCCTGAAGATGACACACTGAGATATCCCTCCCTCTCTCTCTCTCTCTCTCTCTCTCTCTCTCTCTTTTGGAAGTCAACGGATCTGGATCGGGGGATGAGGCTCACGCGCTCGAGCCAGGACCCCTGATTCTGGATCAAGAAGAGGCTCGCGCGCCCAAGGCCAAGGGCCAGGAGCGGGAACCAGTAGAGGCAGCGGCGTCAGCCAGGCCGGGGGCCAGCCAGGCAGCCGGACGGGCCAGGGACGGCGAGGCCGTGAGGCGGCGACAGTCGGGCGAGCTGGGGACGGCTAGGCCGGGAGCCGGCGGCAGCCGGGCGAGCTGGGGACGGCGAGGCCGGGTAGTGGCGGCAGCTAGACTGGCTGGGAATGGCGAGGCGGCGGCAGCAGCTGGACGGGCTGGGGACGGCGAGGCCGGGAGGCCGGCAGTAGCCGAACGGGACGAGGACGGCGATGGCTGGAACGGAACCGGGGCAGCGGCGGCCTGACGGAGAGGAAGCAGGACATGCCGGGAGCAACGTCGACTACTGGAGAGATGACCGGCAGCGGGTGTGGACGAGGCAGACTAGGTACGAGCACGGAGTTGCATCGTGCGAGGGAGAGAGGCTAGCCTAGCATTTGATACCGTGTTGGAGAAATGAGCAACTAGCTTTACTGAGGGCCAAAGGCCAGTACATATAGAGATGTGATAAAGTGCAGAAAAGCCCCTTATACAATGGGGATGTACACAAGGAACTATACACATCTAACAATAAACAGGTTTAAAATCATAAAAACGGTCATCAACTTAACTTGGTAGTTTTTTGTCACGAAATTAGCACTAATCTGGAGTTTTTGGTCAGTTTTCAAAATATGGTAGTTCCGTGGGACGGATACGTGAAATATGGTAGTTTTTTGTCAATTACTCGCACTTATGCAGTCATTTGGCTTCAGATTCGGTCAAGATATGTTGAGGAAGTGCATAAGGGGAAAGGCACCAACCATATTATACTTGCCTAGTAGAAAGACATGTACTCATTCAGCAGCTGATTGGGCGGCATTGTCTGTTGATGGCTGCTTTGTGGACGCGGATGGAACGACAGGCACGGGCACATGCACCTTCACATTGATACTTGCTGTGTTATTTTTTCGGCAAACCGCCACTTGCTCAACTATAACGACACTCTAGAAGCTGAGATATAAGCGATCATGGAAGGCATGTCATTATCTTTGTAATGGACATACCTGCCTGTGGCGGTACATTTGGATTGCGAAGTAGCCCTGGGTGCGCTCTCTAGCTCGTACTTGATCGTTCCATCCATGACCATATGCTAAGAGATAATAATAAGAGGTTTAATGGAAGCTCCCGAGTTTGTCCTTGGGAAGATTGAGCTGGACCAAAGTAGCATTGCACATTCTTTCGCTAATCATGAGCTGAGCTAACCATATTATTACTTGAGGAATAAAACTTGTTGTGTTGTTAGAGAAAATATATGATGTGATATTTCATATTTGAATGGGCGCTGGCGGTATGCACTCGTATAAGAAAATAAAATTCGTACACGAGGGCCGGCGGCGTTCGGCCCATCCGTGTCCGGCGCTCATCTAAAATTCTAAATCAAGCTGTTCGCGAGACCCTGAAGGAAGGAGCCCTAATCGGAACCCTCCTGGAACGAGAGTCCGGGTCGAGGCAGACTCATCAATATCCGGGGCCGACACCGACTATAAGATACCTGAAGAAGGGGTTCCAAATCGAAAACACTCCAAACTGCTTAGATCGATCGATGGCAGGTGCCTGCGTCGAAGGTGGATCCACCGTTACGGCGGAGGAGAAGGAGAAGGAGAAGGAGGTGGTGGCAGTGCGCCCTCTTCCTTCGATGGAGAACGTGAAGGGGCCCTCCATGGCGGAGGAAGAGGAGGGGGGCGCTTGTGGTGACCCCAGCTGCAAGGTGGGTCCTCATCCTCCGGTGAAGAACATGATGTCTCTGGAGAGGATCGAATATATCCTGTCCTGGGAGAAGCCCGCCCGCCGCGACCCGGAGGAGGACGAGGACGCCCACTTCTTCAACAAGATGGACGACAGCTTCGCCGAGTTCCAGCAGGATGTCTGGAAGGAGGTGCAGGAGAAGGGCTATGTGGAGGTCCCCGACAACTACGAGCAAGAGGCCGCAGAAATCAGACTTGAGGGGTACAAGCGGGCATACCGTAGGGTGTTTGGCATCGATCCGCCGCCTGAGCTACTCAAGGACGCCTGAGCATCTCTGCCGCCCGAGCTCTACTCAATCTGAATTGGAGGGAGGGCTTTGTTATTTTACTTACTGTCTAGAGGTCTATCTATCATTATTCTCTGTAGTAGCGACCACGACAATTTAGTACTCCCTTCGTCTCATAATGTAAGAACGTTTTTTACACTAGTGTAGTGTCAAAAATGTTCTTATATTATGGGACAGAAGGAATAGTTCTATACTATTCAAATATCCGATCATCTGTCTACCAGCCCTTCGCACTCATAATTTACTGGAAAGTACTGGAAAGGATAAATCCCAAACGTACGGATTTTAAGCATGGCAATTCAGACGTTTTACATTTTTCGACAAAGGTAATATATTAATATCACGATGATACCGGATATACCCAGTCTCTGCATCAACAAGATGTCTGGAGACATCCAGGATGCACACAACAAAAAAGAAAATTAAAAAAAGAGAAAAGAAAAAAAAGGCCTGTCACGGTGTACAACCACTCGCAACAGAAGCACTCTAACCACCAGCAAATACAACACCTAGTACGTACTAGGAGAAGGAAACAATGCATAAGCGTTGTCGTCGCTCGATCGAAGATCTTGAATTTTCATCCCGGAGAAAGACCGAGTTTCCAAAACAATGCCTCGAAAATGGCCATTGCCAGGTACAACCAATGAAGATCAAACCTTGGGTTTTCACTCCGGAAATCATTTCTCGGTACTCGAGGAGCACCACCAAAAATGCAGTCCACCTGTGTTGCCACCCCGCTTGCCAAGGCTGCTGCTGCAAGTAGTCGAACGCCAGACACACAAAAAGAACCTGTGTCGCATCGTCTTCAACACAACCAACACTCTCTCTGCCAAAAACAAACCTTCAATCGCATCCGCCTTGTCTTTCTCCATCTCTGTCAATTCCATGAAAATCTATATGAAAACATGTTCCATGGTGACGACCAGAAGAGGAAGCTTCGCGCCTCGCCCAAAAAGGGTGCGAACGACCACATCAATTCCACTCTAGATATCCAGTAGCATCTTGTGACAAACTGCAAATATATCTGAGAGGAAGAACAGAACTTGACCGCGAGTTGCAGTTTGAGCAGGGCCAAAACCACCATTACTTTGGTCGATCCAGCAGTCCCCACACCGCCGACCAACTCTTGGAGATCGGATGTAGTGGGTCAACCTCTGGCCCAGACGAGCCCAAGGTTCAGGCACGAGCGCCACAGCCGGTTTCAGCGTAGCCGCCGCATGGCTTGGCCACACCTCCGCCTCTGGCCTGCAGCACCGTGTCCGCCGCTTCATCCACCCCTCCTCACAGCCGCGCGCCCTGCGAGTAGCCGATCCCCCCCGATGAACTCCTCAAGGAGCCACCGTCGCCGTTGTCCCGACGGACGGATCTGGCGTCCAAGGTGCAGTGGAGATTCCCACCAACAGAGGAGGGCTCAAGAGAAGGCCTCGCCGCCGCCTACCGCCGCACAGGCTTTGCCCATGACGGCCACCACTAGCGGTGAGGGAGAGATCGATGGAGAGAGCCCCTGCATTGACTACAATTCCGCGCCCGTGTCGCCCAAACGTTTAACATGGCAACTTAGTTCACACGAGGTTGGCAAACATGGTAATTTTCTGAAGAAAACAAATGAATTGGGACAAAGTTGCCACCTCGCCTCAACTACTAAAGTTGCCATGAAAGAACGCTTGGTGTCGGGGAACGTAGTAATAATTCAATTTTTTCTACGGGTCAGAAAGATCAATCTAGGAGATGCTAGCAATGAGAGATAGGGAGTGCATCTCCATACCCTTGAAGATATCTAAGGGGAAGCGTTACAAGAACATGGTTGATGGAGTCGTACTCGCGGTGATTCAAATCGCGGAAGATCCAATCCAAATGCCGAACGGACGGCACATCCGCGTTCAACACACCTACAGCCCGGGGACGTCTCCTCCTTCTTGATCCAGCAAGGGGGAGGAGAAGTTGAGGGAGAGCTCCGGCAGCACGACGGCGTGATGCTGGAGCTTATGGTTCTCCGGCAGGGCTTCGCCAATCACCACGGAGGAGGGAGGGCTACACCAGGGGCAAGGGATGCAACTCCCATGCACCTCCCCACTATATATAGGGGTGGAGGGGGCTGGTTTCTTGCCCTCCAAGTCCATTGGGCCGTTGGCAAAGGTGTGGGGGGGGGGGGAAGAAATCTCATCCTTTCCCTTCCCCACCGATATTGTTATCCCTCCTTTTTAGGGATCTTGATCTTATCCCTTCCGGATATGATCTTATTCCTTCTAAGGGGGATCTTGGTGTGCCTTGACTCCACCGGCCACGTTCATGTGGGTCCCCCATGCAGGTGGGCCCCACTCTGGAACCTTCTAGAACCTTCCTGGTACAATACCGAAAAACCCCGAACATTTTCCGATGGCCAAAATAAGATTTCCCATATATAAATCTTTACCTATGGACCATTCCGAAACTCCTCGTGACGTCCGGGATCTCATCCGAGACTCCAAACAACTTTCGGTAACCACATAAAATTCCCATTACAACTCTAGTGTCACCGAACCTTAAGTGTGTAGACCCTATAGGTTCGGGAACCATGAAGACATGACCGAGACAACTCTCCTTGTGGCAACTGCATTAAAAGAACTTTGTGTAAAGTAAACAATCCTTGCACCCGCGGGCACAAGCACCGTTGTTTTCCCCCTTGTGGCAACATCACATCCCCTAGACTCATGTTTCTGTCACTCAAGCTAGTCATCGAGGGGCATGAACCCACAATCGAGCATAACGTTCCCTCTTGGAGTCACTACCTACTACTTGGCCAAAGCAATAAATAACAACGGAGAACATGCAAGAATTACTTATGAACATAAATATAAAAGAGGTAGATCAAATATATTACTCAAGATCAATCTGAACATAATCTCATAATCCATCGGATCCCAGCAAACTCATCATAGCAACAGCATAAGGATTACATAGGTGCCTCGATCATGTAGGGCAGCTCACGAGGACTAATAAGTGAAGCACAAGAACGGGAGGAGAACATCACATAGCTACTGGTCATGGACTCATGGTCCAAGGGAGACTACTCACAACTCATCCGGGAGGCGTCCATGGTGGTGGAGAGGCTCTCGATGGTGATCCTCCCCTCCGGCAGGGTGCCGGGAAGAGTTCTCCTGGTGCTCCCGATCTTGGAAGCGGCGGCGGCGGCGGAACAGAGATGAGATCGCGAAAAAGAGTTCCCGTTCCGAGGGTTTCGAAGGACGCTCTAAATATATGCCAAAGGGGGCACCAGACGGGGCTCGGGTGGCCCAGGCGCCCCCCCCGGCGCGGCCCAGGGGGGGCGCCGCCAGGGCGCCTGGAGCCCTGGTGCCCCCCCCGGCTGTCCTTCGGGCGCAAGGAAGTTTCCGGAACACTGATTTTTTATACAATTTTTCTGGATTTTTCCTGGCAGTTCTCGTAACGTGAAAACCTGAAATACAAAAACAGCCGAAAACAGAAACTGGCACCGGGGTGCACTGGATTAGTAGGTTAGTCCAAATATGATCAACAGTGTATGGAAGTGTATAAATATCATAGCAATATCACCCAAAAGTGGCATGGAGCAAGCAGAAATTATAGATACGTTTTGGACGTATCAACATCCCAAAGCTTAATTACTGCTCGTCCTCGAGTAGGTAAATGATAACAAGAATAATTTCTGTGGTGACATGCTATTAACCATAAAGGACTTTTTATAGTCATATGACAAAAGCTTACTGAGACAATGAATCTATAGTAATTAAGTTGCCTCATGAGAAAATCACAAATGACTGAAAGTTTTACAATATGAAACTGAAACATCAAAAAGATTTGCAATGAACATGATGTGCAAATATGATAAAGTGATATCTAGCTTGCCCCCTTTAGTGAAGCAAAACATAAATGCAGGGGCACCTTCAAGGTTTAAGTGATGACTAGATACAATGATTTCAAAATAAACGATATCACAATCATGCAAAAGACAATGCTACTTTGGGACAATGCACATTACACTCAGAATAACAATCATGCTCTCAGTAGTTGGTGCTTTTAAAAGAAGGTGGAGACTCAACATAAAAGTAAAAGAATGGTTATGTGCTAGAGCTTTTTATTTTGAAAACATATAAGCAATTTTGTCAACGGTAGTAGTACTTCATATGTGTCATGCATAAGACATCCTATAAGTTGCAGCCTCATGCATCGAATACCAATAGTGCTCGCACCTTGTCCTAATTAGCTCGAATTTCCATGGGTTATCATTGCATTACATATGTTTCAACCAAGTGTCACAAAGGGGTACCTCTATGCCACCTGTACAAAGGTCCAAGGAGATAAATCGCATTTGATTTCTCGTTTTTGATAGATCTCAACTTGAGGACATCCATACCGGGACAACATAGAAAATAGATGATGGACTCCTCTTTAATGCATAAGCATATTCTCATAAGAGATTGAGGATTAGTGTCCAAGCTAAAACTTCCACCATGATACATGGCTTTGGTTGGCGGCCCAATGTTCTTCTCTAACAATATGCATACTCATTCAACCCACGGCAAATCACCCTTACTTCAGACAAGACGAACATGCATAGCAACTCACATGATATTCAACAAAAGTGTGATAGTTGATGGCGTACCCAGAAACATGGTTACCGCTCAGCAAGCCACTTATAAGAAATAAGATACATAAGCAACATATTCTTTACCACAATAGTTTTTAAGCTACTTTCCCATGAGCTATGTATTGCAAAGTTAGTTCGCTTAGTACAGGTGGAGGTTAGCAAAAGACTGGGAGCGACCAACTAAGAGAGCAATGACGGTCATAATCATGCAGAGCGACAAAGCAATATTGAATCAGGCATGGTAGTTATATCGCTACTCAGAAATAAAAGATCATAAAGGCTTGACAGACTTTCTTTACAGTCTTAAATATGCGTGAGCATACGCCAAGTCAATCAAAATAAATTCTCGAAGGAAGATATTACTAAACCATACCACATCATAGGCAAACAAATCAAGTTGGTACTCCAATAACACATTGGGAATCCCCCAGCTATTTGAGATTAACCATAAGAAAACCTGAACTACTAAGCGCCATTATGCAAGTAGCATCTTCATCATAGATATATTAACCAATGCAACGGAAGCAAACTCTCTTAATAAGGTGAGCATGGTAATTAAAGAGAGTTCAAGCAACCAACTAAACAAAAGCTCTTTGAAAAGATAAGCATGAATACTAAGAGCAGAGCATGATAGTAGCTATTAAAAGACAAAGAACACACACAGCATAGATAGACATGAAAATTCTATGTTATGTTCTAGGTAGAAGTGGAGCGTGTTTCTCTCCCACATAAAGAAAGCTGAGTTCCGACTCGTTATGAAAAACTAAAAAGAAAACTAAAAGCAAGACGCTCCAAGCATAGCACATAACACATGAAGTGATAAAACTATAGTGGAACGAAAAACGAACTGATAATGTTGATGGAGAAGGGGATGCACGGGGGCATCTCTAAGCTTAGACGCTTGAGTCTCCTTGAATATTTCTTGGGGGTGCACGTGGTCATCCCCAAGCTTGAGCGCTTGACACTCCTGAATCTTTTTATCATCTTCCCTTGCACACTTGAAAACTCCCTTCATACATAACTCATCATAATCTGATTAGCGAGCTTAGTACCCTTAATAAAATAATTGCACCTTGCTGGAAATAAGGATATTCTTGAAGTTCTACTGTTTCTCAAGATTGCCAAAAGGTTTTTGCAAAGAAAAAGCAAGCTCTTGGTTTGCAAAATGAAAGAAAGGCAAAACAGGACAGAATCTGTGAAAAACAGAACAGCAGGTAGTAATTGATCTGTTCGGGGTACTTCTGCAACTCAAATCAAAAAACTCAGAACAGACGCACGAAATACAATTATATAGAGAACGCTGTCGAAAACATTCAGACCAAAAAGATGAACTGGTGATTTTATACGAATTTTTCTATCCAAGGACAGAATCTGTTTCCTGGACAGCACCTCACAACTTTTGAACTTTCTAGCAATCAGAGGCTATACTTGGCACAAATATGAAAAGCAAAGATACAATGATGATTCTACTGTAGTAAACAACATCATGACACAACAAAAGCAAAATAAATTTATTCATTGGGCTGCCTCCCAAAAGCGCTTTCTTTTATGCCTTTAAGCTAGGCATAAGACTTTAATGATGCTCTCGGTGGAATAAGAGTTGAAGAACAAAAGAGAGCATCAAGAAGCAAATACCAAACACATTTAAGCCTAACATGCTTCCTATGCATAGGGATATTGCAATACAATAATTCATTGAAGCACAAAGCAATAAGCATAGGAAGACAAAACAAGTGCGGCTTCAAAACCTTCAACATAAAGATAGGGAACTTGATATTATTGAAATATCTATAAGCATATGTTCCCTTCTCATAATAATTTTCAGTGGGATCACGAATAAACTCAACAATATAAGCATCACATAAAGCATTGTTACCATGATCCACATGCAAAAAGGTACTCTTACTCTCCACATAAGCATCATGAAGAGGATAAAAATTAGTATAAAAGAAAGACATAAGCTCTTGCCAATCAAGCAAGTGTGAGTTATCGAGAAGCTTATACCAATCTGAAGCTTTATCTATAAGTGATACGGCGAACAATGTCCTCATGACAAACTCCCTTGATACACCTGCAAGCTTAAATAATGAACATAATTGTGACAGATATAGCAAGTGTTCACCGGGATGTCTGTCTCCTGCATAACGATTAGCCAAAACATAATTGATAATACCAGCTGGTATTTTATAGGGCACAATTTCAGTAGGGGGAGGAGCAACCACCACAGGTGTGGCGCGTCTTCCTGCAAGCAAAGATCCAATAGCAAGGTTGTCCATAAGCATAACTGGTGAAAAGACATAGAGAAAACTAAAAGGTAAACTAACAAGACTAAAAGCAAAGGTAAAAGATAGCGTGCAACTCCCCTATCCTGAAGAGTGGAGTCCCCGACAACGGCGCCACAAAAACTCCTTGATGGGCCTCTAACCCCTCGTTGGTTACCCCAAGTGGAAGGTGTGAGATGCAGTGTTGTGGAAGTTTTTCCCTTAGCAAAGATGCCAAGGATCGAATCCCCAGAGACTCCTAGGTTCAACAAGTAGGTGTCAACTGCTAACGGCGCCAGATATTAGCAATCAACGTGGACCTGCACACAGATACAAATAACTTTGCTCCCAACGAGTACAGAGAGGTTGTCAATCCCTCCGGCCTTGTAGTTCACAAAGGATTAAACACAAGTGATAGTAGTGATAGATAATGTTTGCAATAGTAAATAATAGTGAAAAGTAAATAGCGGATGTGATCAATGATGGTAATATGGACCGGAGTATCATGATGTTCACTAGTGATGTCTCTCTCCCAAAAGACGATAAAACAGCTATGTGAGGTAAACGAATTACAGCTGGGCAACTGACAGGACCACGAACGCAAACCAATGCTGACTACATTGCAAGAAAGGTTGAGGTTCAAAGCATGGGCGGTACGCCAAAGTAAGTTGACCGAAATCCATCAATATCTACTACTAATCATCCACCTTGAGATATCTATCCAGAACATCTCGCTGGTATTAAGTTGCGAGTCCCACCCATAGTGTAAACTCAAAGCAACAGACAACTGCATTAAAGAACTTTGCGTAAAGTAAACAATCCTTGCACCCGCGGGCACAAGCACCGTTGTTTTCACCCTTGTGGCAACAGCACATCCCCTAGACTCATGTTTCTGTCACTCAAGCTAGTCATCGAGGGGCATGTACCCACAATCGAGCATAACGTTCCCTCTTGGAGTCACTACCTACTACTTGGCCAAAGCAATAAATAACAACGGAGAACATGCAAGAATTACTTATGAACATAAATATAAAAGAGGTAGATCAAATATATTACTCAAGATCAATCTAAACATAATCTCATAATCCATCGGATCCCAGCAAACTCATCATAGCAACAGCATAAGGATTCCATAGGTGCCTCGATCATGTAGGGCAGCTCACGAGGACTAATCAGTGAAGCACAAGAACGGGAGGAGAACATCACATAGCTACTGGTCATGGACTCATGGTCCAAGGGAGACTACTCACAACTCATCCGGGAGGCGTCCATGGTGGTCGAGAGGCTCCCGATGGTGATCCTCCCCTCCGGCAGGGTGCTGGGAAGAGTTCTCCTGGTGCTCCCGATCTTGGAAGCGGCGGCGGCGGCGGAACAGAGATGAGATCGCGAAAAAGAGTTCCCGTTCCGAGGGTTTCGAAGGACGCTCTAAATATATGCCAAAGGGGGGCACCAGACGGGGCTCGGGGGGCCCAGGGGGGGTGCGCCGCCAGGGCACCTGGAGCCCTGGTGCTCCCCCCCCCCCCCGGCTGTCCTTCGGGCGCAAGGAAGTTTCCGGAACGCTGATTTTTTATATAATTTTTCTGGATTTTTCCTGGCAGTTCTCGTAACGTGAAAACCTGAAATACAAAAACAGCCGAAAACAGAAACTGGCACCGGGGTGCACTGGATTAGTAGGTTAGTCCAAATATGATCAAAAGTGTATGGAAGTGTATAAATATCATAGCAATATCACCCAAAAGTGGCATGGAGCAAGCAGAAATTATAGATACGTTTTGGACGTATCATATGCTCGAGGAAAACATACACCATTAATCATTAGTTGAAAGGTGTGCCCGATATATGACCTTAGGCAGCAAGATCAATGTTAGAGTGATGATTCAATAACCAACAGTCTAAGAACGCATTGTCGATCGTTAACTTCAAAGCAATAGGGTTGCTAGAAGTACAAAACTCAAGCAGCATCGCTAGCATATTGGTATCCCGGTTAAAAACAACACGGGGACCAATGAAGAATGGTGATGGTGAGAAGTATCATCATACCGAGAATTTCTAAGAGGTGGAGCAATCCCCACAACATTCTCGACCTAAAGACAGTAATACTTCAAGGCAGATTGCAACTCTAGCTAGAGAGCAAATTGTATTCAAAATGTGGACAAGTCCGCAATGAAAGGAAGTCAAGGGTGTTGCCGATGATAATAAAAATCATCGAGGGCAAGGAGAGTATTTCTCACCATGAACACAGTTGACATCTCAGAAGAAGTCAAAGTGTTGAAGGTGATCCGACACATTTGCCGGGAGGTTTCAAGAGGATGCAATCAAACAACAATGGCAACTAGCAAGGGAATGATGAAATGGCAAGTTATAGGATAATATATAGTATGCAAGCTTAGAACCAAGGTTGCCTATCAAGACAAGCAACATGATTGTGAAAGCTCGACGTAAGTCGTGCTCACACACTGAAGAATTCGTGCACCAGAGAAGGACAAGGAAGCACAGTCAAAGATAGCAAGACCAGGATGCAGCCGATAGTCCAGGAATGACCAGATTGAGTTCAGAATTTCCCAGTAAAAATACTAGGGGTATTTGATTTGTAGTGCGGAATAATTCCACTAGTCGGTGTCCTCGGTTGACAACAACCCAGAACCCGTAGAATGATTACGACGAGGAAAGACATTACTTCAACAAAGTTAGTAAGATGTGGTGCAATGGCAAGACATATTCGAGATAGCAGGGGGTAATATTCGAAGGTAGAACATGATAGAAGTAGAACTGGGTCTTTGACCTATGATAGTAAATTCTTCAACCTTGCCAAAAATAGACGAGGCATTGGAATGAATTCCCATCAGATATATCATATCAGAACAGCATGGTCGGAACCATAACTGTAAGGAATCAATTCAAGAATACCGAAAGAATCATACAGCTGGATAATCATTTTGCAAGAAGCTTCCGAGATAGTCTACATCATTTTCATGGGCATGAACACAAAGTTCAAGGTTGACTCCCACTTCTTTAATGCATATCATTTCATTCACCTCTCGCTTTAATAAAACTATAGTGTTGGAATTTTATTTGGTAGAACACTGAAAGAGTATGACTTGTGAAAACTTTCGGGTTCTCACGGATTAGGGGAAGGCATAGGTTCAACCCATCGGGCATCTTAGTAACATATACCATAAGTTTCAAAAGTAAACACTCAAGCTCGAAAGCAGAGCATGGTTGGCCAAGCAGAGGATACAATTTACTGAAGGCATCATGTATTAGGGAAAGAACTCACAAGGTGATTGAATATGAAGGACATTGTCGGATAACTATCCAACAATGGATCGGGAAATCCACAACGGAGCTGATGTGAGTATCGGTATTCACTCAGAGAAAGAAAGAATGCAGAGGCATCAGATCCAATAATCACCTGATTAGTTTGATGCTTAAATATAAATAAATTATGGTTTCCAAAACGAAGGATCAGAAGCAAACGCTCTGATCAAGGAAGGATAAGTTGAAAACATTAGTTGGACAATCAATAAAGGTTTGAATTGCCGAGAACCAACTGATGTCTGGTATGACGTTTGAGTCGGAAAGATAATTTTAAAAAGGATAACCTGATGACTGTGTGCATAAGCACACTTTGAATCAATAGGATCAAAATGGCTAATACAAGGGATGTTGACGAAGACTACTAGTCATATGGAATTAACCATAATGTAAGCAGGCAAGAATTTCAAGAGTAACAGGTTGCAGAGGATTTTCGAAAGATCGAAAAGTATTCCGAAGAATTTTGTT
Organism: Secale cereale; assembly: GCA_902687465.1. Lineage (NCBI taxonomy): Eukaryota > Viridiplantae > Streptophyta > Magnoliopsida > Poales > Poaceae > Secale > Secale cereale. The sequence goes on from LR738713.1 coordinate 15,794,865, forward strand.
AGACACATGAACAATTGAGAAGAACAGATCCTCGATAATTGTGAGGAAATAACCGTAAGGGTTTTCATGCGAAATAAAACTGCAAGACAGTAAACTCAAAGGATTCTCAGGACAAGGGAGAATCTTTCGAGGCATCTTGTAACAACAAGAGCGACGAGGAATGGTCATGAAAATGACAAGTGCATGCAGATATCCATAGGGATATATATCGGTGGCAGCAAATTGCAAAGGCGATGACCACAAGGGTCTCGGAAAAATATCGAGGGATATCCTCAGAATCTTCTGACGAAGCAGGTGATCTTCCGGAATGAGGGCTCTCCGGGAGAAATAGTTACGAGAACCTAGAGTCAGAGTTAGCAAAATCTCTTAACCCGAATAGAAGAGAGATCAGAGTCCCAGAGCATAGAAAAGGAATAAAAGATCCTAACACCATCCATTGGTGATGTGGGCCCGTAAGCCACACAACAAGTTAGTAAATTTGCTTTTCAAAGACTAGACTCAACTTCGGCCAAGGAGTTGGAAAGGGGGGGATTCCTATAGGCAGTCAACTATGATACCAACTTGTGACACCCCCGATTTGACCGTACACTAATCATGCATGCAAATGTGTACGACCAAGATCAGGGACTCACTGGAAGATATCACAACACAACTCTAGACACAAGTTAAAATAATACAAGCTTTATATTACAAGCCAGGGGCCTCGAGGGCTCGAATACATAAGCTCGAAAAACACAAGAGTCAGCGGAAGCAATAATATCTGAGTACATACATAAGTTAAACAAAGTTTGCCTTAAGAAGGCTAGCACAAAAGTAACGACAGTCGAAAAGGCAAGGCCTCCTGCCTGGGACCTCCTAACTACTCCTCGAAGCCAAACTCCACGTAGAAACATCCTCGGGATCTTCTGGCTCCAGGACTGCACCATCTGGTTGCGTCATCCGAGAAGATGGGACAAAAGGGGAAAAAGGGGGAGCAAAGCAACCGTGAGTACTCATCCAAAGTACTCGCAAGCAAGGATCTACACTACATATGCAATGATATCTGTGTAAGGGGGTAATATCTGTGGACTGAACTGCAGAATGCCAGAATAAGAGGGGGATAGCTAATCCAATCGAAGACTACGCTTCTGGCCACCTCCATCTTGCAGCAGCAGAAGAGGGTAGCTGGAAAGTAACAAGTATCCTCGCTTCTCGCAGCCTTCGTCTTGCAGCATTATAATAGAATAGATAGTAAGTTCACCAAGTAGCATCGTATAGCAATATCCTACCCGGCGATCCTCCTGCACATCACCCTGTGAGAGAGCAACCACAGAGTTATATCTGGAACTCATCTGGGTGTGTTTTATTAAGTATCCGGTTCTAGTTGTCATGAGGTCGGAGTACAACTCCGGGTCGTCCTTTTACCGAGGGACACGGCTATTCGAATAGATTAACTTCCCTGCAGGGATGCACCACATAACCCAGCACGCTCGATCCCATTTGGCCGGACACACTTTCCAGGGTCATGCCCGGCCTTAGAAGATCAACACGTCGTAGCCCTACCTAAGCACAACAGAGAGGTCAGCACGCTGGTCTAAGTCCTAAGCGCACAGGGGTCCGGGCTCATCGCCCAATGCACACCTGCACGTTGCGAGTGTGGCCGTTGAGTAGACCTAGCAACCTCCATTACTAAGGAAGTTGCGTTACGCGGTCCAACCCGGCGCATGCCGCTAAGTCGCTGACGTCAAGAAGGCTTCGGCTAATACCACGACGTCGAGTGCCCATAACTATTCCCACGTAGCTTGTTAGTGCGTATAGGCCAATGGCCAGACTCAGATCAAATACCAAGATCTCGATAAGCGTGTTATTATGAAATAACCGCGGATAATGACCAGGGCCAGGCCCACCTGTCCCATAGGTGGTCGCAACCCGCCATGTCGCTCCGCCACAAAGTACCCATCAGGGGGCTGTCGGGAACCCAGGCCCACCACTACCTGTGTGGAACCACCTGCCACTTCAGCCCCCATATCCGAATCATCATCATGAGTATGTAATAGTATATTATATACCCGTGATGACCTCCCGAGTGATCACGGCCTAGTAATATAGCATGGCAGACGGACAAGGATGTGGGGCCACTGATGGAATACTAGCATCCTATACCAAGCATTAGGATAGCAGGTAAAGGTATCAACAGTGGTAGCAACAATGACAGGCTATGCAACAGAATAGGAGCTATCGAGTCAACAACAGTAACAAACCTAATGCAAGAATAAGAGAGGGGACAATGGGCGATATCTGGTGATCAAGGGGGGGGGTCTTGCCTGGTTGCTCTTGCAAGAAGGAGGGATCGTCGTCGACGCAGTCGATCATCGTGGCACCGTCAGCAGTCTCAGTCCCGGTATCTATCGGAGAGAAGAAGGGGGGAGAAACAATAAATATAAAGCAAACATCGCACCACAAAGCATAACATGGCTAAACGCGGTGCTACGTGTGACCTAACGCGGTATTAAGTGATAGTGGCGAGGATAGAAACATCCGGGAATGTATTCCCGGTGTTTCGCGTTTTTGGACAAACGGACCGTAGGGGGACTGTTCCGTGTTCGGTATGCTAGGGATGTGTGACGGACGAACAGACCGCGTATTGGATTTGTCTCAAAATTCTGAGCAACTTTCATATATAAAACTTTTTCATCCGAGTTACGGATTATTTTATATTAATTTTTAAAGTTTTAAATCATTTTCTAATTTATTAATTATTAAATAAATCAACATTATCTAGAATAGTGTATGCTGACGTCATCATGACGTTAGCATGACGTCAGCGGTCAATGGGGGTTTGACTGGGTCAAACTGACGTGTGGGACCCACCTGCCATAGACTAACTAATTAACTAATAGATTAATTAGGTTGATTAGCTAATTAGGTTAGTTAATCTTAATTAGTTTAATAAAGCAAAATTATTCAACTATGTAATTAATTAAGTAATACATATTATTATTATTATTATTTGATTTTTCATTTCTCTTTTTTTTATTAAACATTTTGGGGGCTAGGCCCCACTTGGCAGTGGGCAGGGGGCCTAACGGGCAGTGGGTAAACGGGGCACGGGCGACAGGCGTTGCTAGGCTTCTCGCCCCTCGTTGGTTACCCCAAGTGGAAGGTGTGAGATGTAGTGTTGCGGAAGTTTTTCCCTTGGCAAAGATAGCAAGGATCGAAGCCCCAGAGACTCCTAGGTTCAACAAGAAGGTGTCAACTGCTACGGCGCCAGATATTAGCAATCAACGTGGACCTGCACACAGATACAAATAACTTTGCTCCCAACGAGTACAGAGAGGTTGTCAATCCCTCCGGCCTTGTCGTTTACAAAGGATCAAACGCAAGTGATAGTAGTGATAGATATAATTGCAATAGTAAATAATAGCGAAAACTAAATAGCGGATGTGATCAATGATGGTAATATGGACCAGAGTCTCATGATGTTCACTAGTGATGTCTCTCTCCCAAAAGACGATAAAACAACTATGTGAGGTAAACGAATTACAGCTGGGCAATTGACAGGACCATGTGCGCAAACCAATGCTGACTACATTGCAAGAAAGGTTGAGGTTCAAAGCATGGGCGGTACGCCAAAGTAAGTAGACCGAAATCCATCAATATCTACTACTAATCATCCACCTTGAGATATCTATCCAGAACATCTCGTTGGTATTAAGTTGCGAGTCCCACCCATAGTGTAAACTCAATGCAACAGACAACTGCATTAAAAGAACTTTGCGTAAAGTAAACAATCCTTGCACCCGCGGGCACAAGCACCGTTGTTTTCCCCCTTGTGGCAACAACACATCCCCTAGACTCATGTTTCTGTCACTCAAACTAGTCATCGAGGGGCATGAACCCACAATCAAGCATAACGTTCCCTCTTGGAGTCACTACCTACTACTTGGCCAAAGCAATAAATAACAACAGAGAACATGCAAGAATTACTTACGAACATAAATATAAAAGAGGTAGATCAAATATATTACTCAAGCACAATCTGAACATAATCTCATAATCCATCGGATCCCAGCAAACTCATGATAGCAACAGCATAAGGATTACATATGTGCATCGATCATGTAGGGCAGCTCACGAGGACTAATTAGTGAAGCACAAGAACGGGAGGAGAACATCACATAGCTACTGGTCATGGACTCCTGGTCCAAGGGAGACTACTCACAACTCATCCGGGAGGCGTCCATGGTGGTGGATAGGCTCCCGGTGGTGATCCTCCCCTCCGGCAGAGTGCCGGGAAGGGTTGCACCATGCTCCCGATCTTGGAAGCGGCGGCGGCGGCGGAACAGAGATGAGATCGCGAAAAGAGTTTCGGGAGATGCTTTAAATATATGCCAAAGGGGGGCATCGGAGGAGCCTCGGGGGGCCCAGGCGCCCCCCCCCGACGCGGCCCAGGGGGGCGCGCCGCCAGGGCGCCTGGAGCCCTGGTAGCCCCCCCCCCGGCTGTCCTTCGGGCGCACGGTAGTTTCTGGGACGCTGATTTTTTATATAATTTTTCTGGACGTATCAACATCCCCAAGCTTAATTCCTGCTCGTCCTCGAGTAGGTAAATGATAACAAGAATAATTTCTGTGGTGACATGCTATTAACCATATAGGACTTTTTCATAGTCATATGACAAAAGCTTACTGAGACAATGAATCTGTAGTAATTAAGTTGCCTCATGAGAAAATCACAAATGACTGAAAGGTTTACAATATGATACTGAAACATCAAATAGATTTGTAATGAACATGATGTGCAAATATGATAAAGTGATATCTAGATTGCCCCCTTTAGTGAAGCAAAACATAAATGCAGGGGCACCTCCAAGGTTTAAGTGATGACTAGATACAATGATTTCAAAATAACGATATCACAATCATGCAAAAGACAATGCTACTTTGGGACAATGCACATTACACTCAGAATGACAATCATGCTCTCAGTAGTTGGTGCTTTTAAAAGAAGGTGGAGACTCTCGAACCGTGGCTTTTGCTGGCAAGGTTGAAAACCCGTAGTCGGAAACAAAGAAAAAACATGTACCAGAGCTCTTTGTTTTAAAACAGAGGTAATAATTATTATTTTTCTTTCTTAGATCATGCATGTTTCGTCAACGAATGCTAGCAGACAACTCAATCACTTTTCGAGATGGACAAGTTTCGAGGAACGGCTCCCGAATGAGGACGATCGCATCCTCTTAATCTCCTTTGTTTATCACTGCCAAAGTTTTCTGATTTCTCATGAACAAAGCATGAAGGAGGGTTTGTTTGTTATATTATCTTTTTGAGCCGGGCGCACTCAATGCCAGTTCCTTCTCGTTTTATGGGTTTGCACATTATACATGCAATCCCGGGGTGAAGCTTGTCCAACTTAAAAAGATCATGAATTAACTACTACTTCCTCATGGACTTACAACGGAGGCACAAAATAGGAATGCTTTTCTTTGAATAATTTCGAGATGGCACATGCAAGTCTCCGTTAGGAATGGCAGGTAAATACCATGTAGGAAGGTATGGTGGACTCATATGGCATAACTGGATTAAAGGAATGTGGATGCACAAGCAGTCAGTCCGCTTAGTACAGGAGAAGGTTAGCAAAAGACTGGGAGCGACCAACTAAGAGAGCAATGACGGTCATAATCATGCAGAGCGACAAAGCAACATTGAATCGGGCATGGAAGTTATATCGCTACTTAGAAACAAAAGATAATCAAGGCTTGACAGACTTTCTTTACAGTCTTAAATATGCGTGAGCATACGCCAAGTCAATCAAAATAAATTCTCGAAGGAAGATATTACTAAACCATACCACATCATAGGCAAACAAATCATGTTGGTACTCCAATAACACATTGGGAACCTCCCAGCTATTTGAGATTAACCATAAGAAAACCTGAACAACTAAGCGCCATTATGCACGTAGCATCTTTATCATAGACATATCAACCAATGCAACGGAAGCAAACTCTCTTAATAAGGTGAGCATGGTAATTAAAGAGAGTTCAAGCAACCAACTAAACAAAAGCTCTTTGAAAAGATAAGCATGAAAGCTAAGAGCTGAACATGATAGTAGCTATTAAAAGACAAAGAACACACACAGCAAAGATAGACATGAAAATTCTAGGTTATGTTCTAGGTAGAAGTGGAGCGTGTTTCTCTCCCACATAAAGAAAGCTGAGTTCCAACTCGTTATGAAAAGCTAAAGAAAACTAAAAACAAGACGCTCCAAGCATAGCACATAACACATGAAGTGATTAAAATATAGTGGAACGAAAGACGAACTGATAATGTTGATGGAGAAGGGGATGCACGGGGGCATCCCCAAGCTTAGACGCTTGAGTCTCCTTGAATATTTCTTGGGGGTGCACGGGGGCATCCCCAAGCTTGAGCGCTTGACACTCCTGAATCTTTTTATCATCTTCCCTCGCATACTTGAAAACTCCCTTCATACATAACTCATCATAATCTGATTAGCGAGGTTAGTACCCATAATAAAATAATTGTACCTTGCTGGAAATAAATATATTCTTGAAGGTCTACTGTTTCTCGAGATTTCCAAAAGGTTTTTGCAAAGAAAAAGCAAGCTCTAGATTTGCAAAATGAAGGAAAGGCAAAACAGGACAGAATCTGTGAAAAACAGAACAGCAGGTAGTAAATGATTTGTTAGGGGCACTTCTGCAACTCTAATCAAAAAACTCAGAACAGATGCACGAAAAATATTATATAGAGCACGCTGTCGAAACAATTCAGACCAAAAAGATGATCTGGTGATTTTATACGATTTTTTCTATCCAAGGACAGAATCTGTTTCCTGGACAGCACCTCACAACTTTTGAACTTTCTAGCAATCAGAGGCTATACTTGGCACAAAATTGAAAAGTAAAGATACAATGATGATGCTACAGCAGTAAACAACATCAAGACACAACAAAAGCAAAATAAATTTATTCATTGGGCTGCTTCCCAAGAGCGCTTTCTTTTATGCCTTTAAGCTAGGCATAATGCATATAGAGGAATCAATAACCATCGTAATAAATGGTTCCTCAACAAGTTCATTCTTGTTCCTTCTAGGAAAGGGGTACACACCTTTTGCCTTCCCGCGTAAGAGGATTTGTCCCTTACCTATATCGATGAAGCCTTTAACTGCTCGGAGGAAGTCCCTTCCAAGCACTATATTTCCTTGATTTGGCTCCATGATGAAGAAATCAACCATTGCAATCCCTTTAAGGAATTTAACTGGCACGTCTTTTATTCTTCCCTGTTCAGAAATATCTCCATTAGCGTGTTCATGATAAGATGGTAATCTATCCATGTTAAATTTTAAAGAATCATGAACAGTTTTGGCATAGTAGAAACCATAGATCCAATATCACAATAAGCAAGGAAGTCTTGATTAGAGATGCTAATCCTAACAAAAGGCTCCCAATCATTGTCTATTTCCAAAATGTCTTTCTTATTGGGTTTAGGTTTCTCTACCCTCATCAAGTCTAGAGCATCCATTCTCTTTTCAATAGTAGCTAGTCTATCTATGACAGTATCAAAGTTATGATCATAAACAAAGTAACTAGATAGACCATGTATAATTTCAAGATCTCTAGCTTCATCACACTCTAGGAAATCTCCCTCGGCTATAATATCAAGAGAGTGTTTATACCATTTAAAAAGACCATGGTAAAAGTTTCTAAGCACAATTTTTATAGGTATCCAAGGCATAATTCTCCTATGTGCATCAGAAATTCTGTCCCATGCCTTCTTCATATTTTCTCCATCCCTTTGATGGAAATCTAGAACTTCTGATTCCCTCAAAGCACCAAATCCTAACATGTTTACCTAAACAGAAAGGACTACTAACAGAAAAGCAAAATAAATTTTTTTGTAATTTTTGATAAAGGATACTAAAGAAAAAACTGAAAGGTAAACTAACAAGACTAAAAAGCAAAGGTAAAAGATAGCATGCAACTCCCCTATCCTGAAGAGTGGAGTCCCCGGCAATGGCGCCAGAAAAACTCTTGCTAGGCTTCTCGCCCCTCGTTCGTTACCCCAAGTGGAAGGTGTGAGATGTAGTGTTGCGGAAGTTTTTCCCTTGGCAAAGATACCAAGGATCGAATCCCTAGAGACTCCTATGTTCAACAAGAAGGTGTCAACTGCTACGGTGCCAGATATTAGCAATCAACGTGGACCTGCACACAGATACAAATAACTTTGCTCCCAACGAGTACAGAGAGGTTGTCAATCCCTCCGGCCTTGTCGTTTACAAAGGATCAAACGCAAGTGATAGTAGTGATAGATATAATTGCAATAGTAAATAATAGCGAAAAGTAAATAGCGGATGTGATCAATGATGGTAATATGGACCGGAGTCTCATGATGTTCACTAGTGATGTCTCTCTCCCAAAAGACGATAAAACAGCTATGTGAGGTAAACGAATTACAGCTGGGCAATTGACAGGACCATGTGCGCAAACCAATGCTGACTACATTGCAAGAAAGGTTGAGGTTCAAAGCATGGGCGGTACGCCAAAGTAAGTAGACCGAAATCCATCAGTATCTACTACTAATCATCCACCTTGAGATATCTATCCAGAACATCTCGTTGGTATTAAGTTGCGAGTCCCACCCATAGTGTAAACTCAATGCAACAGACAATTGCATTAAAATAACTTTGTGTAAAGTAAACAATCCTTGCACCCGCGGGCACAAGCACCGTTGTTTTCCCCCTTGTGGCAACAGCACATCCCCTAGACTCATGTTTCTGTCACTCAAACTAGTCATCGAGGGGCATGAACCCACAATCAAGCATAACGTTCCCTCTTGGAGTCACTACCTACTACTTGGCCAAAGCAATAAATAACAACGGAGAACATGCAAGAATTACTTACGAACATAAATATAAAAGAGGTAGATCAAATATATTACTCAAGCACAATCTGAACATAATCTCATAATCCATCGGATCCCAGCAAAATCATCATAGCAACAGCATAAGGATTACATATGTGCCTCGATCATGTAGGGCAGCTCACGAGGACTAATTAGTGAAGCACAAGAACGGGAGGAGAACATCACATAGCTACTGGTCATGGACTCATGGTCCAAGGGAGACTACTCACAACTCATCCGGGAGGCGTCCATGGTGGTGGAGAGGCTCCCGGTGGTGATCCTCCCCTCCGACAGGGTGCCGGGAAGGGTTCTCCTGGTGCTCCCGATCTTGGAAGCGGCGGCGGTGATACGTCCAAAACGTATCTATAATTTCTGCTTGCTCCATGCCACTTTTGGGTGATATTGCTATGATATTCATACACTTCCATACACTTTTGATCATATTTGGACTAACTTACTAATCCAGTGCACCCCAGTGCCAGTTTCTGTTTTCGGCTGTTTTTCTATTTCAGGTTTTCACGTTTCGAGAACTGCCCAGAAAAATACAGAAAAAATATATAAAAAATCAGCGTTCCGGGAACGACACTGCTTCCGAAGGGGAGCCTGGGGGGGCCACAGGGGTCCCAGGCGCCCTATGGGCGCGCCCCCCCCCTGGGCCGCGCCGGGGGGGCGCCTCGGCACCCCGAGAGCCCCCCGGTGCCCTACTTTGGCAGATATTTAAAGGGTCTCCCGTAACCCTTGAAACATGACTTCTTTTCGCGATCCCATCTCTGTTCGGCCGCCGCCGCCGCTTCCAAGATCGGGAGCACCAGGAGAACTCTTCCCGGTACCCTGCCGGAGGGGAGGATCACCACCGGGAGCTTCTCCACCACCATGGACGCCTCCCGGATGACTCGTGAGTAGTCTCCCTTGGACCATGAGTCCATGACCAGTAGCTATGTGATGTTCTCCTCCCGTTCTTGTGCTTCACTAATTAGTCCTCGTGAGCTGCCCTACATGATCGAGGCACCTATGTAATCCTTATGCTGTTGCTATGTTGAGTTTGCTGGGATCCGATGGATTATGAGATTATGTTCAGATTGATCTTGAGTAATATATTTGATTCACCTCTTTTATATTTTAGTTCATAAGTAATTCTTGCATGTTCTCCGTTGTTATTTATTGCTTTGGCCAAGTAGTAAGTAGTGACTCCAAGAGGGAACATTATGCTCGATTGTGGGTTCATGCCCCTCGATGACTAGCTTGAGTGACAGAAACATGAGTCTAGGGGATGTGCTGTTGCCACAAGGGGGAAAACAATGGTGCTTGTGCCCGGGGGTGCAAGGATTGTTTACTTTACGCAAAGTTCTTTTAATGCAGTTGTCTGTTGCATTGAGTTTACACTATGGGTGGGACTCGCAACTTAATACCAGCGAGATGTTCTGGATAGATATCTCAAGGTGGATGATTATTAGTAGATGCAGATGGATTTCGGTCTACTTACTTTGGCGTACCGCCCATGCTTTGAACCTCAACCTTTCTTGTAATGTAGTCAGCATTGGTTTGCGTTCGTGGTCCTGTCAATTGCCCAGCTGTAATTTGTTACCTCGCATAGCTGTTTTATCGTCTTTTGGGAGAGAGACATCACTAGTGAACATCATGTGACTCCGGTCCATATTACTATCATTGATCACATACACTATTTTACTTTCCGCTATTTTATTTACTATTGCAAATTACTATCTATCACTACTATCATATTGCTTTTAACCCTTTGTGAACTACAAGGCCGGAGAGATTGACAACCTCTCTGTACTCGTTGGGAGCAAAGTTATTTGTATCTGTGTGCAGGTCCACGTTGATTGCTAATTGCGCCGTTAGCGGTTGACACCTACCTGTTGAACCTAGGAGTCTCTGGGGATTCAATCCTTGGCATCTTTGCTAGGGGAAAACACTTCTACTTACTACATCTTACACCTTCCACTTGGGGTAATCCAACGAGGGGTTCGAGGCCCATCAGGCGGCGGCGGAACAGAGATGAGATCGCGAAAAGAGTTCCTCTCTCGAGGGTTTCGGGAGACGCTTTAAATATATGCCAAAGGGGGGCATCGGAGGAGCCTCGGGGGGCCCAGGCGCCCCCCCGGCGCGGCCCAGGGGGGGCGCGCCGCCAGGGCGCCTGGAGCCCTGGTGCCCCCCCCGGCTGTCCTTCGGGCGCACGGTAGTTTCTGGGACGCTGATTTTTTATATAATTTTTCTGGATTTTTCCTGACAGTTCTCGTAATGTGAAATCCTGAAATACAAAAACAGCCGAAAACAGAAACTGGCACTGGGGTGCACTGAGTTAATAGGTTAGTCCAAATATGATCAAAAGTGTATGGAAGTGTATAAATAACATAGCAATATCACCCAAAAGAGGCATGGAGCAAGCAGAAATTATAGATACGTTTTGGACGTATCAGGCGTGCGCTGTTGGGCGCCCGATTGGGCGCCCGCCCGCAGGGACGGCGAGGCCGGCCGGACCATGGCCGGCGGGAGCCGGCAGAGCAGCTCAACGGCGGTCCGTTGGGGAGAGCGGTGTTTGGGCGCCGGGCGCACAGGCGCCGCCCGAGCGGAGGAGGGGGAAGCGGGGCGAGGCGCCAGCACGAGGCTATGGGTGCGGCAGGTCTCTGTCCCCGGGCGCCGGCCGGGGCGGGGTCGCCGGCGATGGTGGCGGGGGAAGCCGCCGGAAGGGGCAGGAAGGGAAACGGCGAGGGGAGCGAGGCTCCTGTGGAGGCAGCCGCAGAATGCAGACGGCGGTAGAGAAAAACGCAGCGACGGCTGCAGGCGTGAGCAGCAGCGCTGCAGTGGCTGACGGCGAGGCCGTGCACACGGAGGGGTGGTGGTGCGGCTAGGCAGCGCAGAGAGGAAAAGGAGGAGGGACGGCGGCCCACCGGGCCCTGCAGTTGTGCGTACGCGGGCTCAAGGAGGAGTCGATGCAGCAGGACGGCGACGCATTTAGCCGATGAGCTCCGACGCCCGACGATGGAGACGACGATGCAGGCAGCGTCAATGCAGCGTCTTGGTGGTGCTCTGGTGGTGAAGACGAAGCGGCGGCGAACGGAGGTCCTCGTGGACTCGAACTCAGTCATCGGGGAGGACCGTGGCTACGTGACGAATCAACGGCGACGGCCTGTGCGGCCATGGCGCGGGGGAGGAGAGAGCGGCGCCAGGGAGAGGCAGAGGGAGGGGATTCGAAGGTTAGGGTTTGACAGCGGTGTTGGGGGCAGCCTTGTAGGTCGCCGGAAACGACGGATGGCCGCGGGATGGACGGCACGTGGCTAATCCCCACCATGGACGATGTTCGGGCGGCCAGCACGCTCTGGATGAACAGAGCAAGGAGAAAAGGGACATAGGTGGGCTGGGATGCACTGTAGCTACCATGCCTAAGTGCACAATGCACTTCGGCCTTTTATTTTTATTTTTATTTTTTCTCTTCTCTTCTTTTTTTATTTTCTGTTTTATTTTAGTTACGCATTAATTTTAGTTTAGGGAAATATGACAATAGCTCCTAAAATAATGTTCCATGATAACCCACTGTCATAATAGTTTTTCCTCGAATTAAAATAATTTATTATTTTATAAAATACCAAAGGCATTTAAATAATTGTATTTGCTACTATTTATCATTATAGTGCATTTAAATATTTTATTTTAATTTAAGTTCTTCACCAAAATTACCTATGAATTATTTGCCACCTCAAGAACATTTTAGTTTTAATGTTCGAAAACATTTACCGTTTGACTTGTTTTTGAATTTTGAATTCAAATGGGATTTAAACCAACGTGAGATTATTAACCGTAACCGAGGTGACGTGTCATCATCAACGTGGAATTACTGTAGCCTAATTATCTGAGCGTCACAATTACAGTACCTTAAAGTGGTGGTTTGTTTTCTTATACTAACGGAGCTCACGAGATTTTCTGCTAAGTTTTGTGTTTTGAAGTTTTCAAGTTTTTGGGTAAGGATTTGATGGACTATGGAACAAAGAGTGGCGAGGGCCTAAACTTGGGGATGCCCAAGGCACCCCTAGGTAAAATTCAAGGACAACCAAAAGCCTAAGCTTAGGGATGCCCCGGGAAGGCGTCCCCTCTTTCGTCTTCGTCTATCGCTAACTTTACTTAAGACTATATTTTTATTCACCAGATGATATGTGTTTTGCTTGGAGCGTCGTGTATGATTTGAGTATTTGATTTTTATTTTACCACAATCATCCTTGATGTACACACCTTTTGAGAGAGATACAGATGAATCGGAATTTATTAGAATACTATATGTGCTTCACTTATATCTTTTGAGCTAGATAGTTTTGCTCTTGTGCTTCACTTATATCTTTTTAGAGCACAGTGGTGGTTTTATTTTTTAGAAATTATTGATCGTTCATGCTTCACATATATTATTTTGAGAGTCCTGTATAACAGCATGATAATTTTCTTTGGTTATAAAATTAGTCCTAATATGATAGGCATCCAAGATGGGTATAATAAAAACTTTCATATAAAGTGCATTGAATATTATGATAAGTTTGATACTTGATGATTGTTTTGAGATATGAGGATGGTGATATTAGAGTCATGCTAGTAGAGTAGTTGTGAATTTGAGAAATACTTGTGTTGAGGTTTGCAAGTCCCGTAGCATGCACGTTTGGTAACCGTTGTGTGACAAATTTGAAGCATGAGGTATTTCATTGATTATCATCCTTTGTGTGGAGGTCGGGATCGCGCGATGGTTAACTCCTACCAACCCTTCCCCAAGGAGCATGCGTGTAGTACTTTGTTTTGATGACTTGTAGATTTTTGCAATAAGTATGTGAGTTCTTTAGACTAATGTTGAGTTCATGGATTATACGCACTCTCACCCTTCCACCATTGCTAGCCTCTCTTGTACCGCGCAACTTTCACCGGTACCATACACCAACCAAATACCTTCCTCAAAACAGCCACCATACCTACCTATTATGACATTTCCATAGCCATTCCCAGATATATTGCCATGCAACTTTCCACCGATCCGTTTATTATGACACGCTTCATCATTGTCATATTGCCATGCATGATCATGTAGTTGACATCGTATTTGTGGCAAGGCCACCATGCATAATTTTTTATACATGTCGCTCTTGATTCATTGCACATCCTGGTACACTACCGGAGGCATTCATATAGAGTGATATTTTGTTCTAGTATCGAGTTGTAAATAAATAGAAGTGTGATGATCATCATTATTAGAGCATTGTCCCAAATAAAAAAAGAGAAGGAAAGGCCAAAGAAAAAATAGCCCAAAAAAGAAAAGAAAAAGGGACAATGCCACTATCTTTTTCCACACTTGTGCTTCAAGGTAGCACCATGATCTTCATGATAGAGAGTATCTTGTTTTGTCACTTTCATATACTAGTGGGAATTTTCATTATAGAACTTGGCTTGTATATTCCAACGATGGGCTTCCTCAAATGCCCTAGGTCTTCGTGAGCAAGCAAGTTGGATGAACACCCACTTAGTTTCTTTTGTTGAGCTTTCATACATTTATAGCTCTAGTGCATTAGTTGCATGGCAATCCCTACTCACTCACATTGATATCTATTGATGGGCATCTCCATAGCCCATTGATACGCCTAGTTGATGTGAGACCATCTTCCTATTTTGTCTTCTCCACAACCACCACTCTATTCCACCTATAGTGCTATATCCATGGCTCATGCTCATGTATTGCGTGAAAGTTGAAAAGGTTTGAAAAAAATTAAGTATGAAACAATTGCTTGGCTGAAACTGGGGTTGTGCATGATTTGAGTATTTTGTGTGATGAAGATGGAACATAGCCAAACTATATGATTTTGTAGGGATGAACTTTCTTTGGCCATGTTACTTTAAGAAGACATAATTGCTTTGTTAGTATGCTTGAAGTGTTATTACTCTTATGTCAATATTAAAATTTTGCCTTGAATCTTTTGGATCTAAACATTCATGCCACAATAAAGAAAATTACATTGAGAATTATGTTGGGTAGCATTCCACATCAAAAAATTTGTTTTTAGCATTTACCTACTCGAGGACGAGCAGGAATTAAGCTTGGGGATGCTTGATACGTCTCCAACGTAGCTATAATTTTGATTGTTCCATGCTATTATATTATCATTTTTGGATGTTTAATGGGCTTTATTATACCCTTTTATATTATTTTTGGGACTAACCTACTAATCCAAGGCCTAGTGCAAATTGCTTTTTTTTTGCCTATTTCAGTGTTTCGCAGAAAAGGAATATCAAACGGAGTCCAAATGGAATGAAACCTCTAGGAGGATCGTTTTTGGAACAAACGCAACCTAGAAGACTTGGAGTACACGCCAGGGAAGCCACGGGGTGGCCACGAGGCAGGGGGCGCGTCCAGGTGGGGTAGGCGCGCCCCCACCCTCGTGGGCCCCCCGTAGCTCCACCGACATGCCTCTTCCTCCTATATATATCCATGTACCCTGAAAACATGCAAGAGCACCACGAAACCCTAATTCCACCGTCGCAACCTTCTGTACCCATGAGATCCCATCTTGGGGCCTGTTTCGGAGCTCCACTAGAGGGTGAATCGATCACGGAGGGCTTCTACATCAACACCATAGCCTCTCCGATGAGTTGTGAGTAGTTTACCACAGACCTTCGGGTCCATAGTTATTAGCTAGATGGCTTCTTCTCTCTCTTTGGATCTAAATACAAAGTTCTCCTCGATCTTCTTGGAGATCTATTTGATGTAATTCTTTTTGCGGTGTGTTTGTCGAGATCCGATGAATTGTGGGTTTATGACCAAGATTATCTATGAACAATATTTGATTCTTCTCTGAAATATTTTATGCGTGATTTATATATCTTTGCAAGTCTCTTCGAATTATCAGTTTGGTTTGGCCTACTAGGTTGATCTTTTTTGCAATGAGAGAAGTGCTTAACTTTGGGTTCAATCTTGCGGTGTCCTTTCCGAGTGACAGCTGGGGCAGCAAGGCATGTATTGTATTGTTGCCATCGAGGATAAAAGATGGGGTTTATAACATATTGCATAAGTTTATCCATCTACATCATGTCATCTTGCTTAAAGCGTTACTATGTTCTTATTAACTTAATACTCTAGATGCATGCTGGATAGCGGTCGATGTGTCGAGTAATAGTAGTAGATGCAGAATTGTTTTGGTCTACTTGTCACAGACGTGATGCGTATATACAATGCTCATGCCTAGATATTATCATAACTATGCACTTTTCTGTCAATTGCTCGACAGTAATTTGTTCACCCACCGTAGAAATATGCTATCTTCAGAGAAGCCACTAGTGGAAACTATGCCCCCGGGTCTATCATCTATCATATTAATCTTCCATCAACTATTTATCTTTACTTTACTTTTATTTTGCAATCTTTACTTTCAATCTATAAAACAAAATACCAAAAATATGTATCTTATTATCTCTATCAGATCTCACTTTTGCAAGTGGCTGAGAAGGGATTGACAACCCCTTTATCGCGTTGGTTGCAATGTTCTTATTTGTTAGTGTAGGTACGAGGGACTCGCGTGTAGTCTCCTACTGGATTGATACCTTGGTTCTCAAAAACTAAGGCAAATACTTACGCTACTGTGCTGCATCACCCTTTCCTCTTCAAGGGAAAAACAACGCAAGCTCAAGGGGTAGCATCGAGACATAAAGAATGATATATTTGACGGTGTTATTCGGACACCGGATGTGTTCCGGGGGTCAGCGGATAAATATCGGTGTGCCGGTAGTGTTATCGGAACCACTGGGAGGTAATGGGCCTTATTGGGCATTATCGGAGAGAGAGGAAGGCAACCAAGGGCTGGCTGCGCGACCCTCATGGGCCTAGTCTGAATTGGACTAGGGGGAGGGGCGGCGCCCCCTCCTTCCTTCTCCTCTCCTTGTCCTTCCTTCTTCTCCTAGTTGGACTAAGAAAGGGGGGTCCAACCCCTACTAGGAGTAGGATTTCCCCCCTTGGGTGCGCCGTATAGGGCCGTCCGGCCTCCCCCTTACTCCTTTATATACGGGGGCAGGGGGCACCCTAGGACACACAAGTAAACAATTTTTTTAGCCGTGTGTGGTGCCCCCTCCACAGATTCCACCTCTGGTCATATTGTCGTAGTTCTTAGGCGAAGCCCTATGCGGATCACATCATCAACACCGTCACCACGCCATCGTGATAACGGAACACTCCTTCGTCCTCAACTGGATCAAGAGTTTGAGGGACGTCATCGTGCTTAACGTGTGCTGAACACAGAGGTGCCGTACATTAGGAGCTTGGATCGGTTGGATCATGAAGACGTTCGACTACATCAACCGCGTTACTAAACGCTTCTGCTTTCGGTCTACGAGGATACATGGACACACTCTCCCCGCTCGTTGCTATGCTTCTCCTAGATAGATCTTGCGTGATCGTAGGATTTTTTTTTGAAATACTACGTTCGCCAACAGTGGCATCAGAGCCAGGTCTATGCGTAGATGATATGCATGAGTAGAACACAATGAGTTATGGGCGATAATAGTCATACTGCTTACCAGCATGTCATACTTTGATTCGGCGGTATTGTTGAATGAAGCGGCCCGGACCGACATTACATGACCATGTTCATGAGACTGGTTCTACCGACGTGCTTTGCACATAGGTGGCTAGCGGGTGTCAAGTTTCTCCAACTTTAGTTGAATCAAGTGTGACTACGCCCGATCCTTGTTGAAGGTTAAAACAACACACTTGACGAAAAATAGTTGTGGTTTTGATGCGTAGGTACGAACGGTTCTTGCTAAGCCCGTAGCAGCCACGTAAAACTTGCAACAACAAAGTAGAGGACATCTAACTTGTTTTTGCAGGGCATGTTGTGATGTGATATGGTCAAGACGTGATGAGTTATACGTTATTGTATGATATGATCATGTTTTGTAAATTATCGGCAACTGGTAGGAGCCTTATGGTTGTCTCTTTATTGTATGAATTGCGAATGCCATGTAATTGCTTTACTTTATCACTATGAGTTAGCGAGAGTAGTAGTAGCAATAGTTGGCGAGACGACCACGACGTACGATGAAGATCATGGTGTCAAACCGGTGACGATGGAGATCATGACGATGCTTTGGAGATGGAGATCAAAAGCACAACATGATGATGGCCATATCATGTCACATATTTTGATTGCATGTGATGTTTATCTTATTATGCTTCTTATTTTGCTTAATTCGACGATAGCATTATAAGATGACCCCTTACAAAATTTCAAGGTACAAGTGTTCTCCCTGAGTATGCATCGTTGCGACAGTTCGTCATGCCGAGAAACCACGTGATGATTGGGTGTGATAAGCTCTACGTACACATACAATGGGTGTAAGACAGTTTTGCACATGCAGAATACTCAGGTTAAACTTGACGAGCCTAGCATGTACATACATGGCCTCAGAACACTAGGGACCAAAAGGTCGAGCGCGAATCATATAGTAGATATGATCAACATAAGATGGAAGATATTGTTAATGCCAAATACTTTCGGAGAGATACAGTTGCTTCAGTTAAGGGGAAGATCAACGACTCCCCATATTGGAAAGCAATTATGAATGTCAAAGGGTTGTATATGGCCGGAAGGCGAGTATTGATGCAATCTGGTAATATTGCCAGACTTTGGGCAGACCCTGTGGGGAATCAGTTTCCTTTTGCTGAACAATTCCCCAGACTATTCTCTATCTGCAATTATCATGATTGCACTGTCAATTCTTGTTTGGGGGCTTGACCCTCTATCTTTCTTCCGAAGAAGATTAAATCATGAATTGGGGGGTCAGTGGCAAAAGATGATTGAGACAGTGAGTAAGGTATGTGTCTCTAAAAACAAAATGGGCTTCTGCTGGAGAGGAGGGAAGCGGTGGCGAGCGGTGCGAGGAGCGAGATATGCTCGGACTTCTAACAGTGTTAGAAGGAGCAGGTTCTCGCCCCGGCGACCGCGCCTTGCTCGTGCTGGCGCGTTGGCCCTGAGCGTCCCGCGACCCGCCAGCTTGGCCACGTCCCAGCAAGCGTATGGTACCCTGGGTACCACGTCGCTGCTGGCCCGGCGCCTCCTGAGAGGGACGTGGTGCGTGCACGGACGCCGAGGTCTTGGAGTGGGCTCGGTCGTCCGTCTTGTCCTTGGATTTGGCGGCACCGTGAGTGTCCTCGCCGGCGTGCACCCTTCCGCCAGCGTCTACCCCACCAACCGTTGGTTCTGGTGGTGGTGGGATCGACGCGGACGGGCCTCCTACCTCCGAAGCTTTCTTCTTCGGCGGCATGCTGATGTAGTCGATGAAGCTGACGAAGTTGGTGAAGTTGCTGAAGGTTGCGCCCGCGTGAGCGCCGGATCAGGTTCGCACAACCTCGACGCCCCCTACCTGGCGCGCCAAAGATGTCGGGGAAACTGATCGCCCACGAACACCTATGGGACCGGAGCCCCTTTACGGTACGGCAAGGGAGCGGAGGGAGCACGAAGAGCGGATCGAGGGGCACACGCGAGCAGTTTACCCAGGTTCGGGCCGCACGGATGCGTAAAACCCTACTCCTGCCTTGGTTTTGTTATTGAGTTCTTGGCTCGGGAGCTTGAAGATCTACAGTACTAGCTACACCGAGCATGGGAGTGATCGAGTTTCGGAACCCAACCTCCTCTACGTTGTGCATGGGCCTCCTTTTATAGCCTACGTTGTGCATGGGCCTCCTTTTATAGCTCAAAGGGGTCACCGACAGGTGTCAACGTAGATGAGGGTAAAAGTGTAAAATTGGTGGTAGTTGTAACAGTGCATGAACAGTGTATGCTCAGTGGTCTATACCTAACCCAGACGGTGGGGGACAAGGGCATTGAATGCCCGTCGCCGTCGCCCCAAAACAATGTAAAAAGCGTCCGTCCGGGCGTCTCCGTTCGCCACGACGGTGGCCTCGTCACCGTGGCTTGCCACCGTGTACCCCAGGCTGCACAGCCATCTGCCACGTGCCCCAGGACGGGCCCCAGGGCGACACGTGGCCAGATGAGCTGGAGCGTAGGCGCACAGTGAAAGCTTGCCACGGCAAGCACCTTGCCGCGGTCGCTATCTTGCCGGGCCCGGAAGCTTGTCACCCTCCGGGTCTTGCCGGGGCGCGCGATGCGCCACGGCATGTCTTCTGAGATGCCGTTCTTTGGCCTTCCTGGCAAGCTCCTCTTGCCAGGGTCTTGTGCAGAAGAGATGATCTCGAGCCTGGAGCGGCCTTCCCGGCAAGCTCCTCTTGCCGGGGTCTTGTTTCTTAACTTGAATCCTTTGTTCTTGAATGGCTCCAAAGGAACTAGAGTGGGCCTTGGCGGGCGCGTGGTGAGCCTGACCACGGGACGCTGCTACTGCCCGTGCACAAGGCGGGATACTAAGGTACCCCTACTTTAGTACACCGACAGGTACTTTGCGTACAAGATGGAGGAGAATAGCTCAACCAATAAGCATGTGCTCAGAATGTCTGAGTACTACAATCGCTTGAATCAAGTGGGAGTTAATCTTCCAGATAAGATAGTGAATGACAGAGTTCTCTAGTCACTATCACCAAGTTACTGGAACTTCGTGATGAATTATAATATGCAAGGGATGACAAAAACGATTCCCCAGCTCTTCGTGATGCTGACATCAACGAAGGTAGAAATCAAGAAAGAGCATCAACTGTTGATGGTTAACAAGACCACTAGTTTCAAGAAAAGAGCAAGGGGAAGAAAGGGAACTTCAAGAAGAATGGCAAGAAAGTTGTCACTCTCGTGAAGAAGCCCAAAGCTGGACCTAATCCTGAAACTAAGTGCTTCTACTGCAAAAGAAATGGTCACAAGAAGCGGAACTACCCCAAATATTTGGCGGATAAGAAGGATGGCGAAGTGAGCAAAGGTATATTTGATATACATGTTATTGATATGTACCTCACTAGTGCTCGTAGTAGCCCCTGGGTATTTGATACCAGTTCGGTTGCTAAGATTAGTAACTCGAAACAGGAGTTGCAGAATAAACAAAAACTAGTTGAGGGTGAGGTGACGATGTGTGTTGGAAGTAGTTCCAATATTGATATGATCATCATCGCACACTACCTGTACTTTCGAGATTAGTGTTAAATCTAAATAAATGTTATTTGGTGTTTGCGTTGAGCATGAACAAGATTGGATCGTGTTTATTGCAATACGATTATTCATTTAAGTTAGAGAATAATTGTTATTCTGTTTATATGAATAAAACCTTCTATGGCCATACACCCAAGGTGAATAGTTTATTGAATCTCAATTGTAGTGATACACATATTCATAATATTGAAGCCAAAAGATGCAAAGTTGATAATGATAGTGCAACTTATTTGCGGCACTGCCGCTTAGGTCATATTGGTGTAAAGCGCATGAAGAAACTCCATCCTGATGGACTTTTGGAATCACTTTATTATGAATCACTTGGTGCTTGTGAACCATACCTTATGTGCAAGATGACTAAGACTCCGTTCTCCCGAACAATGGAGCGAGCAACTGACTTATGGGAAATCATACATACTGATGTATGTGTTCCGATGAGTGTTGAGGCTCGCAACCGGTATCGTTATTTTCCGACCTTCACAGATGATTTGAGCAGATATGGGTATATCTACTTGATGAAGCACAAGTCTGAAACATTTGAAAAGTTCAAAGAATTTCAGAGTGAAGCAGAGAATCATCATAACATGAAAATAAAGTTTCTATGATCTGATTGCGGAGGCAAATATTTGAGTTATTAGTTTGGTCTTCATTTGATACAATGTGGAATAGTTTCACAACTCATGCCACCTGGAACACCATAGCGTAATGGTGTGTCTGAATGTCATATCCATACTTTATTAGATATGGTGCGATCTATGATGTCTCTTACTGATTTACCAGTATCATTTTGGGGTAATGCATTAGAGACAGCTACATTCACGTTAATTAGGGCACCATCTATATCCGTTGAGACAACATCGTATGAACTGTGGTTTGGCAAGAAACCAAAGTTGTCGTTTCTTAAAGTTTGGGGCTGCAATGCTTATGTGAAAAAGCTTCAACCTGATAAGCTCGAACCCAAATAGGAGAAATGTGTCTTCATAGGTTACCCAATAGAAACTGATGGGTACACCTTCTATCACAGATCTGAAGGCAAAATATTCATTGCTAAGGATGGATCCTTTCTAGAGAAGGAGTTTCTCTCCAAAGAAGTGAGTGGGAGGAAAGTAGAACTTGATGAGGTATTTGTACCTTCTCCTGAATTGGAAAGTAGTTCATCACAGAAATCAGTTTCAGTGATTCCTACACCAATTAGTGAGGAAGCTAATGATGATGATCATGAAACTTCAGATCAAGTTGCTACAGAACCTCGTAGGTCAACCAGAGTGCGTTCCGCGCCAGAGTGGTAATATAACCCTGTTCTGGAAGTCATGTTACTAGACCATGACGAACCTACGAACTATGAGGAATCGATGATGAGCCCAGATTCCGCAAAATGGCTTGAAGCCATGAAATTTGAGATGGGATCCATATATGAGAACAAAGTATGGACTTTGGTTGACTTGCCCTGTGATCGGCAAGCCACTAAGAATAAATGGATCTTCAAGAGGAAGACGGACGCTAACAGTAGTGTTACTATCTACAAAGATCGAGAAAAAAGGTTTTTTCAAGGTGTTGACTACGATGAGATATTCTCACTCGTATCGATGCTTAACGTTTGTCCGAATCATGTTAGCAATTTCCACATTTTATGAAATCTGGCAAATGGATGTCAAAACTGCATTCCTTAATAGATTTATTAAAGAAGAGTTGTATATGATGCAACTAGAAGGTTTTGTCAATCCTAAAGGTGCTAACAAAATGTGCGACCTCCAGCGATCCATCTATGGATTGGTGCAAGCATCTCGGAGTTGGAATATACGCTTTGATAAGTTGATCAAAGCATATAGTTTTATATAGACTTACGGTGAAGCCTTTATTTACAAGAAAGTGAGTGGGAGCACTACAACCTTTCTGATAAGTATATGTGAATGGCATATTGTTGATCGGAAATGATGTAGAATTTTCTGGAAAACATAAAGGAGTGTTTGAAAGGAGTTTTTCGAAGAAAGACCTCAGTGTAGCTGGTTACATATTGGGTATCAAGATCTATAGAGATAGATCAGGATGCTTGATAAGATTTTTCAATGAGTAGATACCTTGACAAGGTTTTGAAGTAGTTCAAAATAGAACAGTCAAAGAAGGAGTTCTTTCCTGTATTGCAAGGCGTAAAGTTGAGTAAGAGTCAAAACCAGACCACGACAGAAAATAGAAAGAGAATGGAAGTCATTCCCTATGCCTAAGCCATAGGTTCTATAAAGTATGCTATGCTGTGTACCAGACCTATTGTGTACCTTGCCATGAGTTTGGCAAGGGGGTACGATAGTCATCCATGAGTCGATCACTGGACAACGGTCAAAGTTATCCTTAGTTACCTAAGAGGACTAAGGAAATATTTTTCGGTTATGGAGTTTATAAAGAGTTCGTCGTAAAGAGTTACGTCGATGCAAGCTTTTACACCGATCCAGATGACTCTGAGTCTCAATCTGCATACATATAGAAAGTGGGAGCATTTAGCTAGAGTAGATCCATGCAAAGCATTGTAGACATAGAAATTGCAAAATACATACAGCTCTGAATGTGACAGACCCGCTGACTAAACTTGTCTCACAAGCAAAACATGATCACACCTTATTACTGTTGGGTGTTAATCACACAGCGATGTGAACTAGATTATTGACTCTAGTAAACCCTTTGGGTGTTGGTCACGTGGCGATGTGAACTATGGGTGTTAATCACATGGTGATGTGAACTATTGGTGTTCAATCACATGGCAATATGAACTAGATTATTTACTCTAGTGCAAGTGGGAGACTGAAGGAAATATGCCCTAGAGGCAATAATAAAGTTGTTATTTATATTTCCTTATATCATGATAAATGTTTATTATTCATGCTAGAATTGTATTAACCAGAAACTTCATACATGTGTGAATACATAGACAAAACAGAGTGTCCCTAGTATGCCTCTACTTGACTAGCTCGTTAATCAAAGATGGTTAAGTTTCCTAACCATAGACATCTGTTGTCATTTGATGAAAGGGATCACATCATTAGCGAATGATGTGATGGACAAGACCCATCCGTTAGCTTGGCATAATGATCGTTTAGTTTTATTGCTATTGCTTTCTTCATGACTTATACATGTTCCTCAGACTATGAGATTATGCAAGGAACACCTTGTCTGCTATCAAACATCACAACGTAACTGGGTGATTATAAAGATGTTCTACAGGTGTCTCCGAAGGTGTTTGTTGGATTGGCATAGATAAAGATTAGGATTTTTCACTCCGTGTATCGGAGAGGTATCTCTGGGCCCTCTCGGTAATGCACATCACTATAAGCCTTGCAAGCAATGTGACTAATGAGTTAGGTGCGAGATGATGCACTACAGAATGAGTAAAGAGACTTGCCGGTAACGAGATTGAACTAGGTATGATGATACCGACGATCAAATCTCGGGCATGTAACATACCGATGATAAAGGGAACAACGTATGTTGTTATGCGGTTTGACCGATAAAGACCTTCTTAGAATATGTAGGAGCCAATATGAGCATCCAGGTTCCGCTATTGGTTATTGACGGAGATGTGTGTCAGTCATGTCTACATAGTTCTCGAACCCGTAGGGTCCGCATGCTTAATGTTCGATGATGATTTGCATTATGAGCAACGTGATTTGATGACCGAAGATTGTTCGGAGTCCTAGATGAGATCACGGACATGACAAGGAGTCTCGAAATGGTCGACACATAAAGAATGATATATTGACACCAGATGAGCTCCGGGGGTCACCGGATAAATATCGGAGTGGCGGAAGGGTTATCGGAACTACCGGGAAAGTAATGGGCCTTATTGGGCCTTAGGCGAGAGAGAGGAAGGCAGCCAAGGGCTATCCGGACGCCCCCCCTTGGGCCTAGTCCAAATTGGACTAGGGGGAGGGACGGAGCCCCCTCCTTCCTTCTCCTCTCCCTCTCCTTCCTTCTTCTCGTAGTTGGACTAGGAAAGGGGGGGTCCAACTCCTACTAGGAGTAGGATTGCCCCCCTTGGGCGCGCCCTATAGGACCGGCCGGCCTCCCCCTTACTCCTTTATATACGGGGGCAGGGGCACCCTAGGACACACAAGTTAACAATTATTTTAGCCGTGTGCGGTGTCACCCTCCACAGATTCCACCTCAGGTCATATTGTCGTAGTGCTTAGGCGAAGCCCTGCACGGATCACATCATCAACATCGTCGCCACGCCGTCGTACTGATGGAACTCTCCCTCGTCCTCAACTAGATCAAGAGCTTGAGGGACATCAGCGTGCTGAACACGGAGGTGTCGTACGTTCGGTGCTTGGATCGGTTGGATCATGAAGACATTCGACTACATCAACCACGTTACTAAACGCTTTCGCTTTCGGTCTATGAGGGTACGTGGACACACTCTCCTCGCTCGTTGCTATGCTTCTCCTAGATAGATCTTGCATGATCGTAGGATTTTTTTTGAAATACTATGTTCCTCAACAATTCCTATTACAAGAACATGATCAATCTCATACATCACATATATAATTCATCACATCCTTTTGTCCATATCACATCACATAGTATACCCTGCAAAAACAAGTTAGACGTCCTCTAATTGTTGTTGCATGTTTTACGTGGCTGCTATGGGTTTCTAGCAAGAACGTTTCTTACCTACGTAAAAGCCACAACGGTGATTTGTAAATTGCTATTTACCCTTCATAAGGACCCTGTTCATAGAATCCGATCCTACTAAAATGAGAGAGACAGACACCCGCTGGCCACCTTATGCAACAAGTGCATGTCAGTCGGTGGAACTTGACTCACGTAAGCGTACGTGTAAGGTCGGTCCGGGCCGCTTCATCCCACGATGCCGCCGAATCAAGATAGGACTAGTAACGGTAAGCAAATTTACCAAATCATGGCCTACAGCTACTTGTGTTCTACTCGTGCATAGAATCTACGCATAGACCTAGCTCTGATACCACTATTGGGGAACGTAGTAATAATTCAAAATTTTCCTGCAGGTCACCAAGATTAATCTAGGAGATGCTAGGAACGAGAGATAGGGAGTGCATCTTCATACCCTTGAAGACCGCTAAGATGAAGCGTTAGTAGAACACGGTTGATGGAGTCATACTCGCGGCGATTCAAAACGCGGAAGATCCGATCCAAGTGTCGTACAGACGGCACCTCCACGTTCAACACACGTACAGCCCGGGGAAGTATCCTCCTTCTTGATCCAGCAAGGGGGAGGAGAAGTTGAGGGAGAGCTCCGGCAGCACGACGGCATGGTGGTGGAGCTTGTGGTTCTCCGGCAGGGCTTCGCCAAGCACTGGTCATCCACTTGAGGGAAATTTGCTACTGTCCTACAAACGTCTACACTTGGAGGCCCAACAACATCTACAAGAAGAAGGTTGTGTAGTAGACATCAGCTAGCACAATAAGATACAAGGAAGAACTAAGAGACAAGTAAACACAAGTAGAAAGTTAGGGTTAGGAATAACCGCAACTTAGAGAGGCGAGGATGTATGCCGATGTTCCCTTCCTTGGAGGGAAGCTATGTCACCATTTACAGAGGTGGGTGTTACCACGAAGGCACACCAACGCCACGAAGCCTCACCCTATTCTCTCTTTGAGATATCACCATGAAGGTGATCCCCAACCACTAGTGGTAGGCCTTTAGGTGGCCTCGAAACCCTCACAAACTTTTCGGGGGTAATCACAACGCTTGATTCCTCTCCGAATGGCTCCTACCGCCTAGGAGTCTCCAACCTCCAAGAGTAACAAGAACGATGGGGAAATGCTCAAGACTTGCTCAAATCACAAATTCCTTTGGTCCAAAGAATGGGAAGGAGTGGATCTATCACTTGATCGGACAACTTCTCTCAAATGCTCTCAAATCCCTTGGGGGTCTAAGATTTGGTGTGGAGGTGTGTGAGAGAGAGTGAAATGTGTTCTAGGGTTTGTTCAAAGTGAATGGTCAACCCTCTCCTGTGGCGAAGAAGGGTTATATATAGTGTGAGCACAAATATGGCCGTTGTAGTGCAAGTGAACGGGCAGGCCGGACATCCGTCCTGGCAAGCCACTTGAAGAACAAGGCAGAAACATGACAGAAAGCAGAGGGGCCGGACTTCCGGGGGCCAAGCCCGGACATCCGGCCAGTCAGGAAACCCCGGACATCCGGCAGTTTTCCAGACATCCGGAGAGCACATAGCTTGTATACATAACCATAGCAGTACCACGGGTAGCATGGGCCGGACATCCGGGATAGGGCCCGGACATCCGGCAAGACAGGAAGCCCCGGACATCTGGCAAATACCCGGACATCCCGCGTGAAACCTAAAACCTACTGGATGTCTGGAGAGCTAAAGCCGGATATCTGGGGCCAAGCCCGGACGTCCGGGGAGAAGCCCGGACATCCGGGGAGAAGCCAGGACATCCGACATTCCTAGGGGCAGAAACAGGAATGACATGTATTTGATAGATCCAAATGTTTCGAGGATGGAATTAAGTGGCATGAGCAAGTCTTTCACTGACCCTATCGATCCCCTCTTAATAGTGCAGGATCCTATACTCAAGAAAACAAACATGCAACCATTTTGATACTTCTTCCTTGAGTAGAATTAACTCCATTTGTTCATGATCCACACACCATTAGATGAACTGGGGACTAACACCTGAGATTCACTTGACAAACATAGTTAGTCCCCTACATGTATATTGTCCTCAACATCAAAACATGATGTAAGGGCATGATTTCACTTTCAATCTTCCCCTTTTTGTTTGTTGACAACAATAATACATGTAGTTTCATAGATGCAATAAATAAATTTAGCATTGACAGTCATGAGATCATAATGCAAAATATGTTCCTATTTGCTTTAGCTCCCCCTCATTGTGTGCATGAGGTAAATGTGTTAGGATGTTCAACACAAAAACTCTCATGGTAGCATATGTAGCACAAAAAAGATATAAATGTTGAGATACAGACATGTAAGCCAACCATAACACATAGACACTGAGATAACACCATAATTTTATCATAGTCTCAAACGATTAAGAGCCATAAGTAGCAGCATAACAAGTTTGAATAATAGCTAACACAAATAGCCAACATATCATGATCAAACTAAGATAATACTAGATACTACTTCTCCCCCTTTTGACAGCAACACGCAAAAAGGGGTGAAGAACTAGAAGAACACCAATTAAATCACTCCTGGCGGATGTCATCATCATCATCAAAGAACTCAGGGTAGTCAACACGAGATGGGAATCCGAAGGCGGAAGAGGACGGAGCTGCGGGAAGAGGATCATCATCACTCACGGGACTCCCACGGTCATGAAGGCGCTGCTTGAGCTGATTCTTGGAGACGATAAGGCGCTTCTGAATATCATGGTTCTGCTAATAGTTGAATGTGATCGCCTTCATAAGGGCAGACCGAGCCTTGCCTAAGAACGAAGAAAACGGTTACGAGGTGCGGTCGAAGAGGAAGGCGCAGAGGGTACAGTTGACTGAGCACCACCAGAGGACTTCTTTAGTTGAGTAGTTGTCACGCGCATATGATTCGGAGGTTTTCAAATAGAGTGCACAACACTCTTGGCAACCTCAAACGGAGCAACATTATCAATCAGAGCCTGAATGAATGGAGCATGAGGGAATTGCCGTGTCTGAATGAAACTGGAAAGGCGGATCTCATGCCAAATGTAATGAGCTGTGTCCAGAGGCTCAGTAGGTGTGTCATGCATACAGACCATCAAATCAATGCAATAGTTATGAGCCCTTGAGCAATCTCCCTTCTTGGCATAGAGAGTGTGAAGCACACACTGATAGAGAATGTAGAAGGGAGCACAGAAGATGGTACCTCATTGAGAGAATAAGCACGTTGCTCCTTAGTGAGCTGAGAGGGAGGCTTAACAAGAGAAGCACAATCCACAATCCCCTTGGGCCTATGATGTGGATCACGGCTGTGAATCTGATGTCCAACTCCAGACAAACCCAGAATCTGAACAAACTAGGCATAGGTGACACTGAGCTGAGTATCATCAGTCATCCAGGTGAGGGTGTCATCTGGACCAAAGAAGCATGTGGCATAGAACTGGAGGATGGCGGCTTCATTCCAGCCACACTTAAAGGTCATTGCCGGACCGAGAGTCATATCATCAATAATAATTTTCACCGGGCCTCCAGGAAACATGGACGGATTATCACGCAAGAACTGAAGATCCACATATGTGTGAGGAGCAAGACCACGGCCACGGACAAAGCTGGAGTAGAGGTCCTGCTGCATGCGGGTACGGAAATGAGAATCCTCAGCATTAGCCCTCATCTCAAACTGATTGATATCTCGGCAAAACTCAAGGTATGGACCAGTCCCCCATGGTTGTGAAATCGTGGATGGGGCAATCCTGTTGGGAAACGTAGTATTTTCAAAATTTTCCTACGATCACGCAAGATCTATCTACTAGATGCATATCAACGAGAGGGGAGAGTGTGTCTACGTACCTCGTAGACCGAAAGCGGAAGCGTTTATCAACGCGGTTGATGTAGTCGTGCACCTTCACGATCCGTCCCGATCTAGTACCGAACGTACGGCACCTCCGCGTTCAGCACACGTGCAGCTCGATGACGTCCTCGCCTTCTTGATCCAGCAAGACGGGCGAAGTAGTAGATGAGTTCCGGCAGCACGACGGCGTGGTGACGGTTGTTGATGAAGAACAATCTCTGCAGGGCTTCGCCAAGCACTACAGAAACTAGACGGAGGATAAACTAGAGGGTCGGGGTAGCCGGCACACGGCTTGGTGTATCTTGATGTGTCTTGGGTGCTAGCCCTACCTCTCTATTTATATGTTGAGCCCTGGGGTCGAAACTTGGAGCAAAAGCCTCCTCAAAGTCGGTTTTGCCCGAAAGGAAAGAGTCCCACTCGGACTCCAGGGCTAGACGCCAGGGTTCCCGGCGTCTAACCCCTAGACGCCAGGGTTCCTGGCGTCTAGCCTCTGGTCTCCGCAAAACTTCCTTTTGCACTTTCCTAAAGCCTCGTGGGCTTTCCCCTTTGGCCCAAATAAAGTGTTCTCGTACCCAAACACTTCGGGAAACATCCGGAACCCCTTCCGGTGAATTCCGGAACCCTTCCGGAGGTCAAACACTATTATCCCATATATTAATCTTTATCTCCAGACCATTCCAGAGTTCCTCGTCATGTCCGTGATCACATCCGGGACTCCGAATAACATTTGGTCACCAACATACATAACTCATTAAATACTATATCGTCAACGAACGTTTAAGCGTGCGGACCCTACGGGTTCGAGAACTATGTAGACATGACCGAGACATCTCTCAAGTCAATAACCAATAGCGGAACCTGGATGCCCATATTGGCTCCTACATATTCTATGAAGATCTTTATCGGTCGAACCGCATAACAACATACATTGTTCCCTTTGTCATCGATATGTTACTTGCCCGAGATTCGATCGTCGGTATCTCAATACCTTGTTCAATCTCGTTACCGGCAAGTCTCTTTACTCGTTCTGTAATACATCATCTCGTGACTATCTCATTAGTCTTTTGCTTGCAAGGCTTATTATGATGTGCATTACCGAGAGGGCCCAGAGATACCTCTCCGACAATCGGAGTGACAAATCCTAATCTCGAAATACGCCAACCCAACAAGTACCTTCGGAGACACCTGTAGAGCACCTTTATAATCACCCAGTTACGTTGTGACGTTTGGTAGCACACAAAGTGTTCCTCCGGTATTCGGGAGTTGCATAATCTCATAGTCATAGGAACATGTATAAGTCATGAAGAAAGCAATAGCAATAAAACTAAACGATCAAGTTGCTAAGCTAACGGATGGGTCTTGTCCATCACATCATTCTCCTAATGATGTGACCCCATTGATCAAATGACAACTCATGTCTATGGTTAGGAAACATAACCATCTTTGATCAATGAGCTAGTCTATTAGAGGCATACTAGGGACACTCTGTTTTGTCTATGTATTCACACATGTACTAAGTTTCCGGTTAATACAATTCTAGCATGAATAATGAACATTTATCATGATATAAGGAAATATAAAATAACAACTTTATTATTGCCTCTAGGGCATATTTCCTTCAGTCTCCCACTTGCACTAGAGTCAATAATCTAGTTCACATCGCCATGTGATTCAACACCGATAGTACACATCGTCATGTGATTAACACCCATAGTTCACATCGCCATGTGACCAACACCCAAAGGGTTTACTAGAGTCAATAATCTAGCTCACATCGCTATGTGATTAACACCCAAAGAGTACTAAGGTGTGATCATGTTTTGCTTCGTGAGAGAAGTTTAGTCAACGGGTCTGTCACATTCAGATCCGTATGTATTTCGCAAATTTCTATGTGTCTACAATGCTCTGCATGGAGCTACTCTAGCTAATTGCTCCCACTTTCAATACGCATCCAGATTGATACTTAGAGTCATCTGGATTTAGTGTCCAAGCTTGCATCGGCGTAACCCTTTACGACGAACTCTTTATCACCTCCATAATCGATAATTTTGACCGATGTCCTTAGTCATCCCGTTACTAAGGATAATTTTGACCGATGTCCAGTGATCTACTCCTAGATCACTATTGTACCTCCTTGCCAAACTCATGGCAAGGTACACAACAGGTTTGGTACACAGCATGGCATACTTTATAGAACCTATGGCTGCGGCATAGGGAATGACTTTCATTCTCTCTATATTTTTCTGCCGTGGTCTGGCTTTGAGTCTTACTCAACTTCACAACTTACAAGTCAGGCAAGAACTCCTTCTTTGACTGATCCATTTTGAACTACTTCAAAATCTTATCAAGGTATGTACTCATCGAAAGTCTTATCAAGCGTCTTGATCTATCTCTATAGATCTTGATGCCCAATATGTAAGCAGCTTCACCAAGGTCTTTCTTTGAAAAACTCCTTTCAAACACTCCTTTATGCTTTCCAGAAAATTCTACATCATTTCCGATCGACAATATGTCATTCACATATACTTATCAGAAATGGTGTAGTGCTCCCACTCACTTTCTTGTAAATACAGGCTTCACCGCAAGTATGTATAAATCTATATGCTTTGATCAACTTATCAAAGCGTATATTCCAACTCCGAGATGCTTGCACCAGTCCATAGATGGATCGCTGGAGCTTGCACATTTTGTTAGCACCTTTAGGATTGACAAAACCTTCTGGTTGCATCGTAGACAATTCTTCTTTAATAAATCCATTAAAGAATGCAGTTTTGTTATCCATTTGCCAGATTTCATAAAATGCGGCAATTGCTAACATGATTCGGACAGACTTAAGCATCGCTACGGGTGAGAAAGTCTCATCGTAGTCAACTCCTTGAACTTGTCGAAAACCTTTCGCAACAAGTCGAGCTTTGTAAACAGTAACATTACCGTCAGTGTCAGTCTTCCTCTTGAAGATCCATTTATTTTCGATGGCTTGCTGATCATCGGGGTAGTCAACCAAAGTCCACACTTTGTTCTCATACATGGATCCCATCTCAGATTTCATGGCCTCAAGCCATTTTGCGGAATCTGGGCTCATCATCGCTTCCTCATAGTTCGTAGGTTCATCATGGTCTAGTAACATGACTTCAAGAACAAGGTTGCCGTACCACTCTGGTGCGGAACGTACTCTGGTTGATCTACGACGTTCAGCAGAAACTTGATCTGAAGTTTCATGATCATCATCATTAGCTTCCTCACTAATTGGTGTAGGAATCACTGGAACTAGTTTCTGTGATGTTCCACTTTCCAATTCTGGAGAAGGTACAATTACCTCATCAAGTTCTACTTTACTCCCACTCACTTCTTTCGAGAGAAACTCCTTCTCTAGAAAGGATCCACTCTTAGCAACAAAGACCTTGCCTTCGGATCTGTGATAGAAGGTCTACCCAATAGTTTCTTTTGGGTATCCTATGAAGATTTACTTCTCCGATTTGGGTTCGAGCTTATCATGTTGAAACTTTTTCACATAAGCATCGCAGTCCCAAACCTAAAGAAATGACAGCTTAGGTTTCTCATCAAACCACAGTTCATACGGTGTCATCTCCACGGATTTAGATGGTGCCCTATTTAACGTGAATGTAGCTATCTCTAATGCATAACCCCAAAAGCGATAGTGGTAGATCGGTAAGAGACATCATCGATCGCACCATATCTAATAAAGTACGGTTATGACGTTCGGACACACCATTACACTATGGTGTTCCAGGTGGCGTGAGTAGTGAAACTATTTCACATTGTTTTTACTGAAGGCCAAACTCGCTAACTGAAATATTTTACCTCTACGATCATATCGTAGAAACTCTTATTTTCTGTTACGATGATTCTCCACTTCACTCTGAAAATCTTTGAACTTTTCAAATGTTTCAGACTTGTGCTTCATTAAGTAGATATATCCATACCTGCTTAAATCATCAGTGAAGGTCAGAAAATAACGATACCCGCCGTGAGCTTCAACACTCATTGGTCTGCATACATCAGTATGTATGATTTCCAACAACTCTGTTGCTCGCTCCACAGTTCCGGAGAACGGAGTTTTAGTCATCTTGCCCATGAGGCATGGTTCACAAGCACCAAGTGATTCATAATCAAGTGATTCCAGAAGTCCATCACTATGGAGTTTCTTCATGTGCTTTACACCAATATGACCTAAACGGCAGTGCCACAAATAAGTTGCACTATCATTATTAACCTTGCATCTTTTGGCTTCAATATTATGAATATGTGTATCACACGATCAAGATCCAACAAACCATTTTCATTGGGTGTATGACCATAGAAGGTTTTATTCATGTAAACAGAACAACAATTATTCTCTAACTTACATGAATAACCGTATTGCAATAAACATGATCAAATCATATTCATGCTCAACACAAACACCAAATAACACTTATTTGGGTTCAACACTTATTCCTGAAAGTATAGGGAGTGTGCGATGATGATCATATCAATCTTGGAACTACTTCCAATACACATCGGCACTTCATCCTTTAACTAGTTTCTGTTCATTATGCAACTCCCATTTCGAGTTACTACTCTTTAGCAACTGAACCAGTATCAAATACCGAGGGGTTGCTATGAACACTAGTAAAATACACATCAATAATCTGTATATCAAATATACCTTTGTTCACTTTGCCATCCTTCTTATCCGCCAAGTATCTAGGGTAGTTCCACTTCCAGTGACCATTTCCTTTGCAGTAGAAGCACTTAGTTTCAGGCTTGAGTTTAGCTTTGGGTTTCTTCATGGGAGTGACAACTTGCTTGTCATTCTTCTTGAAGTTCCCCTTCTATCCCTTTGCTCTTTACTTGAAACAAGTGGTCTTATTAACCATCAACACTTGATGCTCTTTCTTGATTTCTACCTTCGCCGATTTCAGCATCGCGAAGAGCTCAGGAATTACCTTCGTCATCCCTTGCATATTATAGTTCATCACAAAGTTCTACTAACTTGGTGATAGTGACTAGAGAACTTTGTCAATTACTATCTTATCTGGAAGATTAACTCCCACTTGATTCAAGTAATTGTAGTACCCAGACAATCTGAGCACATGCTCACTGGTTGAGCTGTTCTCCTCCAACTTGTAGGCAAAGTAATGTCAGAGGTCTTATACCTCTCGACACGGGCATGAGTATGAAATACTAATTTCAACTCTTGGAACATCTTATATGCTCCGTGGCATTCAAAACGTTTTTGAAGTCCCGGTTCTAAGCCTTAAAGCATGGTGCACTTAAACTATCAAGTAGTCATCATACTGAGCTTTTGTCAAAACGTTCATAACGTTTGTATCAGCTTCTGCAATAGGTCTGTCACCTAGCGGTGCATCAAGGACATAATTTTTCTGTGCAGCAATGAGGATAATCCTCAGATCACGGAACAATTCCGCATCATTGCTACTAACATCTTTCAACTTAGTTTTTCTCTAGGAACATATAAAAAATAAACGGGGAGCAACATCGTGAGCTATTGATCTACAACATAGATATGCTAATACTACCAGGACTAAGTTCATGATAAATTAAAGTTCAATTTAATCATATTACTTAAGAACTCCCACTTAGATAGACATCCCTCTAGTCATCTAAATGATCACGCGATCCAAATCAACTAAACCATGTCCGATCATCACGTGAGATGGAGTAGTTTCAATGGTGAACATCTTATGTTGATCATATCTACTATATGATTCACGCTCGACCTTTCGGTCTCCAGTGTTCCGAGGCCATATCTGCATATGCTAGGCTCGTCAAGTTTAACCCGAGTATTCTGCATGTGCAAAACTGGCTTACACCCATTGTATTTGAACGTAGAGCTTATCACACCCGATCATCACGTGGTGTCTCGGCACGACGAACTTTCGCAATGGTACATACTCAGGGAGAACACTTATACCTTGAAATTTAGTAAGGGATCATCTTATAATGCTACCGTCGTTCTAAGCAAAATAAGAAGCATAATAAGATAAACATCACATGCAATCAAAATATGTGACATGATATGGCCATCATCATCTTGTGCTTTTGATCTCCATCTCCAAAGCACTGTCATGATCACCTTCGTCACCGGCGCGACACCTTGATCTCCATCGTAGCATCGTTGTCGTCTCGCCAACTATTGCTTCTACGACTATCGCTACCGCTTAGTTATAAAGTAAAGCAATTACATGGCGATTGCATTTCATACAATAAAGCGACAACCATATGGCTCCTGCCAGTGGCCGATAACATTACAAAACATGATCATCTCATACAAAACCGTATAACTCATCATGTCTTGACCATATCACATCACAACATGCCCTGCAAAAACAAGTTAGACGTCCTCTACTTTGTTGTTGCAAGTTTTACGTGGCTGCTACGGGCTTAGCAAGAACCGTTCTTACCTACACATACAAAACCACAACGATGTTTTGTCAAGTATGTGCTGTTTTAACCTTCACAAGGACCGGGCGTAGCCACACTTGATTCAGCTAAAGTGAGAGAGACAGACACCCGCCAGTCACCTTTAAGCAACGAGTGCTCGTAACGGTGAAACCAGTCTCGCGTAAGCGTACGCGTAATGTCGGTCCGGGCCGCTTCATCTCACAATACCGCCGAAGCAAAGTATGACATGCTGGTAAGCAGTATGACTAGTATCGCCCACAACTCATTGTGTTCTACTCGTGCATATCATCTACGCATAGACCTGGCTCATGATGCTACTGTTGGGAAACGTAGTATTTTCAAAATTTTCCTACGATCACGCAAGATCTATCTACTAGATGCATAGCAACAAGAGGGGAGAGTGTGTCTACGTACCCTCGTAGACCGAAAGCGGAAGCGTTTATCAACGCGGTTGATGTAGTCATGCACCTTCACGATCCGTCCCGATCTAGTACCGAACATACGGTACCTCCGCGTTCAGCACACGTTCAGCTCGATGACGTCCTCGCCTTCTTGATCCAGCAAGACGGGCGAAGTAGTAGATGAGTTCCGGCAGCACGACGTGGTGACGGTTGTTGATGAAGAACAATCTCTGCAGGGCTTCGCCAAGCACTACAGAAACTAGACGGAGGATAAACTAGAGGGTCCGGGTAGCCGGCACACGGCTTGGTGTATCTTGATGTGTCTTGGGTGCTAGCCCTACCTCTCTATTTATATGTTGAGCCCTGGGGTCGAAACTTGGAGCAAAAGCCTCCTCAAAGTCAGTTTTGCCCGAAAGGGAAGAGTCCCACTCGGACTCCAGGGCTAGATGCCAGGGTTCCCGGCGTCTACCCCCTATACGCCAGGGTTCCTTGCGTCTAGCCTCTGGTCTCCGCAAAACTTCCTTTTGCACTTTCCTAAAGCCTCGTGGGCTTTCCCCTTTGGCCCAAATAAAGTGTTCTCGTACCCAAACACTTCGGGAAACATCCGGAACCCCTTCCGGTGAATTCCGGAACCCTTCCGGACGTCAAACACTATTATCCCATATATTAATCTTTATCTCCGGACCATTCCAGAGTTCCTCGTCATGTCCGTGATCACATCCGGGACTCCGAATAACATTCGGTCACCAACATACATAACTCATTAAATACTATATCGTCAACGAACGTTTAAGCGTGCGGACCCTACGGGTTCGAGAACTATGTAGACATGACCGAGACATCTCTTCGGTCAATAACCAATAGCGGAACCTGGATGCCCATATTGGCTCCTACATATTCTACGAAGATCTTTATCGGTCGAACCGCATAACAACATACATTGTTCCCTTTGTCATCGGTATGTTACTTGCCCGAGATTCGATCGTCGGTATCTCAATACCTAGTTCAATCTCGTTACCGGCAAGTCTTTTTACTCGTTCCGTAATACATCATCTCGTGACTATCTCATTAGTCTTTTGCTTGCAAGGCTTATTATGATGTGCATTACCGAGAGGGCCCAGAGATACCTCTCCGACTATCGGAGTGACAAATCCTAATCTCGAGATACGCCAACCCAACAAGTACCTTCGGAGACACCTGTAGAGCACCTTTATAATCACCCAGTTACGTTGTGACGTTTGGTAGCACACAAAGTGTTCCTCCGGTATTCGGGAGTTGCATAATCTCATAGTCATAGGAACATGTATAAGTCATGAAGAAACCAATAGCAATAAAACTAAACGATCAAGTTGCTAAGCTAACGGATGGGTCTTGTCCATCACATCATTCACCTAATGATGTGACCCCATTGATCAAATGACAACTCATGTCTATGGTTAGGAAACATAACCATCTTTGATCAATGAGCTAGTCTAGTAGAGGCATACTAGGGACACTCTGTTTTATCTATGTATTCACACATGTACTAAGTTTCCGGTTAATACAATTCTAGCATGAATAATAAACATTTATCATGATATAAGGAAATATAAAATAACAACTTTATTATTGCCTCTAGGGCATATTTCCTTCAGATCCCCGCTGAAAGGAAGCTCCATGGAGACATGACGGCCATGAGACACAGGCATTGCAGCACCACGGACCTGAGGCATGGGAGCCCTTTGAGTGCCTGGTTTTGACTGGACAACAGAGTGTCATGGAGCGGTTATCGCTTCTTCTTCCTCTTCCTCCCCAACGTAGTCCTCATCATCCGGATCCGAGCCGACGGGCTGGGGGTTGGGGATGGTGCCCGCTTCTTCTTCTTGGTGGTGGTCTTCTTCTTCTTAGGCCGAGCATGCTCATCGTAGTTGGTTGAGCCTTGCCGGTGATTGACTGAAATGGATAATGATAGGTTCCGATGAGAAAGAGCCAACAAGTGTGAACAAGGATAAGACAAATTAAACAGTGGGATGAACATTTTCGATCATAACCATAGAACAAGTCGAAGTGGTAGATCATAAAATTTACATGCCCATGATTAAGTTGATTAGCCGATCACATATAGAGATTTTTAGGCTTAGACAAGAGACACCAAAACTCTAGAGAGATATATATGCCAAGATATACATGAGAGATAATGAAATCCTAAGATGATTTGGTCACAACAAGAGAAGAATGCAAGAGAGATGGCATCCATACCCCGGGAAGAAGACTCGGGGTGCGCGGGGCCGCAGTTCTTGGTACGCGCCATGAGGAACTCCAGCGGTGAATCCCACACTACACCGGTCCCTCCCGAGAGATTCACACCACAACCCAAGAGATGGATTGGACAGCATCGTAGATCTGGAGGAGGAGAATCCGTGGGCAGGAGATCGGGGCCGGAGGACGGAGGAGAGGGCCGGGGCAGCGCCCGGTGGCGGTTGCGGCTGTGTGATGAGATGGGGAGAGGAACGGGAGTGAATGGAGAACTGCCCCCAAAACCCGAGCCCCTCCCCAGTTATATGTGGATGCGGGCGACGGGCCGGACATCCGGGGTCCTGGACCGGATATCCAGCGTGCGGAGGACAGAGAAAACAGGGCCAGTGGGCCGGATGTCCAGCAAGGGCCCGGATGTCCGGCCACTGGTAGTGTACGATGGCAGTTTTGGGCAGCAGATGAATTTTGCCCCAGGGCCCGGATGTCCGGCTGAGGATCCGGATGTCCGGCCACTGGACAGAAAGATCAGGCAGGGGAAGGATTTGTAAGGGGTCAACAGATGCAATTAGATATAGACTCCGCCAAGGAGTATTTATAGATTTAAGGGGTGAAAACCTGAGTAATCTAAGGCCATACTAAGATGTACTAACAACCCAACAATATTAAGTAAAGAAAGGTTCACAAGCGGTGACCGAGGTCACCATGTTTGAGCATATGAAACATAGTACCGCAAAGATGTTGACTTTGGGCACATAGTTATGACTCCATCATGTGAAAGCACCATAGTTTGAGAACCATGATAACTTTGAGAGTGTTTGTTCTATTTATGCATTTATGTAGGTTGAGAATACTCATGAATTGAATGTCCCCCCCTAAATATATGCCTACATCAAGACTAGACATTAAGTTCATGCATGAATGGGTACTAGATTTTACATAATATTGTCAAGATCCAAGATACAAAGTTCGCGCCTAAGTCGACAAAACCTTGCTTCATCCAATGGCTTGGTGAAAATGTCTGCAAGTTGCATATCTGTACCAACATGAGCAATATCAATGTCACCCTTTTCCACATGATCTCTCAATAAATGATACCTAATGTCAATGTGCTTGGTGCGGAGACGATCTTTGGGGTTCTCAACAATGTTGGCACTGGAACCGCGGAAGTACCGCGCAAGCAGTACTACCGCTGACCAGAGTGGTATTGCCTCTAGAGTGCAACAAAAAGGCCTAAGAAAAATATATGGAAGCAGGAAAGCGTGAATTGCCATAACTTCTCCAAATGAGCTCCGAACTGAGCAAACTCAAGCTTGTTGGATAGATGATGACAAGTACTATTCAAACAACCAATGGTATAGAGATGTGAAACCTCTATGAATGAAGAATGGGCAAAAACCCCAACATCGAAAACATCATAGAAGATGCATGTGAACTCCATTTTCGATGAACTCAAGCTTGTTAAGAAGATGACCATAAGCTCAAAATCTCAGAAGGACATAAACCAAACAAAAACCAAGAAACATGATTCCAAGGATGCAATGATTTGAGCTCTCTACGAACGATACGATCAAGCTACCCACTTGAGAGCCCCCTTGATAGTATGGAAATCGATCCTATAACCCGGTCTCCCAACTAACACCATGAGACCGGTGAAATAGAAAACCTATCAAGGCCAAACCTTTGCCTTGTGCAAAATCCACTTGAGCTAGATGATCATGATCTTGCCCTCCTAAAGATGGACCACGTTTCTTGATTGTGTTGGCTCGGTGAAGACTAGTAGATTGTTCCCCCATACTCCACTATGGGTGAGCCACTGTTTGGCACATCTTCACAAGTCCATTGTCACTACAATGGATAGAAAGCTTCAAACATAGTCTCTGAGTGATGCTCCACTTGAACTTGCAGGCCGTAACCTTGATGGCATCCTCCATGCGTTATATGATATATTCCTTCTGATGCATGCCCATGGAAACATACCTAACGCCACAAGGAACTCTCACATAGACTATGGGCAGTACACAAAGCATAATGAAAAATGCTAACCATACCATGAGATCACTTGATCATTTTCGGTACATCTTCTCTGCTTTATGTGTTGATCAATTTGATTCACTCTTTGACTTAGTCTTGGTCAATCTTGCATCATGTCTCCTACATGACCAAACTTAGGGTAATTCCTTGTGTAGCCCTTTGGTCATCTCATAAACTCCTTGAAATCAACACATGGACTTCAAGAAATGCTTATGTATAAATCCTTCAAATATAACTCAAGGCAACCATTAGTCCATATATAGAGATTGTCATCAATTACCAAAACAAAACATGGTGGCACCACACATTCTTTCATCTGCACTGGTAACAGTCATGTGACATCACGTGGAGCTCCCTCGGCTGCTCACCGGGGGTGCGGTCGTGAAGCCACCCCACCACACCTAGGCGTTGATGGAGCTCTTATTCCCATGGCTCACCTTACAAGAGATGATCGTGCTCGTCGGGAATAGACAGTGATGAGGCGGCGGCACACTCATGATTGTGGCACCATGTCGGGTTGGCTCAGTAGAGCCTTCACAATCTGCCTCGCCACTTACATCACCGAGAGCTTCGTGGGCGTCGTGTCCATTGGATCACTTTCGGGACCATGCATGTGTCGCTCTTCTCAGAGGAGCCCCGAGGGGTGCCCCCTCCAGATCTCGGTGATAGAAAGCCTAGGAGTTTGTTGCCTCCCCCACTGCTGGGGGCACCTCATGCCAACCCACCGCTTGCGTCAACAACCAGGGTCCACCAGCCCACATGAGAATAGGAGGGGGTGTCACGGTGCCGACATCGCTACCCAAGCGTTGGACCGGCACAGCAGCGCGCCACCGCGCATACAACCGCCTTTGTGACTGTCGTGCAAACCAGTTGTGAGAGGGTCCCGACCGAGCAAGCGACGAGCTCTGCTGCCACCTGATACGTCTCCAGCGTATCTATAATTTTTTATTGTTCCATGCTGATATGTCCAAAACGTATCTATAATTTCTGCTTGCTCCATGCCACTTTTGGGTGATATTGCTATGATATTCATGCACTTCCATACACTTTTGATCATATTTGGACTAACTTACTAATCCAGTGCACCCCAGTGCCAGTTTCTGTTTTCGGCTGTTTTTGTATTTCAGGTTTTCACGTTTCGAGAACTGCCCAGAAAAATCCAGAAAAATTATATAAAAAATCAGCGAACCGGAAACAACACTGCGTCCGAAGGGCAGCCTGGGGGGGCCACAGGGGCTCCAGGCGCCCTGTGGGCGCCCCCCCCCTGGGCCGCGCCGGGGGGGGGGGCGTCTGGGCCCCCCGAGGCTCTCCCGGTGCCCTACTTTGGCATATATTTAAAGGGTCCTCCGTAACCCTCAGAACAGGACTTCTTTTCGCGATCCCATCTCTGTTCCGCCGCCGCCGCCGCTTCCAAGATCGGGAGCACCAGGAGAACTCTTCCCGGCACCCTGCCGGAGGGGAGGATCACCACCGGGAGCTTCTCCACCACCATGGACGCCTCCCGGATGACTCATGAGTACTCTCCCTTGGACCATGAGTCCATGACCAGTAGCTATGTGATGTTCTCCTCCTGTTCGTGTGCTTCACTAATTAGTCCTCGTGAGCTGCCCTACATGATCGAGGCACCTATGTAATCCTTATGCTGTTGCTATGTTGAGTTTGCTGGGATCCGATGGATTATGAGATTATGTTCAGATTGATCTTGAGTAATATATTTGATTCACCTCTTTTATATTTTAGTTCATAAGTAATTCTTGCATGTTCTCCGTTGTTATTTATTGCTTTGGCCGAGTAATAGGTAGTGACTCCAAGAGGGAACGTTATGCTCGATTGTGGGTTCATGCCCCTCGATGACTAGCTTGAGTGACAGAAACATGAGTCTAGGGGATGTGCTGTTGCCACAAGGGGGAAAACAACAGTGCTTGTGCCCGCGGGTGCAAGGATTGTTTACTTTACGCAAAGTTCTTTTAATGCAGTTGTCTGTTGCATTGAGTTTACACTATGGGTGGGACTCGCAACTTAATACCAGCGAGATGTTCTAGATAGATATCTCAAGGTGGATGATTAGTAGTAGATATTGAAGGATTTCGGTCTACTTACTTTGGCGTACCGCCCATGCTTTGAACCTCAACCTTTCTTGCAATGTAGTCAGCATTGGTTTGCGTTCGTGGTCCTGTCAATTGCCCACCTGTAATTTGTTTACCCCACATAGCTGTTTTATCGTCTTTTGGGAGAGAGACATCACTAGTGAACATCATGAGACTCCGGTCCATATTACCATCATTGATCACATCCACTATTTACTTTTCGCTATTTACTTACTATTGCAAAACGCTATCTATCACTACTATCATATTGCTTTTAACCCTTTGTGAACTACAAGGCCGGAGAGATTGACAACCTCTCTGTACTCGTTGGGAGCAAAGTTATTTGTATCTGTGTGCAGGTCCACGTTGATTGCTAATTGCGCCGTTAGCAATTGACACCTTCTTGTTGAACCTAGGAGTCTCTGGGGATTCGATCCTTGGCATCTTTGCTAGGGGAAAACACTTCTACTTACTGCATCTTACACCTTCCACTTGGGGTAACCAACGAGGGGTTCGAGGCCCATCAAGGAGTATTTTCTGGCGCCGTTGCCGAGGACTCCACTCTTCAGGATAGGGGAGTTGCATGCTATCTTTTACCTTTGCTTTTTAGTCTTGTTAGTTTACCTTTCATTTTTGCTTTAGTATCTTTTATCGAAAATCACAAAAAATAGTTATCTTGCTTGCTTGCTACTATGGGTTCCACCGAGAACACCAAGTTGTGTGACTTCACTAGTCACAACAACGATGACTTTATCAGCACACCTATCACTACACCTGCCACTTCAGCACCTTCATATGAAATTAAACCTGCTTTACTGAACTTAGTCATGAAAGAACAATTCTCCGGTGCTGGAGATGATGCTGCTTTACACTTGAACAACTTTGTTGAACTTTGTGATATGCAAAAGTACCAAGAAATAGATGGTAATATTGTTAAGCTTAAGCTTTTTCCTTTCTCCTTGAGAGGAGGAGCAAAAATTTGGTTTCAGTCTTTGCCTAGAAATAGCATAGATTCGTGGGACAAGTGCAAAGATGCTTTTATCGGAAAATACTATCCACCTGCTAAAATTATCCAACTTAGAAGTAACATCATGAATTTTAAACAATTGGATAATGAACACGTTGCCCAAGCTTGGGAACGTATGAAATCTCTTATCAAAAACTGCCCTACTCACGGTTTGACTACTTGGATGGTTATGCAAACTTTTTATGAAGGCTTGAACTTTACCTCGCGGAACTTGTTAGATTCGGCCGCGGGAGGAACTTTTATGTCAACTACACTTGGTGCCGCCACAAAGCTTCACGATGAGATGATGACCAACTATTCCCAATGGCACACCGAACGCGCTCCAACAGGTAGGAAGGTAAACTCTGTCGAGGAGATTTCCTCCCTTAATGAAAAAGTTGACTTGATCATGTCTCTACTTTCGAAGCAATCTACTATTGATCCTCGTGATGTTCCTTTAAATTCTTTGATTGCTCAAGAACAAGTAGATGTTAACTTTATCTCTAGAAATAGTTTCAACAACAATGCTTATAGAAGTAACTTTGGTAACAATCCTAGACCGTTCCCCTCTAACTCTTATGGGAACAACAATGCTTATCCTAGTACCAAGAACTTCAATACTGAACTAGAGACCATGCTTAGAGATTTCATCACTACCCAAAAAGCCTTTAATAAGAATGTAGAAGAGAAACTACATAAACTAGATGATCTTTCTTTTAAGGTAGATCACTTAGCCAATGAGGTAAAATTGCTAAAAATTGAAACTTCTCCTCTTAAGGAGAGGGAAGTCATCCCTATTAATGCTACTCAAGTACTCCCTCTGTAAACTAATATAAGAGTGTTTAGATTACTATTTTAGTAATCTAAACGCTCTTATATTAGTTTACGGAGGGAGTACAAATTAATGAAAATATTAGGATGATGGCTAAGCTAAAAGAAAGATGGGCTAGAGAAAGGGAGGA
Organism: Secale cereale; assembly: GCA_902687465.1. Classification (NCBI taxonomy): domain Eukaryota; kingdom Viridiplantae; phylum Streptophyta; class Magnoliopsida; order Poales; family Poaceae; genus Secale; species Secale cereale. Next base: position 15,839,527 of record LR738713.1, read on the forward strand.
AGAAGAGAGAATTAAGAGCCTTCCTACCCACCACACTGTTGCTACTATCCAAGTTATTGAGGATGTTCACACTCTTAGCACCCAATGTACTCCTGGTCCCAATGGACCTATTAATGGTGATGCTATAGAAACTACCAAACAGGTGAACCTTAAGGACACCACTACCACTTTACTTGATGCTCGTGACCTTGATTTTGATAATTGCACTCTTACAGAAGTTATTGATTTCCTTCACAAGATGTCTAGAGATCCCCGCACTAGCACGCTTAACCTTGCCTTCACGGAGCATATCACTAATGCTCTCATCAAAGCTAGGGAGTAGAAACTTAGAGTAGAAGCCTCCATACCTAGAAAGCTAGAAGATGGTTGGGATCCTATGATAAAAATTTATTTGAATGACTTCTCTTGTTATGCATTATGTGATGTTGGTGCTAGTACCTCTGTTATGCCCAAAAGAATATATGATATGCTTAAATTGAAACCTTATGATTCTTGTTCTTTTGGTAATGCTCTCGTTGATTCTTCCATAAAGAAACCTTTGGGGAGGATCGACGATGTTCTTATTGTTGTCAATGATAATTATGTGCCCGTTGATTTCACTATTATGGATATTGAATGTGATCCTTCATGTCCAATTATTTTGGGACGTCCCTTTTTGCGCACCGTTGGTGCTGTCATTGACATGAAAGAGGGTAATATAAAATTTCAGTTTCCTCTCAAGAAGGGGATGGAACACTTCCCTCGTAAGAAGGTCAAGTTACCTTTTGAGTCCGTTGTACGGGCTAGTTATTCTTTTACTCTTGATAAAACTTGATCTATGCATTATGCCTAGCTTAAAGGCATAAAAGAAAGCGCTTTTGGGAGGCAGCCCACATGAATAAAATTTTTGCTTTTGTTGTGTCTTGATGTTGTTTACTGCTGTAGCATCATCATTGTATCTTTGCTTTTCATATTTGTGCCAAGTAAAGCCTCCGATTGCTAGAAAGTTCAAAAGTTGTGAGGTGCTGTCCAGGAAACAGATTCTGTCCTTGGATAGAAAAATTCGTATAAAATCACCAGATCATCTTTTTGGTCTGAATTTTTTCGACAGCGTTCTGTATATAATTGTATTTCGTGCGTCAGTTCTGAGTTTTTTGATTTGAGTTACAGAAGTATCCCGAACAGGTCAATTACTGCCTGCTGTTCTGTTTTTCACAGATTCTGTCCTGTTTTGCCTTACCTTCACTTTGCAAATTAAGAACTTGCTTTTTCTTTGCAAAAACCTTTTGGCAATCTTGAGAAACAGTAGAACTTCAAGAATATCCTTATTTCCAGCGAGGTATAATTGTTTTATTAAGGGTACTAACCTCGCTAATCAGATTATGATGAGTTATGTATGAAGGGAGTTTTCAAGTGTGCGAGGGAAGATGATAAAAAGATTCAGGAGTGTCAAGCGCTCAAGCTTGGGGATGCCCCCGTGCACCCCCAAGAAATATTCAAGGAGACTCAAGCGTCTAAGCTTGGGGATGCCCCCCGTGCATCCCCTTCTCCATCAACATTATCAGTTCGTCTTTCGTTTCGCTATATTTTTATCACTTCATATGTTATGTGCTATGCTTGGAGCGTCTTGCTTTTAGATTTCTTTTTAGTTTTTCATAATGAGTCGGAACTCAGCATTCCTTTATGTGGGAGATAAACTGATGGGCCTCGAACCCCTCGTTGGATTACCCCAAGTGGAAGGTGTAAGATGCAGTAAGTAGAAGTGTTTTCCCCTAGCAAAGATGCCAAGGATCGAATCCCCAGAGACTCCTAGGTTCAACAGGTAGGTGTCAACCACTAACGGCGCAATTAGAAATCAACGTGGACCTGCACACAGATACAAATAACTTTGCTCCCAACGAGTACAGAGAGGTTGTCAATCTCTCCGGCCTTGTAGTTCACAAAGGGTTAAAAGCAATATGATAGTAGTGATAGATAGTAATTTGCAATAGTAAATAAAATAGCAAAAAGTAAATAGTGTATGTGATCAATGATGGTAATATGGACCGGAGTCACATGATGTTCACTAGTGATGTCTCTCTCCCAAAAGACGATAAAACAGCTATGCGAGGTAACAAATTACAGCTGGGCAATTGACAGGACCACGAACGCAAACCAATGCTGACTACATTGCAAGAAAGGTTGAGGTTCAAAGCATGGGCGGTACGCCAAAGTAAGTAGACCGAAATCCATCTGCATCTACTACTAATCATCCACCTTGAGATATCTATCCAGAACATCTCGCTGGTATTAAGTTGCGAGTCCCACCCATAGTGTAAACTCAATGCAACAGACAACTGCATTAAAAGAACTTTGCGTAAAGTAAACAATCCTTGCACCCGCGGGCACAAGCACTGTTGTTTTCCCCCTTGTGGCAACAGCACATCCCCTAGACTCATGTTTCTGTCACTCAAGCTAGTCATCGAGGGGCATGAACCCACAATCGAGCATAACGTTCCCTCTTGGAGTCACTACTTACTACTTGGCCAAAGCAATAAATAACAACGGAGAACATGCAAGAATTACTTATGAACTAAAATATAAAAGAGGTGAATCAAATATATTACTCAAGATCAATCTGAACATAATCTTATAATCCATCGGATCCCAGCAAACTCAACATAGCAACAACAAAAGGATTACATAGGTGCCTCGATCATGTAGGGCAGCTCACGAGGACTAATTAGTGAAGCACAAGAACGGGAGGAGAACATCACATAGCTACTGGTCATGGACTCATGGTCCAAGGGAGACTACTCACGAGTCATCCGGGAGGCGTCCATGGTGGTGGAGAAGCTCCCGGTGGTGATCCTCCCCTCCGGCAGGGTGCCGGGAAGAGTTCTCCTGGTGCTCCCGATCTTGGAAGCGGTGGCGGCGGCGGAACAGAGATGGGATCGCGAAAAGAAGTCCTGTTTCAAGGCTTACGGGGGACCCTTTAAATATCTGCCAAAGTAGGGCAACAGCAGGCAGTAATTGACCTGTTCGGGATACTTCTGCAACTCAAATCAAAAAACTCAGAACTTACGCACGAAAGACAATTATATAGAGAACGCTGTCAAAAAAATTCAGACCAAAAAGATGATCTGGTGATTTTATACGAATTTTTCCATCCAAGGACAGAATCTGTTTCCTGGACAGCACCTCACAACTTTTGAACTTTCTTTCAATCAGAGGCTATACTTGGCACAAATATGAAAAGTAAAGATACAATGATGATGCTACAGCAGTAAACATCATCAAGACACAACAAAAGCAAAAAATTTATTCATGTGGGCTGCCTCCCAAAAGCGCTTTCTTTTATGCCTTTAAGCTAGGCATAATGCATAGATCAAGTTTTATCAAAAGTAAAAGAATAGCTAGCCCGTACAACGGACTCAAAAGGTAACTTGACCTTCTTACGAGGGAAGTGTTCCATCCCTTTATTGAGAGGAAACTGAAATTTAATATTACCCTCTTTCATGTCAATGACAGCACCAACGGTGCGCAAAAAGGGACGTCCCAAAATAATTGGACATGAAGGATCACATTCAATATCCATAATAGTAAAATCAACGGGCACATAATTATCATTGACAACAATAAGAACATCGTCGATTCTCCCCAAAGGTTTCTTTATGGAAGAATCAACGAGACGAACACCAAAAGAACAAGAATCTTAAGGTTTCAATTTAAGCATATCATATATTCTTTTGGGCATAACAGAGGTACTAGCACCAACATCACATAATGCATAACAAGAGAAGTCATTCAAATTAATTTTTATCATAGGATCCCAACCATCCTCTAGCTTTCTAGGTATGGAGGCTTCTACTCTAAGTTTATCCTCCCTAGCTTTGATGAGAGCATTAGTGATATGCTCTGTGAAGGCAAGGTTAAGCGTGCTAGTGCGGGGATCTCTAGACATCTTGTGAAGGAAATCAATAACTTCGGTAAGAGTGCAATTATCAAAATCAAGGTCACGAGCATCAAGTAAAGTGGTAGAGGTGTCCTTAAGGCTCACCTGTTTGGTAGTTGACATAGCATCACCCTTAATAGGTCCATTGGGACCAGGAGTACATTGGGTGCTAAGAGTGTGAACATTCTCAATAACTTGGATAGTAGCAACAGTGTGGTGGGTAGGAAGGCTCTTAATTCTTTCCTCTTCCTCCCTTTCTCTAGCCCATCTTTCTTTAAGCTTAGCCATCATCCTAATATTTTCATTGATTTGTACTTGAGTAGCATTAATAGGGATGACTTCCTTCTCCTTAAGAGAAGAAGTTTCAATTTTCAGCAATTTTAACTCATTGGCTAAGTGGTCTACCTTGAAAGAAAGATCATCTAGTTTATGTAGTTTCTCTTCTATATTCTTATTAAAGGCTTTTTGGGTAGTGATGAAATCACTAAGCATGCTCTCTAGTTCAGTGTTGGAGTTCTTGGTACTAGGATAAGCATTGTTGTTCCCATAAGAGTTAGAGGGGAACGGTCTAGAATTGTTCCAAAGTTACTCCTGTAAGCATTGTTGTTGAAATTGTTTCCAGAGATAAAGTTAACATCTACTTGTTCTTGAGCAATCAAAGAATTTAAAGGAACATCACGAGGATCAACAGTAGATTGCTTCGAAAGTAGAGACATGATCAAGTCAACTTTTTCATTGAGGGACGAAATCTCCTCGACAGAGTTTACCTTCCTACCTGTTGGAGCGCGTTCGGTGTGCCATTGGGAATAGTTGGTCATCATCTCATCGAGAAGTTTTGTGGCAGCACCAAGGGTAGTTGACATAAAAGTTCCTCCCGCGGCCGAATCTAACAAGTTCCGCGAGGTAAAGTTCAAGCCTGCATAAAAAGTTTGGATAACCATCCAAGTAGTCAAACCGTGAGTAGGGCAGTTCTTGATAAGAGACTTCATACGTTCCCAAGCTTGGACAACATGTTCATTATCCAATTGTTTAAAATTCATGATGTTACTTCTAAGTTGGATAATTTTAGCAGGTGGATAGTATTTTCCAATAAAAGCATCTTTGCACTTGTCCCATGAATCTATGCTATTTCTAGGCAAAGACTGAAACCAAATTTTAGCTCCTCCTCTCAAAGAGAAAGGAAAAAGGTTAAGCTTAACAATATTACCATCTATTTCTTGGTACTTCTGCATATCACAAAGTTCTACAAAGTTGTTCAAGTGTAAAGCAGCATCCTCTCCAGCACCGGAGAATTGTTCTCTCACGACCAAGTTAAGTAAAGCAGGTTTAATTTCATATGAAGGTGCTGAAGTGGCAGGTGTAGTGATAGGTGTGCTGATAAAGTCATCGTTGTTGTGACTAGTGAAGTCACACAACTTGGTGTTCTCGGTGGAACCCATAGTAGCAAGCAAGCAAGATAACTATTTTTGTGATTTTTGATAAAAGGAACTAAAGCAAATATGAAAGGTAAACTAACAAGACTAATAAGCAAAGGTAAAAGATAGCATGCAACTCCCCTATCCTGAAGAGTGGAGTCCCCGGCAACGGCGCCAAAAAATACTCCTTGATGGGCCTCGAACCCCTCGTTGGATTACCCCAAGTGGAAGGTGTAAGATGCAGTAAGTAGAAGTGTTTTCCCCTAGCAAAGATGCCAAGGATCGAATCCCCAGAGACTCCTAGGGTCAACAGGTAGGTGTCAACCACTAACGGCACAATTAGCAATCAATGTGGACCTGCACACATATACAAATAACTTTGCTCCCAACGAGTACAGAGAGGTTGTCAATCTCTCCGGCCTTGTAGTTCACAAAGGGTTAAAAGCAATATGATAGTAGTGATAGATAGTAATTTGCAATAGTAAATAAAATAGCGAAAAGTAAATAGTGTATGTGATCAGTGATGGTAATATCGACCGGAGTCACATGATGTTCACTAGTGATGTCTCTCTCCCAAAAGACGATAAAACAGCTATGCGAGGTAACAAATTACAGCTGGGCAATTGACAGGACCACAAACGCAAACCAATGCTGACTACATTGCAAGAAAGGTTGAGGTTCAAAGCATGGGCGGTACGCCAAAGTAAGTAGACCGAAATCCATCTGCATCTACTACTAATCATCCACCTTGAGATATCTATCCAGAACATCTCGCTGGTATTAAGTTGCGAGTCCCACCCATAGTGTAAACTCAATGCAACAGACAACTGCATTAAAAGAACTTTGCGTAAATTAAACAATCCTTGCACCCGCGGGCACAAGCACCGTTGTTTTCCCCCTTGTGGCAACAGCACATCCCCTAGACTCATGTTTCTGTCACTCAAGCTAGTCATCGAGGGGCATGAACCCACAATCGAGCATAACGTTCCCTCTTGGAGTCACTACTTACTACTTGGCCAAAGCAATAAATAACAACGGAGAACATGCAAGAATTACTTATGAACTAAAATATAAAAGAGGTGAATCGAATATATTACTCAAGATCAATCTGAACATAACTCATAATCCATCGGATCCCAGCAAACTCAACATAGCAACAACACAAGGATTACATAGGTGCCTCGATCATGTAGGGCAGCTCACGAGGACTAATTAGTGAAGCACAAGAACGGGAGGAGAACATCACATAGCTACTGGTCATGGACTCATGGTCCAAGGGAGACTACTCGCGAGTCATCCGGGAGGCGTCCATGGTGGTGGAGAAGCTCCCGGTGGTGATCCTCCCCTCCGGCAGGGTGCGGGGAAGAGTTCTCCTGGTGCTCCCGATCTTGGAAGCGGCGGCGGCGGCGGAACAGAGATGGGATCGCGAAAAGAAGTCCTGTTTCAAGGGTTACGGGGGACCCTTTAAATATCTGCCAAAGTAGGGCACCGGGGGGCTCTCTGGGTGCCGAGGCGCCCCCCCGGCGCGGCCCAGGGGGGGTGGGCGCGCCCACAGGGCGCCTTGGGCTCCTGTGGCCCCCCCAGGCTCCCCTTCGGAAGCAGTGTCGTTCCCGATACGCTGATTTTTTATATATTTTTTCTGTATTTTTCTGGGCAGTTCTCGAAACGTGAAAACCAGAAATACAAAAACAGCCGAAAACAGAAACTGGCACTGGGGTGCACTGGATTAGTAAGTTAGTCCAAATATGATCAAAATTGTATGGAAGTGTATGAATATCACACCAATATCACCCAAAAGTGGCATGGAGCAAGCAGAAATTATAGTAACGTTTTGGACGTATCAGAAACACGCTCCACTTCTACCTAGAACATTACATAGAATTTTCATGTCTATCTAAGCTGTGTGTGTTCTTTGTCTTTTAATAGCTACTATCGTGCTTTGCTCTTAGTATTCATGCTTATCCTTTCAAGAGCTTCTATTCAGTTGGTTGCTTGAACTCTCTTTAATTACTATGCTCATCTTATTAAGAGAGTTTGCTTCCGTTGCATGGGTTAAGGTGTCTATGATAAAGATGCTACTTTCATGATGGTGCTTAGTAGTTCAGGTTTTCTTTTGGTTAATCTCAAATAGCTGGGGGGTTCCCGATGTGTTATTGGAATACCAACTTGGTTTGTTTGCCTACGATGTGGTATGGTTTAGTAATATCTTCCTTCGAGAATTTATTTTGATTGACTTGGCGTATGCTCACGCATATTCAAGACTGTAAAGAAAGTATGTCAAGCCTTGATGATCTTTTGTTTCTAAGTAGCGATATAACTACCATGCCTGATTCAATATTGCTTTGTCGCTCTGCATGATTATGACCGTCATTGCTCTCTTAGTTGGTCGCTCCCAGTCTTTTGCTAACCTCCACCTGCACTAAGCAAACTAACCATGCAATACATAGCTCATGGGAAAGTAGCCTAAAAACTATTGTGGTAAAGAATATGTTGCTTATGTATCTTATTTCTTATAAGTTGCTTGCTGAGCGGTAACCATGTTTCTGGGGACGCCATCAACTGTCACACTTTTGTTGAATATCATGTGAGTTGCTATGCATGTTCGTCTTGTCTGAAGTAAGGGTGATTCACCATGGGTTGAATTAATATGCATATTGTTAGAGAAGAACATTGGGCTGCCAACCAAAGCCATGCATCATGGTGGAAGTTTTAGCTTGGACCTTAATCCTCAATCTCTCATGAGAATATGCTTATGCATTAAAGAGGAGTCCATCATCTATTTTCTATGTTGTCCCGGTATGGATGTCCTCAAGTTGAGATTTATCAAAAACGAGAAATCAAATGCGATCTATCTCCTTGGACCTTTGTACAGGTGGCATAGAGGTACCCCTTTGTGAAACTTGGTTAAAACATATGCAATGCAATGATAACCCATGGGGATCCGAGCTAATTAGGACAAGGAGCGAGCACTATTAGTATTCGATGCATGAGGCTTGCAACTTATAAGATGTTTTATGCATGACGCATATGAAGTACTACTACCGTTGACACAATTGCTTCCATGTTTTCAAAATAAAAAGCTTTAGCACTTAACCTTTCTTTTACCTTTATGTTGAAGCACCAACTACTGAGAGCATGATTGTCATTCTGAGTGTAATGTGCATTGTTCCAAAGTAGCATTGTCTTTTGCATGATTGTGATATCGTTTATTCTGAAATGATTGTATCTAGTCATCACTTAAACCTTGAAGGTGCCCTTGCATTTATGTTTTGCATCACTAAAGGGGGCAAGCCAGATATCACTTTATCATATTTGCACATCATGTTCATTGCAAATCTTTTTGATGTTTCAGTTTCATGTTGAAAAACTTTCAGTCATTTGTGATTTTCTCTTGAGACAACTTAATTACTATAGAATCATTGTCTCAGTAAGCTTTTGTCATATGACTATGAGAAAGTCCTATATGGTTAATAGCATGTCACCACAGAAATTATTCTTGTTATCATTTACCAACTCGAGGACGAGCAGGAATTAAGCTTGGGGAAGTTGATACGTCCAAAACGTATCTATAATTTCTGCTTGCTCCATGCCACTTTTGGGTGATATTGCTATGATATTCATACACTTCCATACACTTTTGATCATATTTGGACTAACTTACTAATCCAGTGCACCCCAGTGCCAGTTTCTGTTTTCGGCTGTTTTTGTATTTTAGGTTTTCACGTTTCGAAAACTGCCCAGAAAAATCCAGAAAAATTATATAAAAAATCAGCGAACCGGAAACAACACTGCGTCCGAAGGGTAGCCTGGGGGGGCACAGGGGCTCCAGGCGCCCTGTGGGCGCGCCCCCCCTGGGCCGCGTCGGGGGGGCGCCTGGGCCCCCCGAGGCTCCCCCGGTGCCCTACTTTGGCATATATTTAAAGGGTCCTCCGTAACCCTCAGAACAGGACTTCTTTTCACGATCCCATCTCTGTTCCGCCGCCGCCGCCGCTTCCAAGATCGGGAGCACCAGGAGAACTCTTCCCTGCACCCTGCCGGAGGGGAGGATCACCACCTGGAGCTTCTCCACCACCATGGACGCCTCCCGGATGACTCGTGAGTAGTCTCCCTTGGACCATGAGTCCATGACCAGTAGCTATGTGATGTTCTCCTCCCGTTCTTGTGCTTCACTAATTAGTCCTCGTGAGCTGCCCTACATGATCGAGGCACCTATGTAATCCTTATGCTGTTGCTATGTTGAGTTTGCTGGGATCCGATGGATTATGAGATTATGTTCAGATTGATCTTGAGTAATATATTTGATTCACCTCTTTTATATTTTAGTTCATAAGTAATTCTTGCATGTTCTCCGTTGTTATTTATTGCTTTGGCCGAGTAATAGGTAGTGACTCCAAGAGGGAACGTTATGCTCGATTGTGGGTTCATGCCCCTCGATGACTAGCTTGAGTGACAGAAACATGAGTCTAGGGGATGTGATGTTGCCACAAGGGGGAAAACAACGGTGCTTGTGCCCGCGGGTGCAAGGATTGTTTACTTTACGCAAAGTTCTTTTAATGCAGTTGTCTGTTGCATTGAGTTTACACTATGGGTGGGACTCGCAACTTAATACCAGCGAGATGTTGTGGATAGATATCTCAAGGTGGATGATTAGTACTAGATATTGATGGATTTCGGTCTACTTACTTTGGCGTACCACCCATGCTTTGAACCTCAACCTTTCTTGCAATGTAGTCAGCATTGGTTTGCGTTCGTGGTCCAGCCAATTGCCCAGCTGTAATTTGTTTACCTCACATAGCTGTTTTATCGTCTTTTGGGAGAGAGACATCACTAGTGAACATCATGAGACTCCGGTCCATATTACCATCATTGATCACATCCACTATTTACTTTTCGCTATTTACGTACTATTGCAAAACACTATCTATCACTACTATCATATTGCTTTTAACCCTTTGTGAACTACAAGGCCGGAGAGATTGACAACCTCTCTGTACTCGTTGGGAGCAAAGTTATTTGTATCTGTGTGCAGGTCCACGTTGATTGCTAATTGCGCCGTTAGCAATTGACACCTTCTTGTTGAACCTAGGAGTCTCTGGGGATTCGATCCTTGGCATCTTTGCTAGGGGAAAACACTTCTACTTACTGCATCTTACACCTTCCACTTGGGGTAACAAACGAGGGGTTCGAGGCCCATCACATGCTATTATATTATATGTTTTGGATATTTAATGGGCTTTATTATACACTTTTATATTATGTTTGGGACTAACCTACTAACCCAAGGCCCAGTGCAAATTGTTGTTTTTACCTATTTTAGTGTTTCACAGAAAAGGAATATCAAACGGAGTCCAAACGGAGTGAAACCTTCGGGAGAATCATTTTTGGAACAATAGCAAAACAGAAGACTTGGAGTACACGCCAGGAAGCGAACGAGGTGGCCACGAGGGCAGGGGGCGCGCCAAGGTGGGTAGGCACGCCCCCCACGCTCGTGGGCCCCTCGTGGCTCCCCTGACGTGCATCTTCCTCCTATATATACCTACGTGCCCTGAAACCATCGAGGAGCACCACGAAACCCTAATTCCACCACCGCAACCTTCTCTACCCGTGAGATCCCAACTTGGGGCCTTTTCCGGAGCTCCGCCGGAGGGGGAATCGATCATAGAGGGCTTCTACATCAACACCATAGCCTCTCCGATGAGCTGTAAGTAGTTTACCACAAACCTTCGGGTCCATAGTTATTAGCTAGATTGCTTCTTCTCTCTCTTTGGATCTCAATACAAAGTTCTCCTCTATCTTCTTGAGATATACTCGATGTAATTCTTTTTGCGGTGTGTTTGTCAAGATCCGATGAATTGTGGGTTTATGATCAAGATTATCTATGAACAATATTGGATTCTTTTCTGACATCTTTCAAGCATGATTTAAATATCCTTTCAAGTCTCTTCGAATTATCGGTTTGGTTAGGCCTACTAGATTGGTAGTTCTTGCAATGGGAGAAGTGCCTGGCTTTGGGTTCAATCTTGCGGTGTCCTTTCCCAGTGACAGCAAGGGCAGCAAGGCATGTATTGTAGTGTTGCCATCGAGGCTAAAAAGATGGGGTTTATATCATATTGCTTGAGTTTATCCCTCTACATCATGTCATCTTGCTTAAGGCATTACTCTGTTCTTATTAACTTAATACTCTAGATGCATGCTCGATAGTGGTCGATGTGTGGAGTAATAGTAGTAGATGCAGAATCATTTCGGTCTACTTGTCATGGACGTGATTCCTATATACAATGATCATGCCTAGATATTCTCATAACTATGCGCTTTTCTATCAATTGCTCGACAGTAATTTGTTCAACCACCGTAGAAATCTGCTATCATGAGAGAAGCCACTAGTGAAACCTATGGCCCACAGGTCTATCTTCATCATATTAATCTTCCATCAACTATTTATCTTTACTTTACTTTTGTTTTTGCAATCTTTACTTTCAATCTACATATCAAAAATGCCAAAAATATTATCTTATCATCTTTATCAGATCTCACTTCTGCAAGTGGCCGGGAAGGGATTGACAACCCCTTTATCCCGTTGGTTGCAAGGTTCTTATTTGTTTGTGTAGGTACGAGGGACTCGCGCGTGGTCTCCTACTGGATTGATATCTTGGTTCTCAAAAACTGAGGGAAATACTTACGCTATTGTGCTGCATCACCCTTTCCTCTTCGAGGGAAAACAACGCAAGCTCTAGAAGTATCAAGAAGAATTTCTGGCGCCATTGCCGAGGAGATCTACACAAAAGTCATATACCAGGTACCCATCACAAACTCTTACCCTCGCATTATATTATATGCCTCTCGTTTTCCTCTCCCCCACTTCACCTTTGCCGTTTTATTCAACCTTCTTTTTCCGTTCGCCTCTTTTCTCTTGCTTTTTGTTTGCTTGTGTGTTGGATTGCTTGTTCGTCACTATGGATCAAGACAATACCAAATTGTGTGACTTTTCCAATACCAACAATAATGATTTTATTAGCACTCCGATTGCTCCTATTACCGATGATGAATCTTGTGAAATCAATGCTGCTCTGTTGAGTCTTGTCATGAAAGATCAATTTTCTGGCCTTCCTAGTGAAGATGTTGCTACCCATCTAAACAACTTTGTTGATTTGTGCGACATGCAAAAGAAGATAGATACGGATAATGATATTGTTAAATTGAAGCTATTTCCGTTTTTGCTTAGATATCGTGCTAAAACTTGGTTATCTTCTTTGCCTAGAAATAGTATTGATTCATGGAATAAGTGAAAAGATGCCTTTATCTCTAAGTATTTTCCTCCCTCTAAGATTATCTCTCTTAGAAATGATATCATGAATTTTAAGCAACTTGATCATGAGCATGTTGCACAAGCTTGGGAGAGGATGAAATTAATGATACGTAATTGCCCTACACATGGTTTGAACTTATGGATGATTATACAAAACTTTTATGCTGGATTGAATTTTGCTTCTAGAAATCTTTTAGATTCGGCCGCGGGGGGCACTTTCATGGAAATCACTTTAGGAGAAGCTACTAAACTCCTAGATAATATTATGGTTAATTACTCTCAATGTGTCAAGGATATTACTACCAGGTATAAACCGGCTAGGAGGGTCCGGTTTAAGTTATCAAGATTGTATTATCAGAAGCCCAGCCAAGTATGAAGTAAAGATTGTAGCCTAGGGGGCTTAGAGCCCGTATGACAGGGCCCATGACTTGTAAACCGTCATACTATGTAACTTGGGATGTAAGATAGAAAGAGCAGAGACCGAGGCGGACACGTTTATGAGCCGGCCTCGGGACTCTGTAAACCGGACCGGGCGTCACCTCTTATATAAAGGGACGACCTGGTGACGTTTCAGGACAAGAAACAACAGCTCGAGACACAGGCAAAGCGGATTCGCTCCCTGGTCATCGAAGCCCAAGCAATACCACACCAAACTAGACGTAGGCTTTTACCTTCATCGAAGGGGCCGAACTAGTATTAAATCCCTGTGTCCTTCGTCGGCTTTAACCCCTTTAAGCTAACCCGTAGAGATGGCCTCACGACTAAGTCCTTTTGCTAAGACATCTGCCGTGCTAAATCTACGACAGTTGGCGCCCACCGTGGGGCTCGAACCCACGACCACAAGGTTAAGAGCGTAAAGCAGAAGGCAGCTCAGACTTTGTGGCCAATACCAACGCTCAGGACAATGGGCAGCACCGCAAGGGTAGACCACCCCCACGCAACGGGCGGTCGCCTATTAATTTAGAGCGCCAGCTGAACGTGCCTTGCCCAAAGCACGGTACAGCGGAAAACCCAGCTACGCATCTCTGGAAAGACTGTTTCATTATGCAAGAATTTATGAAACATACTAAATATGACCACGGGCCCCCCGGCGGATCAGGTCCTGGTTTTCAAGCTCCGGGTTATCAAGGTGGCGGATCCGGTTCAGGATACCACGATGGTAACGATAACCACAATGGCAACAATCAGCATCAACATAACCAGCAGCATGGTCAGGGTGGATACAACAACCAAGGGAATCAACAGCGTCAGCAACAGCAGCAATCCGTATATCAGAATAATCTGAAGGAGCTGAGCGGTGGGCAGTATCACGTCTTCACGACAAGTTTATGCAAACGGGATCAAAAGGTTCTGAAGAGGGCAGTGCATTCCGTTGAACCGGCGATACTGCGTTTTTTGCGTTGGTCTGAGCAGCCCATTGTGTGGAGCAGAGCAGATCACCCACCCCGGGTTGACAATCCGGGTCAGTTAGCTCTGGTGGTGGCACCACAGGTGGGTGGCTATAAGTTCACCAAGGTGCTTATGGACGGTGGCAGCAGCATCAACATCCTGTATTATGAGACCTTTCGACGTATGGGGTTGACAGATAAGAAGCGTCGACAGTCCAACACAGTGTTCCATGGGGTGGTGCCCGGTAAATCGGCCTATCCAGTTGGTAAAATCGATCTGGAGGTTACCTTTGGAGATGAGCATGATTCTAGGTCTAAGACTGTGACCTTTGAGGTAGTCAAGATCAGAAGTCCATACCATGCCTTGTTTGGGCGGCCGGTTTATGCCAAATTCATGGCTAGACCATGTTATGTTTATCTACAGCTCAAGATGCCAGGCCATAAAGGAACTATTACAGTTCTTGGGAGCCGCAAAATTGCATTGGAGTGCAAGGAAGGAGATGCAGCTTATGCTGAGGCGGATTGTGCTAGGGAGGAGCTGAAGTTCTGTAAGGACAATGTTGATCCGGCGGATATGTCCCCGCTGAAGAAGCCAACTACAGAGCATGATCCGGCATTGAAATTCAAGTCAGCTGAGGAGACTAAGCAGTTGGACTTTGTTTCGGGCGATTGATCCAAGCAGTTCACTATCAACGCTAACCTAGACCCCAAATAGGAAAGCGCGCTCATCGAGTTCATCCGTGAGAACCGGGATATCTTTGCGTGGAAGCCTTCTGACATGCCAGGTATACCGAGGGAACTCGCTGAGCACAATCTTAATATTGATCCAAAGTTTGAAACGGTCAAGCAGTATCTGCGCCGCTTCAATGAGGAAAGGCGCAAGGCTATTGGAGAAGAAGTGGCCAGGCTCTTGGCTACAGGCTTTATAGTCGAAGTGTTTCATCCAGAGTGGTTAGCTAATCCGGTGCTAGTACTCAAGAAAAACGGAACTTGGAGAATGTGTGTTGATTACAGAGATCTGAACAAAGCTTGCCCAACTGATCCTTTTGCTCTCCCCCGTATTGATCAGATCATTGATGCTACGGCATGATGTGAGCGGCTAAGTTTTTTGGATGCATATTCAGGTTATCACCAGATTAAGATGGCAGTGAAGGACCAGGAGAAAACAGCTTTTATAACTCCCTTTGGAGCCTTCTGTTATGTATCTATGCCATTTGGGCTCAAGAGCGCCCAGGCAACCTACCAGCGCTGTGTGCAGAACTGCCTACAAGGGCAGATTGGGAGAAATGTCCACGCATATGTTGATGACATTGTGGTGAAATCCAGGAAGGAGGAGACACTTATAGAGGATCTGAAGGAAACCTTTGACAACCTCCGAGTTTACAAAATGATGCTTAATCCGAAGAAGTGTGTTTTTGGTGTTCCGGCAGGCAAGCTCCTGGGGTTCTTAGTGTCAAACAGAGGGATTGAATCCGGAGAAGAACAAGGCGATCACGTCCCTGGCTAAACCGGTGTGCATCAATGATGTCCAACGCATGGCAGACCGTGTTGCAGCACTGAGCCGGTTTATTAGTCATTTGGGGGAGAAGGCAATCCCACTTTATGAGATGATGAAGAAGACAGACCGGTTCGTCTGGAGCGATGCTGCTGATGCTGCGTTCGAGGATTTAAAGCGGCAATTGGCAGAGCCGCCGGTCCTTGCTGCCCCGGTTGATAATGAGCCACTGCTTCTATATGTGGCTGCCAATGCCCGTGCAGTAAGCGTTGCCATTGTGGTAGAGCGCAAGGAAGCAGGCAAAGAATATCCGGTTCAACGGCCGGTTTACTACATCAGTGAGGTGCTCATTGAGTCGAAACAGCGATATCCGCATTGGCCGAAGCTGGTATATGGAGTGTTCATGGCAAACCGGAAGTTGAAGCACTATTTCTAGGGCCACTCAATCACCGTTGTCAGTTCAACTCCGTTAGGGGATATAATCCAGAACAGAGAAGCCACTGGTAGGGTTCCAAAATGGGCCATTGAGCTTAGCCCGCACGGATTAAAGTATGTGCCCCGTACTGCTATAAAATCCCAAGCACTGGTGGATTTGATTAATGACTGGACAGAGTTGCAAGCACATGAGGAGAAGCCGGATCATACGTACTGGACTATTCACTTTGACGGTTCAAGGCAGTTGGAGGGCTCGGGGGCTGGAGTCGTGTTAACTTCCCCATGAGGTGATAAGTTCTGCTATGTCCTCCGTTTAATGTTCCCCTGTACAAACAATGCTGCTGAGTATGAAGCCCTCCTCCATGGTTTGCGGATGGCCAAGGAGATGTACTTGAGCTGGGTTAAATGCTTTGGCGATTCAGATCTGGTAGCACAACAAGTATCTGGCAACTGGGACTCTAAGGATCCGCTTATGGCAGCATATCGACGAGAGGTGGACGCTGTCGCCGGACATTTGAAAGGATATCAGGTGGATCATATAGACCGGCGAAAGAATGAAGCAGCTGATGCATTAACCTGGTTGGGTTCCCAGCATAACCGGTTCCACCTAATACTTTCTTGGATGAGTTACATAATCCGTCGGTGCAGATACCTTCAGAGGAGGATTTGGCTGTTCCTGATCCGTAGGCACATCTGGTCGCCGCGCTTCATATCATTCCGGATTGGACGCTCCCTTACTTGGCATATATGAACTGAGGTGAGTTGCCAGAATACGAAGTCGAGGCGCGGCAGATAATCCGGCGGTCTAAATCCATGACTATTGTCAATGGAGAAATTCATCATCGCAGTGTTTCTGGAGCGTTTCAGCGGTGCGTATCATCAGAAGAAGGCTGTGAGATTCTCAGAGAGATTCATGAAGGCGATTGCGGTAATCACGCTGGTTCAAAATCTTTGGTAGCTAAAGTTTTTCTTCATGGGTTCTACTGGTTGACGTCTCACGCCGATGCAGAGGACTTGGTCAGAAAATGTGATGCTTGCCAGAAATTCTCACGGCGTGCTCATGTACCAGCACAAGAGCTAAGGATGATCCCAATTACTTGGCCGTTTGCGACTTGGGGGCTTGATATGGTTGGACCCTTCAAGAGATCCCAAGATAAGAAAACCCACCTGTTGGTAGCAGTGGACAAGTTTACAAAATGGGTTGAAGCGGAGCTTGTCAGTAAGTGTGAGGCAGCAACAGCGGTCCAGTTCATCAAAAAGGTGATTTTCCGGTTTGGCTTTCCACATAGCATTATAACTGATAATGGCACCAATTTATCCAAGGGGGCTATGGAGGAGTTCTGTCAACGAGAGCACATTCGCATTGACGTATCATCAGTAGCCCACCCTCAGTCCAATGGCCAAGCTAAAAGAGCCAATCAAGAGATCTTGAGAGGCATCAAACCCCGGCTTATGGTTCCTCTACAGAGAACACCGGGTTGTTGGGTGGAGGAATTGTCTTCTGTCTTATGGAGCATCAACACTACACCTAACATATCCACATGTTACACGCCTTTCTTCATGGTATATGGAGCTGAAGCAGTCCTCCCTAGCGATATCCGGCACGACTCGCCGCGGGTGGCGGCTTATGTTGAAGCGGATAATGAACAAGCAAGACAAGACGGCTTGGACCAACTGGACGAGGAACGGGACACGGCAGCAGCGCGATCAGCGATTTATCAACAAGACCTGCGCCGATACCACAGCCGTCGGGTTAAGACCAGGACGTTTCAGGAAGGAGATCTGGTGCTCCGGCTCATCCAAGACCAGACAGATATGCACAAGTTATCCCCACCTTGGGAAGGACCCTTTGTGGTCAGGAAGAACCTGCACAACGGATCATACTACCTCGTTGATGTTCGAGAACATAAGGACTCACGCACGGTGGAGGAGAAGACCAAGCGGCCGTGGAACATCGCTCTTCTTCGACCTTACTATACTTGAGCCATTGGCTCCGCTTTATGTACAATGTATATATTATGATTAATAAAATAAACTGGCGCCCCCGGTAAACCGGGGAATCAGCCATCTTTTTCACAAGAGTATCACATGGGGGCTTCCGTGCAGGGAAGTTTTCCATGGCCTATTAAACCGGCACCCTTGATAAAATCAAGGAATCAGCCGTCTTCTTGGCACAAAAGAGTATCACATGGGGGCTTCCATGCAAGGAAGTTTTCCATGGCCTCTTAAACCGGCGCCCTTGATAAAATCAAGGAATCAGCCGTCCCTTTTATACAAACAAGAATCACATGGGGGCTTCCGCGGGCAAGGAAGTTTCCCATGGCCTCTTGAACCGGCGGCCATATGAAGCCCATCATAAGAGCACTGCTCTGGTTGCTTCGGCAATTTCCACATCATGATGAAGGGGCAAAAGAGGGTCTCGGTGACTAGCACGACTCAAACATATGCCCCGACGAGCAATGCTCACACGCTACCTGGGGGCTCCTGATGCAAGCTCATCAGCGAGTTGAAAACTCTTGTAGTGAACACGGCTTGGAAGCCCGGTGTATACACCTAAAACCCCGGATTAACCTGCCTGCATCGAGTAAATCGCGCCGTCCAGGTAAACCTGGTATGACCCGTCGAACGTATCACAAGTCAATCCTTCGGGACCCTGAACTTGGTCACGTTAAATTGACGATCATCAAGTGATTACCCAAGCCAAAATATTTATGAGGTTTTGAACATTGGTTAGCTGTTGACATTGATGATTTGGTTAAAGATTGCGGATCTTCTTAACAGGCTTTGCTAAAATGGTTAATGACAGTAGCCTGGCGGCTCACAAAAAGCCTCGAATTTGGAGCCTGGCAGCTCGTAAAAAGCCTCGACTACATGGTCTTATTTGCCCAAAAACTTTATTTTTCATTTTTTATGTTTTCTCAAATCTTCATCATCAAGGTCATTGGTTTTTCAACCAAGTCCATTGATTCAAGACCGGACAACTACAAAGTTGTCACTGCATCTGTATCTACAGAGCTATAGTCTGGGTCATGAACACCAGCACTAGTTTACCGTTAAACCGGCGTTCATTGTAACCCGGACTGGCTTCATAAAAAGCCAAGAGAGAGCCAAGGGAGTCACAACACTCACGTCTTGGATTACTCGTGCTGGATTAAGGTTTGCAGATACACTTAATCACAGGTATGATATATGATTGTATCTTATACACAGTTCAAGTTATTAACTTAGATCATGTGCTTGGGCAGTATAACCCGTCCGGTGGTAAACCGCCAGGACATTCTTAGCATTGTTTATGCAGATACAGGTAAACATAAACCATGGACACATTGCAAGCAGAAGATAATGTAGGAATTGCCAATCAAAGTAATGCCATGAAGGATAAGAGTGGGACAAAAGACATTATCTTAGTTATTCTATTACAAGGCACTTGCAGGCCCAAAAGAATAACCAGTTTCTTGCAAAGTATTCAACACATAAGATTAAACCGGAGCCGGTTTAGGATTCTTCTTCGGCTCGCTGTGAAGACTGAGGGTCAGCTTTCTCCGGATCTTCGACGACTTCTGGCAGCTGCTGGAAATCATGAGTGCTCCAGTCAATCTTGGCAAGGGCGCGGAAATATACTTCATCGTTTATGAGTTCTGACGGTTCAATGTCAGGAGCGAAGGTATGCTTACGAACGTGTGGAATCAGATTTTCAATGTCATAAGACGGCCGCTCCACCCGCACGTTCTCTAGATCGTAAGCCGGATGATACCTTGTCACGTCTACCTCATCAGCGAGCTTACTAACAAGAGGGCGCATGTCTTTCGTCAAAGCACGGAGATCTTCGGCGGAGAAGGCTGATCCGTCTTCCTTCATGCTGGGATAACCATTCATAGCCTCCGCTGGATCAAAATCAGGAACCCACGCCTTGGCCCGGGTTAATGCCATGAGGGAACCAGCTCTTGCAGAAGATTTCTTCACTTCAACAATTTGGGTAGGCAAGATGGATAATTTCTCCAGAGTGCCTTGGATGGTGGTCGGTGTCGGTTTATTATGCGAAATTGCACTGATGGCCCTCTGAGCACCGGCATAAAGTTGCTCCACCAACATATAAGCGGCCTTCAGCTTCCTCCGGACATCATCCCCAAGATGAGTCACGCGCCTCCCTGTGTACAAGTGATGAGTTAAGTCGGAGCAATATAAGATAGCAAGGATAAAGCGTATGAAAACAAGTACTTACCAAAGATGGCAGAAGTCATATCGTCTATATGCTGTCTTAACCCGGATAACTCTTCCGTCACCGGGTTAAGGGCAGCATCAACATCCTTAGCTCTTTTCTCTAAAGCAGCTCTTTGCACCTCCCAAGTGGACCGCTCCGCTTCAAAGACTTTCTGGAGTTTCTCCATACTAGTTAAAGCAAGGGTAAGTTCCTCCTTGACTTTAGTTGAAGAAGATTCTTGGAAGGACAGGTTATTCCGGAGCTCAGTTATTTCGGAAGCTCTCCGGTTCAAGTCAATCTACAGAGGATAAGGAATGTCAAATATTTATGGAGACAGCTTAATCAAAAGTCTCAAGCACATAACAAGTTATGCACTCGACACTTGGGGGCTAATGTACAATTGAAGTGAAGGAAATCAATTTTTTCAAACAAGTCCCAAGCACATAACAAAGTTATATCCTTGGCCCTTGGGGGCTAATGTAAGGTCATTCTCAAACAAGGAAGAAGTACTGATTCACCCGCAATGGAGTAAACCGGCCCTTGGGGGTTATACATGCAAATCAAGCTATTCTAGTTAATCTATCAAAGTCCCGGTTCATCCTAAAGGCTAAACCGGCACTTGGAGGCTACAATGGCCTAATGGTACAGTTAAAAGATACAAGCAGAAATGAAAGGCAAAGGGAAAGAAGTTACCTCATATTTTTCCTTCATCATGTTTACAAAACCGGCCTCGTGGTCGCGGCTGGTGAAGAGCCGGTTTAGATACCCAGAGTGGAGCTCCTGGGCACTAAGCTGGGCATAACTAGACAAGTCAGTGCTCCACTTGCCCTTGTCTTTCTGGAGAACCTCCTCCTTGGCAGTATGTCTGGCCAAGATAACAGGCTTCGCGGGAGCAGAAAAACCTATCCCAGTAATATCGACATCTTCTATCGAGGTAGCAGTTGGCCTGGGGGGATCATCAGCGATAGCGGGATCGGTGCATACCGGACTAACAGGAGCCGGACTAACCCGGGCAGGGCTGGCCGATTCAGCAGCGGTCTTCGTAGCATCACCCTCCAGAGCAGCAAGATCTTCGTGGTCCATTGGGGAAGGATCATCGAGCGGAACGTCAGCGTTCTCTTCCAGAGGATTGGTAGCTTCAAGATTCTCGCCGGTTTAGAAGCGTTTCTCGCTGCCGGCTTATTCAATTTTGCCTTCTTGCTAGGCTTGGGTATACTGGAAAGATTAAAGGAATAATGAAATCACAAGTCAAAAAGGAAAGATAAAGTGGACATACTGAAAGATGACTTACACAGGAACGGTCTTAAGCACCGAGACTTGGGTGGCAGTTGACTCGCCAGAAGAAGACAGAGGAGTTTCCTGATAGTTTGGATCAGACGGTTTAAGAGGTTTGCGAATAAGACCTGCTTTTGGATGAAGAGTGGTTGGAGTAAGCAAAACCTCTGAGCGGCGTCTTCGAGCGGGCGTGTGGGGTAATCCGGATGATTCAACCACGTGACCACTATGGCGTGTGGCCCGGCGAGCCTCATGCTGCTGCGTCTTCAAAACAAAATTGGGATCCAATTGAGCATAAGGGTGAGAAAATGGATACTTCCGGGCTTCCCGACGAATTTTGGGTGGCAACGGTTCTGAATCAGAGGAAAGAGAGATTACCTCGACTTCATCCGCTTTAGTCCCTTCCGCCGGATCCTGGGAAAGGACATTGTTAATATAAATACAAAACAAAGGAAAGTTACAAGGTGTAAGAACCAAGCAGTACCTCAGAAGCCGGATCATCTTCTTCGGGGTTTGAACCGGAAGCGGCAGCAGGTTTCTTCTTATGTTTTTTTTACGGCCAAGCTCTTCTTGCGAGTTGGCTTCGCCGGTTTGTCTTGAGCCTTCCTCTTTCAGAAGGGGTCATTGGCTTGTGTAAAGGAGTAAAAACATATTGAAGACAAGCAATATGGACGGATTAAAGCAAAAAGGGACAGAAAAATCTTACCGACGGCGGTTTATTGTTCACACAGAAAGGTGCTAAACCGGTCCGGCTGCACTCCTCCAGGGGGATATTCAACATCTTCTTAGAAGACTCAGTAACTTCGTTGTTTGGAAGCACTATGTCTGTGTGACGCTGGGGGTCCTTCGGATTGCCGGTATACTCGCACATTAAACTGGAGCGCCGGCTTAACGGGTGGATGCTCCAGGAGAGCCAGCAGTGAACAAAATCAACACCAGTTAACCCATTGGCCACAAAAGCCCTGAGTCTGGAAAGTTGGGGGCATATCGAGCCCGGTCTTGGGCACTCAGACGCTGCGGGAAAGGGTGATCCGCTGTCAGACGATAAGGGCGGTAACCCAGCAATGGATTTTCTCCCTCTGGTGAAGTGTCCTTGAAGTAGAACCAAGTTTGGTTCCACTCCTTGGGGTGGCTGTGAAGAGTGGCGTGAGGAAAGCTGACATCTTTTCTCTTTTGGATGCTCACACCGCCAAGTTCAGTATGGGGCCCATCGGAGAATTCAGTCCGGCGGTTCAGATGGAAGAAGTCCCGGAATAGCTCTACGAATGGCTCCTCTTGCAGATATACTTCTGAGAAGACTTGGAAGTTGCAGATGTTTGATATGGAATTGGGACCTATATCTTGTGGATGGAGTTGAAAATCGGCTAAAACGTCACGGAAGAACTTTGAATCGGGAGGGCTAAAGCCCCGGGCCAGATGATCAAAAAAGACGATGGTCTCTCCCTCCTTAGGCTTAGGAGGATACTCTTTCCCAGGGGCCCGCCAGTGCAGAACCTCCTTCGGACCCAGAACGCCAATTGAGGCCGCCTTTTCTAAATCGTCCTCGGTGATCCAGGACGGAACCCAGTTGCAGGCAACAAACTGTTTCGCCGTGGAAGTCATCTTTTTCAAAGAGGGAATGCTGAAAAATGCAATACAAGATCCGGTTTACGATCCACTAGACATAAACCGGCATGTTCTATGAAGATATTGACTTAATTGACGGTTTAAGCAAGGGACTAACCGGTCATGAACGAGACACCTACCGGTTTATGAGGCTTAGAAGGGACAAGTTAAACCGCCAATTACAGGATGCAGGTCTAAATCTAAACCATCAGTGCAGGCATATAAGGCGCAGGTTACAATTGAACCGGTGACATAAGCAGATAAGTTGCAGATCTAAAGTGTGAGAAACAACTTTCACATGAGCAGTGGTAAAATATGGATCTACAGCACATGAGAAAATCAAGATAATTCAAGTCATATTCATTGAAGACAGTGAAGATTTTTACAGATCCAGTTTTACTAGTAGTATTGGGAAACTAAGATCGTAAAGGTGGAGCGGAGTCATGCGCATGAGAGTTGACCTAAAAAGTTTTATATCTACAGCTGAAGACTACCTACGTTGATGAACAGCGAAGAACAACGGTTCGTGGGCGAGCTACCAAGAAACCCTAGAACTAAGATCTATGGGAAGAAGAAGTAACGCACCTGAGGAAGCGGAAGGACAGCGACGAAACTCTGGACGCGCTCAGGTTGATGCAGCAGCCGGGCTTGGTGAAGACGACGAGCTCGAAGGACGGTGACGGAGCTTGAACGCTGGAGGCCAGAGGAAGACGAAGCAGAGGGGGTAAAGAGATGGCCCTCGGCCCTATTTATAGGCCGAAGAGATAAAATGGTAGGCGCGAGAATCGAGGAGACCAAAAAATCGGATATGGATTGAGCTGTCGTCTCGATCTTCGGAGCTTTAATAAGTAAAGGTAAAAAACAGGTACATGCATTGAATGTGCGGATGATGTCACGACGGTTTAAACCTACACAGAGGGATGACATCATGCCGATTTACCAAACATACTGGAGCTGCGGAAATGAAAATTTGTACAAGACTTTGGAGATTGACATGAACAGGTTCAAATCAATCTGGGGCCTAATGTCAGGGATATTACTACCAGGTATAAACCGGCCAGGAGGGTCCGGTTTAAGTTATCAAGATTGTATTATCAGAAGCCCAGCCAAGTATCAAGTAAAGATTGTAGCCCAGGGGGCTTAGAGCCCGTATGGCAGGGCCCATGACTTGTAAACCGTCATACTATGTAACTTGGGATGTAAGATAGAAAGAGCAGAGACCGAGGCGGACACGTTTATGAGCCGGCCTCGGGACTCTGTAAACCGGATCGGGCGTCACCTCTTATATAAAGGGACGACCCGGCGATGGTTCAGGATAGAAACAACAGCTCGAGACACAGGCAAAGCGGATTTGCTCCCTGGTCATCGAAGCCCAAGCAATACCACACCAAACTAGACGTAGGCTTTTACCTTCATCGAAGGGGCCGAACTAGTATAAAATCCATGTGTCCTTCGTCCACTTTAACCCCTTTAAGCTAACCCGTAGCGATGGCCTCACGACTAAGTCCTTTTGCTAGGACATCTGCCGTGCTAAATCCACAACACAATGGCACACCGAAAGATCACTAGTAAAAAAAGTACATGCTATTGAAGAGATTAGTGTTTTGAGTGGAAAGATGGATGAACTTATGAAATTATTTTCTACTAAGAGTGCTTCCTCTTATCCTAATGATATGCCTTTGTTCTCGCTGATTGAGAATAATAATGAATCTTTGGACGTGAATTTTGTTGGTAGGGATAATTTTGCTAACAACGCTTATAGAGGAAACTTTAATTCTAGACCTTTACCTAGTAATTCCTCTAATAATTATGGTAATTCCTACAACAACTCTTATGGAAATTTTAATAAGATGCCCTTTGATTTTGAGACTAGCGTGAACGAATTTATGAATTCGCAAAAGAATTTCAATGCTTTGCTTGAGAAAAATTGCTTAAGATTGATGAGTTGGCTAGGAACATGGATATAATTTCTCTTGATGTTGATTCTTTGAAACTTAGATCTATTCCACCTAAGCATGATATCAATGAGTCTCTCAAAGCCATGAGATTTTCCACTGATGAATGCAAAGAAAGAACCGCTAGAATGCGTGCTAAAAGAGATTGCTTTGTGAAAGCATGTTCTTCTAGTTTTCATGATAATAAAGATGAAGATCTAAAAGTGATTGATGTGTCTCCTATTAAATCCTTGTTTTCTAGTATTAATCTTGATAAAGATGGCACTGGAGATGAATCAACTTTAGTTAAAAGGCGTCCCAATGGTTTGGAGTTTTTAGATCTTGATGCTAAAATTGTTAAAAGTGGGATTGAAGAGGTGAAAACTTTACATAGCAATGAACCCACTATTTTGTATTTCAAGGGATTCAATTATGATAATTTCTCCTTACTAGATTGTATTTCCTTGTTGCAATCCGTGCTAAATTCTCCTCATGCTTATAGTCAAAATAAAGCTTTTACCAAACACATAGTTGATGTTTTAATGCAATATTATGAAGAAAAACTTGAATTAGAAGTTTTTATCGCTAGAAAGCTTTATGATGAGTGGGAACCTACTAATCAAATTAAGATTAATGATCATGAATGCTTTGCTTTGTCTGATTTGGGTGCAAGTGTTTCAACAATTCCAAAAACTTTGTGTGATATGCTTGGTTTCCACGAACCTGATGATTGTTCTTCAAATTTGCATCTTGCGGATTCCACCATTAAGAAACCTATGGAAGGATTAATGATGTTCTTATATAGATTGTGTGCCCATAGATTTCATTGTTCTTGATATAGATTGCAATCCTACATGTCCTATTATTCTTGGTAGACCTTTCTTTAGAATGATTGGTGCAATTATTGATATGAAGGAAGGAAATATTAGATTCCAATTTCCGTTAAGGAAAGGCATGGAACACTTTACTAGAAATAAAATCAAATTATCTTATGAATCTATTATGAGAGCCACTTATGGATTGCCTACCAAAGATGGCAATACCTAGATCTATTCTTGTATCATGCCTAGCTAGGGGCGTTAAACGATAGCGCTTGTTGGGAGGCAACCAATTTTGTTTTATTTGCTTTTGCTTCTGTTTAGTAATAAGTAATTCATCTAGCTTATCGATAGATGTGGTTTTGTGTTTTAATTAGTGTTTGTGCCAAGTAGAACCTTTGGGAAGACTTTGGTTAAGTTTTTGCGATCATGCTGTAAAAAACAGAAACTTTTGCGCTCACGAGAATTGCTGCCATCTTTTACTGGATAGTTCTTTTTAGTTGATTATTTTTGCAGATGATTAATAGACAAATCTCCCAGATCAACCAATTTATTTCAAATTTTTTAGAGTTACAAAAGTATTTGAAAGTTACAGATTGCTGCAGACTGTTCTGTTTTTGACAGATTCTATTTTTCGTGTGTTGTTTGCTTAATTTGATGAATCTATGAGTAGTATCGATTGGTATGAAACATAGAGAAATTGGAATACATTAGTTTGAACACCAATATAAACAAAGAATGAGTTCATTGTAGTACCGTTGAGTGGTGGTTTGTTTTCTAATACTAACGGAGCTCACGAGATTTTTGCTAAGTTTTGTGTTGTGAAGTTTTCAAGTTTTTGGGTAAGGATTTGATGGACTATAGAACAAAGAGTGGCAAGAGCCTAAGCTTGGGTATTCCCAAGGCAACCCAAGGTAAAATTCAGGGACAACCAAAAGCCTAAGCTTGGGGATGCCCCGGGAAGGTATCCCCTCTTTCGTCTTCGTCTATCGGTAACTTTACTTGAGACTATATTTTTATTCACCACATGATATGTGTTTTGCTTGGAGCATCATGTATGACTTGAGTCTTTGCTTTTTAGTTTACCACAATCATCCTTGCTGAACACACTTTTTGAGAGAGATACACATGAATCGGAATTTATTAGAATACTCTATGTGCTTCACTTAAATCTTTTAAGCTAGATAATTTTGCTCTAGTGCTTCACTTATATCTTTTTAGAGCATGGTGGTGGTTTTATTTTGTAGAAATTATTGATCTCTCATGCTTCACTTATATTATTTTGAGAGTCTTTTATAACAGCATGGTAATGTGTTTTGGTCATAAAATTAGTCCTAATATGATAGGCATCCAAGATGGGTATAGTAAAAACATTCATATAAAGTGCACTGAATATTATGAGAAGTTTGATACTTGATGATTGTTTTGAGATATGAGGATGGTGATATTAGAGTCATGCTAGTAGAGTAGTTGTGAATTTGAGAAATACTTGTGTTGAGGTTTGCAAGTCCCGTAGCATGCACGTATGGTAACCGATGTGTGACAAATTTGAAGCATGAGGTATTTCATCGAGTGTCATCCTTTGTGTGGAGGTCGGGATCGCGCGATGGTTAACTCCTACCAACCCTTCCCCTAGGAGCATGCGTGTAGTACTTTGTTTTGATTACTTGTAGATTTTTGCAATAAGTATGTGAGTTCTTTATGACTAATGTTGAGTACATGGATTATACACACTCTCACCTTCCACCACTGCTAGCCTCTCTTGTACTGCACAACTTTCGCCGGTACCATACACCCACCATATACCTTCCTCAAAACAGCCACCATACCTACCTATTATGGCATTTCGATGACCATTCCGAGATATATTACCATGCAACTTTCCACCGTTCCGTTTACTATGACACGCTTCATCATTGTCATATTGCCATTCATGATCATGTAGTTGACATCGTATTTGTGGCTAGGCCACCATGCATAATTTTTCATACATGTCACTATTGATTCATTGCACATCCCGGTACACCGCTGGAGGCATTCATATAGAGTCATACTTTGTTCCAGTAATGAGTTGTAATCATTGAGTTGTAAATCAATAGAAGTGTGATGATCATCAGTATTGTCCCAAAGAAAAAGAAGAAGGAAATGCCAAAGAAAAAGAAAAATAAAGGTCGAAAAAAGAAAAAGAAAAAGAAGAAAAGGAAAAAAAGGGACAATGCTACTATCTTTTCCACACTTGTGCTTCAAAGTAGCACCATGATCTTCATAATAGAGATTCTCTTGTTTTGTTACTTTCATATACTAGTCGGAATTTTCATTATAGAACTTGGCTTGTATATTCCAACGATGGGCTTCCTCAAATGCCCTAGGTCTTCGTGAGCAAGCAAGTTGGATGCACACCCACTTAGTTTCTTTTGTTGAGCTTTCATACATTCATAGCTCTAGTGCATTCGTTGCGTGGCAATCCCTACTCACTCGCATTTATATCCATTGATGGGCATCTCCATATCCCGTTGATACGCCTAGTTGATGTGAGACCATCTTCCTCCTTTTTGTTTTCTCCATAACCACCATTCTATTCCACCTATAGTGCTATATCCATGGCTGACGCTCATGTATTGCATTAAAGTTGAAAAGGTTTGAAAAAATTTAAGTATGATAGAATTTCTTGGCTGAAACCGGGGTTGTGCTTGATTTCAGTATTTTATGTGACGAAGATGGAACATAGGAAAACTATATGATTTTATAGGGATGAACTTTCTTTGGCCATGTTATTTTGAGAAGACATGATTGCTTTGTTAGTATGATTGAAGTATTATTATTCATATGTCAATATTAAACTTTTGTCTTGAATCTTTCAGATATAAACATTCATGCCACAATAAAGAAAATTACATTGAGAATTATGTTGGGTAGCATTCCACATCAAAAATTCGGTTTTTATCATTTACCTACCCGAGGACGAGCAGGAATTAAGCTTGGGGATGCTTGATACGTCTCCAACGTATCTAAAAATTTTTATTGTTCCATGCAATTATATTATATCTTTTGGATGTTTAATGTGGTTTATTATACACTTTTTTATTATTTTTGGGACTAACCTACTAACCCAAGGCCCAGCGCAAATTGCTGTTTTTTTGCCTATTTCAGTGTTTCGCAGAAAAGTAATATCAAACGGAGTCCAAACGGAATGAAACCTTCGGGAGAGTCATTTTTGGAACAATATCAACACAGAAGACTTGGAGTACACGCCAGGAAGCAAACGAGGCGGCCACGAGGGCAGGGGCGCGCCCAGGGGGTAGGCGACCCCTCCCCACCCACGTAGGCCCCTCGTGGCTCCCCTGACGTGCCTCTTCCTCCTATATATACCAACGCACCCTGAAACCATCGAGGAGCACCACGAAACCCTAATTCCACCGCCGCAACCTTCTGTACCACGGAGGGCTTCTACATCAACACCATAGCCTCTCCGATGAGTTGTGAGTAGTTTACCACAGACCTTCGGGTCCATAGTTATTAGCTAGATGGCTTCTTCTCTCTCTTTGGATCTCAATACAAAGTTCTCCTCGATCTTGTTGGAGATCTATTCGATGTAATTCTTTTTGCGGTGTGTTTGTCGAGATCAGATGAATTGTGGGTTTATGATCAAGATTATCTATGAACAATTTTGGATACTTTTCTGACATCTTTTAAGCATGATTTAAATATCCTTGTAAGTCTCTTCGAATTATCGGTTTGGTTTGGCCTACTAGATTGGTAGTTCTTGAAATGGAAGAAGTGCTTGGCTTTGGGTTTGCGGTGTCCTTTCCCAGTGACGGCAGGGGCAGCAAGGCACGTATTGTATTGTTGCCATCGAGGATACAAAGATGGGGTTGATATCATATTGCTTGAGTTTATCCCTCTACATCATGTCATCTTGCTTAAGGCGTTACTCTGTTCTTATGAGCTTAGTACTCTAGATGCATCCTGGAGAGCGGTCGATGTGTGGAGTAATAGTAGTAGATGCAGAATCGTTTCGGTTTACTTGCCACGGACGTGATACCTATATACAATGATCATGCATAGTTATTCTCATTACTATGCGCTTTTCTATCAATTGCTCGACATTAATTTGTTCACCCACCGTAGAAATCTGCTATCATGAGAGAAGCCACTAGTGAAACCTACGGCCCCCGGGTCTATCTTCATCATATTAATCTTCCATCAACTATTTATCTTTACTTTACTTTCGTTTTGCAATCTTTACTTTCAATCTACATATCAAATATGCCAAAAATATTATCTTATCATCTTTATCAGATCTCACTTCTGCAAGTGGCCGAGAAGAGATTGACAACGCCTTTATCGCGTTGGTTGCAAGGTTCTTATTTGTTTGTGTAGGTACAAGAGACTCTCGCGTGGTCTCCTACTAGATTCATACCTTGGTTCTCAAAAACTAAGGGAAATACTTGCGCTACTATGCTGCATCACTGTTTCCTCTTCGAGGGAAAACAACACAAGCTCAAGAAGTAGCACCACCATCCATGGTGCTCGCCCCGGCTTCGTCAACGGCCCCTCAGGTGGCGGTTGTGCAAGACGAGAGGGGTGATACGTCTCCAACATATCTATAATTTTTTATTGTTCCATGCTATTATTTATGAAGTCTTGGATGTTTAATGGGCTTTATCATTCACTTTTATATCTTTTTTGGGACTAACCTACTAACCCAAAGGCCCAATCCAGATTGTTGTTTTTTGCCTATTTCAGGGTTTTGCAGAAAAGGAATATCAAATGGAGTCCAAACGGAATGAAACCTTCGCGAGAGATATTTTTGGAGAAAATCACGCACGGGAAACGTCAGGACCAAGTCAGGGGACAGCTGGGCTGCCCTCGAGGGTGGGGGCGCGCCCCCCTTCCCAGGGCGCGCCCCCTACGTCGAGGCTAGCCCGTGAGGCCCCCAGTGCCCTCCTTCTTCCTATATATACCTACGTACGCCAGAAACTCCATACGCAGAGAGAAATTCTTAATTCCACCACCGTAGCTTCTGTTCCCGTGGAGATCCCATCTTATAGCCTGTTCAGGGAGGGGATCCATCAAGGAGGCCTTCATCATCATCATCATCGCCCTCACCATGAGTTGTGAGTAGTTTACCACAGACCTTCGGGTCCATAGCTAGTATCTAGATGGCTTCTTCTCTCTCTCTGGATCTCAAAACAAAGTTCTCCTTGGTCTTCGAGGAGATCTATTCGATGTAATCTCTATTTGTGGTGTGTTTGTCGAGATCAGATGAATTGTGGGTTTATGATCAAGGTTATCTATGAAATATATTTGGTTCTTCTCTGAACTTTTTATGTGTGCTCATAATATCCTTGCAAGTCTCCTCGAATTATTGGTTTGGTTTGGCCTACTAGATCTATAGTTCTTGCAATGGGAGAAGTGCTTGGCTTCGGGTTCAATCTTGCGGTGTCCTTTCCCAGTGACAGTAGGGGCAGCAAGGCACGTATTGTATTGTTGCCATCAAGGATAAAAAGATGGGTTTTTCATCATATTGCTTGAGTTTATCCCTCTACGTCATGTCATCTTGCTTAAGGCGTTACTCTGTTCGTATGAACTCAATACACTAGATGCATGCTGGATAGCGGTCGATGTGTGGAGTAATAGTAGTAGATGCTGAATCGTTTCGGTCTACTTGTCTCGGACGTGATGCCTATATACAATGATCATGCCTAGATAGTCTCATAATTATTCGCTTTTCTATCAATTGCTCGACAGTAATTTGTTTACCCGCCGTAGAATATTGCTATCATGAGAGAAGCCACTAGTGAAAACTATGGCCCCCGGGTCTATTCTCAACATATCAATCTACATCTACTTTACTTTTACCGCTTTTATTTGTTGTTTTATTAAACCAAAAATACCAAAAATATAAACTATCAGATCTCACTCTCGTAAGTGACCGTAAAGGGATTGACAACCCCTTATCGCGTTGGCTGCGAAGTTCTTATTTGTTTGTGCAGGTGCGATGGACTTGCACGTGGTCTCCTACTGGATTGATACCTTAGTTCTCAAAAATTGAGGGAAATACTTACGCTACTGTGCTGCATCTCCCTTTCCTCTTCGAGGGAATACAACGCAAGCTCAAGAGGTATCAAGGGGCTAGATATCATAGGAGGGAAACGGTGAATGAAGGGGTCAGCAGAATATCATGTGTGCAACAACTACTTTGACATTATTTTGTTTGAGCAAAAGAAATCAGATAATCGATCATTGCGTTGCTTGCATGTAAAGTATCCGTCCGAATGTAAATAGATCATAGTAACACTTGTCGATCATATCCATACTTGAAGCAACACTTTTGCAAAAACTATATTAAATAATTAATAACATCAATTGGATGAAAATAAATCCCGAACGTTCAGATTTTAAGCATGTCAACCGAGTGTCGGTGTACTAAGATAGGGGTACCTTAGTACCCCAACTTGTGCACGGGCAGTAGCAGCTTCCCGCGGCAGGGTCTACCACGTGCTTGCCGGAAACCTCTCTGGTCCCTATAAAACCATTCAAGAACAATGTATACAAAACAGAAGATCAAGGCCCCGGCAAGTGGAGCTTGCCGGGAAGGCCGCACCAGGCTCAAGATCATCACATTAACACAAGACCCTGGCAAGAGGAGCTTGCCAGGAAGACCAGAAGACTGCACCTCAGAAGACATGCCTCGGCGCACCCTGCGCCCCGGCAGGGCCCCGGGGAGCGACAAGCTTCCGGGCCCGGCAAGATCAAGACCCCGGCAAGGTGCTTGCCGGGGGAAGCCTGCGCTGTGTGCCCGCGCTCCAGCTCATCGGCCCACGCGTCGCCCTGGGGCCCTTCCAGGGACGCGTGGCGGATGGCTGTGCAGCCTGGGGGACACGGTGGCACGCCACGGTGACGAGGCTACCGCCGTGGCGAAAGGAGACGCATGGACGGGTGCTTTTGGGGTCGACGGTGACGGGCATTTAATGCCCTTGTCCCCCACTGTCAAGGTTAGGTGAAGACCACTGTTCACGCACTATTCCCGCACTGTTACAACTACCACAAAAATTACATTTTTACCCTCCTCTACGTTGACACCTGTCGGTGACCCCTTGAGCTATAAAAGGAGGCCCATGCACAACGTAGAGAAGGTTCGAATCCTTAGCAACTCTCACGCTCGGTGTAGCTAGCACTGTAGCTCTTCAAGCTCCCGAGCTCAATACAACCAAGGCAGGAGTAGGGTTTTACGCGTCCGCGCGGCCCGAACCTGGGTAAACTGCCTGCGTGTGTTCCTCGATCTGCTCTTCGTGCTCCCTCCGCTTCCTTACCGCAACGTAGAAGGGGCTCCGGTCCCATAGGTGCTCGTGGGAGGACAGTTTCCCCCGACATCTTTGGCGCGCCAGGTAGGGGGGCGTCGAGGTTGTGCGAACCTGATCCGGCGCTCACGCGGGCGCATTCTTCATCAACTTCTCCAGCTTCATCAACTTCATCAGCAGCAACATGGCCCCGAAGAAGAAGGCTTCGGAGGTCGCAGGCCCGTCTGCGTCGATTCCCCCACCACCAGAACCAACGGTGGGTGGAGGAGACGCCGGCGGAAGGGTGGTCGCCGGCGAGGACACTCACGGCACCGCCAAATCTAAGGACAAAACGGACGACCGGGCAAACTCCAAGGCCTCGGTCTCCGTAGACGCGCCACGTCCATCTCAGCAGACGACAGGCCAGCAGCGCCGTGGTACAGGAGCTACCATCCGCTTGCTGGGCCAAGGACAAGCCGGAGGATCGCGGGACGCTCAAGGCCACCGTCCTGGCATGAGCAAGGCGCGGTCGCCGGGGCGAGAGACTGCTCCTTCTAACCCTGTTAGAAGTCCGAGCATATCTCGCTCCTCGCACCTCTCGCCGCCGCTCCCCTCCTCTCCAGCAGAAGCTCTCGCAAGAGCGCAACTGCTCCTCGACTTCCCTCCAGCGGCAGACAAGGCCGAAGACTGGAGGGCGACGATCCAAAGCCTCATCGCCTTCGCCAACAACGACACGCCGCAGCAGCCGGCGACCTCGCGGCCACGGCAAGTCGAGCAGACGAAGGCCGATGGCGACAAGACCGCCGGGGGTGCTACCACCGTGCACTCCCCGCTGCGGAAGCAGAAGACGCCTCCCCGCCGGATTAACGTCGACGACGACTCCACGGCGTCATCGGATCCGCGGGCTCGTCGGGACCAGCGCCAGGTCCTCGACGACCGGCGACAAGAAGACGCTCGGACGCGCATCGAGCGCCGACGAGAAGCCAGGCGACAATCGGACCAGCGCGCTGGGACCGCTATCGACACAAACGCGCCCGGTGAGCCAGGCGACTTGCCGTACGCGGCAGGTTGCCCTGCGTTCACTCATGAGCTGCGGCGTGTCCAGTGGCCCAGCATGAAGAATTTCAAGCCCGACGTACCCGAGAAGTACGACGGCAAGACGCACCCCTCGGAGTTCCTCAGCATCTACACCATCGCGGTGCAGGCTGCCGGGGGACGCGACGAGAAGATACTAGCGAACTACTTCCCGCTAGTGCTTAAGCCGAACATTCGTTCTTGGCTTATGCACTTGCCGGAAGGCTCTATTTCTTCGTGGGCAGATCTGTGCCACCAATTTGTTGGTGCCTTCACAGGCGGCCACAAACCCCACGGCCAGGAGAGTGATCTCCACATCTTGGCCCAGAAGGAAGGAGAATCCCTGCGCAAGTACATCCAACGATTCAGCCGCGTGCAACACAACATCCCCGACGTCCACCCTGCTGCGGTTATCAGCGCGTTCCACCAGAACGTGCGTAACCGCCGCATGCGAGAAGAGATGGCCATGACCAAGATACGGGATGTCAGCGAGCTCTACGCTCTGGCTGACAAGTGTGCGCGCGCCGAAGAGGGGAGGAGACTCCCCGGGGTGGATGCTGGCGCAGGAGGAAGCGACAGTGAGGATGCCGCCCCGGCAAAGAAGAGCCGGCGGCGGAATAACAGAAGAAAGAAGAACAAGGAAGTGCTGGTCGTCGAGCAGTCCGGCAAGGAGGCTCCCGCCAAGAAGGCACAGGCTGGCGGCTCCGGCAAGGAGCCTGCCCCTGTGGCGGCAGCCGACAAGCAGGACGGCTCCGACAAGCAATATTGTAAGATCCACCACACCAAGGGCCACGACCTTTCGAACTGCAAGCGAGTCGAGTACCTCGTCGAATAGCAGAAGGCTGAGTACGAGCATCGCGACAAGGAGAAGGCCCAAGGTGGCAGAGGAGAACCCAGCAAGAAGCGGCCATTCAATGGCCGGGGAGGACGCCGCGGCAAGGCCAAGCAGCGGCAAGGTGACCGACCTCCCCGGGGCCGCGACAAGGATGATGAAGAAGACGACAACGACGACATGGAGGAAGGCGATAACAGCGAGCAGGAGTTCCAGAAGGCCACAGAAGTTCTGTGTGTCGACGGAGGCGCCTCTCTGCATACTTCCCACCGCCAACTCAAGCAGTGGGTGCGGGAAGTAAACGCAGCAGAGCCGCCCGTTGAGTCACACAGGCTCCTGAAGTGGTCCAGCACGCCCATCATTTTTGATCTTGAGGATCACCCTGACCGCACCACTGCGGTCGGGTGCTTGCCGATGTTGGTCTCACCAACTATCCGCAACCTCAAGGTCACCAAAATGTGGGTTGACGACGGGGCCGGCCTGAACTTGATCTCCTCAGCTGTGATCAAGAAACTCCAGATCCCAGGTGGCGAGCTCGAAGAGACCGGTTCGTTCCAAGGAATAAACCCGGGAAGGAGCAAGCCCAAGGGGAAGATTACTCTGCCAGTGACCTTTGGCGGGGAGCTTAACTTCAGGACGGAGAGGATAACCTTTGACGTGGCCGATATCCCATTGCCATACAATGGGATACTAGGACGTCCTGCCCTCGCCAAGTTCATGGCAGCTTCCCATTACGCCTACAATATACTCAAGATGCCGGGGCCGATAAGCGTCATCTCTGTCCCCGGCGACAAGAAGGACGCGCTTATCTACGCCGACAAGATATACCGGGATGCAGCAGCTGCGGCGGAGAGCAACACACTTGCCGCTGAAGCTCCCGGGGGGGAGAACACCAAGACCAAGTCCGGCAAGAGCTCTGGGGCCCACTCCGGCAAACGCACCTCTTCGGAGTGCTGCGCTGCCGTCGAGGACGTCCCATCGAGCTCCACCGGCAAGTGC
This sequence comes from Secale cereale, assembly GCA_902687465.1. Taxonomy (NCBI): domain Eukaryota; kingdom Viridiplantae; phylum Streptophyta; class Magnoliopsida; order Poales; family Poaceae; genus Secale; species Secale cereale. The sequence continues at coordinate 15,875,500 of LR738713.1, forward strand.
AAGAAGGGGATGGCCGCTCCACCGGCAACCAAGAAGGTGTCCGCCAAGGAGGACGGCACTGGTGGTACCTTCACCATCAGTGCTACGCTTGACAACAAATAGGAAAGCGCGCTCGTTGCCTTCCTGCGGGCGAATGTCGATGTGTTTGCGTGGCAACCATCTGACATCCCCGGCGTTCCCAGGAAGGTGATTGAGCACAAGCTTGCTGTTTGTCCTCATGCGCGGCCCGTCAAGCAGAAGGTCAGGAAGCAAGCCGTGGAGCGCCAAGAATTCATTGCCGAAGAAATCAAGAAGCTAGAAGCAGCAGGCCTGGTTAGAGGCGTGATCCATCCCACGTGGTTGGCCAATCCAGTTGTCGTACGCAAGGCCAATGGGAAGTGGAGACTGTGTATAGACTTCACTGATGTGAATAAAGCATGTCCCAAGGATCCATTCCCCTTGCCGCGTATTGACCAGATTGTTGACTCCACTGCTGTATGTGAGCTGCTCTCCTTCCTTGACGCATACTCAGGTTACCACCAGATTTTCATGGCCAAGGAAGATGAAGAGAAGTCTGCATTCATCACTCCATGCGGCACATATTGCTTCATACGCATGCCCTTTGGATTGAAGAATGCAGGCTCAACATTTGCAAGGGTGGTGCACACTGCTTTTGAGCCACAGATTCACAGAAATGTAGAAGCTTACATGGATGACATAGTGGTCAAGAGTAAGAGCAAAGATACCCTGATCCAAGACTTGGAAGAAACATTTGCAAATCTGGGCAAGATTCAACTCAAGTTGAACCCCGAGAAGTGCGTCTTCGGAGTCCCCTCCGGCAAGCTTCTCGGGTTCTTTGTGTCCCAGAGGGGGATTGAAGCCAATCCCGACAAGATAAAGGCCATCGAGCAGATCGAAGCCCCGAAGCGCGTCAAGGACGTAAGGAGACTTGCAGGTTGTGTGGCTGCCCTCAGTAGGTTCATTTCAAAATCCGCAGAATGCGCCTTGCCTTTCTTTAAAATTTTGAAGAAGGCAGGTCCTATGAAATGGACTCCGGAAGCGGAAGCAGCGCTACAGGATTTGAAAGGATACCTATCCTCCACTCCAATACTTGCCGCACCTAGGCCACAAGAGAAGTTGCTGCTGTACTTAGCAGCAACCAATCAAGTGGTTAGTGCTGCGTTAGTAGCGGAGAGGGAGGCGGATGAGGAATCTACACCACCGGCAAGTGAATCCAGCGACAAGCAGGGGGCTTCCCCGACAAGCTCTGGCCCCGACAAGGACATGTCTGCGCGGGAACAAGGAGAAGTGCGAAGGAAAATGGTACAGCGCCCAGTGTATTTTGTGAGTTCCCTTCTGCAGGGGGCTAGATCAAGATACTCTGGGGTGCAGAAGTTGCTTTTCGGCCTCCTCATGGCCTCGAGAAAGCTGCGCCATTACTTCCAAGCACATGAGATAACAGTGGTCACTCGCTTTCCGTTGAAAAGGATATTGCAGAATCCAGAAGCAACAGGAAGGATCATCGAGTGGGCACTGGAGCTGTCAAGCTTTGCTCTCAAGTTTGATAGTACTTCAACTATACAGAGCAGAGCTTTGGCAGAATTTATAGCTGAATGGACCCCAACGCCCGATGAAGAAGTTCCAGAGACAAGCGTCCCCGTACAAGAAGCAAGCAATGAATGGGTAATGTACTTTGATGCTGCCTTCTCGCTGCAAGGCGCCGGTGCCGGCGTGGTACTCATAGCGCCCACCGGAGAGCACCTCAAGTATGTTGTCCAGATGCACTTTCCCAAGGAGCAAGCGACAAACAATACTGCTGAGTATGAAGGTTTGCTTGCCGGCCTCAGAATTGCAGCCGAGCTTGGGATCAAGAAGTTAATTGTGCGGGGAGATTCTCAGTTGGTGGTCCGCCAAGTGAACAAGAGTTACCAGAGCCCTTTGATGGAAGCTTATGTAGATGAAGTGAGGAAGCTTGAAGAACACTTTGAAGGTCTGCAAATGGAGCACGTCCCAAGAGCTCAGAATGAGATTGCCGACGGCCTTTCAAAGTGTGCTGCGATGAAGTTGCCTGTGGAACCAGGGACCTTCCTGCTCAAGCTAACTCAGCCATCTGTTACACCATCAATTGGGCAGAGTAAGAAGAGAAAGTTGGTCTCCGGCGACTACTTGTCGGCGGATCTTCCAGAAGCCGCCGCCAAGGTCCCCAAGATCAACAACCAGAATGCTGAGGAACAGTTTGCTCCTGCAGACCCAAGGATTTGTACAGTTGAAGCAAGCTTTCCCGACAAGCCTTGCCTCGGCGAGCTTGCCGGGGGACCATCAGCTCCGGCGGAACCAGAGGTTCTTGCCGTAGAAGCTGGGGTCCCCGCAGCAGCCCTCATGCCTTTAGTCCTTGCCGTTGAGCCTCAAGCTCCAGCATGGGCGCAACAAATTGTCTGTTTTCTGCAAACTGGAGAACTTCCCGACGACCCAGAAGAGATAGAGAAGATAACCAGGCAGTCAAGTATGTACCAGTTCGTGGATAACGAACTATACAGAAGAAGGCTCAATGGTGTCAGGTTGAAGTGCATTTCCAGAGAAGATGGACAGAAGCTGTTGGCAGAGATACATGGAGGCATATGTGGTCACCACATTGGCGCATGGGCACTTGCCGGGAAGGCATTCCGCCAAGGGTTCTTCTGGCCAGAAGCCCTCCAAGATGCAACTGCACAAGTAACCAAGTGTGAAGCGTGCCAGTTTCATGCCAAGCAAATTCACCAGCCAGCTCAAGCTCTCCAGACGATCCCTTTATCCTGGCCCTTCTCGGTCTGGGGACTCGATATCCTCGGCCCCTTCCCCCGTGCTGTCGGGGGCTTTGAGTACTTGTACGTTGCAATCGACAAGTTCACAAAGTGGCCAGAAGTGGAACCGGTGAGAAAGGTGACAGCACAGTCAGCAGTCAGGTTCTTCAGGTCGATTGTTTGCCGTTTCGGGATCCCTAACAGGATCATCACCGACAACGGTACACAATTTACTAGTCGCACCTTCATGCAGTACGTCCAAGACCTTGGCGCCAAGGTCTGTTTCGCTTCTGTTGCTCATCCGAGGAGCAATGGTCAAGCGGAGAGGGCCAATGCGGAAGTGCTGCGCGGACTCAAGACAAGAACCTTCGACAGGCTGCGCAAGTGCGGAAGAAACTGGATAGAGGAGTTGCCGGCGGCTCTTTGGTCAATCAGAACGACACCAAGTCGAGCCACCGGACAGACACCCTTTGCTCTAGTCTATGGAGCAGAGGCAGTTCTCCCCACGGAACTCGTATATGGATCTCCTCGAGTGCTCGCTTATGATGAGCTCGAGCAAGAGCAACTGCGACAAGATGATGCATTGCTCCTCGAGGAGGAACGTCTCCAGGCTGCTGTACGAGCTGCTTGATACCAGCAAGCCTTGCGCCGCTATCATAGCCGCAAGGTTAAGGCCAGGAGTCTCGAGGAAGGCGACCTTGTTCTTCGGCGTGTTCAGTCCGCCAAGAATTCCAACAAGTTGACGTCGAAGTGGGAAGGCCCTTATCGGGTGAGACAAGTCACAAGGCCCGGCGCTGTCCGCCTTGAGACTGAAGAAGGCTTACCGGTGAGCAATTCCTGGAACATAGAGCATCTTCGCAAGTTTCACCCATAAGGCGCGGTTGCCGTGATCCGCTCCGCCAACCACCTTTTGTACGAGTCTTGCCGCTGTTGCATGTAAACCTTTGTACAAAGCCGGGCGCAGATCCCGTGCATCAGTAAAGCTTTTGTGTTTCACACTATTTGCCTTTTCCATGCTTTTCTTTGTTATTTGCATGCTTTATTTGGCATCTTGTGCAACCCACGCCCCCGGTAAGCATTAATGGGCCAAGAAGCCCCGTACTTGTTTTCCCTTCCCTTCTTCTTTCCATCTTAAGCAGAAGGAACGTTCCTCGCGCACAAGTTTGCCGGGGGGAAGGAGGTGGAGGATGAACCAAGTGCTGTTCAAGAAAGAGAAGCTTGCCGGAGAACAAGCAACATATGAAAGCTAAGTTACCAGAATTTGAGCAGTTCAAATTTTTAAAATTTTAGTTATCTTCCTTGAACGACCACACTTTGTATGGTAAACCTGTGCGCGGAGGAACCTACCCGTGGCTAGCCGCACCCTTACTTTGTTTTCGAGTACGCTCAACGACTTAAGTGAGCTGCGACAAGTGTCGCGCCCTTGCTTCGTTTCGAGTTCGCTCAGCAAGCTAAGTGCGTTGCGACTAGCTGCGGCAAGGTTACTTGCCGGTAAAGCCTTTGCCAGCAGGCTGCTCAGAGTCCAGCACTCAGCGCTCGCGGCAAGGGCCCCTTGTCGGCAAGTTTCCTAAAAGCGTAGGGTGAAAAGCATACAAAGTAAAGGACCAAAGCAAGGGAGATAACACTGCATTGATTGATCAGAAATAAGATAATATATTACAGGGATAACTTGTCGCAATGACTAATAGATTCATGTTCATGGCACACTTTGCAGCAGCAAGGGAAATAGAAAGAAAGAGGCCTAATCTACGCGGTCGCCTTCACGCCTGGAGATCTTGTTCACCTTGGCGACGATGTGGGCAACCTACGCCTTCAGCGCCTCCACATCTGCATCGTCCGGCAAGCTGCGGAGGACGTTGACAAGATTAATACCAGGGTTGCGGTAGACAATCTTTGTCAAGACATGCTCCAAGGTACCCGCGCAGAGCTGGCGCGACTCCTCGGCCAGCTGCGGGGGGAGCTTCTCCTGCAGCCGTGCAAGCGCCGGCGCGATTCCCCTGAAGAAAAGACTTAGCTTGGCGCTATGGGGGAGATTTGGATCCGGAGAGTACACGAGGTGCTCCACCCTCAGCGCCATCAGCTCCTTGTCGATGTTGGCAGCAGAGGCGACCAGGTCGTCGGTCCACTGCTCCACAGCCCGGCTGAAGTTGTTTGCTGAAGTGGCGGCGCTCTCCACTAGGCCTCGTTCCTTGCGGAGCTCGTCCTTCAGCTTCGTTTCACGGTCCCGGGCAGCGTCTAGTGAATCAGTCAAGGTGGAGACTTTCAACTCCAAATCAGCAATTGAGTCTTTGGCGGCAGTAAGCTCGTTGCCCTTCTTGGAGAGGCGTACCTGCAAGTCGGAGTTTGTGTGGGCATCCTTCTAGCGCTCCATATTGAGCGCGGTGACCCTGTCCTCACTCGCCTTCAGGTACTGCTCCACCTTGAGCTCCAAGCTCCTCTTGGCGGTCTCCGCGGCGGCAGCGGCATCCTTCGCTTCCTTCAAGGCCCCGCCAAGAGCCTGCTCCCGGGCGGTGAGCTCGTCGTCATGGGCGTCGAGCTCAACTTTCCGCTGGTTGAGCGCTCCTTCTCGGCGGGACAGCTCTTCACCAACCAAGCGCTGCTGCTCCTCGGCCTCAGCCTTCTCAAGAAGAAACTCTTGCTGCTCCCCGGCAAGCCTTTCACGCTCCTCCGCCAAGTTGCGGAGGGCCGCCTGGTTGGCGGCGCGGAGTTCGGCAGCACGTTTCTCCAAGTCTGCTCCAGCCTTGGCGGTGAGGGCTTCCCGGGACTCCAGTTTCGCCTGCCTGGCCCGGTAAAGGGCCAGGAGCTGGCGAAGAAGCTTCTCCTCTTCGGGCTCGTCGCTCCCGCCAGGCGCTTCAACAATCTTCAACCCCGCGGAGGCGAGGACCTCTCCATCAAAGGTCTCTCCCTCCACGGGGGCTCGCACCGAGGACCCCCAAGGGACTTGTATGAAGATGCCATTGGGGGCCTCAAGGTAGATGCCCGGCTGCTCCTTAGCGGCGGAGGGGTCGGCGGCCGGTGCAGCGCTCGACGCTCCTGCTGCCTCCGGTCCAGCAGTGTGGTCGCCGTCCCCCTCCCCAGCCGTGGCGTCTGCAGCCGGGGCGGTCTCCTCAGCGACAGGCTCGGAGGCTCCTGCCATGCCCTCACCGGTAGTGGCGTTGCCACCGTCGCCTTGCGCGCCCTCCTCACCGGTGGCCTCAGTCTCCATCCGCTCCGGCGCAGGGGGGTCTAGCAGAAGAAAAAGAAAAGAAAAGATCAAGCAAATATCCAAAAAGACATGTCCAAGAAGAAGAAGATACAAGACTCACCTTCGAGGACTTCTTCAACGACAGGCTCCCTCGCCGGGGAGTTCTCCCTTGGCGGTGGAGCGGTGGCCCCTGCTGGCGGAGGGCCGCTCGCGCCCTCCCTTGGCGGGGTGGCCACCCTTGTTGGGCTGCTCACCCTTGCCGGGCTACCCGCCCTTGGCGGGGAGCCCGTCCTTGGCGGAGCTTCCTCTCTCGCCGGGGAGTTCGCCCTTGGCGGGGAGGGTGGAACCTGTGGCTCGTCGGAGACGGTATCCGGGCGCCCCTGCGGCTGCGGCTCCATTTCTGCACAAGACAAACGAGACAAACAAGGCAACAAGATGTTAGTACAAGCAAAAACCTCAAGCGCGCCCGACGAACAGAAAGCTCAAGACCAGACTCACGCTGGGGGCTGCGCTGGGGGCTGCTCCTCGGAGCAGCAGGTTGATCCGGCAAGTTCGTCGCCGGCGCATCTCCTGTCGCCGCGACGGGCGAGTCGTCTTCGACCTCAACCACGGGGACCTTGGCCCTCTTCGCCATCCGCTGGGTCAGTGTCCTGAAAGCAAAGCAAGAACAAGATCAGAATCATCAAAGAAAGAATTAAGACAGAACCGAAGAAATTACAAGTTACAGATACTTACTCCTCTTCCTCGTCGTCGTCGGAGCTAAGGGCGGAGAAATCAAACTCCACCTGAGTTGCTCCCGCGCGAGGAGCAGGAGGAGAAGGCTCCCTCGGGCGCTTGGCGGTCTCCGGGGCTGGGGGCTGCGAAGACCCAGCCTCCGTTGACGCCGAGGCCCGAGGAGCAGGCGGAGCGGCCGTTCCGCTCCGGGAGGATCCCCCTCCGCTTGGCGCTGGTGCGCGGAGCGCCTCCGTCGCGGCCTGGCTCGCTCTGGTGGCGCGCGCCGCCCGGCGAGCAGGCTGCTGTCGAGGCGCCTCCGTCCTCGTCGCTGTAGCCGCCTTGCGGAGGCGTTTCCCCGGCGCTTGCTTGGGACTCGCCGGAGGTGGGGAGTTCTCCGACGACGAGGAGGCGTCGTCGTCGAGTCCTAGAGATCCGCCGGTGTCTTCATCGGCCTCGACGTCTTCCTCCTCCTCCCCAGCAGGCCCGCTGGGTCCAGCATCCTGCCCTGCGGCCTCGCTCCCTCCGGCGGCTCCGCTCCCTCCGGCACCTCTGCTCCCTCCGGCAACCTCGCCTCCTGCGGCGGCCTCGCTCACAATCCCGGGAATCCCGGCATGCCTCAGGGAAGGAACCCCGGCAAGCTCGTCGGGCGGAAGCTTAAGCAGCCTGCGGATCTCTGCCTCCTCTGCTTTGCACGACGCATCCACAGCCTCTGCATCGTCGACGGTGAATCCGAAATCTCCTGCCGCTGCAGCTGCGGCGGCTTCTTCCATCCGGGAAGCAATATAAGCAATATCCCGCTCCGTGGTGGCCCGGGTGAGACCCTTGTTCTCCTCGGTGTTCTTCGGCACCTCGACCAGATTATCGAAGAAACTCAGAATTGCATCTGGCGGAGGCACTATCCAGGTGGGGTCGACGCTGTGAGAGTCACACGCGGGCATCATTGCGCGCAAGGAGTCCCGGGCAGTGCTGTTGCACAGCGGCACCACTCCCCGGGGAGATCTAAACCACTCCGGATGGGCCGGGTCATGCTTGAATAGCTCCCGGACCATCCCCTTCAGCTCCAAAGCCGTGAAGTTGAAGTTCAATCCCGGGCGCAGCCTCATAATATCCGCCGCATTGCCAAATTCCCATGCTGGCCTTTTCCTCTCCTGTAAAGGGGCAATGCGGCGGCGGAGGAAATCTGCCCCTACTTCTCCAATGGTCAATTTGGCTACCCGGAGGCGAAGTATCCTGATGAGGGCGATGTTGAGCTTGCCGTCCTCCGGGGCCAACTCACTCCAGTCTCTGCCGCGCACTATGGCTGTTATGCGCGGCGTAGTAAAAGGCTCCGGCTGGTCCTCCACTACCCAACACCAATCTGCGCGCCATTCTTCCCACTTGCCGCGGAGTTCTCCTTTCAGATATGAGTCCTTCTTATTCAACCGGAAGATCCAGGAGATACCTCCAGAGAGGGGAGCGCCAGCCTCTACTCTAGGCATAAAGAAATGGCGAAAGAGCGCTACATTGGGATGGATCCCTACATAGTTTTCGCACAGATGTGCGAAAACCGCCATCGTAAGGATGGCGTCGGGGGTGAAGTCTAGGAGGTGGAGGCCGTATGTGTTCATGATATCACAGAAAAACTCCGAGAACGGAGGGCACAACCCACAGTGGAAGAAGACAGCGAAGAAGAAATACCCGCCGGGATACAGATCTCTGGCGACGGCGGGGAAGACTCTGGTGCGGGGATGAGCCCTGGTCTCCCCGGACCAGAAGAGGTAGTACTTGTTCCACAGCTCCCTCGCGCTGAGCCTCGGCGCGAAGACCACGTTCTTCTTCCGCAAGGCGGCAAGCTTCGTCGCCTGCTCGGATTTCTCCCTCTTGGCCTTGTCCGCTTTCGCCTTCTCGGTCTTCGGAGCCATGGCGGAGGCGGGGAGGGAAGGGGTGAGGAACTCGACGGCGCCGCGGATGCGGAAGACGGCGGAGGAGGGGTGGAAGCAAAGAGCAGCGGAGATTTTTCTGGAGGTTGAAGACGCAATGAAGACGAAGGAGGGAAACTGCCCCTGCTTCCTCTGCTTTTAAGGGGGAAGTGGGGGACGCTCCGCATTTCCCATTAAAGAACGAGGCCACGATCTCTCCCACGACGCCGCAATCGACGCGTGCCGTTAGGGAGGGGCGCGGCGGATGCGGAAGGGGATTTACGGCTTGCCGTGGGCCGCGCGTGCCCGTGCACTGTTTTGGGCCTGGCCCAACAGTGCTCGGCACCGTGTGTGGCCCAGGCCCGGGGGTCCTGTCGGTGTACTAAGATAGGGGTACCTTAGTACCCCAACTTGTGCACGGGCAGTAGCAGCTTCCCGCGGCAGGGTCTACCACGTGCTTGCCGGAAACCTCTCTGGTCCCTATAAAACCATTCAAGAACAAAGTATACAAAACAGAAGATCAAGGCCCCGGCAAGTGGAGCTTGCCGGGAAGGCCGCACCAGGCTCAAGATCATCACATTAACACAAGACCCTAGCAAGAGGAGCTTGCCAGGAAGACCAGAAGACTACACCTCAGAAGACATGCCTCGGCGCACCCTGTGCCCCGGCAGGGCCCCGGGGAGCGACAAGCTTCCGGGCCCGGCAAGATCAAGACCCCGGCAAGGTGCTTGCCAGGGGAAGCCTGCGCTGTGTGCCCGCGCTCCAGCTCATCGGCCCATGCGTCGCCCTGGGGCCCTTCCAGGGACGCGTGGCGGATGGTTGTGCAGCCTGGGGGACACGGTGGCATGCCACGGTGACGAGGCTACCGCCGTGGCGAAAGGAGACGCATGGACGGGTGCTTTTGGGGTCGACGGTGACGGGCATTTAATGCCCTTGTCCCCCACTGTCAAGGTTAGGTGAAGACCACTGTTCACGCACTATTCCCGCACTGTTACAACTACCACCAAAATTACATTTTTACCCTCCTCTACGTTGACACATGTCGGTGACCCCTTGAGCTATAAAAGGAGGCCCATGCACAACGTAGAGAAGGTTCGAATCCTTAGCAACTCTCACGCTCGGTGTAGCTAGCACTGTAGCTCTTCAAGCTCCCGAGCTCAATACAACCAAGGCAGGAGTAGGGTTTTACGCGTCCGCGCGGCCCGAACCTGGGTAAACTGCCCGCGTGTGTTCCTCGATCTGCTCTTCGTGCTCCCTCCGCTTCCTTACCGCAACGTAGAAGGGGCTCCGGTCCCATAGGTGCTCGTGGGAGGACAGTTTCCCCCGACACCGAGTGTTGGAAATATGCCCTAGAGGCAATAATAATATGGTTATTATTATATTTCCTTGCTCATGATAATTGTCTATTGTTCATGCTATAATTGTATTAACCGGAAACCGTAATACATGTGTGAATACATAGACCACAACATGTCCCTAGTGAGCCTCTAGTTGACTAGCTCGTTGTGCAATAGATGGTTATGGTTTCCTGACCATGGACATTGGATGTCATTGATAATGGGATCACATCATTAGAGAATGATGTTATGGACAAGACCCAATCCTAAACACAAGACAAGATCGAGTAGTTCATTTGCTAGAGCTTTTCTAATGTCAAGTATCTTTTCCTTAGACAATGAGATTGTGCAACTCCTGGATACCGTAGGAATGCTTTGGGTGTATCAAACGTCACAACATAATTGGGTGGCTATAAAGGTGCACTACAGGTATCTCCGAAAGTGTCTGTTGGGTTGGCACGAATTGAGACTAGGATTTGTCACTCCGTATGACGGAGAGGTATCTCTGGGCCCACTCGGTAATGCATCATCATATTGAGATCAATGTGACTAATGTGTTACTCATAGGATCATGTGTTACAGAATGAGTAAAGAGACTTGTCGGTATTGAGAGTGAACAAGGTATAGGGATACCGACGATCGAATCTCGGGCAAGTAACATACCGATGGAAGAAGGGAATTGTATACGGGATTGATTGAATCCCCGGCATCGTGGTTCATCCAATGAGATCATCGTGGAACATGTGGGAGCCAATATGGGTATCTAGATCCCGCTATTGGTTATTGGCTGGAGAGTTGTCTCGGTCATGTCCGCATGGTACCAGAACCCGTAGGGTCTACACACTTAAGGTTCGATGACGCTAGAGTTGTAATGGGAATTGTATGTGGTTACCAAAATTTGTTCGGAGTCCCAGATGAGATCCCGGATGTCACATGGTGTTCCGGAATGGTCCGGAGGTAAAGATGTATATATGGGAAGTCCTATTTTGGCCACCGGAAAATGTTCGGGATTTTTTAGTATTGTACCGGGAAGGTTCTAGAAGGTTCTGGAGTGAGGCCCATCTACATGGGGAGAACCACATGAAGGTGGGTAGTGGGGGCAAGGCTCCACACCCCTAGTCAAGGTGCACCAAGATCCCCCCTTAGAAGGAATAAGATCATATCCCGAAGGGATAAGATCAAGATCCCAAAAAAGGAAGGATAACAATCGGTGGGGAAGGGAAAGGAAGGGATTTCTTTCCTCCCACCTTTGACAACGCCCAAATGGACTTTTAGGACAAGAAACCAGCCCCCTCCACCCCTATATATAGAGGGGAGGTGCATGGGAGCTGCATCCCTTGACCCTAGCGCAACCCTCCCACCTCCTACACCTCCTCCTAAGGTTTATCAATCCGTGGGAGGTGTAGGATGAAGATGGTCTCTCTCAAACAATCCTGCAACCAAATAACAAAGAGTCTCTTGTGTCCCCAACACACCCAATACAATGGTAAATTGTATAGGTGCACTAGTTCTGCGAAGAGATGGTGATACAAGTGCAATATGGATGGTAGATATAGGTTTTTCTAAACTGAAAACATAAAAACAGCAAGGTAGCAAGTGGTAAACGTAAGCATAAACGGTGTTGCAATGCTTTGAAACAAGGCCTAGGGTTCATACTTTCACTAGTGCAAGTTCTCTCAATAATAATAACATAACTGGATCATATAACTATCCGTCAACATGCAATAAAGAGTCACTCCAAAGTAACTAATAGCAGAGAACAAACGAGGAGATTATGGTAGGGTACGAAACCACCTCAAAGTTATTCTTTTTGATCGATCTATTCAAGAGTTCGTAGTATAATAACACGAAGCTATTCTTTCCGTTCGATCTATCCTAGAGTTCGTACTAGAATAACACATTAAGACACAAATCAACCAAAACCCTAATGTCACCTAGATACTCCATTTTCACCTCAAGTATCCGTGGGCATGATTATACGATATGCATCACACAATATCATATTCATCTATTCAACCAACACAAAGTACTTCAAAGATTGCCCCAAAGTTTCTATCGGAGATTCAAGATGAAAACGTGTGCCAACCCCTATGCATATATTCCCAAGGTCACGGAACCTGCAAGTTGATCACGAAAACATACATTAAGTGAATCAATAGAATACCCCCGTTGTCACCACGGGTATCCCATGCAAGACATACATCAAGTGTTCTCAAATCCTTAAAGACTCAATCCGATAAGATAACTTCAAAGGGAAAGCTCAGTTCATCACAAGAGAGTAGAGGGGGAGAAACATCATAAGATCCAACTATAATAGGAAAGCTCGCGATACATCAAGATCGTGTCATCTCAAGAACACGAGAGAGAGAGAGAGAGAGAGAGAGAGAGAGAGAGAGAGAGATCAAACACATAGCTACTGGTACATAATCTCAGCCCCGAGGGTGAACTACTCCCCCTCATCATGGAGAGCGTCGAGATGATGATGGCCACCAGAGAAGGATTCCCCCCTCTGGCAGGATGCCGGAACGGGTCTAGATTGGTTTTTGGTGGCAATAGAGGCTTTCAAAGGTGGAACACCCGATCTAGGTTATTTTCCGGAGGTTTTTGTATATATAGGAGGTGTTGGAGTCGGGGGCAAGTAAAGGGGGTCCTCGGGCTATCCATGAGGCAGGGGGCGCGCCCAGGGCGGGGAAGGGGGCACCCCTACCCTCGTGGGCAGCCCGGGAACCTTCTGGTCCCCCTCTGACACTTCCTGGGCTTCTTTTGGTCCAAAAATAACCTCCGTTGAGTTTCAGGTCAATTGGGCTCCGTTTGATATTCCTTTTCTGCGATACTCTAAAACAAGAGAAAAACATAAACTGGCACTAGGCTCTGGTTTAATAGGTTAGTCCCAAAAATCATATAAAAGTGTATATAAAAGCCCATAAAACATCCTAGAAGGATAATATAATAGCATGTAATAATCAAATATTATAGATACGTTGGAGACGTATCAAGCATCCCCAAGCTTAATTCCTGCTCGTCCTCGAGTAGGTAAATGATAAAAACAGAATTTTTGATGTGGAATGCTACCCAACATAATTCTCAAAGTAATTTTCTTTATTGTGGCATGAATGTTCAGATATGAAAGATTCAAGATAAAAGTTTAATATTGACATAAGAAAAACAATACTTCAAGCATACTAACAAAGCAATCATGTCTTCTCAAAATAACATGGCCAAAGACAGTTCATCCCTACAAAATCATATAGTTGGGCTATGCTCCATCTTCGTCACACAAAATACTCAAATAATGCACAACCCTGATTTCAGCCAAGCAATTGTTTCATACCTTAAAAAATTTCAAACTTTTTCAACTTTCACGCAATACATGAGCATCAGCCATGTATATAGCACTATAGGTGGAATAGAGTGGTAGTTGTGGAGAAGACAAAAAAGGAAGATGGTCTCACATCAACTAGGCGTATCAATGGGCTATGGACATGCCCATCAATAGATATCCATGTGAGTGAGTAGGGATTGCCATGCAACGGATGCACTAGAGCTATAAATGTATGAAAGCTCAACAAAAGAAACTAAGTGGGTGTGCATCCAACTTGCTTGCTCACGAAGACCTAGGGCATTTGAGGAAGCCCATCGTTGGTATATACAAGCCAAGTTCAATAATGAAAATTCCCACTAGTATATGAAAGTGACTAAACAAGAGACGCTCTATCATGAAGATCATGGTGCTACTTTGAAGCACTAGTGTGGGAAAAGATAGTAGCATTGTCCCTTTTTTTCTTTTTCTTTTTTTGGGCCTTTCTTTTTTCTTTGGCCTTTCCTTCTTTTTTTCTTTTTTTTTCTTTGGGACAATGCTCTAATAATGATGATCATCACACTTATATTGACTTACAACTCGATATTACAACTCGATACTAGAACAAAGTATGACTCTATATGAATGCCGCCGGCGGTGTACCGGGATGTGCAATGAATTAAGAGTGACATGTATGAAAAATTATTGATGGTGGCCTAGCCACAAATACGATATCAACTACATGATCATGCATGGCAATATGACAACGATGAAGCGTGTCATATGAACGGAACGGTGGAAAGTTGCATGGCAATATATCTCGGAATGTCTATGGAAATGCCATAATAGGTAGGTATGGTGGCTGTTTTGAGGAAGGTATATGGTGGGTGTATGGTACCGCCGAGAGTTGCGCGGTACAAGAGAGGCTAGCAATGGTGGAAGGGTGAGAGTGCGTATAATCCATGGACTCAACATTAGTCATAAAGAACTCACATACTTATTGCAAAAATCTACAAGTCATCAAAACAAAGTACGACACGCATGCTCCTGGGGGAAGGGTTGGTAGGAGTTAACCATCGCACAATCCCGACCTCTACACAAAGGATGACACTCAATGAAATACTTCATGCTTCAAATTTGTCACACAACGGTTACCATACGTGCATGCTACGGGACTTGCAAACCTCAACACAAGTATTTCTCAAATTCACAACTACTCTACTAGCATGACTCTAATATCACCATCCTCATATCTCAAAACAATCATCAAGTATCAAACTTCTCATAGTATTCAATGCACTTTATATGAAAGTTTTTATTATATCCCTCTTGGATGCCTATCCTATTAGGACGAAATTCATAACCAAAGCAAATTACCATGCTGTCTAAGACTCTCAAAATAATATAAGTGAAGCATGATAGTTCGTCAATTTCTTCAAATTAAAACCACCGTCGTGCTCTAACAAGATAAGTGAAGAACTAGAGCAAACAACAAACTACTCCAAAAGATATAAGTGAAGATCAATGAGTAGTTGAATAATTATGTAACTATGTGAAGACTCTCTGACATTTAAGAACTTCAGATCTTGTGATATTATTCAAACAGCAAGCAAAACAAAATAAAACAAATCGACGCTCCAAGCAAAACACATATCATGTGGTGAATAAAAATATAGCATCGAGTAAAGTTACAGATAGACGAAGACGGAAGAGGGGATGCCTTCCCGGGGCATCCCCAAGCTTAGGCTTTTGGTTGTCCTTGAATATTACCTTGGGCTGCCTTGGGCATCCCCAAGCTTAGGCTCTTGCCACTCCTTATTCCATAGTCCATCGAATCTTTACCCAAAACTTGAAAACTTCACAACACAAAACTCAACAGAAAATTCATAAGCTCCGTTAGTATAAGAAAATAAAACCATCACTTAGGTACTGTTATGAACTCATTCAAAATTCATATTGGTGTAATGTCTACTGTATTACAACTTCTCTATGGTTCATACTGATACGTCCATTTTGCATCATGCTTATATGTTGATATTTATCGCATTATGGGATGTTCTTACATGTTTTGTCACAATACTTATGCCTTTTCTCTCTTATTTTACAAGGTTTACATGAAGAGGGAGAATGCCGGCAGCTGGAATTCTGGGCTGGAAAAGGAGAAAACTCTGGAAACCTATTCTGCACAACTCAAAAAGCCCTGAAACACAACAGAACGTCGTTTCAGAAAATATAAAAAATATCTGGCGAAAGAAGTCCACGAGGGGGCCATCGGCACGCCCCCTGCCTCGTGGGCCAGCTGGAAGGTCCCTGATGCCCATCTTCTCCTATATGACGTGTTTTGACCTTGAAAAAATCAGAAGGAGAGGCTTCTGGGACGAGACGCCGCCGTCTCGAGGCGGAACCGAGGGGGAAACCAATCTAGGGCTCTGGCAGAGCTGTTCTACCAGGGATACTTCCCTCCGGGAGGGGGAAATCGTCACCGCCGTCATCACCAACAACTCTCCCATCTTGCGGAGGGCTAGCTTCATCAACATCTTCACCAGCACCATCTCATCTCAAACCCTAGTTCATCTCTTGTATCGAATCTTTGTACCCAAACCTCAGATTGGTACCTGTGGGTTGCTAGTTGTGTTGATTACTCCTTGTAGTTGATGCTAGTTGGTTTATTTGGTGGAAGATCATATGTTCAGATCCATTATGCATATTAATACCCCTCTGATCATGAACAATATTATGTCTTGTGAGTAGTTACTCTTGTTCCTGAGGACATTAGAGAAGTCTTGCTATTAGTAGTCATGTTGGAAAAAGAAAAAATATTCTTGTCCCTTGGTTGATACATCCTTTGATGGCAAAAGAAAAAATATTCTTGTCCCTTGGACTACATCCTTTGATGGCAAATGAAAAAATTCTTGCCCCTTGGTTGATACATCCTTTGATGGCAAAAGAAAAAATGTTCTTGCCCCTTCGAGTACATCCTTTGATGGCAAATGAAAAAAATTCTTGCCCCTTGGTTGATACATCCTTTGATGGCAAAAGAAAAAATGTTCTTGTCCCTTGGAGTACATCTGATACGTCCAAAACGTATCTATAATTTCTGCTTGCTCCATGCCTCTTTTGGGTGATATTGCTATGATATTTATACACTTCCATACACTTTTGATCGTATTTGGACTAACCTATTAACTTAGTGCACCGCAGTGCCAGTTTCTGTTTTCTGTTGTTTTTGTATTTCAGGTTTTCCCATAACGTAAACTGCCAGAAAAATCACGGAAAAATTATATAAAAAATCAGTGTTCCAGAAGCTTCCCGGCAGCCAAAGTAGAGCCGGAGGGGGGCCACCAGGGCTCCAGGCGCCCTGGTGGCGCGGCCCCCCTCCTGGCCGCGCCGGGGGGGGGGCGCCTGGGCCCCCCAGGCCTCCGCTGATGCCCCCCTTTGGCATATATTTAACACGCGTCCCGAAACCCTCGAGACGGAAACCCTTTTTCGCGATCTCATCTCTGTTCCGCCGCCGCCGCGCTTCCAAGATCGGGAGCACCAGGAGAACTCTTCCCGGCACCCTGCCGGAGGGGAGGATCACCACCGGGAGCCTCTCCACCACCATGGACGCCTCCCGGATGAGTTGTGAGTAGTCTCCCTTGGACCATGGGTCCATGACCAGTAGCTATGTGATGTTCTCCTCCCGTTCTTGTGCTTCACTAATTAGACCTCGTGAGCTGCCCTACATGATCGAGGCACATATGTAATCCTTATGCTGTTGTTATGATGAGTTTGCTGGGATCCGATAGATTGTGAGATTATGTTCAGATTGTGTTTGAGTAATATATTTGATTTACCTCTTTTATATTTATGTTCGTAAGTAATTCTTGCATGTTCTCCGTTGCTATTTATTGCTTTGGCCAAGTAGTAGGTAGTGACTCCAAGAGGGAACGTTATGCTCGATTGTGGGTTCATGCCCCTCGATGACTAGCTTGAGTGACAGAAACATGAGTCTAGGGGATGTGATGTTGCCACAAGGGGGAAAACAACGGTGCTTGTGCCCGCGGGTGCAAGGATTGTTTACTTTACGCAAAGTTCTTTTAATGCAGTTGTATGTTGCTTTGAGTTTACACTATGGGTGGGACTCGCAACTTAATACCAGTGAGATGTTCTGGATAGATATCTCAAGGTGGATGATTAGTAGTAGATGCAGATGGATTTCGGTCTACTTGCCTTGGCGTACCGCCCATGCTTTGAACCTGTACCTTTCTTGCAACATAGTTAGCATTGGTTTGCGCACATAATTCTGTCAACTGCCGAGCTGTAATTCGTTTACCTCACATAGCTGTTTTATCGTCTTTTGGGAGAGAGACATCACTAGTGAACATCATGGGATCCCGGTCCATATTACCATCATTGATCACATCCGCTATTTACTTTCTGCTTTTTACATACTATTTGCAATTATACCTATCACTATTATCACTTGCGTTTGACCCTTTGTAAACGACAAGGCCGGAGGGATTGACAACCTCTCTGTACTCGTTGGGAGCAAAGTTATTTGTATCTGTGTGCAGGTCCACGTTGATTGCTAATATCTGGCGCCGTTAGCAGTTGACACCTTCTTGTTGAAACTGGGAGTCTCAGGGGAAATCGATCCTTGGTATCTTTGCCAAGGGAAAACTACCGCTACACTGCATCTCAAACCTTCCACTTGGGGTAACCAACGAGGGGCGAGAAGCCATCAAGCAAAGTTTTCTGGCGCCATTGCCGGGGACTCCACTCTTCAGGATAGGGGAGTTGCACGCTATCCTTTACCTTTGCTTTTAGTCTTGTTAGTTTACCTTTCAGTTTTGCTTTAGTATCTTTTATCGAAAATCACAAAAATAGTTATCTTGCTTGCTTGCTGCTATGGGTTCCACCAAAAACACTAAATGGGAGGAGTACACCCCTTCTTCCATCACGCCAATCACCACTGTCGGGATCTACAAAAGTAATAAACCTTGTGATTATGTTAGTCTTAATGGAGAGTTATGCCCATGGCATGGTCTTCCAGGAAAAGAGTATGAGCCTTAGTTTAAAGTTGCTCCTAAGCTTCCCCAAACTTGGGAAGACGTTCAAACTCTTATAATAGAGAGCAATTCAAACAAAGAAGATGACACTACAATTCTGCCCAATAATGATAAAATTGATTTTGATAATTGTAGTATCTCAGAAGTTGTCACCTTTCTACAAAGAATGGCTAAAGATCCCCACACTAGCACGCTTAATCTTGCCTTCATAGAGCATATCACTAATGCTCTTATCAAAGCTAGGGAGGATAAACTTAGAGTAGAAGCCTCCATCCCTAGAAAGCTAGAAGATGGTTGGGATCCTATGATTAAAATTAAGTTGAATAACTTCTCTTGCTATGCTTTATGTGATGTTGGAGCTAGTACCTCCGCTATGCCCAAAAGAATATATGATATGCTTAAATTGAAACCTTTTGATTCTTGTTCTTTTGGTGTTCGTCTCGTTGATTCTTCCATAAAGAAACCTTTGGGGAGGATCGACGATGTTCTTATCGTTGTCAATGACAATTATGTTCCCGTTGATTTTACTATTATGGATATTGAATGTGAACCTTCGTGTCCAATTATTTTGGGACGTCCTTTTCTACGCACCGTTGGTGCTATCATTGACATGAAAGAGGGGAATATAAGATTCCAATTTCCTCTCAAGAAAGGGATGGAACACTTCCCTCGAAAGAAGATTAAGTTACCTTTTGAGTCCGTTATACGGGCTAGCTATTCTTTTACTCTTGATAAAACTTGATCTTTTTGCATTATGCCTAGCTTAAAGGCATAAAAGAAAGCGCTTTTGGGAGGCAGCCCACATGAATAAATTTTATTTTGCTTTTGTTGTGTCTTGATGTTGTTACTACAGTAGCATCATCATTGTATCTTTACTTTTCAATTTAGTGCCAAGTGTAGCCTCTGATTGCAAGAAAGTTCAAAAGTTGTGACGTGCTGTCCAGGAAACAGATTCTGTCCTTGGATAGAAAAATTTGTATAAAATCACCAGATCATCTTTTTGGTCTGAATATTTTCTACAGCATGCTCTATACAATTTTCTTTCGTGCGTCTGTTCTGAGTTTTTTTATTAGAGTTGCAGAAGTGCCCCGAAAAAATCATTTACTACCTGCTGTTCTGTTTTTCACAGATTCTGTCATGTTTTGCCTTTCCTTCATTTTGCAAACCTAGAGCTTGCTTTTTCTTTGCAAAAACCTTTTGGCAATCTTGAGAAACAGTAGACCTTCAAGAATATCCTTATTTCCAGCAAGGAACAATTATTTTATTATGGGTACTAACCTCGCTAATCAGATTATGATGAGTTATGTATGAAGGGAGTTTTCAAGTGTGCGAGGGAAGATGATAAAAAGATTCAGGAGTGTCAAACGCTCAAGCTTGGGGATGCCCCCATGCACCCCCAAGAAATATTAAAGGAGACTCAAGCGTCTAAGCTTGGGGATGCCCCCGTGCATCCCCTTCTCCATCAACATTATCAGTTCGTCTTTCGTTCCACTATATTTTTATCACTTCATGTGTTATGTGCTATGCTTGGAGCGTCTTGCTTTTAGTTTTCCTTTTTAGTTTTCTTTAGCTTTTCATAATGAGTCGGAACTCAGCTTTCTTTATGTGGGAGAGAAACACGCTCCACTTCTACCTAGAACACAACATAGAATTTTCATGTCTATCTTTGTTGTGTGTGTTCTTTGTCTTTCAATAGCTACTATCATGCTTAGCTCTTAGTTTTCATGCTTATCTTTTTAAAGAGCTTTTGTTTAGTTGGTTGCTTGAACTCTCTTTAGTTATCATGCTTATCTTATTAAGAGAGTTTGCTTCTGTTGCATTGGTTGATATGTCTATGATAAAAATGCTACGTGCATAATGGTGCTTAGTAGTTCATGTTTACTTATGGTTAGTCTCAAATAGCTGGGGGGTTCCCAATGTGTTATTGGAGTACCAACATGATTTGTTTGCCTATGATGTGGTATGGTTTAGTAATATCTTCCTTCAAGAATTTATTTTGATTGACTTGGCGTATGCTCACGCATATTTAAGACTGTAAAGAAAGTCTGTCAAGCCTTGATGATCTTTTGTTTCTGAGTAGCGATATAACTTCCATGCCTGATTCAATGTTGTTTTGTCGCTCTGCATGATTATGACCGTCATTGCTCTTTTAGTTGGTCGCTCCCAGTCTTTTGCTAACCTCCACCTGTACTAAGCGGACTGACTGCTTGTGCATCCAAAATCCTTTAAACCAGTTATGCCATATGAGTCCACCATACCTTCCTATACATGGTATTTACCTGCCATTCCTGACGGAGACTTTCATGTACCATCTCGAAATTATTCAAAAAAAAGAATTCCTATTTTGTGCCTCTGTTTTAGTTCATGAGGAAGTAGTAGTTAATTCATGATCTTTTTAAGTTGGACAAGCTTCACCCCGGGATTGCATGTCTAATGTGCAAACCCATAATACGAGAAGGAACTGGCAAAGAGTGCGCCCGGCTCAAAAATAATATAACAAACAAACCCTCCTTCATGCTTTGTTCATGAGAAATCAGAAAACTTTGGCAGTGATAAACAAAGGAGATTAAGAGGATGTGATCGTCCTCATTCGGGAGCCGTTCCTCGAAACTTGTCCATCTCAAGAAGTGATTGAGTTGTCTGCTAGCATTCGTTGACGAAACATGCATAATCTAAAAAAATAATTATTATTACTTCTGTTTTTAAAACCAAGAGCTCTGGTACATGCTTTGTCTTTGTTTCCGACTACGGGTTTTCAACCTTGCCAACAAAAGCCACGGTTCGAGAGTCTCCACCTTCTTTTAAAGCACCAACTACTGAGAGCATGATTGTCATTCTGAGTGTAATGTGCATTGTCCCAAAGTAGCATTGTCTTTTGCATGATTGTGATATCGTTTATTTTGAAATCATTGTATCTAGTCATCACTTAAACCTTGGAGGTGCCCCTGCATTTATGTTTTGCTTCACTAAAGGGGGCAAGCGAGATATCACTTTATCATATTTGCACACCATGCTCATTACAAATCTATTTGATGTTTCAGTATCATGTTGTAAAACTTTCAGTTCTTTGTGATTTTCTCATGAGGCAACTTAATTACTACAGATTCATTGTCTCAGTAAGCTTTTGTCATATGACTATGAAAAGTCTTATATGGTTAATAGCATGTCACCACAGAAATTATTCTTGTTATCATTTACCTACTCGAGGACGAGCAGGAATTAAGCTTGGGGATGTTGATACGTCCAAAACGTATCTATAATTTCTGCTTGCTCCATGCCTCTTTTGGGTGATATTGCTATGTTATTTATACACTTCCATACACTTTTGATCATATTTGGACTAACCTATTAACTTAGTGCACCCCAGTGCCAATTTCTGTTTTCTGCTGTTTTTGTATTTCAGGTTTTCCCATCACGTAAACTGCCAGAAAAATCCCGGAAAAATTATATAAAAAATGAGCGTTCCAGAAGCTTCCCGGCAGCCAAAGTAGAGCCGGAGGGGGCCACCAGGGCTCCAGGCGCCCTGGTGGCGCGGCCCCCCTCCTGGCCGCGCCAGGGGGGCGCCTGGGCCCCCCAGGCCTCCGCTGATGCCCCCCTTTGGCATATATTTAACACGCATCCCAAAACCCTCGAGACGGAAACCCTTTTTCGCGATCTCATCTCTGTTCTGCCGCCGCCGCGTGATGGGCCTCGAACCCCTCGTTGGTTACCCCAAGTGGAAGGTGTAAGATGCAGTAAGTAGAAGTGTTTTCCCCTAGCAAAGATGCCAAGGATCGAATCCCCAGAGACTCCTAGGTTCAACAAGTAGGTGTCAATTGCTAACGGCGCAATTAGCAATCAACGTGGACCTGCACACAGATACAAATAACTTTGCTCCCAACGAGTACAGAGAGGTTGTCAATCACTCCGGCCTTGTAGTTCACAAAGGGTTAAAAGCAATGATAGTAGTGATAGATAGTTTTTGCAATAGTAAGTAAAATAGCGAAAAGTAAATAGTGGATGTGATCAATGATGGTAATATGGACCGGAGTCTCATGATGATCTCTAGTGATGTCTCTCTCCCAAAAGACGATAAAACAGCTATGTGAGGTAAACAAATTACAGCTGGGCAATTGACAGGACCACGAACGCAAACCAATGCTGACTACATTGCAAGAAAGGTTGAGGTTCAAAGCATGGGCGGTACGCCAAAGTAAGTAGACCGAAATCCATCAATATCTACTACTAATCATCCACCTTGAGATATCTATCCAGAACATCTCGCTGGTATTAAGTTGCGAGTCCCACCCATAGTGTAAACTCAATGCAACAGACAACTGCATTAAAAGAACTTTGCGTAAAGTAAACAATCCTTGCACCCGCGGGCACAAGCACCGTTGTTTTCCCCCTTGTGGCAACAGCACATCCCCTAGACTCATGTTTCTGTCACTCAAGCTAGTCATCGAGGGGCATGAACCCACAATCGAGCATAACGTTCCCTCTTGGAGTCACTACCTATTACTTGGCCAAAGCAATAAATAACAACGAAGAACATGCAAGAATTACTTATGAACAAAAATATAAAAGAGGTAGATCAAATATATTACTTGTTGGGGAACGTAGCATGGGAAACAAAAATTTTCCTACGCTCACCAAGATCAATCTAGGAGATGCACATCTACGAGAGGAGAGTTGGATCCACATACCCTTGTAGATCGCTAAGCGGAAGCGTTACTAGAACGCGGTTGATGGAGTCGTACTCGCCGCGATTCAGATCGCCGAAGATCCTAGCACCGAACGGACGGTGCCTCCGCGTTCTTCACACGTACAGCCCGGTGACGTCTCCCACGCCTTGATCCAGCAAGGAGAGAGGGAGAGGTTGGGAAACCTCCAACCAACAGCAGCACGACGGCATGGTGGTGGTGGAGGAGCGCGGGACTCCAGCAGGGCTTCGCCAAGCGCTGCGGGAGACGAGGAGGAAGAGGGGTAGGGCTGCACCAAGAGGGAGATGTTCTCGTGTCTCTAGCAGCCCCAAAACCCCTCATATATATAGGGGGAAGGGAGGGCTGCGCCCCCCCTTTAGGGTTTCCCTCCCCTAGGGTGCGGCCAGCCCTAGATCCATCTAGGGGGGGCGGCCAAAGGGGGAGAGAGGGGGAGGCGCACCACTATTGGGCCTTAGGGCCCAACTGCATTAGGGTTTGCCCCCCTTTCCCTCTTGGGGCGCCCTGGGACTTGGTGGGGGGGCGCACCAGCCCCCTTGGGGCTGGTCCCCTCCCACACTTAGCCCACGCAGCCACCTGGGGTTGGTGGCCCCACCTGGTGGACCCCCGGGACCCTCCCGGTGGTCCCGGTACATTACCGATATCGCCCGAAACTTTTCCGGTGACCAAAACAGGACTTCCCATATATGAATCTTTACCTCCGGACCATTCCGGAACTCCTCGTGACGTCCGGGATCTCATCCGGGACTCCGAACAACATTCGGTAACCGCGTACATACTTTCCCTATAACCCTAGCGTCATCGAACCTTAAGTGTGTAGACCCTACGGGTTCGGGAACCATGTAGACATGACCGAGACAACTCTCCGGTCAATAACCAACAACGGGATCTGGATACCCATGTTGGCTCCCACATGTTCCACGATGATCTCATCGGATGAACCACGATGTCAAGGATTCAATCAATCCCGTATACGATTCCCTTTGTCTATCGGTATAGCACTTGCCCGAGATTCGATCGTCGGTATACCGATACCTTGCTCAATCTCGTTACCGGCAAGTCTCTTTACTCGTTCCGTAACACATCATCCCGTGATCAACTCCTTGATCACATATTGTGCACATTATGATGATGTCCTACCGAGTGGGCCCAGAGATACCTCTCCGTCATACGGAGTGACAAATCCCAGTCTCGATTCGTGCCAACCCAACAGACACTTTCGGAGATTCCTGTAGTGCACCTTTATAGCCACCCAGTTACGTTGTGACGTTTGGTACACCCAAAGCATTCCTACGGTATCCGGGAGTTGCACAATCTCATGGTCTAAGGAAAAGATACTTGACATATAGAAAAGCTTTAGCATACGAACTACACGATCTGTGCTAGGCTTAGGATTGGGTCTTGTCCATCACATCATTCTCCTAATGATGTGATCCCGTTATCAATGACATCCAATGTCCATGGTCAGGAAACTGTGACCATCTATTGATCAACGAGCTAGTCAACTAGAGGCTTACTAGGGACATGGTGTTTGTCTATGTATCCACACATGTATCTGAGTTTCCTATCAACACAATTCTAGCATGGATAATAAACAATTATCATGAACAAGGAAATATAATAATAACCAATTTATTATTGCCTCTAGGGCATATTTCCAACAGTTGTGACTAGTGAAGTCACACAACTTGGTGTTCTCGGTGGAACCCATAGTAGCAAGCAAGCAAGATAACTATTTTTTGTGATTTTTGATAAGAGGAACTAAAGCAAAAATGAAAAGTAAACTAACAAGACTAAAAAGCAAAGGTAAAAGATAGCATGCAACTCCCCTATCCTGAAGAGTGGAGTCCCCGGCAACGGCGCCAGAAAATACTCCTTGATGGGCCTCGAACCCCTCGTTGGTTACCCCAAGTGGAAGGTGTAAGATGCAGTAAGTAGAAGTGTTTTCCCCTAGCAAAGATGCCAAGGATCGAATCCCCAGAGACTCCTAGGTTCAACAAGTAGGTGTCAACTGCTACGGCGCCAGATTAGTAGCAACCAACGTGGACCTGCACACAGATACAAATAACTTTGCTCCCAACGAGTACAGAGAGGTTGTCAATCTCTCCGGCCTTGTAGTTCACAAAGGATTAAAAGCAATGATAGTAGTGATAGATAGTTTTTGCAATAGTAGGTAAATAACGGAAAGTAAATAGTGGATGTGATCAATGATGGTAATATGGACCGGAGTCTCATGATGTTCACTAGTGATGTCTCTCTCCCAAAAGACGATAAAACAGCTATGTGAGGTAAACAAATTACAGCTGGGCAATTGACAGGACCACGAACGCAAACCAATGCTGACTACATTGCAAGAAAGGTTGAGGTTCAAAGCATGGGCGGTACGCCAAAGTAAGTAGACCGAAATCCATCAATATCTACTACTAATCATCCACCTTGAGATATCTATCCAGAACATCTCGCTGGTATTAAGTTGCGAGTCCCACCCATAGTGTAAACTCAATGCAACAGACAACTGCATTAAAAGAACTTTGCGTAAAGTAAACAATCCTTACACCCGCGGGCACAAGCACCGTTGTTTTCCCCCTTGTGGCAACAGCACATCCCCTAGACTCATGTTTCTGTCACTCAAGCTAGTCATCGAGGGGCATGAACCCACAATCGAGCATAACGTTCCCTCTTGGAGTCACTACCTACTACTCGGCCAAAGCAATAAGTAACAACGGAGAACATGCAAGAATTACTTATGAACTAAAATATAAAAGAGGTGAATCAAATATATTACTCAAGATCAATCTGAACATAATCTCATAATCCATCGGATCCCAGCAAACTCAACATAGCAACAGCATAAGGATTACATAGGTGCCTCGATCATGTAGGGCAGCTCACGAGGACTAATTAGTGAAGCACAAGAACGGGAGGAGAACATCACATAGCTACTGGTCATGGACTCATGGTCCAAGGGAGACTACTCACGAGTCATCTGGGAGGCGTCCATGGTGGTGGAGAAGCTCCCGGTGGTGATCCTCCCGTCCGGCAGGGTGCCGGGAAGAGTTCTCCTGGTGCTCCCGATCTTGGAAGCGGCGGCGGCGGCGGAACAGAGATGGGATCGCGAAAAAAGTTCCTGTTCTGACGGTTTCGGAGGGTCCTTTAAATATATGCCAAAGTAGGGCACCGGGGGAGTCTCGGGGGGCCCAGGCGCCCCCCCGGCGCGGCCCAGGGGGGGTGCGCGCCCACAGGGCGCCTGGAGCCCCTGTGGCCCCCCAGGCTGCCCTTCGGACGCAGTGTTGTTTCCGGATCGGTGATTTTTTATATAATTTTTCTGGATTTTTCTAGGCAGTTCTCGAAACGTGAAAACCTGAAATACAAAAACAGCCGAAAACAGAAACTGGCACTGGGGTGCACTGGGTTAGTAAGTTAGTCCAAATATGACCAAAAGTGTATGGAAGTGTATGAATATCATAGCAATATCACCCAAAAGTGGCATGGAGCAAGCAGAAATTATAGATACGTTTGGGACGTATCAACATCCCCAAGCTTAATTCCTGCTCGTCCTCGA
Source organism: Secale cereale (assembly GCA_902687465.1). Taxonomy (NCBI): domain Eukaryota; kingdom Viridiplantae; phylum Streptophyta; class Magnoliopsida; order Poales; family Poaceae; genus Secale; species Secale cereale. The sequence goes on from LR738713.1 coordinate 15,902,003, forward strand.
GTAGGTAAATGATAACAAGAATAATTTCTGTGGTGACATGCTATTAACCATATAGGACTTTCTCATAGTCATATGACAAAAGCTTACTGAGACAATAATTCTATAGTAATTAAGTTGTCTCAAGAGAAAATCACAAATGACTGAAAGTTTTACAATATGAAACTGAAACATCAAAAAGATTTGCAATGAACATGACGTGCAAATATGATAAAGTGATATCTAGCTTGCCCCCTTTAGTGATGCAAAACATAAATGCAAGGGCACCTTCAAGGTTTAAGTGATGACTAGATACAATCATTTCAGAATAAACGATATCACAATCATGCAAAAGACAATGCTACTATGGGACAATGCACATTACACTCAGAATGACAATCATGCTCTCAGTAGTTGGTGCTTAAACATAAAGGTAAAAGAAAGGTTAAGTGCTAAAGCTTTTTATTTTGAAAACATGGAAGCAATTGTGTCAACGGTAGTAGTACTTCATATGTGTCATGTATAAAACATGCTATAAGTTGCAAGCCTCATGCATCGAATACCAATAGTGCTCGCTCCTTGTCCTAATTAGCTCGGATCCCCATGGGTTATCATTGCATTGCATATGTTTTAACCAAGTGTCATAAAGGGGTACCTCTATGCCACCTGTACAAAGGTCCAAGGAGATAGATCGCATTTGATTTCTCGTTTTTGATAGATCTCAACTTGAGGACATCCATACCGGGACAACATAGAAAATAGATGATGGACTCCTCTTTAATGCATAAGCATATTCTCATGAGAGATTGAGGATTAAGGTCCAAGCTAAAACTTCCACCATGATGCATGGCTTTGGTTGGCGGCCCAATGTTCTTCTCTAACAATATGCATATTAATTCAACCCACGGTAAATCACCCTTACTTCAGACAAGACGAACATGCATAGAAACTCACACGATATTCAACAAAAGTGTGACAGTTGATGGCGTCCCCAGAAACATGGTTACCGCTCAGCAAGCAACTTGTAAGAAATAAGATACATAAGCAACATATTCTTTACCACAATAGTTTTTAGGCTACTTTCCCATGAGCTATGTATTGCATGGTTATTTTGCTTAGTGCAGGTGGAGGTTAGCAAAAGACTGGGAGCGACCAACTAAGAGAGCAATGAGGGTCATAATCATGCAGAGCGACAAAGCAATATTGAATCAGGCATGGTAGTTATATCGCTACTTAGAAATAAAAGATCATCAAGGCTTGACATACATTCTTCACAGTCTTGAATATGCGTGAGCATACGCCAAGTCAATCAAAATAAATTCTCGAAGGAAGATATTACTAAACCATACCACATCATAGGCAAACAAACCAAGTTGGTACTCCAATAACACATTGGGAACCCCCCAGCTATTTGAGATTAACCAAACGAAAACCTGAACTACTAAGCACCATCATGAAAGTAGCATTTTTATCATAGACACATTAACCCATGCAACGGAAGCAAACTCTCTTAATAAGGTGAGCATGGTAGTTAAAGAGAGTTCAAGCAACCAACTAAATAAAAGCTCTTGAAAAGATAAGCATGAATACTAAGAGCAGAGTATGATAGTAGCTATTAAAAGACAAAGAACACACACAGCATAGATAGACATGAAAATTCTATGTAATGTTCTATGTAGAGGTGGAGCGTATTTCTCTCCCACATAAAGGAATGCTGGGTTCCGACTTGTTATGAAAAACTAAAAAGAAAACTAAAAGCAAGACGCTCCAAGCATAGCACATAACACATGAAGTGATAAAAATATAGCGAAACGAAAGACGAACTGATAGTGTTGATGGAGAAGGGGATGCACGGGGGCATCCCCAAGCTTAGACGCTTGAGTCTCCTTGAATATTTCTTGGGGGTGCACGGGGGCATCCCCAAGCTTGAGCACTTGACACTCCTGAATCTTTTTATCATCTTCCCTCGCACACTTGAAAACTCCCTTCATACATAACTCATCATAATCTGATTAGTGAGGTTAGTACCCTTAATAAAATAATTATACCTTGCTGGAAATAAGGATATTCTTTAAGTTCTACTGTTTCTCAAGATTGCCAAAAGGTTTTTGCAAAGAAAAAGTAAGTTCTTAATTTGCAAAGTGAAGGTAAGGCAAAACAGGACAGATCTGTGAAAAACAGAACAGCAGGCAGTAATTGATCTGTTCGGGATACTTCTGCAACTCAAATCAAAAAACTCAGAACTGACGAACGAAAGACAATTATATAGAGAACGCTGTCGAAAAAATTCAGACCAAAAAGATGAACTGGTGATTTTATACGAAATTTTCTATCCAAGGACAGAATCTGTTTCCTGGACAGCACCTCACAACTTTTGAACTTTCTAGCAATCAGAGGCTATACTTGGCACAAATATGAAAAGCAAAGATACAATGATGATGCTACAGAAGTAAACAACATCAAGACACAACAAAAGCAAAAAAATTATTCATGTGGGCTGCCTCCCAAAAGCGCTTTCTTTTATGCCTTTAAGCTAGGCATAATGCATAGATCAAGTTTTATCAAGAGTAAAAGAATAGCTAGCCCGTACAACGGACTCAAAAGGTAACTTCACCTTCTTACGAGGGAAGTGTTCCATCCCTATCTTGAGAGGAAACTATTTTTGTGATTTTCGATAAAAGGAACTAACAAGACTAAAAAGCAAAGGTAAAAAATAGCATGCAACTCCCCTATCCTGAAGAGTGGAGTCCCCGGCAACGGCGCCAGAAAATACTCCTTGATGGGCCTCGAACCCCTCGTTGGTTACCCCAAGTGGAAGGTGTAAGATGCAGTAAGTAGAAGTGTTTTCCCCTAGCAAAGATGCCAAGGATCGAATCCCCAGAGACTCCTAGGTTCAACAAGTAGGTGTCAATTGCTAACGGCGCAATTAGCAATCAACGTGGACCTGCACACAGATACAAATAACTTTGCTCCCAACGAGTACAGAGAGGTTGTCAATCCCGCCGGCCTTGTAGTTCACAAAGGGTTAAAAGCAATGATAGTAGTGATAGATAGTTTTTGCAATAGTAAGTAAAATAGCGAAAAGTAAATAGTGGATGTGATCAATGATGGTAATATGGACCGGAGTCTCATGATGTTCACTAGTGATGTCTCTCTCCCAAAAGACGATAAAACAGCTATGTGAGGTAAACGAATTACAGCTGGGCAATTGACAGGACCACGAACGCAAACCAATGCTGACTACATTGCAAGAAAGGTTGAGGTTCAAAGCATGGGCGGTACGCCAAAGTAAGTAGACCGAAATCCATCAATATCTACTACTAATCATCCACCTTGAGATATCTATCCAGAACATCTCGCTGGTATTAAGTTCCGAGTCCCACCCATAGTGTAAACTCAATGCAACAGACAACTGCATTAAAAGAACTTTGCGTAAAGTAAACAATCCTTGCACCCGCGGGCACAAGCACCGTTGTTTTCCCCCTTGTGGCAACAGCACATCCCCTAGACTCATGTTTCTGTCACTCAAGCTAGTCATCGAGGGGCATGAACCCACAATCGAGCATAACGTTCCCTCTTGGAGTCACTACCTACTACTCGGCCAAAGCAATAAGTAACAATAGAGAACATGCAAGAATTACTTATGAACTAAAATATAAAAGAGGTGAATCAAATATATTACTCAAGATCAATCTGAACATAATCTCATAATCCATCGGATCCCAGCAAACTCAACATAGCAACAGCATAAGGATTACATAGGTGCCTCGATCATGTAGGGCAGCTCACGAGGACTAATTAGTGAAGCACAAGAACGGGAGGAGAACATCACATAGATACTGGTCATGGACTCATGGTCCAAGGGAGACTACTCACGAGTCGTCCGGGAGGCGTCCATGGTGGTGGAGAAGCTCCCGGTGGTGATCCATCCCTCCGGCAGGGTGCCGGGAAGAGTTCTCCTGGTGCTGCCGATCTTGGAAGCGGCGGCGGCGGCAGAACAGAGATGGGACCGCGAAAAAAGTTCCTGTTCTGAGGGTTTCGGAGGGTCCTTTATATATATGCCAAAGTAGGGCACCAGGGGAGTCTCGGGGGGCCCAGGCGCCCCCCCCCCGGCCCGGCCCAGGGGGGGCGCCCATAGGGTGCCTGGAGCCCCTGTGCCCCCCCCCCAGGCTGCCCTTCGGACGCAGTGTTGTTTCCGGCTCGCTGATTTTTTATATAATTTTTCTGGATTTTTCTGGGCAGTTCTCGAAACGTGAAAACCTGAAATACAAAAACAGCCGAAAACAAAAACTGGCACTGGGGTGCACTGGATTAGTAAGTTAGTCCAAATATGACCAAAAGTGTATGGAAGTGTATGAATATCATAGCAATATCACCCAAAAGTGGCATGGAGCAAGCAGAAATTATAGATACGTTTTGGACGTATCACCGCGCTTCCAAGATCGGGAGCACCAGGAGAACTCTTCCCGACACCCTGCCGGAGGGGAGGATCACCACCGGGAGCCTCTCCACCACCATGGATGCCTCCCGGATGAGTTGTGAGTAGTCTCCCTTGGACCATGGGTCCATGACCAGTAGCTATGTGATGTTCTCCTCCCGTTCTTGTGCTTCACTAATTAGACCTCGTGAGCTGCCCTACATGATCGAGGCACATATGTAATCCTTATGTTGTTGCTATGATGAGTTTGCTGGGATCCGATGGATTGTGAGATTATGTTCAGATTGTGTTTGAGTAATATATTTGATTTACCTCTTTTATATTTATGTTCGTAAGTAATTCTTACATGTTCTCCGTTGCTATTTATTGCTTTGGCCAAGTAGTAGGTAGTGACTCCAAGAGGGAACGTTATGCTCGATTGTGGGTTCATGCCCCTCGATGACTAGCTTGAGTGACAGAAACATGAGTCTAGGGGATGTGTTGTTGCCACAAGGGGGAAAACAACGGTGCTTGTGCCCGCGGGTGCAAGGATTGTTTACTTTACGCAAAGTTCTTTTAATGCAGTTGTCTGTTGCTTTGAGTTTACACTATGGGTGGGACTCGCAACTTAATACCAGCGAGATGTTCTGGATAGATATCTCAAGGTGGATGATTAGTAGTAGATGCAGATGGATTTCGGTCTACTTGCCTTGGCGTACCGCCCATGCTTTGAACCTCTACCTTTCTTGCAACATAGTTAGCATTGGTTTGCGCACATAATTCTGTCAATTGCCCAGCTGTAATTCATTTACCTCACATAGCTGTTTTATCGTCTTTTGGGAGAGAGACATCACTAGTGAACATCATGGGACCCCGGTCCATATTACCATCATTGATCACATCCGCTATTTACTTTCCGCTTTTTACTTACTATTTGCAATTATACCTATCACTATTATCACTTGCGTTTGACCCTTTGTAAACGACAAGGCCGGAGGGATTGACAACCTCTCTGTACTCGTTGGGAGCAAAGTTATTTGTATCTGTGTGCAGGTCCACGTTGATTGCTAATATCTGGCGCCGTTAGCAGTTGACACCTTCTTGTTGAAACTGGGAGTCTCAGGGGAAATCGATCCTTGGTATCTTTGCCAAGGGAAAACTACCGCTACACTGCATCTCAAACCTTCCACTTGGGGTAACCAACAAGGGGCGAGAAGCCATCAACATCCTTTGATGGCAAATGAAAAAATTATTGCCCCTTGGTTGATACATCCTTTGATGGCAAAAGAAAAAATGTTCTTGTCCCTTGGAGTACATCCTTTGATGGCAAATGAAAAAATTCTTGCCCCTTGGTTGATACATCCTTTGATGGCAAATGAAAAATGTTCTTGTCCCTTGGAGTACATCCTTTGATGGCAAATGAAAAAATTCTTGCCCCTTGGTTGATACATCCTTTGATGGCAAAAGAAAAATGTTCTTGTCCCTTGGAGTACATCCTTTGATGGCGAAAGAAAAATCCTTGTACCTTGGATGAAACATCCTTTGATGGCAAAAGAAAAACGTTCTTGCTCCTTGGATTAAATCCATTGATTGGCAAAAGAAATCATTGCTCCTCAGATTGCACCCATTGATTGGCAAAATGAATCATAGCCCTTTGGGTCGCGTCCATTGATTAGCAAATATGGAGCCTGGCAGCTCGTAAAAAGCCTCGACTACATGGTGTTATTTGCAAACGGTGTTTTGTGTTTTGTGATTTTGCAAAAGTTTTCTATGGTTTTTTTATCCGGAACTGAGCAACATCAAAGTTGGTCACGTATTTCCAAAGTCTGGGTCATAGCGCACCAGCATGATTTAAACCGGTGGTTACTATAACCCAGAACAATCATTGGGCAAACACCAACAGGGCCAAGAGCCTCATCAGAATCTACAATGTTTACCGGATTAAGGATGTCAAGCATGCTTAACTAAAGGTATGAAAGTATTTTTGGGTATAAAGCAGATACTCATTCAAATATATATGCCTATGAGAGCAATATAATCGATCCGGTGGTAAACCGCCAGGACATTTTCTTAGCGTTGTCTATGGAGATACAGGTAATATAAAGGATCAACCATAGCAGACAAGGGGTTAAAATTGGCAGATGCCAAATCAAAGTTGTGACATTCGGATTAAGACAGAAAATGTTTTGAGCTATCCTATTACAAGGCATTGCAAGCCTGAACGGATTAAAAAATTTACCAGCAACAGATTACAGCAGCTAAGAGTTACAATGAGCAGCTTATGCTTCTTCTTCCTGCTGCGAAGGCTGAGGATCGGCTAATTCCGGAGCTTCTTCGTCTTCTTGAAGCGGCTGAAACTTTGGAACGCGCCAGTCGATCTTGGATAGAGCACAGAAGTACATCTCCTCAGTAATAAGATCGGACGGATCAACATCTAGGGCGAAAGTATGGGCGCGCACTGGTGGGATTAGATTCTCGGTATCATAAACCGGCCGGTCCACCCGTTCATTCTCTAAGTCATATGCCGGATGATACCTAGTCAGGTCCGCTTCATCAGCAAGCTTGCTGGCAAGAGGGCGCATTTCCTTAGTTAAAGCACGAAGATCCTTGCCAGAGAAAGCATATCCATCCTCCTTGTTGCTGGGGTACCCGTTCATAGCTTCCTCCGGATCAAAGTCCGGAAACCATGCCTTGGCTCTCGTCAGCGCTACAAGAGAACCGGCCCGTGTAGCAGATTTCTTCACTTCTTCCAAGTGTACAGGCAATATAGAAAGCTTCTCCAAAGTACCTTGGATAGTAGTGGGGACTGCTTTGTGATGGGACATTGCACTTATAATCCTTTGAGCGCCAGAATACAGCTGCTCAACCAGAGTATAAGACGCCTTGAGTTTCTTCCGGATATCATCCCCAAGATGGGTGATACGTCGCCCTACATATGATTATTACAGTTAAACCGGAGCAGAATAAAGATTGCAGAGATGAAAAGCATATGCAAATTAAGTGCTTACCAAAGATGGCAGAGGTCATAAGTTCTATTTGCTGCCTTAAGCCGGTCAGCTCTTGCGTCACCGGATTAAGGGCCTCTTCAGCATCCTTTGCCCTTTTCTCAAGGGCGTTCCTCTGCACTTCCCAGGTTGATCGCTCCGCTTCAAAATCCTTTTTTAATTTTTCAGCATTGGTTAAGCTCAGCGCCAGCTCATCTTTCGCTTTGGCAGCAGCAGTTTCAGTGACAGCAAGTCTATTCCGGAGCTCAGTTATCTCTGCAGCCCTCCGGGTCAAGTCAGCCTACAAGAAAATCAAGTGGAGTAGATGACAATTAAGACAAGTCTCAAGCACATAAACAAGTTATCCACTTGTCACTTGGGGGCTAATGGGCAGTTGAAGTATCAAAAGATAAATTCAGACAAGTCTCAAGCACATAACCAAGTTATCCACTTGACACTTGGGGTCTAATGGGCAGTTGAAGTATCAACAGAGAGATTCAGACAAGTCCCAGGCACATAAAACAAGTTATGCTGCTGGCACTTGGGGGCTAATGTAAGTTCATTTTTTTCATACATTTGGAAGTACCGGTTCACCTACAACAAAGCTAAACCGGAACTTGGGGGCTACTATGGCATAAAGACAGAAGTATAAACAAGGCAAAGCAAAGACAAGTGAAGGAAGGTACCTCGTATTTGTCCTTCATCATATTAACCAAACCCAATTCATAGTTGCGGTTGGTATGAAGCCGGTTCAAATACCCTGAATAAAGTTCCTGGGCACTCAATTCGGCATAATTGGACAAGTCCGTGCTCCACTTGCCCTTCTCTTGTTGAAGCTTCTCCGCTTTAGCAGTGTGCTTGGCCAAGATGATAGGCTCAGCAGGAGCGGTAAAGCCTGTCCCGGTTATCTGAACATCCGGAGAAGAAGCAGTGGTTGGCTGAGAAGGGGCAGCAGTAGGAACCGGACTAGCAGGAGCCAGGTTAGTCCGAGGAGGGCTAACCCGGACAGGACTCGCCGGTTCAACGACATTTTCTACATTTGTATTTTCAGGAGCAGCAATGTCATCACGGTCCATGGGAGCAGGATCATCAAGCTGAATTGCAGGATCGCTCTCTGGAGGGATGACCTCATCCGGATCAGCCGCCGGATCAGCAGTAGCAGTCTCGGCAGCCGCTTTGGTGGCCTTCGCCTTTTTGCTAGGCTTGGGCTTGCTGAAAGAAATTGAAGGAACAATAAGAATTATCAAGGAACAAATACAAATATAAACCGGATGTGGAAAGGGACTTACCCAGGCACAATCTTCAGTACAGGGACCTGTGTGGCAGTCGATTCACCAGAGGATGACAAAGGTGTCTCTTGATAGTTAGGATCAGACGGTTTAAGCGCTTTGCGTATAAGTCCGGCCTTTGGATGGAGAAGAGTTGGAAAAAGTAAAACCTTAGAGCGGCGCCTGCGAGACGGAGTGAGAGATATTCCGGAAGATTCTACTACATGGCCACTATGGCGCGTAGTCTGGCGTGCTTCATGCTGTTGTTTCTTCAAAAGAAATTTGGGGTCCAGTTGAGCGTAAGGATGAGAAAAAGGGTACTTCCGGGATGCCCGACGAATTTTGGGCACCGGCGGTTCAGAGTCTGAAGAAAGAGATATTACCTCAACTTCCGCCGCTTTACTCCCTTCAGCCAAATCCTGTGGGAAGACACTGTTAACATAGATTTGGAAAAAGAGAGATCAAAACATATCAGGACCAACTCATACCTCAGAATCCGGATCATCTTCCTCAAGATGTGAACCGGAGGCAGCGGCCGCCTTCTTCTTCTTAACAACGCATGTCTTCCGGTGTGGCTGTTTGCCTGACTTGTCCTGAGGTTTTCTTTTCCAAAATGGATCGTTGGCCTGTGCAGAAGATGAAAGATAAATATAAGGTAATTGATATGGATGAATTAGAAACAAACAGAAGAGATTAGAAAAAACTTACTGCTGGCAGTTTGTTTTTCTCATAATATGGGGCCAATCTGGTCTGACTGCACTCTTCCAGAGAGATGTTGAGCATTTTCTTTGCGGATTCAGTGACTTCCTTCTCAGGAAGCATTATGTCAGTGTGGCGTTGAGGGTCATTCGTCTTTCCGGTATATTCATACATCAGACCAGAGCGCCGGCTCAGGGGAAGGATGCTCCAGGCAAGCCAACAACGAACAAAATCGACTCCAATCAAACCGTTGGCCATAAAGGCTTTAAGTTTGGCGAGCTGAGGGGCAAACCGGGCCCGCTCTGAGGAACTAAGGCGCTGCGGCAGGGGATGATCCTCAGGAAGACGATGTTCACGGTAACCTGGCAGAGGGTTTTCTCCTTCAGGAGAGGTATCTTTGCAATAAAACCAGGATTGGTTCCAGTCCTTGGGGTGTGTATGGAGAGCAGCATGAGGGAAGACCACATCTCTTCTCCTCTGAATGCTAACACCGCCCAGCTCTTGATGTGGTCCGGCCGTAAACTCTGTCCGCCGGTTTAAGTGGAAAAAGTCCCGGAACAAGTCCACTGACGGTTCTTCTTGAAGGTATTCTTCCGAGAAGACTTGGAAATTGCAGACGTTTGATATGGGATTCGGACCTATATCTTGAGGATGGAGCTAAAAAGCGGCCAGCACATCCCAGAAAAACTTAGAACCGGGAGGGCTAAAACCCTGGGCCATATGATCAAAGAAAACGATGACTTCTCCTTCTTTAGGAGTAGGAGGACACTCATTCCCTGGGGCCCGCCATTTCAGAACTGCTTGAGGGCCCAGAAGACCAATTGAAGCGGTGTTGGTTAAGTCCTCTTCCGTAATGCGGGAAGGAACCCAGTTGCAACAGACGAATTGCTTGGCAGTCATCTGGGCGAAAGGAAACGCTGAAAAGTATAGTACAAAATCCGGATTACTAAGTACCGAAGCATAAACCGGAGCGTATCATCAAATTATATCGACGGTTTAGACAGGGGACTAATGGCATTGGCAGCCCGGAAGCAGATGTGAAATGAACTACTGCTGGTTTATGATAACAAAAAAGAGGAGGCTAAACCGTCGGGCTCATGATTAATTCTTTGCAAGAGGAATATATGATTGGTTAAACCGGTGAGTAGCTTACAGATCTATCAAGACGAAGAAACAGGTTTCTACAGAAGGCTAAAGTAAAAATGGATCTGAGCGGTAAGAAAAATATGAAATATACGCGAGTCGGATATAGGAAGAACTACGAAGGATTTCTACAGATCAAATGAATCTAAGGGTTGAGTCTAAGGTCCGAATCTAAGTTTAAACTACAGAGCGGGGACACGTTTGAAGCAAATCCAGGGTTTGAATCTACTGCAAATATAACCTATAGGGAGAACAGCAAAGCTTCGAGCTTTCATGGCGGAAGCAATGGAGGAACCCTAGATTAAAGATCTACAGCGAGAAGAAAGGAATACCTGAGAAAGAAGGAGACGGCGGCGAAGTACTCTGGACACGTTTCAGGGTGATGCAGCGGCCTGGCTGGACGACGGCGACAAGCTCGAGGGCAGCGGCGGAGCTTCGGGCGACGAAGGAAGAAGAAGTGCGGAAGGAAGGAAAAGAATAGGGCTCAGCGTTATTTATAAAGACTAGAGAGGTGAAACGGCAAGCGTGGGAATCAAGGAGGTCAGAGATTGGATAAAGATTCCACTGTCGCCTCGATTTTTGGGATAGCCTTTAAACAAAGGTAACAAACAGCTGCGAGCAATAAATGCGGAGGTGATGTCACAACAGAATAAAATGATCTCTGAAGATGACGTCATATCCGGTTTACAAAGGAGAGAAGATACAAGGAGGAAGTTTATGCAAGATTTAGAAGACTGACATGAACAAGATCAAATCACTCTGGGGCCTAATGTCAGGGATATTACTAGTAGGTATAAACTGGCTAGGGAGATCCGGATTACGTTAATATAGATGTGTTATCATAAGTTCAGTAGAGGTTACGGCCCATGAAGGCTTAGGGCCCATATGTAAAGTTTACGGTTTATGAACCGTCATATCATGTAACTTGAGGTATAAGATAAAAAGGGTAGAGACCGAGGCGGACACGATTATGAACCGGCCTCGGGACTCTGTAAACCGGACCGAGCGTTGCCTCCTATATAAAGGGACGACCCGGCGACGGTTCAAGGACAGGTAACAACCCGTCGAGACATAGGAAAGCAATCCGATCCCTGTTCATCGACGCCCAAGCAATACCAAACCAAACTAGACGTAAGCGTTTACCTTCATCGAAGGGGCCGAACTAGTATAAACCCTCTGTGTTCTTTGTGTGCTTTAACCTCTTCAAGCTAACCCGCGCGATGGCTCCACACCTAAGTCCTCTAAACCGGACATCTGCCGTGCTAATTCCACGACAAGTTTGGTCTTCGTTCGATATTTTGATGAGATGTATGTTGTCTCTCCTCTAGTGGTGTCATGTGAACGTCAACTACATGACACTTCACCATTGTTTGGGCCTAGAGGAAGGCATTGGGAAGTAATAAGTAGATGATGGGTAGCTAGACTGACAGAAGCTTAAACCCTAGTTTATGCGTTGCTTCGTAAGGGGCTGATTTGGATCCATATGTTTTAGGCTATGGTTAGGTTTACCTTAATACTTCTTTTGTAGTTGCGGATGCTTGCATTAGAGATTAATCATAAGTGGGAGGCTTGTCCAAGTAAGGGCAGCACCCAAGCACTGGTCCACCCACATACCAAATTATCAAAGTACCGAACGCGAATCAGATGATCGTGATGAAAACTAGCTTGACGATAATTCCCATGTGTCCACGGGAGCGCTTTCCTTTATATAAGAGTTTGTCCAGGCTTGTCCTTTGCTACAAAAAGGATTGCGCCACCTTGCTGCACCTTATTTACTTTTACCTTTTGTCACTTGCTACCAATTACCTTATCACAAAACTATATGTTACCTATAATTTCAGTGCTTGCAAAAAATACCTTACTGAAAATTGCCTATCATTTCCTTCTACTCCTCGTTGGGTTCGACACTCTTACTTATTCAAAGGACTACGATAGATCCCCTACACTTGTGAGTCATCAAGACTCTTTTCTGGTACCGTTGCCGGGGAGTGAAGCGCCTTTGGTAAGCAAATATTTATATAGTGTGCTGAAATTTATTGTCACTTGTTACTATGGCTCAAAATCCTTTGAGGGGCTTGTTCGGGGTACTTCACCCCGAACAGAAGAGCAAAAAGTTGCTCCTCAACCTACTGCACCTATTGAGAATGTTTGCTTTCAGATTCCTTCCGGTATGATAGAGAAACTGCTTGAAAATCCTTTTACAGGAGACGGAACACTGCATCCCGATTTACATCTAATCTATGTGGATGAACTTTGTGGATTGTTTAAGCTTGCAGGTATGCCCGAGGATGTTATCAAGAAGGACTTCCCTTTATCTTTGAAGGGAGATGTATTGACATGGTTTAGGCTATGCGATGATATGGGATCATGGAACTATAATCGTCTGAAGTTGGAATTTCATCAGAAGTTCTACCTTATGCACCAGGTTCATCGTGATCGCAATTATATTTATAATTTTTGGCCTCGCGAAAGAGAAAGCATCGCTCAAGCTTGGGGGAGTCTTAAGTCAATGTTATATTCATGCCCCAATCATGAGCTCTCAAGAGAAATGATCATTCAAAAAAATTATGCTCGGCTTTCTCTTAATAATCGCTCCATGCTCGATACTTCTTGTTCTGGCTCTTATATGATGAAGACTATTGTATTCAAATGGGAATTATTGGAAAGAATTAAACGCAACTCTAAAGATTGGGATCTCGAGGAAGGTAAGGAGTCAGGTATGACCCCAAAGTTTTATTGTGTTAAAGCTTTTATGGATACCGATGTTTTCCGTGAGTTTAGCACTAAATATGGACTTGACTCTGAGATAGTAGCTTCTTTCTGTGAATCTTTTGCTACTCATGTTGATCTCCCCAAGGAGAAGTGGTTTAAATACCATCCCCCTATTGAAGCAAAAGTAGTTGAACCTATTAAAGTTGAAGAAAAGACTATCACTTATAATGTTGATCCCGTTATTCCTACCTCTTATATTGAGAAACCACCTTTCCCTATTAGGATAAAGGATCATGCTCAAGCTTCAACTGTAGTTCGTAAGAGTAATACTAGAACACCTACACCCTCTGAGCAAATTAAAGTTGAACCTAGTGTTGCTATGGTTAAGGATCTCTTGGTAGAAGATTTAGATGGACATGTTATTTACCTCCAAAAAGAGTCTGCTAGAATAGCCAAACCCAATGCTAGGAATAGACATAAACCTGTTGTAGGCTTGCATGTTATCTCTGTTAAGATAGGAGATCATTGCTATCATGGTTTATGTGACGTAGGTGCTAGTGCGGGTATTATCCCTCTTGATTTGTACAACGAAATTATGCATGATATTGCACCTGTTGAGTTAGAAGGGATTGATGTTACTATTAAGCTTGCTAATAGAGATACTATTTCACCAGTTGGGATTGTTCGAGATGTTGAAGTCTTGTGTGGGAAGGTTAAATACCCTGCTGATTTCCTTATTCTTAGTTCCCCACAAGATGAATGATGTCCCATTATATTTGGTAGACCCTTCTTGAATACTGTTAATGCCAAGATAGACTGCGTGAAAGATATTGTTACTGTTGGGTTAGGGGATATGTCTCATGATTTTAACTTTGCTATATTCCGTAGACAACCCCTTGAAAAGGCACCACCCAGTAAAGATGAAATTATTGGTCTTGCTTCTATTGCCGTGCCACCTAATGATCATTTAGAACAATACTTGCTAGACCACGAAAATGATATGCATATGAACGAGAGAAAGGAGATAGATGAAATATTCCTTACACGGGGACCCGTATTGAAAAACAACTTGCCTGTTGAAATCCTAGGGGATCCTCCTCCACCCAAGGGTGATCCCGTGTTTGAACTTAAACCTTTACCTGATAATCTTAAGTATGTTTATCTTGATGAAAAGAAGATATATCGTGTTATTATTAGTGCTAACCTTTCAGAGCAGGAAGAAGAAAAACTATTGAAAACTCTGAAAAAGCACCGAGCTGCTATTGGATATACTCTGGATGATCTTAAGGGCATTAGTCCCACTATATGACAACACAAGATAAAATTGGAAGAAAATGCTAAACCAGTTATTGATCATCAGCGACGGTTAAATCCTAAGATGAAAGAAGTGGTAAGGAAGGAAATACTAAAGCTCCTAGAGGCAGGTATTATCTATCCAGTTGCTGATAGCCAGTGGGTAATTCATGTCCATTGTGTCCCTAAGAAAGGAGGTATGACTGTCGTTCCTAATGATAAAGATGAATTGATCCCACAAATAATAGTTACAGGTTATAGGATGGTAATTGATTTCCGTAAGTTAAATAAAGCTACTAAGAAAGATCATTACCCCTTGCCATTTATTGATCAAATGCTAGAAAGGTTATCCAAACATACTCATTTTTGCTTTCTAGATGGTTATTCTGGTTTCTCTCAAATACCTGTGTCAAAAGGGGATCAAGAAAAGACCACTTTTATTTGTCCTTTCGGTACCTTTGCTTATAGACGTACGCCTTTTGGTTTATGTAATGCACCTGCTACCTTTCAAAGATGCATGATGGCTATATTCTTTGATTTTTGTGAAAAGATTGTTGAGGTTTTCATGGATGACTTTTCCGTTTACGGAACTTCTTTTGATGATTGCTTAAGCAACCTTGATCGAGTTTTGCAGAGATGTGAAGACACTAATCTTGTCTTGAATTGGGAGAAGTGCCACTTTATGGTTAATGAAGGCATCATCTTGGGACATAAAATTTCTGAAAGAGGTATTGAAGTTGACAAAGCTAAAGTCGATGCTATTGAAAAGATGCCATGCCCTAAGGACATCAAAGGTATACGAAGTTTCCTTGGTCATGCCGGGTTTTATAGGAGGTTCATTAAGGACTTCTCCAAAATCTCCAGGCCTGTGACTAATCTCTTACAAAAAGATATTCCTTTTGTCTTTGATGATGATTGTCTAGAAGCATTTGAAATACTTAAGAAAGCATTGGTCTCTGCACCTATTGTCCAGCCTCCTGACTGGAATTTACCCTTTGAGATTATGTGCGATGCTAGTGATTATGCTGTAGGAGCTGTTTTAGGGCAAAGAGTTGATAAGAGATTGAATGTTATCCAGTATGCTAGTAAAACTCTAGATAGTGCCCAAACAAATTGTGCCACTACTGAGAAAGAATTTTTAGCAGTTGTATTTGCTTGTGATAAGTTTAGACCATGTATCGTTGATTCTAAAGTAACTATTCACACTGATCATGTTGCTATCAAATACCTTATGGAAAAGAAAGATGCTAAACCTAGACTTATTAGATGGGTTCTCTTGCTGCAGGAATTTGACTTGCATATTATTGATAGAAAGGGAGCCGAGAACCCCGTTGCAGATAACTTGTCTAGGTTAGAAAACATACTTGATGACCCACAACCTATTGATGATAGCTTTCCTGATGAACAACTAGCTGTCATAAATACTTCTCGTACAGCTCCATGGTATGCTGATTATGCTAATTATATTGTTGCTAAGCTTATACCTCCTAGCTTCACATACCAGCAAAAGAAAAAGTTCTTCTATGATTTGAGACATTATTTCTGGGATGACCCACATCTTTATAAAGAAGGAGTAGATGGTATCATTAGACGTTGTGTACCTGAGCATGAACAGGAACAGATCCTACGCAAGTGCCACTCCGAAGTTTATGGAGGACACCATGCGGGAGATAGAACTGCACACAAGGTATTGCAATCTAGTTTTTATTGGCCTACTCTCGTCAAGCATGCTCGTAAGTTTGTCTTATCTTGTGATGAATGTCAAAGAATTGGTAATATTAGTAGACGTCAAGAAGTGCCTATGAAATATTCACTTGTTATTGAACCATTTGATGTTTGGGGCTTTGATTATATGGGACCTTTTCCTGCCTCTAATGGGTACACACATATTTTAGTTGCTATTGATTACGTTACTAAGTGGGTAGAAGCTATTCCAACTAGTAGTGTTGATCACAACACCTCTATTAAGATGCTTAAAGAAGTTATGTTTTCCGAGGTTTGGAGTCCCTAGATATCTAATGACTGATGGTGGTTCACACTTTATTCATGGTACTTTCCGTAAGATGCTTGCAAAGTATGATGTCAACCCTAGAATTGCATCCCCCTATCACCCACAGACTAGTGGTCAAGTAGAACTAAGTAATAGGGAGTTGAAATTAATTTTGCAAAAGACAGTTAATAGGTCTAGGAAGAATTGGTCCAAGAAACTAGATGATGAATTATGGGCCTAGAGAACTGCATACAAAAACCCTATGGGTATGTCTCCATATAAGATGGTATATGGAAAAGCTTGTCACTTACCTCTTGAGCTAAAACATAAGGCATATTGGGCTATTAAAGAGCTCAACTACGATTTCAAACTTGCCAGTGAAAAGAGGTTATTTGACATTAGCTGCCTTGATGAGTGGAGAACCCAGGCCTATGAGAATGCCAAGCTGTTTAAAGAAAAAGTTAAAAGATGGCATGACAAAAGAATACAAAAGTGTGAGTTTAACGTAGGTGACTATGTCTTGCTATACAACTCTCGTTTAAGATTTTTTGCACGAAAACTTCTCTCCAAGTGTGAAGGACCTTACGTTATCGAGGAGGTCTATCATTCCGGTGCCATAAAAATCAACAACTTCGAAGGCACAAATCCGAAGGTGGTGAACGGTCAAAGGATCAAACATTACATCTCATGTAATCTTATAAATGTTGAAACCAATGTTATTGAAACCGTCACCCTGGAGGAATACATAAGGGACACTTCCCAGAATGATTCAGCCTCCGAAAAGGAAGAGGTATGTGATACGGTAAGTAAACCGACTCCAAAACAGTTCTAAAGGCAATTTTTCTCCGTTTTGGAATTTTTTGAAAAATAGAAAAATAAGAAACAGTCCGAAAGAGACACGGCCGTCCACGAGGGAGGAGGGCGTGCCCCCTGCCTCGTGGGCACCCCGTGTGTCCCCTGGACTCCATTTTCTTGTGGGTTACTCCTTTTGGTCGGTAAAAATTCATTATATATACCCCCGAAGGTTTTGACCTCTGTATCACGCAAAAATCTTCTATTTTTGTTTCGAGCTATTTCTGTCGCAAATAAGATCAAGATGTCTTCTCATGAGTCTGATGGAGAGAGTCGGGTGTCTCATCCGACACTGGACCCAAGAGCAAACAGCGATGTTAACCACTTTGGTCCATCAACTGAGGAAGAGATGGAGGCTGACTTGAAGAGGATAGATGCCATGGAGGAAGATCAAGAAGTTATTTCTTGATTCAAGCTGGATTCACAATAGGGGAATTACATAGCTCAGCTATTCCAAACTCAGTCCTCCCTACCAATGTCAGGTTTCTTTCTTATGAAAATATGAAAAATAGTGTTACTTGTTCTCCTGCAGCTATGCAACATCCTTGGGTGAAAGGAGCTTTAGCCGTCACGGGCAAGCTCCGCAAGGAAATTATGGACCTTAAGCAGCAAGTTAACAAGCTCGAGCAGGAGAATCGTATCCTGAGGGGTATCATCGCCAAGAATATTACATCACCACCCCCGAAGAAGGAGACATAATCATATGGGTATAGGCACTCCCCTTTGCAACTGCCAAGCTTGGGGAGTGACCCCGGTATCGTATCACCATCACTCCTATCTTTACCGTTTTACTTAGTTCGATCATTTTGGTAGTATCTTGATCTAGCAGAATAAAGTTACCATGATCTAGTTGTGAGCTTTACCCTTTGTAATCGAGTCCGTGAGCTATATAATAAAGATTAGTGTTGAGTCAAGGGCTTGATTTCCTCACTTGGGTCATGATAAAAGAAATAAAACATAAAGAGTATCAAAGAGATCATATCGATCTTATGAGAAGTAATGACTTCACATACAAGAGTATGATAAATAAAGGTTGTTAGGAGTTGACAAACATAGTTTTAGTCATCGTTGCAATTAATAGGAAGTAATAAAAGAAGAGAGGCTTCACATACAAATATACTATCTTGGACATCTTTTATGATTGTGAACACTCATTAAAGTATGACATGCTAAAAAGGTTGATGTTGGACAAGGAAGACAACATAATGGGTTATGTCTTCTTATATCTGAAATAAATTATATTGTCACGGATCATCCAACATGATGAGCTTGCCTTTCCCCCTCATGCTAGACAAAACTCCTCGCACTAAGTAGAGATACTACTTGTGCTTCCATATATCCTTAAACCCAGTTTTGCCATGAGAGTCCACCATACCTACCTATGGATTGAGAAAGATCCTTCCAAGTAAGTTGTCATGTTGCAAACTCGCTAAAATATGTATGATTTATTAGTGTGGGAGAAATTAGCTTTATACGATCTTGTGATATGGAAGTCATAAAAGCGACAGACTGCATAATAAAGGTCCTTATCACAAGTGACAATATAAAGCGAAGTTCTTCTATGCTAAGACTTTGTGCATCCAACCATAAAAACACATGACAACCTCTGCTTCCCTCTGCGAAGGGCCTATCTATTATTCATGTCTTATAAGTGTCAAGATGAAATCCACCTTTCCTTTTTACATTTTATCCTTTGGCAAGCACATTGTGTTGGAAAGATCCTGACATATATACCCACTTGGATGTAAGTTTTCATGATTTATTACTATTGACATTACCCTTGAGGTACAAGGTTAGGAGGCAACACCATAAGCCCCTATCTTTCTGTGTGTCCGATTAAAACTCCATAAACATAAGTATTGCGTGAGTGTGAGCAATTGTGAAAGACTATATTATGGTTGAGTATGTAGGCTTTCTGAAAAGCTCTTATATTTACTCTTTCCGATGTTACGATAAATTGCAATTGCTTCAATGACCGAGATCAAAGTTTGTTAGTTTCCAGTGAAGTTTATGATTCATACTTGATATTGTGGATGAATTGTTACTTTAGCATAAGAATCATATGACTATAGTTATATAAGTTGCTGTTATGAGAATGATCATGGTGCCCTCATGTCCGTATTTTGTTTTTATCGACACCTCTATCTCTAAACATGTGGACATATTTTTCGATATCGGCTTTCGCTTTAGGACAAGCGAGGGGTAAGCTTGGGGGAGTTGATACGTCCATTTTGCATCATGCTTATATGTTGATATTTATTGCATTATGGGCTGTTCTTACATGTTTTGTCACAATACTTATGCCTTTTCTCTCTTATTTTACAAGGTTTACATGAAGAGGGGAATGCCGGCAGCTGGAATTCTGAGCTGGAAAAGGAGCAAACTATGGAAACCTATTCTGCACAACTCCAAAAGCCCTGAAACTCAACAGAAACGTCGTTTCAGGAAATATAAAAAATATCTGGCGAAATAAGTCCACGAGGGGAGCCACCGGCTGCCCACAAGGGTGGGGGCGCGCCCCCCTTCCCAGGGCGCGCCCCCTACCTCGTTGGCCAGCCGAAAGGTCCCCGGTGCCCATCTTCTCCTATATGAGGTGTTTTGACCTGGAAAAAATCAGAAGGAGAGGCTTTCGGGACCAGACGCCGCCGTCTCGAGGCGGAACCGAGGCGGAAAGCAATCTAGGGCTCCGGCAGAGCTGTTCTGTCGGGGATACTTCCCTCCGGGAGGGGGAAATCATCACCGCCGTCATCACCAACAACTCTCCCATCTTGGGGAGGGCTATCTTCATCAGCATCTTCACCAGCACCATCTCCTCTCAAACCCTAGTTCATCTCTTGTATCCAATCTTTGTACCACAAACCTCAGATTGGTACTTGTGGGTTGCTAGTAGTGTTGATTACTCCTTGTAGTTGATGCTAGTTGGTTTATTTGGTGGAAGATCATATGTTCAGATCCATTATGCATATTAATACCCCTCTGATCATGAACAATATTATGTCTTGTGAGTAGTTACTATTGTTCCTGAGGACATGGGAGAAGTCTTGCTATTAGTAGTCATGTGAGTTTGGTCCTCGTTCGATATTTTGATGAGATGTATGTTGTCTCTCCTCTAGGGGTGTCATGTGAACATCGACTACATGACACTTCACCATTATTTGGGCCTAGAGGAAGGCATTGGGAAGTAATAAGTAGATGATGGGTTGCTAGAGTGACAGAAGCTTAAACCCTAGTTTATGCGTTGCTTCGTAAGGGGCTGATTTGGATCCATATGTTTCAGGCTATGGTTAGGTTTACCTTAATACTTCTTTTGTAGTTGCGGATGCTTGCATTAGTGGTTAATCATAAGTGGGAGTCTTGTCCAAGTAAGGGCAGCACCCAAGAACTGGTCCACCCACATACCAAATTATCAAAGTACCGCACGCGAATCAGATGATCGTGATGAAAACTAGCTTAACGATAATTCCCATGTGTCCTCAGGGGCGCTTTCCTTTATATAAGAGTTTGTCCAGGCTTGTCCTTTGATACAAAAAGGATTGGGCCACCTTGCTGCACCTTATTTACTTTTACCTTTTGTCACTTGCTACCAATTACCTTATCACAAAATTATCTGTTACCTATAATTTCAGTGCTTGCAGAAAATACCTTACTGAAACCTGCCTATCATTTCCTTCTGCTCCTCGTTGGGTTCGACAATCTTACTTATCGAACGGACTACGATAGATCCCCTAAACTTGTGGGTCATCACATACCCTCCGATACTACTCATAGATTCATCAAAATAAGCAAACAACACAATGAAAACGGAATCTGTCAAAAACAGATCAGTTTGTAGCAATCTGTAACTTTCGAATACTTTTGTAACTCTAAAAATTCTGAAATAAATTGTTGAATGTGAGGAATTTGTCTAGTAATCATCTGCAAAAATAATCAACATAAAAGCACACTCCAGTAAAAATATGGTAGCTAATCTCGTGAGCGCTAAAGTTTCTGTTTTTTACAGCATGATTGCATAAACTTCACACAAGTCTTCCCAAAAGTTCTACTTGGCACAAACACTAATTAAAACACAAAACCACATCTAAACAGAAGCTAGATGCAATATTTATTCCTAAATAGAGGCAAAAACAAAGATAATAAAATTGGGTTGCCTCCCAACAAGCGCTATCGTTTAACGCCCCTAGCTAGGCACAATGATTTCAATGATGCTCGCATAAAAGATAAGAATTGAAACATAAAGAGAGCATCATGAGGAATATGACTAGCACATTTAAGTCTAACCCACTTCCTATGCATAGGGATTTTGTGATCAAACAACTTATGGGAACAAGAATCAACTAGCATAGGAAAGCAAAACAAGCATAGCTTCAAGATTTTCAACACATAGAGAGGGAACTTGATATTATTGCAATTCCTACAAGCATGTATTCTTCCCTCATAGTAATTTTCAGTAGCATAATGAATGAATTCAACAATATAACCAGCACATAAAGCATTCTTTTCATGATCTACTTGCATAGAAATTTTACTACTCTCCACATAAGCAAAATTCTTCTCAATCATTGTAGTGGGAGCAAACTCAACAAAATAACTATCATCTGAAGCATAATCCTATTGAAAATTAAAATCATGATGACAAGTTTCATGGTTATCTTTATTCTTTATAGCATACATGTCATCACAATAATCATCATAAATAGGAGGCATGCTCTCATCATAATAATTTTTCTCATCAAAACTTGGGGGACTAAACATATCATCTTCATCAAACATAGCATCCCCAGGCTTGTGGCTTTGCATATCATTTGCATCATGGGTATTCAAAGAATTCAAACTAACAACATTGCAATCATGCTCATCATGCACATATTTTATGCCAAGCATTCTATGTAATTCTTCTTCTAGTACTTGAGCACAATTTTCCTTCCCATCATTTTCACGAAAGATATTAAACAGATGAAGCATATGAGGTAACCTTAATTCCATTTTTTTGTAGTTTTCTTTTATAAACTAAACTAGTGATAAAACAAGAAACTAAAAGATTTGATTGCAAGATCTAAAGATATACCTTCACGCACTCACCTCCCCGGCAACGGCGCCAGAAAAGAGCTTGATGTCTACTACACAACCTTCTTCTTGTAGACGTTGTTGGGCCTCCAAGTGCAAAGGTTTGTAGGACAATAGCAAATTTCCCTCAAGTGGATGACCTAAGGTTTATCAATCCGTGGGAGCTGTAGGATGAAGATGGTCTCTCTCAAACAACCTTGCAATAACAAAGAGTCTCTTGTGTCCCCAACACACCCAATGCAATCGTAAATTGTATAGGTGCACTAGTTCGGCGAAGAGATGGTTATACAAGTGCAATATGGATGGTAGATATAGGTTTTTGTAAACTGAAAACATAAAAAAGCAAGGTAGCAAGTGGTAAACGTAAGCATAAACGGTGTTGCAATGCTTTGAAACAAGGCCTAGGGTTCATACTTTCACTAGTGCAAGTTCTCTCAACAATAATAACACAACTGGATCATATAACTATCCCTCAACATGCAACAAAGAGTCACTACAAAGTAACTAATATCAGAGAACAAACGAGGAGATTATGGTAGGGTACTAAACCACCTCAAAGTTATTCTTTCTGATCGATCTATTCAAGAGTCTATAGTAAAATAACACGAAGCTATTCTTTCCGTTCGATCTATCCTAGAGTTCGTACTAGAATAACACCTTAAGACACAAATCAACCAAAACCCTAATGTCACCTAGATACTCCATTGTCACCTCAAGTATCCGTGGGCATGATTATACGATATGCATCACAGAATCTCAGATTCATCTATTCAACCAACACAAAGTATTTCAAAGATTGCCCCAAAGTTTCTATCGGAGAGTCAAGACGAAAACATGTGCCAACCCCTACGCATAGATTC
Organism: Secale cereale; assembly: GCA_902687465.1. Lineage (NCBI taxonomy): Eukaryota > Viridiplantae > Streptophyta > Magnoliopsida > Poales > Poaceae > Secale > Secale cereale. The sequence continues at coordinate 15,925,261 of LR738713.1, forward strand.
CCAAGGTCATGGAACCCGCAAGTTGATCACCAAAACATACATCAAGTGAATCAGTAGAATACCCCATTGTCACCACGGGTATCCCACGCAAGACATACATCAGGTGTTCTCAAATCCTTAAAGACTCAATCCGATAAGATAACTTCAAAGGGAAAACTCAATTCATCACAAGAGAGTAGAGGGGGAGAAACATCATAAGATCCAACTATAATAGCAAAGCTAGCGATACATCAAGATCGTGCCATCTCGAGAACACGAGAGAGAGAGAGAGAGATCAAACACATAGCTACTGGTACATAACCTCAGCCCCGAGGGTGAACTACTCCCCCCTTGTCATGGAGAGCGCCGGGATGATGAAGATGGCCACCGGAGAGGGAGTCCCCCCTCCAGCAGGGTGCCAGAACGGGTCTAGATTAGTTTTTGGTGGCAACAGAGGCTTTCGGCAGCGGAACTCCCGATCTAGGTTATTTTCCAGAGGTTTTTGTATATATATGAGGTGTTGGAGTCGGGGGCAAGTAAAGGGGGTCTCCGGGCTATCCACGAGGCAGGGGGCGCTCCCAGGGGGGCACCCCCTACCCTCGTGGGAAGCCCGGGAACCTTCTGGTCCCCCTCTGGCACTTCCTGGGCTTCTTCTGGTCCAAAAATAACCTCCATTGAGTTTCAGGTCAATTGGGCTCCATTTGATATTCCTTTTCTACGATACTCTAAAACAAGAGAAAAACAGAAACTGGAACTGGGCTCTGGGTTAATAGGTTAGTCCCAAAAATCATATAAAAGTGTATATAAAAGCCCATAAAACATCCTATAAGGGTAATATAATAACATGGAACAATCAAAAATTATAGATACGTTGGAGACATATCACTAGCTTACTTACATACTTGTGTTGCTAGCTTACCTTGCTTAGCATCTTACTTGCAATTGTTAGGCTTACTTTCATATCTTGCATTAGTGCCTAAAATTGCTAAGTAACAATTAAATTTTTTAATTGTACCAATTCACCCCCTCTAGGTCCATCTCGATCCTTTCAATTGGTATCAGAGCCTCGTGCTCTATTCTTGTGGCTTAACCGCCCTAGAGCGAGATGAACCCCGATGGGACTCCCCTTGTTGTGGATCCGAAGAGTACGGACATGGCTTCCACGGAAGTCAAGTCCTTCACTTCTGAGGATCTGGAATAGGCGCTTGCTAAGAAAAAGGAGGAGCATGATGCTTCTCTTGAGGCCTTGGTCCAAATGAGACTAGCCACACTAACCATGATGCTTGCACCACTTTCTGGTGGTGCGGCGTCGAGGCCAGCTGTGCCTACTCCTTCACTTGGTGAACAACCTCCTAGTAATGAACACTCCAGTGTTCCTTGGCTTTATGCAAGACCTCAAATAGAGAAACCAAAGTATAACCCAGAATGCAAACCTCCTTTACTTGATGACACTATCGATTTTGCTTTGTGGAGAGTTGCTATGTAGGATCATCTTCGATATGGAAATGATGAGATGTTGGAGATCTTGGAGTATGGCTACCAAGATGTTGATCCGAAGAATCTTACTCCAGGAGAGGTATATGACAAGAATCTCAATGACACTACAATCATGTGCATAAGGAGAGGTATGACTGACAAGCAAAGGAGACCATACATACATATCACAAGTGCCAAAGAATTGTGGGATGGCATTGTGAGGACCAAGACCGGTACCTCCACTCTCCGGCTTGCTCAATATGAAATTGCCAAGGGACAATTGCAAAACTTTTGTATGGAGAAAGGTGAATCTCCCAAGAAACTCCTTGAGCGTCTCATGTCTCTCACCACCGACATCGAGTCATGTGAGTGTGACAAGACACAAGATGGATTCAATTTGACTAAGCAATTTCTCTTGGACAAGTTGCTTCATGCTCTTGCTCCGTATCATAACCAAATGGTGTGGGACATCATACAACACCATGGATTCAAGGAGATGACTCCAGATGGCATCATATCCACTTTCCAACTCTTTGAAGAGTCAAAGGAAAATGCTACAAAACATCTCGCCATGCATGGTACATCAACATCAAAAATCAATCTTGCATTGAAGGCCAAGCATGTATATGAAGAAGAGCAAAGTGAAGAAGAAGATGATGATGAGGATGAAGATGGTGATGAGATTGACTCCGATGAGAGCCCTTCATATGAAGACATTGCCCTCTTTGTCAAGAAGTTTAGCGCGGGAAAATTCAAAGGAAGATTCCAGAAGAAGAAAGTGAGAACATGTTACAATTGTGAAGAAACAAACCACTTCTCCAATGATTGTCCCCATGAGAAGAGAGAAGATAAACCAAGGTTTCCCAAGAACTTTCCCAAGAAAAAATTACCAAACCACTTGAATTCAAAGCTCAAGAAGAGAGATGGGAAAGCAATGGTTGCTCAGGAAGAATCCAATCCAGATGATGTTAGTGGTGTTGTCGGAGTTGCTCAAGATTCCATAAACACTTTGAGTCTAGTAAACAAGAGTGGTGAAGTTGTCACCTACAACTATATGAAAGACTACAAGGGAAACACACACAAGTGCCTAATGGCAAAGGCCGCGGTAGAAGATGGAGAGGACCAAAACACTCCTGACAAGGTCAAGGTAACCCCATGATCAAATCCTCCTCACTTCACTCCTCTTACTCCTAGTGATGAGTACCTTGACGCGGAGGATAATCATGTTGATAATGATATATATGACCTCATGTTTGCTAAATTAAATAAGGTCATGTGCTCCCTCAAAGCAAAGAAGCTCACCATGTTTCGTATGCTTATGGAGATGGTGGGTAAGAACACCGTCACCATTAAGGAACTTGAAACCCTCGTAACTGAGGAAAAGGAAAATGTGAAATCCTTGAGTGAAAAGTCCAATATGAGGAAGCACAAAATGAGGAAATATGCTTGAAAATTGGTGCAAACATTGATATTCATGATAAAGATCTTGCCTCCTTGAAAATGCTAAGGACTCTTGCGAAGAGTTAATGAATGATAAAAGTAAACTTGTGAAGTCTCGTACTTCTCTATCTAAGGACTGTGAGCTCCTATCCATGTCCCTCAAGACTAAGGAAGAAGATCTCACCCTTCTTAAAAAGATTTTTGAGACACTCAAGCTTACTTATCTTGAAACTCTAGCCAAGGCTTACTCTTCTCCTATTATCAATGTTAATGCTTGTACTACTAACTCTAGTAGTGATCTAGCATCTATTCTTGAGGAGAATCGTTTTCTCAAGGCTCAAACCGAGAAAGGTATCATGACATGTGCTCAAGGACAAAAGAACCTTAATGAGGTATTAAGCCAACACAATGAGGTGTTTGCCAAAGAAAGGCTCGGATTTGACCCAAGCACAAGCAATAAGAAGGCGTCTTCTCAAAAGTGCACCACTCCTCTAAAAGAAACATTTGTACGAGAAGGGCACAAGGAGAAATGTAAGGTTGTCTGTGGGAAGGCCACAAGGGGCATGCCCACGCACAACAAGCCAAAAGAGTTCATGCTTCCATCCTATGTACTTCGTAAGACTAAGGATGGAGAAGTTTATGCAAAATTTGTTGGTCCTCGAAATGCATTTCGATTCTATGCTATTTGGGTCCCTAAGACCCTTGTGACTAACTTGAGAGGTCCCATTGCAACATGGGTGCCTCTAACCAAGTCATAATTGTGTGTAGGTTGTTTTCTCTGGTGGAGTAAAATGGGTGATCGATAGTGGATGCACAAATCATATGACCTGAGATAGAAAATTGCTCTACGATTTCATGGAAGCTATTCAACCATTTATGAGCATTATGTTTGGTGGAGGATCAAAAGGACAGGTACTCGGATTGGTCAAGGTGGCTATCACAAATGACATGTCTCTTGCAAATGTCATGCTTGTTTAATCCCTTAAATATCATTTGCTTTTTGTTCGCCAATTGGCTTCTGTTGGTTATGATACACTATTTGGGCTAACGGATGTGAAAGTCTTTAAGAGAGATACTCTTGAAGTAGCCTTTGTTGGAGAGTTGGAAGGCAACCTTTACACGGTTGATTTCTCGAAAGAGACCACATTCCATGCAACTTGTATAATGGCCAAGGCCAACAAGGGGTGGCTATGGCATCGCTGGCTAGCCCATGTCGGCATGAGAAGTCTTCAAGATCTCTTAAAGCGTAATAACATCCTTGGACTAACCAATGTCTCTTTTGAGAAAGATCGTGTGTGTAGTGCATGCATAGCCGGGAAGCAACATCAATCAAAGCACCCACCCAAGAATATTGTGTCTACTTCAAGGCCTTTGGAGCTCCTTCATGTGGATCTTTTTGGGCCTCCTTCATGGGATAGTCTTGGTGGGAAAAATTATGGTCATTGTTGATGATTACTCAAGATATACATGGGTCTTGTTCCTCAGGTCCAAGGATGAGACGAAGATCACCTTCATTGATTTTGCCAAGCAAGCACAACGCAAGTTTGCCAAAGAAATCTTGGCAATGAGAAGTGACAATGGCTCTGAGTTCAAGAACTACACCTAGGAATAATTTGTTAGTGATGAAGGGATTGAACATTAATATTCAGCTCCATACACTCCCCAAAAAATGGTGTAGCGGAAAGGAAGAACCGCACACTTGTGGAGATGGCTAAATCCATATTGGATGAATACAAGTCGCCACATAGTTTTTGAGCCGAGGATAATATTGGAAAAGACTCCTTATGAGCTCTTAACTGGGAACAAGCCAAATGTCAAGTACTTTCGCGTATTTGGGTGCAAATGTTTCATCCTCAACAAAAGAGAACGGTTAGGAAAATTTCAATCCAAAACAATTGAGGGGATATTTGTTGGATATGGATCAACGTCTCACGCCTATAGAGTCTACAACAAATCCAATGGATGTGTTGTAGAAACTTGTGACGTGGTGTTTCATGAGTTTAATGGCTCCCATGGGGAGCAAGTTGATCTAAGTGATGTAGGTGAAGAAGATTCTATGGGTTTTGGTGCACTTCTTCCAATGGAACAAGAACCTCATGATGATGAAGAAGAAGATGGAAGCTTCACGCATCATCAAACTACTTCAACACCCATACCATCACAAGCTCCTATTTCTCAACCAATGCCCATAGACCAAGTACAAGATGATGATCAAGTTGATTTTCATGATAATTATCAAGAACAAGATCATCCTCAAGGGCAAGAACAAGAAAGTGCAATCATTGATGATGAACCTCAACAAATGCAATATGAAGTAGAAGATCTTCCTCCACACATTAATGATCCATATGTTGAGGACGTGGATGATGGACGTGAAGTTGAACCTCGCGAAACCTTAACCTCCATCATGCCTCGTGTGGACGGTCGTGTTGATGTTGGAAAAATTCTCACCAGCATATCGGAAGGTAGAGTCACTCGTAAACATTTGACAAAATTTTGTGCTCACTTCTTGTTTGTGTCTAGTGTTGAGCCTCTCAAGGTACAAGATGCATTGATGGACAACGATTGGCTCGTTTCTATGCAAGAAGAGTTAAACAGTTTCGAACGCAACCAAGTGTGGTCATTAGTCGAGAGGCCAACTACTGAGCACAATGTCATTGGAACAAAATGGATTTTCAAGAACAAGTAATATGAGAATGGTGTAATCATCCATAACAAGGCAAGGTTAGTGGCACAATGGTACTAACAAGTTGAAGGTTTGTACTTTGGTGAGCCCTTTGCCCCTGTTGCCCGTCTTCAATCTATTCACATCTTACTTGCTTATGCTGCTTTCAATGGTTTTACATTACATCAAATGGATGTGAAGAGTGCTTTCTGAGGGAGTCCTGGATCGGGGGGAGGGCCCTCATGTGACTGAACTAACTCTCAGTGGGCGGACTGGTGGGCCATGAAGACTATTACATAAGATCAGCTCTCGTATCCGAATAGGACTCCCGTATTCATGTAATGGCAAGTTTAGGTTCGGGTGTTGATTTTCCTTCCTCTTCAAGATAACATGTACAAACCCTAGGCCCCCTCCGGTGTGTATATAAACTGGAGGGTTTAGTCCGTAGAGGCTAGAACAGAATCACAATCTCCATAGGCTAGCTTTAGGGTTTAGCCATTACGTTCTCGGGGTAGATCAACTCTTGTATTCATATTCATCCATATTAATATAGCAGGAAGTAGGGTATTACCTCGATCGAGAGGGCCTGAACCTGGGTAAACAGCGTGTCCCCAGCCTCCTGTTACCATCGATCCTCAGACGCATAGTTCGGGACCGCCTACCCGAGATCCGCCGATTTTGACACCGACATTGGTGCTTTCATTGAGAGTTCCACTACGTCGTCGACGGAAGGACTGATGGATCATGTCGTCAACTGCAACAGCGACGCCGAGGGGATTTTCCCTCCCAGCCAACTTTTCGTGTTTGGCGGCTTCGCGCTTCGTGCCAACACTAAAGGCCACCTTGAGCAGATCGAGAGCTACACCCCTGGCCATCATGTCAGATTCGGGAGCTTGAACTACGTTGCTGATATCCGCGGAGACTTGAACTTCGCCGGATTCGAGCCAACGGCAACCTCTCTCTGCCACCACGATGATCATGACTTAACTCTGTCATCGGATCAGGAAATAGCACCTGCAATAGATCTGGCCCTAGATCCAGAACAGATCGCGTCACCCGAATATGGGAAGCTCAAACCCACCAAGGGAGCCGCATACTCTATGGCGTTGGAGCCGTACACGGACCCAACTACGGATGGGGTCTGTGTTACCAGAACTCCGGACTCGACTCCGGTCTCGGATTCCGAATTGCGCGTAACCGCGCCCTTCAAATCCGATCAGGCACATATCGTCGAATTCTGTGCTGCAGATATTTTCCAGCACTCACCCCTTGGAGACATGTTAAGGTCGTTAAGATCACTCTCCTTGGATGAGAGTACACAGCTGAATTATATCCGGTTCGAACTGGGGGCTGATGGAGAATTTCGTCCCGCACCCACCACCCACTTGATAGCCACGGTCGAAGATCGAACCGATCTACTTGACTATGCTTCTGAAGACTTCGAAGGGGTGGACCTCAAAATAGAAGCGGATCCAGATCAAGGCCGGCGCGTAACCGGGTGGTGGACGGCCACATCTTCGTACGACGTGTACATGGTGGATACACCCAAAGAGGTGGAGGGCGACGACGAAAACAATCCCGTAGAGGACAAGCACGCCAAAGAACCTCCCAAGCGCCGGCGTCCAAAACGCCGAACTAAATCCCGTAAAGGAAAGGATAGCAACACCGTGACTAATGACGGTGACATTCCGGAACAAGCCGAAGACCCCGTAGACCCAGCGATAGAGCAGGAGGAGCGAGACGACGGCCAACAGAGTCCGAAGCCGCAGTCCGATGACAGCGATGCCGAAGACGGTGACTACGAACTGGTATCCAAAGGAGAGGCCAGCCTGGATGACAATGAATATACCATCCCAGAAGAACCCAATGAACAAAAACGCTTCCATCGGCGGCTTATAGCCACCGCATGGAGCCTAAAAAGCAGCAGAGACAGCTTCGAGCTGCACAAGACACTCTCAATGATAGATGGAACGAGGTGCTAGATGCCGAACAGAAACACGGCTTCAACGGCCAAACCAAAGGCTATCCTAAGTGCAAGCTGCTGCCCGAATTCGATGACGAGGCCGTTGCGCCCGTCCCACCGAAAAATAACACCGCCAACAAGTCGGACCGACCACCTCGTGGATGGGATAGAGTCGCTAGGAATGGCGTAAACAAGCCCCCACCACCACCACATAAAGGAAAGGAGGGTGCAGCCCAAGTCCAAAAACACGATTTGCGTGAGGACCTAAACAAAAAAGCTAGCAAGACCAGGTCTATATTTGGACCTAGGGACCGAGCTCCCGCAAGGGATGGCGGCTATCAAGCCAATCGCGCCGGTGACATACCAGTTCGGGGTCAATATTGAACACCACAACCATCGGACATACGCCATGATATAGCAAGATACAGAGGAGCTTCACACCCTCTATGCTTCACCGATGAGGTGCTGGGTCATGATTTCCCAGAAGGGTTTAAACCCATGAACATTGAGGTGCTAGGTCATGATTTTCCAGAAGGGTTTAAACCCATGAACATCAAAGCGTACGATGGAACGACGGATCCTGCCGTCTGGATAGAAGACTTTATTCTTCACATCCACATGCCTCGAGGAGATGATCTCCACTCCGTCAAATATTTACCCCTCAAGCTAAAAGGACCAGCTTGGCACTGGCTAAACAGCCTCCCAGAGAACTCCATTGGGAGTTGGGAAGAACTTGAGGACACTTTTCATGCCAATTTTCAAGGGACTTATGTCCGGCCCCTGGACGCTGACGATCTAAGTCACATTATGCAACAACCCGGGGAGTCAGCCCGCAAGCTTTGGAATCGGTTTCTTACTAAGAAGAACCAAATCATGGACTATTCGGACGCTGAAGCCCTAGCGGCATTTAAGCACAGTATCCGAGACGAATGGCTGGCTAGACACCTTGAACAGGAAAAGCCGAGGACAATAGCAGCCTTAACTACACTCATGACTCGCTTTTGCGCGGGTGAGGATAGCTGGTTAGCTCGTAGCAGCACCAGTGACCCTGGAACATCCGAAGTCAGGGATGGAAATGGAAAGCCACAACGCAACAAAAACAAATGTCGAAATAATTTTGGAAGCCCAGATGATACAGCGGTAAATGCCGGATTTAGTGGCTCCAGACCCGGTCAACGGAAGAAGCCATTTAAAGGAAACAAAGACGGTCCATCAAGTTTGGACAGAATATTAGACAGGCCCTGCCAAATCCATGGCACCCTAGAAAAACCTGCCAACCACACCAACCGTAATTGTTGGGTTTTCAAGCAGGCAGGCAAGCTAAACGCCGAACACAAGGGGAAGGAGCCTCAAAGCGAAGAGGAGGATGAACCTCGCCAGCCAAATATAGGGGGACAGAAGAAATTTCCATCGGAGGTCAAAACAATGAACATGATATATGCCACTCATATCCCAAAGAGGGAGCGCAAGCGCGCACTCTGAGACGTCTATGTCGTTGAGCCTGTCGCCCCAAAATTCAACCCATGCTCAGCCTGCCCGATCACCTTTGATCGCAGGGACCATCCGACTAGTATTCAGCATGGGGGTTCGGCTACCCTAGTGCTCGATCCAATAATAGATGGATACCATCTAACCCGAGTCCTCATGGACGGCGGTAGCAGTCTCAATCTGATATACCAGGATACTGTCCGCAAGATGGGGATCGACCCATCAAGAATCAAGCCAAGCAGCACGACCTTTAAAGGAGTGATACCGGGCGTTGAAGCTCACTACACAGGCTCTTTAACGTTGGAAGTTGTATTGTGTTCTCCCGACAACTTTCGAAGCGAAGAACTACTCTTCGACATAGCTCCGTTCCGAAGTGGCGATCACGCTCTACTCAGAAGAATGGCCTTCGCCCGCTTTAATGCAGTCTCACATTATGCCTATTTAAAGCTCAAGATGCCTGGACCACGTGGCGTTATCAAGGTCAATGGAAATATGGAGCGCTCTCTCCGTACGGAGGAGGACACTGCGGCCTTAGCAGCCGAAGTACAATGCGACCTACTCAAGCCGGATAATCTATCAATAGCGGACACAGCTAAACGTGTCCGGCACACGCTTCAGTGCGGCAGCTCAGATGAACCTGAGAAAGATTGACAGCTATGCCCCCGTCGACTGCCCCATAAGGTGAAAGCATATGTTCCTCAAGTACATAATTATGCCTTAAAAATTCCTTGGGCGACGACCGGGGGCACCCGCATATAGTCCATAGTTCGGCTAGATCCTCTTCGGACTTTAAACTTACCTTCTTTAGGTTCATTAAACAAACCAGACTTGTTATGGCCACATCGGATCGATTTCTTCTTTTCCAGGTTTATTCCTTTTTTTCTTTCTACAGATGGCCATCATACTCACACCTTCAAGGACACATTACAAAGGAGAAAATGGCGCAGACGTGCAGCAGGGACACGCACTAAGGTTTCTTTTTAGATTAAGACCTTGTGTAAACCTTTTTTTTCTTTCTTGTTATATACCTTCTTGGCAAGTAAGATGTCCAAAAAAGGTCCTCGGCATTATTTGTAAGTTTGCGGCTCGCCGCACAATAAAGGGATATTAATAGAGTAGCCTTATTCGTATTATGTCCAGAGTTTTATTCACTCATAGTGGAATGTTCTCTTCCCGCATCAGATTGACATATGTTCCTTGTCAATAAGGGTTTATTGCCAGGGGCTGTACTCAGCCCTGGCATACGTTGAAAAGACCGAACACCTATAGGGAGTGTTCGGCGTCCTGGATGTTTGCCTTATATGCATCAGTTCCGAATCATGTCTTGGGTCAATAGTTGAGTTGCCCGGCTCCTGTGCTTACCCCTACATTCCCGATTGTTCGGCTAGGGTGTAAAGGGATAACTACTTCGATGGTACTTCTGGCTAGTCCGGTCAAGTACCTCAGTAGAGAAACCCAAAAACTGACTGTCATGGTAAGCGAGAACCTGGTCAGCAATCCGGTGACTTAGTTTTATACTACGATCGATAGAGATCTACCCCGTGTTATACGAAGGGCTGGTTTTTCGCCCAGCCAGGTGCAAAAGGATACCTTAAATTCGGAAATATCATTCCGCACCAGGGGCTAGTACCTAGCCCCACTTGTCTAACTCCTACGACTAAGTGAAAGCAATAACGCCGCATAGTCTGATTGCCTGGTTCGCTCCGCATACACCTCCTATACGTACCAAGACGTTGGATAAAGAGTGTATATGCATATGACCGAACACCCCAGTACTATGTACTTGGAGGCTGAAGCCAATGACTGAAAACTTTCATATTTAGGTAAACAGTCATACAGGAGGTAAAAGATGTTGATATTATAAAATTGCGCAAAGATTACATACATTGGATTCATAAGCATATTCTTTACATCCGGATACAATCATTCGAAGACAACATCCTTCGAACACTGGCCTTCTACAAGGCGGGCGCCGGCGATGACGACCTCGAAGTACTTCTCCGACTTGCAGTGCTCCTTGCCTACGGGCGGGCCAGCAGTAGCTATGTGCACTGCGTTCATCTTCACCCAGTGCACTTTGACACGAGCGAAGGCCATCCGAGCACCTTCTATGGAGGCCGAACGCGTTAATACGTTGAACCGCGGACTCGCCTCGACGAGCCGCTTCACCAATCCGAAGTAACTACTTGGGATTGGCTTAGCGGGCCATAGCCGGACTATTAAGTCCTTCATGGCTGAAGCCGCTATGTTGTGCAGCTCGACCAGCTGCTTCATCTGGTCGCTGAAGGGCACCGGATGTTTTGGCGCCTCGAACTGCAACCAAAATAGCTTCTTCGTGTTGTTCCCCTCCAGGGCTCGGAAATACTAGGCGGCGTCTGCGCTGCTCCTCGGAATATCAGCAAACACGCCTGGAGAACTCCACAATCGTGTCAGCCCAATATACTTCTACCCTCCGAAGATGCTCTGTAAGAGAAATGTCTTACCAGATGCTATCTGTCGCGCTTGCTTTATGACTTCATAGGCGCCGCGCGCCTCGCCTCGCGCGTCCTGAGCAGACTTTACTACTGCAGACAGCTCGGATGCTTGTTCCGAAGTCTTCTTCTCCAACACGCCACACTTCTGGATGGCGTCGTTAAGTTCAATCTCGACTTCGGACACCCGAGATTTGTGCTTCTCGCACTCGGCCTTTTCGGCCTCTAATTCGGCAACCGCTTTGTCAGCGGCTACCTTGTTCACCTCGGCCTCCTTCCTTGCCTTGGCAACCTCGCCCTTGAGGGCCTCGAGCTCAGCGGCGCCAACTGTGTAACATAGAATATAACATTTGAGTTTAAACATACTCAATCAATTAGGTCTTATTGACATTTTAAAAATCCTCATACCTTGCGTTTCATCAAAACGCTGGTTGACACAGTCAAGGTCTTCATTCGCTACCTTGAGCTTCCAGTTTAGTTCGGCAACCTCTGCGTCTCGCGCAGTTGCTGCAACTAGTCAAGCCTGCACAAACAGTTCAGCTCTATAAGAATGCTATACTATGGATACTTCGTCTGATTCTTTTCAGAATCACACGAAGCATCAGGGGCTACTAGTTATATATGTCTATTTCAAACAAATAAAATTTCTTAACGACATTACATTTCTTACCTCAAAGCCTGTTAAAAGGCTATTGAAAGATTCATTAAGTCCGCCCTTGATGGACTGAATCTTCTTCATCACCGCACCCATCACGGTGCGGTGTTCTTCAATGACGAGAGCACTCTGCAGTGCTCCCTCCATAGAATCCGGCGTCTCCGGATTGACTCCGGGCGCCGCTGTATCCTCCTCCCCTTGAGGAGCTGGGTCTTCGGACCCCGAAGCCGCACTGGGCTCTGTGATAATATTTGGTGGGACCCCGAATTGATTGGGCCCCACGTCTTCGGTCTCCATGGGGGCCGTCTCCCCATGGTCAGCGGCTGCCGGGGTAATATCCCCGGCCGCCTTGTCGCCTGCCTCGCTCTCTCCTCCTAGACCGGAGGGCACCCGTTGGGACGACACCTCGGTGTCCCCGCCGATCACGGGCGATGGAGCCCGGATTGGCGGGTCACTCTCCGTCTCTCTAGGCGCAAGAGAGTTCCCCTCCGATGAGATAGCATCAGGGAGTCCTCTGGGAGGACTGTAGGCCAGCAGGAGAAATATATTAAGTAAAATATTAAAAATACTAAATAAACAAAGGTGCGGTACTTAAGTCCGGATTGACTTACGATTCGGGCAGGGGTTTTTCCCTGGGCTTCATCACATAGCTATGTTCGGATGAACCCGAACTAGCTCCGAGGTTTAGTTTCCTCTGGGGCACGGCCGTACCTGCATCAACGACGGCCCCCCTCTTCCAACCCCTACCTTGCGCAGGGGGCATTTCTTCTTCCTCCTCTTCCTCCTCATCATCTTCCTCCACCTCGTTAGAGGAGAGGATATGGAGGTCCACAGGCTTCTTGCCCGTAGGGCGGGGGCTGTCCCCGGTCCCCTTGCCCTTCGTCATCTTGGGCTTCTTGGTCGGCGCCTTATACGGCGTCGGAACCAGCATCGCCGTCAATAGAGGCAATGCTGGGTCTTCGGGCAGAGGCGTTGGACCCTTAATTCAGATCGCCTTTTTTGTCCAGCCCTGTATATCACGTAAAAATTCCAAATCCTATTATCGACAAATAAGGGAAAGGGTATGTAACATCCCAAAATTCTAAAATTTGGAATGTTATGTTAAATAGATAGATTTGATTGCTTGTTTGATGTGTTGTGTGAAAATTGAGTGAAACTTGAAACCTTTGAAAGTTAAATGAGAGGGAATAAAATGACTTTCCCAAAACTTTCACTTTGCATTTTGATCTCCGGGAATTCAAATTCTTTTCAACACAAAACCCTAGAGTGAAGATAATATGACTTCTTCCATTTATTAAATGAAAAAGGGTTTTGAAAGGATTTTGAATTTCATTATCGAAATATTTCAAATTCAGAAACCTTATGCAACTCAATGATTTTCCCGAGAGAAGATAAAATGACTTCTTCAAATTATAGGAAATATGAGTTGGAGGTTTTCTGAAATTTTCTACAACTCATTTACAAAATTTGAGTTATTGGGTTTTATTCAAATTATTTTTGTTCAAAAATAAAATATATTGAAAATAGGGTAACATGATTCCCTACAGCAGAAAATTTGAGAGAAATAATTTTGAAATCATTTTGGTATTTTTAAAATGATTCTTATTGGTTTTTATTGCAACAGTAGCACTTTTTGATTTATTAGAATTTGTGTGGATTTTATTTGACTGTAGAAAAATGTTTACCTTAGGGAGAATCTTTTTATGAAAATTTTGACATATAATATGCCTATATAAAAGTTACCTCTATTTCCATTTTGTTTTGTTCTCTTTTTCTGTTTCTATTAAAAAAAGAAAACTGTGCGTGCGCCTTCGTTTATCTGTGGCCCACATGCGCAGCTTAGTAGCAGCGGACGTCACTTTTTTTCCTTTCCTCCTCATGAGCCATGCCCAGCAGTTTTTTTTAGTTTGTTTTTTCTTTTTTTCCCACTTCGACCGAATTTAAATATATATCTATAGCAGTTGTGCGTGCGTGCGTGAGGCCGGCCCTTTAGCTTTTAGCCCGTGCGGTTCCCTTCTATTTTAATCGTACGTGTATGTTTAGTCCCACATTGCCTAGCCTTTAATCCCTAAGTCTCTTTTCCACCTATAAATATAGACCCATAGGGCCTCCAAAAATCATCCGATTCGGGTTAAATCAATATTTTGGTTTGACTAGATTCACTTTAAAAAAGATATTTTTTCTCTCCGGTGGGAATTCTGGAAGTCGTCTCCTCTCTCCGAAGTCATCTTTTCTCTACCTTATAAAGGTATCTTTCTTTAGTTTTTTTTATATACTCCCGTAGCTTATTATTTCTAGACTAATACGGTAGAATAATTAGATTTATAAATTAGTCTATGTATTTATATATTAGATATAGAATTCTTTTAGTCGTAGCTATTTTTCTTCTCCCGTAAAACAGCTTGTCCTTGATTTTTCAAATAGCCATACTTTTTTATTCGTTCATCCAAATTAAATGAAACCAGCGCCCACAGTTTCGTTTTGGCTCCACCTATCAAGTGAATCTATCAAATAAACTTTCACAACTTTTCAAATTTCGAAATTTGTTCAAATTCATATTCAAACTTCTTTTGATCATATCTTTTAAACCGAAACTCCGTTTTAGTTGATTCTTTTTGCAAATCGAAACTCTTGACCTAAACCTTCTGATAAGGCCAAATTCACATAATTTTCGTACTGTTGAAAATTGTTTTCTGTCTCAAGAGTCATTCGCTTGTTTCGAAGCTTTTCCGAAGTGTTTTATTCGTTCTTTTCGATCTTCTGAGTGATTGCTTATGTGTGGTTACCATTGCTTGCTTACGATAGATTGATCGGAGTGTGACGAGTAGATCTATCACGAGTTCTGAGTGCGAATCTTCTACATCTTCAGTACAAGGAAAGTTCACACTTGATCATATCATTTTCATACCCAGTTTTTAAACATTAGTTTCAACCCTCAAACATTGCATGAGTAGGATTGATAACATGTGCGTATTGGGAAGTAGTTGATGAGGTAGGAACCTACTGCCCTGCATTCAAACCCTTGGGAGTTACTATTACGTTATGCTTATATTGCCGTGCCATGCTCGTAGACGTGGATTGGGTTTGAGAGTATTCATGACAGATGTGAGATTGTTAATTAATGGTATACTTAAGGTGGCAACTTTAACACACAACTAGGTGGATTGAGGCACTTGGGTATTCCAGCGATTGCCTGTTTAGGCACCTGGGTATTTCAGCAATTGCCTGTTTTTGTTTATGGACCGCCACCCAGGCTCAAAGGGATCATGAGATTATTCATACTAGAAACTTCCGTGTGTAGCCACAAGCTATTATGGGCTCTAGCATAGTTGACTAAGTCGTGCGAACTCTTACAGTGGTGGACTAGCAGATGTAGGGGATGTAGGTTGGTACAGTCCACCAATCGTATGGTGCTAGCGCTTCTGAAAGACTATGTCTCGTTCATCCGTTTCTCAAACAACATGAAGTGCGAGAATCCCAACGGAGGAGATCGGGTCTTGTGGGGAAAAGTGCACAAACCTCTGCAGAGTGTACAAACTAATCATGATTAGTCGTGTCCCCGGTTATGGACATCTTGAGTATCTAGTACTTGGATTATCATATGAATCTCATCATGTTACTTTAATTAATATTGTTGGGTTTTAATGATAATGCTTAATTGGGATTGAGAGGGTGTCTACACTCTCAATGTTTAACAACCACCATGATAGTTAAATAAAAATTTATTCCTTTGCAGTAGGGAAAAATTGGCTTTTCGCAAAACATATTAACCATAGAGCTTTTCCACCAGCCATATATGCATGTAGTGATAGCCATTATTCATCATTGCTCTACACTGTGAATTTGCTAGTACATTCAATGTACTGACCCTTTGTGGATGCAACATCTCATGTTGCAGGATTTTATTCGACGAGTAAATGTTATGTTAGGGTTGCGCTGTCTACACTCAACTTTGCCGTTGGTGTTGATGGAATCCCACAACCTTTGTTGCTTCCGCTATGATTGATTGAGGTAATAATATTTACGTTACTTTATACATGTGATTTACCTCTGTTATAAATCCTCGAGTACTGTGTGTGTCAGCATACCGATCTAGGGATGACACTTAAGCACAGAGACTTGATCCATTCGGGTCGGGTCGCTACAAGATGGTATCAGAGCACATGTTGACTGTAGGACTTGACCCTAGAAACTAGCAAGCCCATAGAAAAGGATTTCTCTAAAACTTTCTTTTCAAAAAGATTCTATACCTCTCCTCTTTATCGAGTTTTGTCAAACTTTCCCTTTTACCTTAAATAGCTAGACAATGACCATTCCCATTTGGACCACTTCGGAGTAAAGAGGATTTCACCATGCATTAGAAGTGTTGAAGCTACAACAGTGGATACTCCGAAGATTTGAAGAGTTGACGACTTTGAGGAGATATTGACCTTTAGAAGACCAACCCCCTATTATGTACTTACGTTAGCTCCGACAATTGTGAGCCGTCATTTGTTTGATGTTTTCAGACGGACACAAAAAAAACCTGTCTTTTCAAAACTATTGGTTGTTTTGAGTGTATCTCTCTCCCCACCTCCCGAATCTCATCCCAAAACCCTTGGACCCAATAAAGGATGAATGAAGATAGACTTGTATTCTCTGGAACGATGACCCAGCCTGAGGCAGAGCTATGGATACAAAACATGGAGGATCACTTCAGGAAAAATGTGATTGCAAGGAAGTATGAGGTTCAATACAGTTTTCAGTACTTTACAAAGAGTGCTGCAACATGGTGGAAGATACATCAAGCCATACAAGGATGTAATGGAGCAGAAAGTTGGGTGGAATTCAAGAAGACTCTGTTGAGATCCCGTCTCATCAGAAAGCATGGTGACAACCCGAAGAAGAAACCTAGTGCATGTAGGATTTGTGGAGAAATAGGACACACCCAGGAGGAGCACAAGGATGGATGCCCTCATTGTGAAGAAAGTCACCCAGCTAAAGAATGCCCAACTAGGCAGATTACTTGTTTCTTGTGTGAAGGGAATACCCACTACCCTGCTCAGTGTCACATTTACCCCATGGTACAACGAACTATCCAGCAGAAGAAAGAAGCAATGAAAGAAGCCCCCAAGGAAACCTTAAAGGAATCCACGATGGAGGAAGATATTGACGACCCTGATGGAGAAGGACTAGACAGATATTACTCACGTGCTTGCTACTCATGTGGGAAAAAGGGACATCTTTCACAGTATTGCACGAAGGAAAGGCATGAGAATCTGGGAGACTTCCCGACAGAAGAAGTGGAGTTTGATCCACAAAAGATAGAAGAATTGATAAGAACAAAGAAAACGAAGAAGAGAAAAAGCATGTATCCCCAAAACAACCCAATTTCGGTGAAAAAGGACCTGAGTCACCTCACATGTTTTAGGTGCAAGGATTTAGGTCATTATGCTAGCAAGTGCCCAACCAGGAAGAGAAGAACCCAGTGAACCAGGACAGCCACCATGAAGTCCTTAGATTGATTTTATGACATTAGTTTACACTGCAAGGAAGTAGGGCATTTTGCCAAGAGAAGGTTCAGACTGGAGGAAAGATTGAGCAGAGTAGTTGAGATCAGGATATTAGAATGAAGCATGTGGAATACACTTTTATTATGATGTTGAGTTGAGTTATGGAATGACATTGTAAAGACTGGTGAAGAAATAGAAGTTGATATTTTTGGAATCCAAGAAGGAGATGTTATGAGTTGTTGGATGATTGTGAGTGCCTCTCTTGCTATCTCACCTAGACCAAGACCTAGAACTCATGGACCAGTTGACCCCAAACCTTTCTCGGACAAACGACCCCATTTTACCCAAGGATGTCCGTATATTGTCCTGAGAACCCCTTCTGTCTTATGCCTATAGATGACAAACCTATACGAGTCTTTTCTCAAGGGCCCGGAAACAATCATGACCCTGACTAGCAATCATGATTACCCTAAGATCCTGAAGGACATGATGAGGCATATTCACCTAGAAGGAGATGTAGTTTACAAGGGTTATCCCTTCATGGAGAATGGAGTTGAACTTTGGTACGTGGAGGTACACCTCCATCGTGTGAAAGGAGTTTGCCCAAAAACTATGGGTCAATACTTTTTCATCTCCCGAGTACCAAGACCACCTTCTTCGACTCTGTTCGTGAAGCTGCTATGGAGGCCATACGTCAGATTGGAGAAATACTCGAAGCAAGACTTCGTTATACCCAGGAATGCCCGAGTAAGGTGCATGCAGAGATGATGGAGATGAAGTACGCGACCAATAGGACGAAGCAAAAGATTGATGATTTCAAGAAGTACATTGCACAATTCCAGTGGGACTGAAGCGTCCTTAGCTAGGACAAAGGAATAAAGATGGGAGGAATGTTTGACCATACCCAACTAGGTGGATGGAAACATTTGTAGTGAATCACCTTTGAAATTGAAGTGTCGAATACTGGTTCAGGAGATAATAAGAGATTTGATATGAGGAGAATACGGATTATGGATGAACCAGTGCATTTTGTTTAGTGCTACCTTATTGTGTGAAGCATGGACCCATAGGAAGGAAACGGTTCCCCCAAATAGTGGAGTTCGCACAAATAAGTTGGAGTTTATGTTTGATATGAAGCTTACCCCAAGGTTGTGAAGGAAATAAGTATAATTGGAATTTAAGAGGGTGTAATGCTGAAGTGTGGAGCAATAGTGACTCCAAGGATGGAATAAGAATATACAAGTTCGGAAGTGGACCCAAGCCGAGGACCTAAGGAGGCTACGTAATCATAAGGGAACCACGAGTCTTGTCAGTAGTAATATGTTTCTACTGTAGTGAAGCAGGACACTTTGCTAGAGATTGTCCCAAGGAGAAGGAGACTTGTGCTAAGTAGTTGAGTTGAAGCCTGCAATGGAAATGCAGTAGACTGTAGAAGGTGAGAATCGGTGAAGTTAGCAGCCTGGTATTGATTTTGGATTTTATGAGCTTGTTACTCTATACTGATGAGTGAAGACATGATGCATGGAAGGAGATTTTGAAGAAACTAGTGTTAAGTGTGGTAGAATCCAACACAGTTACCCGAATACAAGGGCTAATTACGTCAGACTTGGAATGGATTGCCCAAGGATGAGTGTGAGTAATCACACTCAGTTATGAACCAAGAGAAGTAAGAGATAATTGGATGGATTTAAGAGAGCCAAGGAAGTTGAATGTTGGAAGACTGAATAGTTGCAACCCGATGATGATACCAAGTGTTACTAGTGATGAGATGAGCCATAACCCACAGGCCCCAGGACCTGTCAAGAAAGCAAGCACACTCTTGCTGAAGGAAAACCCCTGGAAGAAGTGACGACTTTGTCGACAAACGATTTTATAGGTGTTTACGCAAAACCCGAGGGTTGTGAAGCATGCTAGATGTTTGTTTGGCTTGCAGAATCAATGGATTCATCCGAACTTAGTTCATTGACAAGAGAAAATTCTACAATGCTTGTGAGGATGACGGAGTGTTAGAATTCGAGATTCACTAAACCATATACAAGGTAATGATTTGGGTGCGGGATGGATTGATCACCATACTGACTTACTCTTATTATTCGCCTCTGTTATACAGAATGGTAAATCTGAGTGACTTACCTATAGTAGAGAGACGAAGATGTCAAAACCTTGTTTAAAACTTAGAATGGAATAGAAATTTTTTCCCTTGTACACGGCATGCTGTTGCCAACCGTAGGATATACAGTGAGGATGAAGCCCAGACCCATTTCTGCAGGGACCCAATCAAATTGTTGGAAGACCACCATGAGATATCGATATTTGTTTAGTATTGGCGCCAGACCTGTCAGCTAGGAAGAACCAGTCTCAAAAGAACCTTACCAGGTTGAAAGGATAGAAGAATTGAGGACAAATGTTATGCCACTACCGAAAGAGCCCAGAGAAGGAGTTACCCTGAAGATCTGAGAAGACCGACACCGTCAACCCAAAGAATGGACTCCTTGAGTTTTGATGGGACCACAAGTATGTTTCTAAGTGTGGTAGCACACCAGACCATACCGATCAGTGGATTTACTAGAAGACCCCAAACCCTAACCTATTTCTTGCTAACCTTTTCGAATCTCGAGGACGAGATTCATTTTAAGTGTGGTAGGTTTGTAACAACCCAAAATTCTAAATTTTGGAATGTTAAATTAAATAGATAGATTTGATTGCTTGTTTGATGTGCTGTGTGAAAATTGAGTGAAACTTGAAACCTTTGAAAGTTAAATGAGAGGGAATAAAATGAATTTCCCAAAACTTTCACTTTGCATTTTGATCTCCGGGAATTCAAATTCTTTTCAACACAAAACCCTAGAGTGAAGATAATATGACTTCTTCCATTTATTAAATGAAAAAGGGTTTTGAAAGGATTTTGAATTTCATTCTCGAAATATTTCAAATTCAGAAACCTTATGCAACTCAATGATTTTCCCAAGAGAAGATAAAATGATTTCTTCAAATTATAGGAAATATGAGTTGGAGGTTTTTCTGAAATTTTCTACAATTCATTTACAAAATTTGAGTTATTGGGTTTTATTCAAATTATTTTTCTTCAAAAATAAAATATATTGAAAATAGGGTAACATGATTCCCTACAGCAGAAATTTTGAGAGAAATAATTTTGAAATCATTTTGGTATTTTTAAAATGACTCTTATTGGTTTTTATTGCAACAGTAGCACTGTTTGATTTATTAGAATTTGTGAAGGTTTTATTTGACTGTAGAAAAATGTGAAACGTATGGAGAATCTTTTTTTGAAAATTTTGATATATAATATGCCTATATTAACGTTTTCTCTATTTCCGTTTTTTTTGTTTTCCTTTTCTGTTTCTGTTAAAAGAAAGAAAACTGCGCGTGCATCTTTGTTTATCTGTCGCCCACATGCGCAGCTTAGTAGCAGCGGACGTCACCTTTTTTCCTTTCCTACTTATGGGCCAAGCCCAGCAGTTTTTTTTTCTAGTTTTCTTTTTTCTTTTTTTCCCACTTCGACCGAGTTTAAAAAAAAAATAGCAGCTGTGCGTGCGTGCGTGAGGCCGGCCCATTAGCTTTTAGCCCGTGCGGTTCCCTTCTATTTTAACTGTACGTGTATGTTTAGTCCTACATTGCCTAGTCTTTAACGTCTAAGCATCTTTTCCACCTATAAATATAGATTCATAGGGCCTCCAAAAATAATCCGATTCGGGTTAAATCAATATTTTGGTTTGACTAGATTCACTTTAAAAAAGATATTTTTTCTCTCCGGTGGGAATTCTGGAAGTCGTCTCCTCTTTCCGAAGTCAATTTTTCTCTACCTTATAAAGGTATCTTTCTTCAGTTTTTTTTATACTAGATGACTCGTTGCGCCAATGGCGCAAAGGCCGAGAGGGAACCAAGTATTGTGAGAATATTTAGACCCCCCAAGTCAAAAACCAAATGTGGCCAACACTCCCGCATCCTCTGCTTGGAAGCCGCCTTTTCTCACCGGATCTAACATTGATACATGATTCTTCGAGTGCAAATTTCAGAGAAAATATATAGCATGGAAGCCTTTAAGTTGTACTATTGAGACCATACCACCGTACATGTGATAAGCTGTGAATCCACAACATAAAACTAAACTAACTTCCAAACAAACATTTCAAGTTTGGAAGCCACAAAGAAGCAGCCCAGATCTCTCGTTGTAGTGCAGGTTCAAGAAAATGGGCTGAATGACCATCATAGCAACATGTAGAAGCAGCAAAAAAAAATAAGCTTGGTGTGTAACTGATCATGAAAAATAGCTTGGTCAGTTTCTCCATTGTTGGGTTATACTGACCAAGAACATCAGCCTGCAGAGAAGAAAAATGGAGGACTGCTTTATTCTGTGGTACATCCGCAAAAGTACAGCAAATAAAGTAGTTAAATGTGTGCCAAGATGTAAGTAGTGATCTAAAAGGTCTTGTATTAGTTTGAAGAGGGAGTACTTAATAAGACTGTAAGCCAGTACATCAAAGTAATGCCGGCTTCCCATTGATTTGATCAAACCAATATGACAAAGGGAAGGTGAAACTTTAGAAGACCATATAAATTGACCGCGATGTCTTAATTTAAAACTCTAAAATGAAGTAATAAACATTAAGTCTGAATGTTGTCACTAAAAAAGCATAAAAAAGGCAGACCAGCCAGCAGTGCATCATAATTAGTGGTTCATCATGCGCAAACCAGGCAGCAGTAGCCTAATAACTTAGACGAAAAAAATGCTAGAAGTCAAAGCACAAGGTGGGAAATAGGACCGACCATTGACAGGTAACCAAATAATGAAGCAATATCCCCATGAAAATTAGGAACAGTAAATTAGTATCCAGAAGTTCATAGAAACAAACATTCCGCTTGGCAGAGTGTGATCTCAGTATGATGTCAATAGCTGGGACTAAGAAGGTAACCACGTAGAGTCTCACACCTAAGGGCGTTTTCTTACGTCTCTACTCTCTACTAACACAACTCACTATTGATTGATTTAACTAAGGTATTCTTCAGCTGGGTATTTATAAAGGAAATTCACTATGCTTTTTTACCAGCGAGTAGAGAGCAACTGAAACACTTGTGTTTTTAAATGCAAGAACAAACCTCACCAAGCTGCTGTGCAGACTTACTGTCAGTGGAAGGTGCTACAGCTGAGCAAAATTGGCTTGGGATTTCATCTATGCCTGCTGCTCCCTCCTGCAGCAATTATTTAGAATAACAAAACAATTTACTGTGAGATGAGAGAAGGCACACTAAAGAAGCACATCCGTAAGTGTATATCTAATAATATAGATGCTATAAATCAATAGAACTAAGCTTGGTGTGTAACTGATCATGAAAAATAGCTTGGTCAGTTTCTCCATTGTTGGGTTATACTGACCAAGAACATCAGCCTGCAGAGAAGAAAAATGGAGGACTGCTTTATTCTGTGGTACATCCGCAAAAGTACAGCAAATAAAGTAGTTAAATGTGTGCCAAGATGTAAGTAGTGATCTAAAAGGTCTTGTATTAGTTTGAAGAGGGAGTACTTAATAAGACTGTAAGCCAGTACATCAAAGTAATGCCGGCTTCCCATTGATTTAATCAAACCAATATGACAAAGGGAAGGTGAAACTTTAGAAGACCATATAAATTGACCGCGATGTCTTAATTTAAAACTCTAAAATGAAGTAATAAACACTAAGTCTGAATGTTGTCACTAAAAAAGCATAAAAAAAGGCAGACCAGCCAGCAGTGCATCATAATTAGTGGTTCATCATGCGCAAACCAGGCAGCAGTAGCCTAATAACTTAGACGGAAAAAATGCTAGAAGTCAAAGCACAAGGTGGGAAATAGGACCGACCATTGACAGGTAACCAAATAATGAAGCAATATCCCCATGAAAATTAGGAACAGTAAATTAGTATCCAGAAGTTCATAGAAACAAACATTCCGCTTGGCAGAGTGTGATCTCAGTATGATGTCAATAGCTGGGACTAAGAAGGTAACCACGTAGAGTCTCACACCTAAGGGCGTTTTCTTACGTCTCTACTCTCTACTAACACAACTCACTATTGATTGATTTAACTAAGGTATTCTTCAGCTGGGTATTTATAAAGGAAATTCACTATGCTTTTTTACCAGCGAGTAGAGAGCAACTGAAACACTTGTGTTTTTAAATGCAAGAACAAACCTCACCAAGCTGCTGTGCAGACTTACTGTCAGTGGAAGGTGCTACAGCTGAGCAAAATTGGCTTGGGATTTCCTCTATGCCTGCTGCTCCCTCCTGCAGCAATTATTTAGAATAACAAAACAATTTATTGTGAGATGAGAGAAGGCACACTAAAGAAGCACATCCGTAAGTGTATATCTAATAATATAGATGCTATAAATCAATAGAACTAAAATACTCCATTAATTGGGATCAGCTAGATCTATGTCTACATCACCAAATCAGAAGTTTAGTTACATGTGGTTCGCTTGATAGCAGTTGCAGGTTTTCATGCGCTGAAGTCAAGAACCGACCAGCAGCGACCAAATCTGAGCACAACCATCCCTCGCAATTTGAATTCTACCCCAGCAAGTATAGACACGTCCTCTGCAACCTCACACAGATACGAAAGCGTCATAAAGCACACGGCACTACGCCGCCACCACGACCTCCAAAACATGTATAACGAATGAAATAAGCAGACACATTCTGCTCACACACAAGCATGACATATAAGCGGGATGAGGCCAAACAATACACGATGGCGTGCCAGATCCAGAAAATTAAAATGACCAGCAATTTAAACACCATGACAACACGTACAGTAAAGGAAATATGCATTTTAGCTAGACAGAAAGCAAGCAAACCTCGATGACAGAACAGAGATGCAACAAAGCAGAAGATTGGGACGCAGCAACACAAGAGATGCATTTTAGCTAGACAGAAAGCAAGCCAATTAGAACCGGGTATTATGTGAGTATTGTAGTGCATACGTCAGTGCCTTTAATCGGTTGAAAGAGAAAGAAAGAAACAAAAGCTTATTTGAGGTGGTAGATCTATAAAATCAATTTAGCAAATGTTATGTCTGCATAAAACATAACCTTATCAGACAAAGAGGGCATTCATATTTCAGTATAATATGGATTCATAGCTTAAATCAAACTATAAAGGGGGGCAATCCAGCAGATTATGTTTAAAGTATCGACTCAAAGTACTTCATAATAAAATGTCATGAATCATCGTCGGCTCAAAATTTTCCGACATGCCTTCCACTAACTCGTGCCTTCTTTTAGTTGAACATGCATAAAAAGTAGAACCAGGGAAGATTAGAGGCATGAGCATGACTATTGTTAGTTGATCAAACCGAAAGACCTAGGAAAACCCATGCTATGAAAAATCTCATCTCAATAAACACAATATAATTAACTATATATGCACGAAAAAAAGAGGCAAAACAATACCAAGAGTAGATTGAAAGAACATGAATGATATGATAGCATCTACTGGGACAACAGTGAATAAAACTAAAAAATGGCAATCTAACTAATAAACACTATCAAGTTTCCAAAAGGATGTCTTTTACCCAAAGATTACCGTCAAACTAAATTAAAATTACATCACCTTATTCAATTCTGATTCAAGCACCATGAACAATAGCATCCATGGAGTTCATTTCTAAACTCAACACTTATTCAGCAAGCACTGCTAACTTCAGGATGAGTGTTTACTGTATTTTTTGGAGATGTACAAGCATATTAACTTGTTAACTCGGCAAGTTGATGTATAAGCTAGCAGTTATTATTCTCAGAAAATGAGCAGGCAGGAAATAGTATGCGACACTTTAGGGGCTCAGGCCAACGCTACATCTACAGACTATTAATTTGCAAAGGAAAAGGAAACTGATTGTGTCTTGAAAAACGCATAAATATTCACATATGTACTAACAAGGCAGTCACTTTGTGGCATCAGAACCATTCGGTCAAATCTTGTATATGGAAAATGCGTTGTATACTAAGATAATAGACGATCGATACTGACAAAACAGGGCAATGAGAAGTGATTTACCTGGGCTCTGTATCCATAGAATCACACAAAGAACTATCCATCAAAGTTCTAGCCTCTGGAAAACACAAAAAATGAAAAGCACTGCTATAAATTGTTGAAACAGTAGCCTAGAAAATAGAAAATCTGCATGCTCGAAAAACTCTAGAACTAACATTGAAATTTAGCCACTGGAAGCAACTCGAAGATGCCAACTTACAGCTATCTCACAATCTTTCAGTTTGCTAACTCTGCATGGTCAAGTTAGAACTCTCAAGGTTCAGGTTAGATCAACTCAAGAAACTCATTTAAAAAAAAGAATGACAACACATATTCTAGCCTGAAATAAACTTCATGCTGTTTAGAGTGAAACAGAGCAGCTGGAACGGCAAAGATGCGCAGCCACACACACACACACACACACACAAATAGGGAGACTATTCCATTGAAACTCCTAAAAACCTCTTCAAATAACTACAGGAAATATAAATAGTCTTGATGTCTAGCAGGGCTACAGAGCAAAAGAAATGACAGCAAAGGTGTGGTGAAAAATAAATTCTTGGTTGTGACTCATGCTTTCTTCAATCCTTGGTTGACATAGAAGATCTCAAGTAACAGCTCATAAAAGCTTAGGAGCGTTTAGAGAGAATCGAGTTACTGAATGTAAGCATGCCAAGCAATCAAATAACAAAAAGGCAATTCTTAATCAAATCTAATAACAATGTTCCATTGCACGTCTTCAACCTTTCTCCCTCCATACTCACCTTGATCCTATCATCACAAGAATTGAAGAAAACATGAAGTCAAAGTAAAACTGAATGATACAAACTGAAAGAGGGATTGTGGCGTTTATTTTTCTTCTTACCATAAGATCTCCTTCAACTCTGCTGCTTTGACCTTGCAGACATGGTCGGACAGCTTGTCATTGTGACTGCAATCTACACATGTTGACCAAATCCGCGTCCTTCAATAGCTATACTACTGTATTGAGCTACTGATTTAATCATGATCGACATTCTGACTATAGGAAAGATGTGTCTATCTTGATCATGAATACATCACACTTACTAAAACATATTTTTGAATACTCCAAATAGAAGAACTGTGTAGAGACTCTGCTACTATAGTATATAGATGGCAATATAATTTAAAGCAACAGACCAGGTTTATGGCGGATGGGCTTTGAGGATACAGTCCAAAAAAGGAATCAGGTGCATGTCTTACATGTCAAGTATAGATCAGTTTAAAGTAGCTAATGTCCTACTGGTGATACTTAAGATGGTTCTCGAAGACGGGTCAAATAAATACTCCCTTTGTTCCTAAATATAAGTATTTTTAGAGATCCCACTATGGACTACACACTCTAAAATATGTCTATATACATCCGTACGTAGTCTATCTTGAAATCTCTAAAAAAGACTATATTTAGGAAGGGAGCAGCCGCTATGTAATGGCATCCTTGTTAACTCACACAACCCTCTCAAGGTGCACACATCAAAGAATGTGCAATTTCCTATTGTCATCAACACTTGCAATTAACAAGATAACTCTTATCAATAAATGGCAAACAAGGAACTGACTAACCTTCTCACTATAATTGATGGGGGTGTATTTGACTTGGTTTCCCCATCTAAGAATCTCTCATTCCCAATTTCTCTGACATAATTTCTAAACTCCATTTTAGACAATTGGGATGAGGAATGCTGCTTTTATGTATACATCATCCTTACCACCAACCATTACAGAATAATAATATGTGTGCCGTAATTCTTGATAAAGCTGAGCAGAAATGAGACAATGGCACCTTGTTATTATATGATAAGGGCATGTAATATGCAAAAAGTTATGTAGGACAGTAAAATGTAAAACGGTCAATGGAGAAGATTACCTACTGATCGACCTAGCTAAGGCCGGTGGATCCCAAGTATATGGAATTGCGAGCTTTACACTCTCTTGCAGAATCAGTTCGTCACTATTTATTTTAAACTCTATATAGCAGAACAGAATTGCCATCAACTGCAAGGGCCTTTGTCGCAGCTGCATCATTCTTCCAAGAACCAGTAGAGCTGAAGAGCGAGTTGAAGGAACCCAGCGGAACTGTTTCCAGCAAGCATGCCTTCCTGTTGAAATGCTCCGCCATCTACGTGATAAATGGCGATACAATGCCAGATACGGTGAAGGGAACGGCCACGAAGCTGAACATGTATGGTACGATTTGCATAGCAGAAGATTTGCATCACAGTACACACAGAAGAGAAGAACGCGTGCACGATCTGATCAAACGTCCCAAAACCGGGACTCCGGTCCAGAGCATCTCCCTCACCTTCTCGAAGCTGCAGACGAAGGGCTCGTTGGGGGCGGCACCAGGGGGGCCGGGCGTTTGCGCTTGGGGTTGCCGCGGTAGGCCTCCACCTCGACGTCGGGGGCCACGCCGCAGAGGACGCTTCCGCCGATGGGAAGGTCCGGCGCGCGGGCCTCGTCGAGCGTCACGAGCCTCCGGGCGCCCTTGCAGTAGAGCAGGCAGTGGTCGCTGGTGGCTTCGAGGCCGCTCCCCACCGTCTGCAGGGCCGCCTCCAGGGCGGAGCCGGCGAGGCTCCTAGGCCCCTCCAGCGCTCCCCCTTCTCCTCCGCCGCCTGGAGATCCGTGGCGACTCATCTTGGGCGCATCAACCAGAGGAGAGGAGGTCGGTCCGGTGCCTGCGCTGCTCCTTCGTGGAGACTACGAGAGGGCTGAAGGGGGGCGAGGAAGACAGGGTCAAGAGGCTCGATCCACTCCTAGATCGGGAGTTGCGAGGAGGCCTCCACTTGCTGGCCACGCGCGCAGAGGCGGAATGGCGGCGGCGGCTCACGAGGACGGATGGAGGAGGAGGGAGGAGGGTGGCGCTTGAGGCTTGAGAAGGTAGGGTTTGTGATTTATACCTGGGCACGGGAAAAGACAAAAATGCCCTCGAGGGGGAACGAAATTTACAGGCGGTGGCAGCAGCACTATTCATGGCGATTTAGGGGCGACGTGGCCACCTTCGCCCTGCCTAGCACCCCATGAGGGTTTATATGTTCAATACTCCGTAGCTTATTATTTTTAGACTAGTACGGTAGAATAATTAGATTTATAAATTAGTCTATGTATTTATATATTAGATCTAGAATTCTTTTAGCCGTAGTTATTTTTTTTCGTAAAACAGCTTGACCCTGATTTTTCAAATAGCCATAACTTTTTAGTCCTTCATCCAAATTAGATAAAACCAGCGCCCACAGTTTCGTTTGACTCCACCTATCCAGTGAATCTATCAAATAAACTTTTACAACTTATCAAATTTCGAAATTTTTCAAATTCATATTCAAACTTCTTTTGATCATATCTTTTAAACCGTAACTCCGTTTTAGTTGATTCTTTTTGCAAATCAAAACTGTTGATCTAAACCGTCCGATAAGGCCAAATTCACATAATTTTTGTATTGTTGGAAATTGTTTTCTGTCTCAAGAGTCATTCGCTTGTTTCGAAGCTTTTCCGAAGTGTTATATTTGTTTTTCCGATCTTCTGAGTGATTGCTTATGTGTGGTTACCATTGCTTGCTTACGATAGATTGATCGGAGTGTGACGAGTAGATCTATCACGAGTTCTGAGTGCGAATCTTCTACATCGTCAGTACAAGGCAAGTTCACACTTTGATCATATCCTTTTCATACCTAGTTTTTATGCATTAGTTTCAACCCTCAAACATTGCATGAGTAGGATTGATAACATATGGGTATTGAGAAGTAGTTGATGAAGTAGGAACCTATTGCCCTTCATTCAAACCCTTGGGAGTTACTATTATGTTATGCTTATACTTACGTGCTATGCTCGTAGACGTGGATTGGGTTTGAGAGTATTCATGACAGATGTGAGATTATTAATTAATGGTATACTTAAGGTGGCAACTTTAACACACATCTGAGTGGATTGAGGCACCTGTTTATTCCAGCGATTGCCTGTTTAGGCACCTGGGTATTCCAGCGATTGCCTGTTTTTCTTTATGGACCGCCACCCAGGCTCAAAGGGATCATGAGATTATGCATACTAGAAACTTCCGTGTGCAGCCACAAGCTATTATGGGCTCTAGCATAGTTGACTAAGTCGTGCGAACTCTTACAGTGGTGTACTAGCAGATGTAGGGGATGTAGGTTGGTACAGTCCACCTGATCGTAAGGTGCTAGCGCTTCTGAAAGACTATGTCTCGGTCATCCGTTTCTCAAACAACATGAAGTGCGAGAATCCCAACGGAGGAGATCGGGTCTTGTGGGGAAAAGTGCACAAACCTCTGCAGAGTGTACAAACTAATCATGATTAGCCGTGTCCCCGGTTATGGACATCTTGAGTATCTAGTACTTGGATTATTATGTGAATCTCATCATGTTACTTTAATTAATATTGTTGGGTTTTAATGATAATGCTTAATTGGGATTGAGAGGGTGTCTACACTCTCAATGTTTAACAACCACCATGATAGTTAAATAAAAATTTATTCCTTTGCAGTAGGAAAAAATTGGCTTTTCGCAAAACATATTAACCATAGAGCTTTTCCACCAGCCATATATGCATGTAGTGATAGCCATTATTCATCATTGCTCTACACTGTGAATTTGCCAGTACATTCAATGTACTGACCCTTTGTGGCTGCAACGTCTCATGTTGCAGGATTTTATTCGACGAGTAAGTGTTACGTTAGGGTTGCGCTGTCTACACTCAACTTTGCCGTTGGTGTTGATGGAATCCCACAACCTTTGTTGCTTCCGCTATGATTGATTGAGGTAATAGTATTGACGTTACTTTATACATGTGATTTACCTCTGTTATAAATCCTCGAGTACTGTGTGTGTTAGCATACCGATCCAGGGATGACACTTAAGCACAAAGACTTGATCCATTCGGGTCGGGTCGCTATAGGGTAAGTGTTCGGTAAGGATTGTTATTACCTCTGGGGCGGAGACCATAGTGTTGTAGCCCGCATCCTCAGTCTCTTCGGGCCATTCCTTCTGGCTCTTGAAGAGATGCTTCCAGATCTCCTTGTGCGTAGAGCCGAAGAGATGCTTCAACGGCTTGTCTCCTGCCGGATCGAACTCCCATAGGGAGGAGTCCCGACTTTGGCAAGGGAGAACAAGCCGGGTCAGCATCACCTGGACCACGGAGGAGAGCAGGTGCCCCTTTGAGATCATGCCGGACACACGGCTCATAAGAGTCGTCACTTCCGTTGTAGACCCCCAGTCCAGACCCTTTTTGATCTAGGAGGTCAGCCTCTCTGGAGGTCCAGATCTGAAAGCAGGCTCTGCCGCCCATTTGGTGTCGTGGGGTTCGTTGATGTAGAACCACTCCTGCTGCCAGACTTTGTTCGTCTCGACGAACGAGCCCTTGGGCCAAGTAGCATTCGGGAGCTTGCTAATCATAGCGTCCCCGCACTCTGCGTGTTCCCCGTCCACCACCTTCGGCCTCACGTTGAAGGTCTTAAGCCACATGCTGAAGTGTGGGGGGATACGGAGAAAGGCTTCACACACCACTATGAAAGCGGATATGTGACGGATTGAGTTCGGGGCTAGATCATGGAAAACTAGCCCGTAAAAGAACAGAAGACCTCGAACGAACGGGTGGGGTGGAAACCCTAGCCCCCTAACAAAGTGAGAGGTAAAAAACCACTCTCTCACCCGCCTTAGGAACGGGAATCACCTGGCCCTTAGGGGGGACTCAGTGTGCGATATCGCCGGCGAGATACCCCGCGCTCCGTAGATCCGCCATGGTCTTTTTAGTCACCGTGGAAGCCTCCCGCTTGCCTCTAGCACCGGATCCAGCCATTGCTGGGAAGAGGGGTAGTGGTTGAGGAACGAAGAGCGGTGGGCACAGGAGATGAGAATACGGGGGCAAGGGAGATTGGAGAGCTCGAGCTTGAGGAAGGCGTGGGGCTGATGAAAGGGATAGGTGTCCTTTTATAACGCTGCAAATGCAGAACGTCCCCCCCCCCACATTAGCCATAAACCTCGCCGGTTCCCAAAGTGGTCGTGCGTAATGCGCGGCGTGGGTGCTCATGTCATGTTGATAAGGATCCCACAATAAGCGGGCACGCTCTCTATTATGATGAGACGTGTCAATGAGGATATACCTCGAAACGTGAAACTAGGACCAAATAAAATGGTTCGATATACTAGTGGGTTGGACGCGAAGCTTCACCCAAAAGTTGTCAGTAGAGACACATTAATCATTTTCTTTTAAAGAGCCTTGCCTTCGAGGCTAAGGGTTGTACTAATCTTGCAGAGCCGAACACAGTACACCTTTTGTGCAGAAGATATATTCGGAAGAAGGAACCCGCCTTGCAATGCCAAAGACAATACGGAAGCCGAACTTGTCGTCATCGAAGACAGGTTCACGGGCTACTGAGGGAGTCCTGGATCAGGAGGTCCTCATGTGGCCGGACTAACTCTCAGTGGGCCGGACTGGTGGGCCATGAAGACTATTACAGAAGATCAACTCTCGTATCCGGATAGGACTCCCGTATTCATGTAATGGCAAGTTTAGGTTCGGGTGTTGATTTTCCTTCCTCTGCAAGGTAACATGTACAAACCCTAGGCCACCTCCGGTGTGTATATAAACTAAAGGGTTTAGTCCGTAGATGCTAGAACAGAATCACAATCTCCATAGGCTAGCCTTAGGGTTTATCCATTACGATCTTGAGGTAGATCAACTCTTGTATTCATATTCATCCATATTAATATAGCAGGAAGTAGGGTATTACCTCGATCAGAGGGCCTGAACCTGGGTAAACATCATGTCCCCAGCCTCCTGTTACCATCGATCCTCAGACGCATAGTTTGGGACACCCTACCCGAGATCCGCCGGTTTTGACACCGACACTTTCCTTAACGGTCCTCTACAAGAAGAAGTATATGTATCACAACCACCTGGGTTCGTTGATCCCTATCACAAATACTATGTGTACAAACTTCATAAGGCTTTGTATGGCCTCAAACATGAACCTCGTGCTTGGTATAATCATCTTAAGAAGTTTTTACTCGATGATGGTTTTGAAAGAGGGGTGATTGGTCCCACTCTCTTTACTAAGAGAGACAAGGGTGATTTGATCTGATGCCAAATCTATGTAGATGATATCATTTTTGGTTCTCCTAACATTCATTTGTGCAAGAAGTTTGCGGCCTCCATGACCAAGAACTTTGAGATGTTACTCAATGTGGATTTGAAGTTCTTTCTCGGTTTCCAAATTCAACAATTTCAAGAAGGAATTTTCTTGTCTCAAGCAAAGTATCTCAAGGATATTCTAGAGAAGTTTGGAATGACTGATGCTAGTCCATGTAAGACACCCATGCCTACAAAAATTGCACTCACTGAAGACACAAACGGTATTCCTTTTGACCCATCTACTTACTGCTCTATGACTGGTTAATTGCTTTACCTTTGTGCATCTAGACCAGATATCATGTTCAGTGTATGCATGTGTGCTAGATTTCAAGCTTCCCATAAGGAAAGTCATCATAAGGCAGTTAAGCACTGATACGTCCAAAACGTATCTATAATTTCTGCTTGCTCCATGCCTCTTTTGGGTGATATTGCTATGATATTCATACACTTCCATACACTTTTGATCATATTTGGACTAACCTATTAACTCAGTGCACCCCAGTGCCAGTTTCTGTTTTCGGCTGTTTTTGTATTTCAGGTTTTCACATTACGAGAACTACCAGGAAAAATCCAGAAAAATTATATAAAAAATCAGCGTTCCAGAACCTACCGTGCGTCCAAAGGACAGCCGGGGGGGGCACCAGGGCTCCAGGTGCCCTGGCGGCGCGCCCCCCCTGGGCCGCGCCGGGGGGGGCGCCTGGGCCCCCCGAGCCCCGTCTGGTGCCCCCCTTTGGCATGTATTTAGAGCGTCCTTCGAAACCCTCGGGACGGGAACTCTTTTTGGCGATCTCATCTCTGTTCCGCCGCCGCCGCCACTTCCAAGATCGGGAGCACCAGGAGAAGTCTTCCCGGCACCCTGCCGAAGGGGAGGATCACCATCGGGAGCCTCTCCACCACCATGGACGCCTCTCGGATGAGTTGTGAGTAGTCTCCCTTGGACCATGAGTCCATGACCAGTAGCTATGTGATGTTCTCCTCCCGTTCTTGTGCTTCACTAATTAGTCCTCGTGAGCTGCCCTACATGATCGAGGCACATATGTAATCCTTATGCTGTTGCTATGTTGAGTTTGCTGGGATCCGATGGATTATGAGATTATGTTCAGATTGTGATTGAGTAATATATTTGATCTACCTCTTTTATATTTATGTTCATAAGTAATTCTTGCATGTTCTCCGTTGTTATTTATTGCTTTGGCCAAGTAATAGGTAGTGACTCCAAGAGGGAACGTTATGCTCGATTGTGGGTTCATGCCCCTCGATGACTAGCTTGAGTGACAGAAACATGAGTCTAGGGGATGTGCTGTTGCCACAAGGGGGAAAACAACAGTGCTTGTGCCCGCGGGTGCAAGGATTGTTTACTTTACGCAAAGTTCTTTTAATGCAGTTGTCTGTTTCTTTGAGTTTACACTATGGGTGGGGCTCGCAACTTAATACCAGCGAGATGTTCTGGATAGATATCTCAAGGTGGATGATTAGTAGTAGATATTGATGGATTTCGGTCTACTTACTTTGGCGTACCGCCCATGCTTTGAACCTCAACCTTTCTTGCAATGTAGTCAGCATTGGTTTGCGTTCGTGGTCCTGTCAATTGCCCAGCTGTAATTCGTTTACCTCACATAGCTGTTTTATCGTCTTTTGGGAGAGAGACATCACTAGTGAACATCATGAGACTCCGGTCCATATTACCATCATTGATCACATCCGCTATTTACTTTTCGCTATTATTTACTATTGCAAACATTATCTATCACTACTATCACTTGCGTTTAATCCTTTGTGAACTACAAGGCCAGAGGAATTGACAACCTCTCTGTACTCGTTGGGAGCAAAGTTATTTGTATCTGTGTGCAGGTCCACGTTGATTGCTAATATCTGGCGCCGTTAGCAGTTGACACCTACTTGTTGAACCTAGGAGTCTCTGGGGATTCGATCCTTGGCATCTTTGCTAAGGGAAAAACTTCCACAACAC
Organism: Secale cereale; assembly: GCA_902687465.1. NCBI lineage: Eukaryota > Viridiplantae > Streptophyta > Magnoliopsida > Poales > Poaceae > Secale > Secale cereale. The sequence goes on from LR738713.1 coordinate 15,960,046, forward strand.
TGCATCTCACACCTTCCACTTGGGGTAACCAACGAGGGGTTAGAGGCCCATCAAGGAGTTTTTCTGGCGCCGTTGCCGGGGACTCCACTCTTCAGGATAGGGGAGTTGCATGCTATCTTTTACCTTTGCTTTTTAGTCTTGTTAGTTTACCTTTCAGTTTTGCTTTAGCACCTTTTTATCGAAAATCACAAAAATAGTTATCTCATTCTTTAGTTGTCATTATGTCGGGGCCTTTTGTCTTTGACGAGGCAGAAGTTCTCACCTTTAAACAAAGAGGCGGGGAAAGTTTGAAAGATGCTTGGTATAGAATTAATGATTCACAAAAAAGAGCCACCAAGAAGCAACCTACTACTATCTTACTTAGAAATTTTTATGTTGGAATTACTTCTTGGAATAGGTTTATTCTAGATACTGCTATCAATGGGAATTTCCTAGAGGCCCCAGTTTGGGAGTCCCTTAGTATTATTGAAAATCTTGTTGGGAATCTCCCTGTTGTTAGCATTCGAGAGGACATCACCCTAGCTCACATTATGAAAAAACTTGAAAAGATAGAGCTAGAGATGCCAAGCATTAATAAGATAAATGAGTTGGATCGTAAGATCCAAGGGAATTTGAATAGACTTGATAGCTCCATGCATAAAATTTTCAAATTTTTGGAGACCGTCAAATTCCATGACTTGGACTCTTCTAGGATAGACAAGATTGAGGATATCTTTGATACTCTAGGAACCACCTTCTCCTCAATCAAAACCAAAAAGGTAGAAACTCCGGCAAAGAAGGAGCCTAAGTTCGTTCACGTTCCAAAGGCTCTCCGCTCTAAAAGTAATCCACCTATTGCCAAAGGGGTTGAAACTGTAAAGACTTTGGAAGAAACACCTGTCTTTGATGAATTTATAAATGAATCTTCCCTTGACTTTTATCCTTTTGGTCTTCTACCTAGAAGTATCTCTATGAGGCCTTTATTTGAGAGTCCTCTTAAGACTAGTTGTATTATTGAAGAGCTTTTTGATGATCTTGATGATGGTTCAATTGATACAACTTGATCTACATGCATTATGCCTAGCTTAAAGGCATAAAAGAAAGCGCTTTTGGGAGGCAGCCCACATGAATAAATTTTTATTTTGCTTTTGTTGTGTCTTGATGTTGTTTACTACAGTAGCATCATCATTGTATCTTTGCTTTTCATATTTGTGCCAAGTATAGCCTCTGATTGCTAGAAAGTTCAAAAGTTGTGAGGTGCTGTCCAGGAAACAGATTCTGTCCTTGGATAGAAAAATTCGTATAAAATCACCAGATCATCTTTTTGGTCTGAATTTTTTCGACAGCGTTCTCTATATAATTTTCTTTCGTGCGTCTGTTCTGAGTTTTTTTATTAGAGTTGCAGAAGTGCCCCGAACAAATCAATTACTACCTGGTGTTCTGTTTTTCACAGATTCTGTCCTGTTTTGGCTTTCCTTCATTTTGCAAACCAAGATCTTGCTTTTTCTTTGCAAAAACCTTTTGGCAATCTTTAGAAACAGTAACACTTCAAGAATATATTTATTTCCAGCAAGGTGCAATTATTTTATTATGGGTACTAACCTCGCTAATCAGATTATGATGAGTTATGTATGAAGGGAGTTTTCAAGTGTGCGAGGGAAGATGATAAAAAGATTCAGGAGTGTCAAGCGCTCAAGCTTGGGGATGCCCCTGTGCACCCCCAAGAAATATTCAAGGAGACTCAAGCGTCTAAGATTGGGGATGCCCCCGTGCATCCCCTTCTCCATCAACATTATCAGTTCGTCTTTCGTTCCACTATATTTTAATCACTTCATGTGTTATGTGTTATGCTTGGAGCATCTTGCTTTTAGTTTCCTTTTTAGTTTTCCATAACGAGTCGGAACTCAGCTTTCTTTATGTGGGAGAGAAACACGCTCCACTTCTACCTAGAACATAACATAGAATTTTCATGTCTATCTTTGCTGTGTGTGTTCTTTATCTTTTAATAGCTACTATCATGCTCAGCTCTTAGTATTCATGCTTATCTTTTCAAAGAGCTTTGGTTTAGTTGGTTGCTTGAACTCTCTTTAATTACCATGCTTATCTCATTAAGAGAGTTTGCTTCCGTTGCATTGGTTAATATGTCTATGATAAAGATGCTACGTGCATGATGGCGCTTAGTAGTTCAGGTTTTCTTATGGTTAGTCTCAAATAGCTGGGGGATTCCCAATGTGTTATTGGAGTACCAACATGATTTGTTTGCCAATGATGTGGTATGGTTTAGTAATATCTTCCTTTGAGAATTTATTTTGATTGACTTGGCGTATGCTCACGCATATTTAAGACTGTAAAGAAAGTCTGTCAAGCCTTGATGATCTTTTATTTCTGAGTAGCGATATAACTTCCATGCCTGATTCAATATTGCTTTGTCGCTATGCATGATTATGACCGTCATTGCTCTCTTAGTTGGTCGTTCCCAGTCTTTTGCTAGCCTCCACCTGTACTAAGCGGACTGACTGCTTGTGCATCCACATCCTTTTAAACCAGTTATGCCATATGAGTCCACCATACCTACCTATATGTGGTATTTCACCGCCACTCCAAGTAATTTACATGTGCTACCTTTAAAACCTTCAGTTTTTGCAATACATAGCTCATGGGAAAGTAGCTTAAAAACTATTGTGGTAAAGAATATGTTGCCTATGTATCTTATTTCCTATAAGTTGCTTGCTGAGCGGTAACCATGTTTCTGGGGACGCCATCAACTGTTACACTTTTGTTGAATATCATGTGAGTTGCTATGCATGTTCGTCTTGTCTGAAGTAAGGGTGATTTGCCATGAGTTGAATGAGTATGCATATTGTTAGAGAAGAACATTGGGCCGCCAACCAAAGCCATGTATCATGGTGGAAGTTTTAGCTTGGACATTAATCCTCAATCTCTTATGAGAATATGCTTAAGCATTAAAGAGGAGTCCATTATCTATTTTCTATGTTGTCCCGGTATGGATGTCCTCAAGTTGAGATCTATCAAAAACGAGAAATCAAATGCGATCTATCTCCTTGGACCTTTGTACAGGTGGCATGGAGGTACCCCTTTGTGACACTTGGTTGAAACATATGTAATGCAATGATAACTCATGGAAATCCGAGCTAATTAGGACAAGGTGCGAGAACTATTGGTATTCGATGCATGTGGTTTGCAACTTATAGGATGTCTTAAGCATAACACATATGAAGTACTACTACCGTTGACAAAATTGCTTCTATGTTTTCAAAATAAAAAGCTCTAGCACATAACCATCCTTTTACTTTTATGTTGAGTCTCCGCCTTCTTTTAAAAGCACCAACTACTGAGAGCATGATTGTCATTCTGAGTGTAATGTGCATTGTTCCAAAGTAGCATTGTCTTTTGCATGATTGTGATATCGTTTATTCTGAAATCATTGTATCTAGTCATCACTTAAACCTTGAAGGTGCCCCTGCATTTATGTTTTGCTTCACTAAAGGGGGCAAGCTAGATATCACTTTATCATATTTGCACACCATGTTCATTGCAAATCTTTTTGATGTTTCAGTTTCATGTTGTAAAACTTTCATTCCTTTGTGATTTTCTCATGAGGCAACTTAATTACTACAGATTCATTGTCTCAGTAAGCTTTTGTCATATGACTATGAAAAAGTCCTATATGGTTAATAGCATGTCACCACAGAAATTATTCTTGTTATCATTTACCTACTCGAGGACGAGCAGGAATTAAGCTTGGGGATGTTGATACGTCCAAAACGTATCTATAATTTCTGCTTGCTCCATGCCTCTTTTGGGTGATATTGCTATGATATTCATACACTTCCATACACTTTTGATCATATTTGGACTAACCTATTAACTCAGTGCACCCCAGTGCCAGTTTCTGTTTTCGGCTGTTTTTGTATTTCAGGTTTTCACATTACGAGAACCGCCAGGAAAAATCCAGAAAAATTATATAAAAAATCAGCATTCCAGAACCTATCGTGCGTCCGAAGGACAACCGGGGGGGGCACCAGGGCTCCAGGCGCCCTGGCGGCGCGCCCCCCCCCTGGGCCGCGCCGGGGGGGGGCGCCTGGGCCCCCCGAGCCCCGTCTGGTGCCCCCCTTTGGCATATATTTAGAGCGTCCTTCGAAACCCTCGGGACGGGAACTCTTTTTGGCGATCTCATCTCTGTTCCACCGCCGCCGCCGCTTCCAAGATCGGGAGCACCAGGAGAACTCTTCCCAGCACCCTGCCGGAGGGGAGGATCACCATCGGGAGCCTCTCCACCACCATGGACGCCTCCCGGATGAGTTGTGAGTAGTCTCCCTTGGAACATGAGTCCATGACCAGTAGCTATGTGATGTTCTCCTCCCGTTCTTGTGCTTCACTAATTAGTCCTCGTGAGCTGCCCTATATGATCGAGGCACATATGTAATCCTTATGCTGTTGCTATGTTGAGTTTGCTGGGATCCGATGGATTATGAGATTATGTTCAGATTGTGATTGAGTAATATATTTGATCTACCTCTTTTATATTTATGTTCATAAGTAATTCTTGCATGTTCTCCGTTGTTATTTATTGCTTTGGCCAAGTAATAGGTAGTGACTCCAAGAGGGAACGTTATGCTCGATTGTGGGTTCATGCCCCTCAATGACTAGCTTGAGTGACAAAAACATGAGTCTAGGGGATGTGCTGTTGCCACAAGGGGGAAAACAACGGTGCTTGTGCCCGCGGGTGCAAGGATTGTTTACTTTACGCAAAGTTCTTTTAATGCAGTTGTCTGTTGCTTTGAGTTTACACTATGGGTGGGGCTCGCAACTTAATACCAGCGAGATGTTCTGGATAGATATCTCAAGGTGGATGATTAGTAGTAGATATTGATGGATTTCGGTCTACTTACTTTGGCGTACCGCCCATGCTTTGAACCTCAACCTTTCTTGCAATGTAGTCAGCATTGGTTTGCGTTCGTGGTCCTGTCAATTGCCCAGCTGTAATTCGTTTACCTCACATAGCTGTTTTATCGTCTTTTGGGAGAGAGACATCACTAGTGAACATCATGAGACTCCGGTCCATATTACCATCATTGATCACATCCGCTATTTACTTTTCGCTATTATTTACTATTGCAAACATTATCTATCACTACTATCACTTGCGTTTAATCCTTTGTGAACTACAAGGCCGGAGGGATTGACAACCTCTCTGTACTCGTTGGGAGCAAAGTTATTTGTATCTGTGTGCAGGTCCACGTTGATTGCTAATATCTGGCGCCGTTAGCAGTTGACACCTACTTGTTGAACCTAGGAGTCTCTGGGGATTCGATCCTTGGCATCTTTGCTAAGGGAAAAACTTCCACAAAACTGCATCTCACACCTTCCACTTGGGGTAACCAACGAGGGGTTAGAGGCCCATCAAACACATTCTTAGATACCTTGTTCACACCCCAAAGTAGGGTCTATCGTACCCCAAGGAGGCTAAGTTTGATCTCATTGGGTACACGGATGCGGATTGGGCTGGAGACAAAGTGGATCATAAGTCCACCTTCGGTGCTTGTCAATTTGTTGGACGCTCTTTGGTAAGTTGGTCCTCGAAGAAACAAAATTGTATTGCCCTCTCCACCATCGAAGTCGAATACATTGCAACCACCAGTTGTGCAACTCAATTACTATGGATGAGGCAAACTTTGAAGGATTACGGTATCACCTATAGACATGTGCCTCTTCTATGTGATAATGGAAGTGAGCCTAACAATTGCAAGTAAGATGCTAAGCAAGGTAAGCTAGTAACACAGGTATGTAAGTAAGCTAGCACAATAAGATACCAGTAACAACTAAGAGACAAGTAACCACAAGTGAAAGTTAAGGTTAGTAATAATCGCAACTTCGAGAGACGAGGATGTATGCCGATGTTCACTTCCTTGGAGGGAAGCTACGTCACCATTTTGAGAGGTGGGTGTTACCACGAAGGCGCACCAACGCCACGGCTCAGCCTATTCTCTCTTTGAGATATCACCACGAAGGCGAATCCCAACCACTAGTGGTAGACCTTTAGAATCCCAACCACTAGTGGTAGACCTTTAGGTGGCCTCCAAACTCTCACAAACTTTCTGGGGGTAATCACAACGCTTGATTCATCTTCGAATGACTCCTACCGCCTAGGAGTCTCCAACCTCCAAGAGTAACAAGAACGATGGGGAAAAGCTCAAGACTTGCTCAAATCACGAATTCCATTGGTGCAAAGAAGGGGAAGGAGTGGATCTATCACTTGATTGGACAACTTCTCTCAAATGCTCTCAAATCCCTTGGGGATCTAAGATTTGGTGTGTACGTGTGTGAGAGAGAGTGAATCTGTTCTAGGGTTTGTTCAAAGTGAATGGTCAACCCTCTCCTATGGGGAAGAAGGGATATATATAGTGTGAGCACAAATATGGACGTTGTAATACAAGTGAACGGGCAGACTGGACATCTGGGCTAGGGGCCGGACATCCGGCCTGGCAAGCCACTTGAAGAACAAGGCAGAAACATGGCAGAAAGCAGTGGGGCCGGATATCCGGGGGCCAAGCCCAGACATCCGGCCAGTTAGGAAACCCCGGACATCCGGCAGTTTGCCGGACATCCGGAGAGCACATAGCTTGTATACAGAACCATAGCAGTACCACGGGTAGCATGGGCTGGACATCCGAGATAGGGCCCGGACATCCGGCAAGACAGGAAGCCCCGGACATCCGGCGAATACCCGAACGTCCTGTGTGAAACCTAAAACCTACTGGACGTCTGGAGAGCTAAAGCCGGATATCTGGGGAGAAGCCCGGACATCCGGCATTCCTAGGGGCAGAAACAGGAATGACATGTATTTGATAGATCCAAATGTTTCGAGGAAGGAATTAAGTGGCATGAGCAAGTCTTTCACTGACCCTATCGATCCCCTCTTAATAGTGTGGGATCCTATACTCAAGAAAACAAACATGAAACCATTATGATACTTCTTCCTTGAGTAGAATTAACTCCGTTTGTTCATGATCCACACACCATTAGATGAACTGGGGACTAATATCTGAGATTCACTTGACAAACATAGTTAGTCCCCTACATGTATATGTTCATCAACATCAAAACATGATGTAAGGGCATGATTGCACTTTCACCGCGGACACTTCCGCTTATTCTTGGGCCTCTGAATACTTTGTCCCCTCAGCAGAACTAGAGCGAGGTAGTACCACTTGCGTGATACTTCCGGCCTTCTACTACTACAGGAACCTTTGCTTATATTTTAGCTTCTGGATACGAGTTTCCTCTCCTCCGAAGTAGAGCGGCAGCGGGCGGTAGTACCACCCCATGCAGTAATTCTGCGCTGCTCAACTCTACTACCATAGTTTCACGTGTACTCGCAACGCCTAGCGGTAGTACCGCTGGTGGGAGCAGTAGTACCACTGGTGGGAGCGGCAGTACTGCTTTGGTAACACTGCCGCCTCCTTGTTTTTCTTAGTTGCTCATTACGGCTGAAACTACCATGCCAGCGGAAGTACCACTGGTCCGAGCGGTACTACTGCTTGTGCACGGGCTGTGTGCATAATGGTTGGATTTGTACAGGCCTATAAAAGGGGGTCTTCTTCCGCATTGCATCTTATCCTTTGAGCTCATGTTTTGCCCCCATTGTTGACCTTCTCTGAGCTAGCTTTCTCTCGACCCCTCCAATGATTCTTACTAGTTCTTGAGAGAAAAGAGAGAGGAGATCTAGATCCATATTTCCACTAATCAGTTTCTCACCTATGTGAGGGGAACCCCTTGAATCTAGAATTTGGAGTTGTTGGTGTTCTCCTTATTGTTCTTCCTCTCATATTCCTCCAGATCTTTTGTTTCTTTGGTGAGATTTGAGAGTAAGGGACTTGGGCACTCTGTGTGCCCTTGCCATTGCATTAGTTACATCAGTTTGAGTTCTCCACGGTGATCTGTGGAAGTGAGAAGTCGAGAAGCTTATTACTCTTGGATGCTTGGTACCCTAGAGCTTGTTCCTCTTGGGTGTTTTTCGCCATTGGCTTGCAAATAAATTATCCTATTGACTTAATATACTCACCTTACCTTGTTTTCCGTATATCTTTCTTGTTTGTGATCTATACTTAACTCATTAGTCCTTAATGGCTACTGTAATTTCTGGATGTACCAAATGATTTATACATGCTGGTTCATGGCGCTGGGATTAGCAACATGTGTCACTTATCTCTCTCTTAGACCGCTGCTACAATAGTGATCATGAATATAAGTTCCTTATCTATGGCTTGTTGTTGCTATGTAATAAGTATGATGTTTGTATCTACCTTCCTCACTTTTGGAACAAAATGTATATTTGCATTTCTCATGAAGTTCCAAATGAGTAGTTCTATTAATGTAATATGTTCTGCTTGCTTTTAATTTGGTGCATTTAATTGCCTTAACTTTTGCCATGACTTTGACAAAGTGATCTTATTCCAAGTATCAACAATACTCTACTTTTGATATGTCTTTATTGTCAGCACTTTATTTCAGCACTTAGCCAGAGCAGGCACCGCGCACCAAGGTGCGCTGCAGGTCTTAGTATCTAAGATGCACGCATCGAACCCAACACACGTGTGACACAATAGAAGATGACAGTGCATCAAGACGAAGATATATAATCTCACGACACTACCTACTTAGCCGTGCAAGTAAGTAAAGCATGAACAGAACATATCTCAAATAAAATGAAATAAACGTAACACACAACAACATGTAGCAGGAACAAACCTTTTAGGGCTTTTGTCTAAATTGCGGCGCCGCAAATTGTTTGGGTCCGTCTGAAACCAGATGCATGCATGCAGGAGGGCTCTGATATATGAGACAACACATACCCAGGCGTGTCTCATGTCTCACCCGCCTTCGTCGTAATCTTCTCCTCCCCCATTTTTAGTATGACATATATATTAGCTACATCGGTTGTCTCTCCATCCAGGGTTAGAAATAAAGGTAGCTCTCAAAAAGCAAGAACAACTTCTTCTATATATACATGGCGGACCGGAGCAACATCGGAAACCTTGGGTTGGCAGCGGCAGTCGCCGTGGTTTCAACTAGCATCATTCTCATCTCCTTCCATCTCATCCGCCGCTTCAAGGATGATACCAAGCTCAACAACATCACCGGTGAGCTATACATGTTGATACATCCCTAGTTCTATATATTAATTACAGAATCAAAGAAATTTCATTGTGTTTTTCTTTATGTAATTATCAAGCTATAATATTAGATTACTTACCGCACCTTCCTTGTTGATCAACGCATGCAACACATTTGATGTGAATAGCGCAAGAACAACAAAGCAAGACAATCAAGAAGGAGATGCAGTTCATGGAAGACGTGTTAGCGGATCTCTCGTCGGACGATGAGGAGTTCCCTAGCTGGCTAGAGGGTATGACCGTGACTGGTGGCCTCAACCAGTCACCGCTACGAAGGGTCCCTCGATTCGACAATTTGGCAGATGCGCTTAATTAATTAGTTGTATTGCAACTAGTCGGACAACAAGAAATTAAGCAACATTTTGGATGCATATCCAGTCAACTTAATTGTTATTACCACCTCATTTATAATAATTAAGTTGTATAATTTGAGACGCATCAAGAATGGAAGATGCATGGGGACTCACTACATTCTAGTGACAACTGTTTTGGTAGGCGTCCAGTGGTTGATAAATGAGAAGGTTCTTTGTGCTGGCGTCAACAAGACCCAATTACTCACATGCATTTGTTTTTTGATGAAACAACCATCAACGTGTCTTTTATTGCAAAAAGAAAAACTGAAAAATAGGCCAAGGGAGAAATGATCTACTTACAAGGAAAACATGACTAAATAACCATATTTGGATCGATATATTGAGAAAAACATGTGAAACCGCTCACAACATATACCTACTGATAACTAGGCCAAGAGAGAACTGCCAAAACAAGCCACGCCAGCAAAAGCGTACTAAGTATAGCATACAGAAATCACGCCCTAAACACCTCCAACAATGCCATGATAACCCATAAGTATAGAGGATCACAACAATTTTCGAGGGTAGAGTATTCAACCCAAATTTATTGATTCGACACAAGGGGAGCTAAAGAATATTTACGAGTATTAGCAGTTGAGTTGTCAATTCAACCATACCTAAAAGTCTTAATATTAACAGCAAAGTATTTAGTAGCAAAGTCATATGATAGTAAAGGTAATAGTGACAATAGTAACAGTAACAGTTTTGTAGTGATTGTAACAGCATCAACAACAAAAGTAACTCATCAAAGATCAATATGTGAAAAGCTGGTAGGCACTGCACTGTAGAAAACAGGGCTTTGGTACAGGCCGGGTAAGCCCATTAATCCCGGTTCACTCACGAACCGGGACCCATGGGGGCATCTGTCTCGGTTCATGAGGCCAGGGGGCCAACCGGGCCTCGCTGGCCATTGGTCCCTGTTCGTCTGGCCCCTTTGGTCCCGGTTCCAAACACGAACCGGGATCAATGGGCCTCACTCCTGGCCCACAACCATTGGTCTCGGTTGGTGGCTGGAACCGGGACCAAATGTGGTCCTTTAGTCTCGGTTCCAGCCACGAACCGTGACCAAAGAGATGCATATATATACCCCCTTGCCCGCGAGCAGAGCAATGCATTGCTTTGTTTTTTTGGGCGGCCGCGGGAGAGCTTTGTGGTGCTCTAGCTCACCTCCTATGCACATGAGGTGTTCGATGAAATGCCTGAGCCAGACTACTTAAGCTTTCTCCTCTCGAAGCTCCTTGTCCAAGCTTCATTTTCCTCAAGATTTGTCTAGGTTTGTCGGTCCATCCTGTCCCGTCCTGTCCTCACCGCCGTTATTCGCCCACGCTTATTTGGTCGCCGGCATCACCGTGGTGAGCCACTTGTTCTTATCTTCTTTCTAAAAGAAAAAAAATATTACTTGTATGATTTAGAAAGATATTTGTATAATTTTCTTACTTTTATTATTGTTTGTTATTATATAGTGCGATAGTTTTGTTATCCACCCACGTTGGCCCTCATCTTGTCTATGATTTGGATGTGGTATATTATCTTTTATAACTATTAGTTTTAGTGTTTATGACAATTATGCTGACTAACGTGACATAGATGTTTTTATCTAGGAGGAATGTGAACCAGAAATTCCAACTGCCCCTTTTGTGGAGAGGTTAAATTTGGTTGAAAAGGAAAACATTTACTTGAAGAAAAAATTGAAAAAAACTGAGGAGAGGAGAAGATGGAATTGGAGTTGCATGATACAGAAGTCGGCGATGATCACAAGATCAAGATGGATGCAATGCGCTTGAAGATTAGAAAGATTAGAAAATATGCCATCCATACCGAGGCTTGGTATCATTATGCCATTGGATCAATTGTTACCTTAGTTGAGATTATGATCGCATTTTTTGTTGCATTGAAATGTTTTACATAGTTTCAACGTATGGTCTTATTAGATTCTCTAGAGAGCTATGTGTTGTTCAATGAGAACTATGTATGTACTTTGGTTTTAATGTGATGATGAACTTCTATTAATTGGGTCAATTCTGTATTCATGATGTTCTGTAATGGTTTTTGACACACTTAATTATATATAATGCATGCAGATGAACCAGCAATGGATGTACAGTAACAGACGTACCTCCGAGTACATTAAGGGCGTGCATAATTTTCTTGAAGTGGGTGAGGCAAACAGGTAGAATGGTTTTATGTGTTGTCCATGCCCTATATGTGGGAATACGAAGTCTTACTCTGACCGGAAAATCCTTGACACCCACCTGCTTTATAAGGGTTTCATCTGACACTATAATGTTTGGACCAGGCATGGAGAAAGAGGGTTTATGATGGAAGACAAAGAATAAGAAGAGGATGATGACAACTATGTGCCCCCTGAATACGGTGATGCTGCAACGGGGGAAGCTGAAGATCAAGAGGAACCAGACGATGTGTCCGATGATGATCTTCACCGGGTCATTGTTAATGCAAATAGACAATGCGAAAGTGAAAAGGAGAAGTTGAAGTTCGATCGCATGTTAGAGGATCACAAAAAAGGGTTGTACCCAAATTGCGAAGATGGCAACACAAAGCTCGGTACCACACTGGAATTGCTGAAGTGGAATGCAGACAATGGTGTATCTGACATCGGATTTGAGAAGCTACTAAAATTATTGAAGAAGAAGCTTCCAAAGGATAACGAATTGCCCGACAGTACCTACGGAGCAAAGTAGGTTCTATGCCCTCAAGGATTGGAGGTGCAGAAGATGCATGCATGCCCTAATGACTGCATGCTCTACCGAGGTGCATACGAGGATTTGAACGCATGCCCGGTATGCGGTGCATTGCGGTTTAAGATCAGACGAGATGACCTTGGTGATGTTGATGGCGAGCGCCCCAAGAAGAGGGTTCCTGCCAAGGTGATGTGGTATGCTCCTATAATACCATGGTTGAAACGTCTGTTCAGAAATAAAGAGCATGCCAAGTTGATGTGATGGCACAAATAGGACCGTAAGAAAGATGGGAAGTTGAGAGCACCCGCTGACGGGTCGTAGTGGAGAAAAAATGAGAGAAAGTGCTGGAATGAGTTTGCTGGTGACGCAAGGAACGTATGGTTTGGTTTAAGCGGGGATGGCATTAATCCTTTTGGGGAGCAGAGCGGAAAACATAGCACCTGGCCCGTGACTCTATGTATCTATAACCTTCATCCTTGGTTGTGCATGAAGCAGAAATTCATTATGATGTCAGTGCTCATCCAAGGCCCTAAGCAACCCGGCAACGACATTGATGTGTACCTAAGGCCATTAGTTGAAGAACTTTTATAGCTGTGGAATGGACAAGGTGTACATGTGTGGGATGAGGACAACCAGGAGGAATTTGACCAACATGCATTACTATTTGTAACCATCAATGATTGGCCTGCTCTCAGTAACCTTTCAGGACAAACAAACAAGGGATATCATGCATGCACGCACTATTTAGATGACATCGAAAGTATATATTTGGATAAATGCATGAAGAATGTGTACCTGGGGCATCGTCGATTTCTTCCGACCAACCATCAATGTTGAAAGAAAGGCAAGCATTTCAAAGGTGAGTCAGATCGCCAGAAGAAGCCCGCCCTCTGTACTGGTCATCACATACTTGCTATGGTCAATGATTTACAAGTAATCTTTGGAAGACTATCAGTTCCGAATGACGCTGAGGGACACACACCGATGTGGAAGAAGAAATCTATATTTTTGGACCTACCCTATTGGAAAGACCTAGAGGCCTGCTCTGCAATCGATGTGACGCACGTGACAAAGAATCTTTGCGTGAACCTGCTAAGCTTCTTGGGCGTGTATGGGAAGATAAAAGATACACCAGAGGCACGGGAGGACCAGCAACGTGTGCACGAAAAAGACAGCATGCCTCCAAAGGAGTATAAAGGTCCTGCCAGCTACGCTCTTACCAAAGAAGAGAAGGAAATCTACTTTGAATGACTGCTCAGTATGAAGGTCCCGTCTGGGTTCTCGTTGAATATAAAGGGAATAATAAATATGGCAGAGAAAAAGTTCCAAAACCTAAAGTCACATGACTGCCACGTGATTATGACGCAACTGCTTCCGGTTGCATTGAGGGGTCTTCTACCAGAAAACGTTTGATTAGCCATTATGAAGCTATGTGCATTCCTCAATGCAATATCTCAGAAGGTGGTCGATCCAGAAATCCTACCAAGGTTAAGGAGTGATTTGGCGCAATATCTTGTCCGTTTCGAGCTGGTGTTCCCACCATCCTTCTTCAATATCATGACGCACATCCTAGTTCATCTAGTCGAGGAGATTGTCATTCTAGGCCCTGTATTTCTACACAATATGTTCCCCTTTGAGAGGTTCATGGGAATCTTAAAGAAATATGTTCGTAACTATGCTAGGCCAGAAGGAAACATCTCCACAGGCCATCAAACATAGGAGGTCATTGGTTTTTGTCTTAACTTCATTCCCGACCTTAAGAAGATGGGTCTCCCTAAATCACGGTATGAGGGGAGACTTACTGGAAAAGGAATGCTAGGAGTGGACTCAATAATATGTAGGGACGGGCATTCTTGGTCTCACGCACACTACACAGTTTTACAGAATTCTACCTTGGTGACCCCGTATGTCAATGAACACAAGAATATTCTGCGCTCCGAACACCCGAAGCAGTGTGACGATTGGATTACATGTGAACACATCAGGACTTTCGGTAGTTGGTTGCAAACACGTCTCATGGGTGACAACACTATTTCTGATGAGCTGTACTCGTTGGCAAGGTTGTCAGAATCGCGATTTTGAATCAGACCGGAGCCCCGATGGTAGGATCGCAAATCGTAGAATCTTCACTATCAGGATCGTAGAAACGTAGATTCTATGAACTAAAGTCGTAGAATCATAGGGGTTAGTTTGGATCATAAGGACATATAATCGTATAACAGAATCGCGATTCTGACAACCTTGCTCGTTGGCCAGGGGGCCATCTTCGACTGTATTGACTTACAAATGGTACGAGATAAATGGGAATACATTTTACACGATCGTCCAAGATCAAAAGAGCACCAACCAAAATAGTGGTGTCCGCTTTGATGCAGCAACCAAGAGGGGAAAGGACACATATTATGGTTACAAAGTGGACATACGGGAACTTGACTATGGACATAATTTTAAGGTCCCTTTGTTTCAGTGCAAATGGGTCAATCTATCAGGAGGCGGGGTGCAGGTAGACCCACAGTACGGAATGATAACAATGGATCTGAACAATCTTGGGTACACAGACGAACCATTCGTCCTAGCCAATGATGTGGCGCGGGTTTTCTATGTGAAGGACATGTCTACCAAACCGAGAAACAGAAATATAAGGAAGCGAATACATCATACGATGAGCCAAAGCGCCACATAGTTCTTTCAGGAAAAACAGACATCGTGGGAGTGGAGGGCAAGACAGACATGTCTGAAGATTATGAAAAGTTTCATGAAATTCCTCCCTGCAAAGTCAAGGATGACCCAAGCACCCTGTTAGACGATGAAGATTAACCATGGTTACGACTCAATAAGCAAAGGACACAACTGTTAAGCGATGAAAACGTGAAGACTTTCTCTCCACAACTATTATGACGATGCCTTTGATCTTGAATATCACTGTAGTTACATGTGAAGAAATGAAATGCCTTTTGTAACAGATGAGTTTTCGTCCGAAACCGTGATACTTCGAAAGAGATTGTCCATTTTGTACATGAAGTGCATCCAGTTTTTGCCGTAACCCTCTCAACTTTTTAGAACATGCTACGTGTGTGAAATGATGATACCATGCCAACTTTCAACCTTTTCAGAGTTCATTTGTAGTGCTTTACAATTTCAGGGCCATTTAGCTCAAAAAATTAGTAAATGCATGAAAAATACCAAATGGAGTCAGAAAAGGGTTGATAATTGATGAGGTGGCTTTGAATGGTGCATTTTGAACACACAGAAAGTCTGGACTTCAAATAAGTTCAAAAAATGAAATCCCTTTGTAACTAATGAGTTTTCATCCGAAACCATGATAATTCGAAAGAGATTGTCCATTTTGTACATGAAGTGCATCCAGTTTTTGCCGTAACCCTCTCAAATTTTTAGAACGTGCTATGTGGGTGAAATGATGATACCATGCCAACTTTCAACCTCTTTAGAGTTCATTTGAAGTGCTTTTCAATTTCATGGTCATTTAGCTTAAAGAATGAACCAATAGCAAAAAGAATGAACTAGAAAACTTTTATGAAACTCTAATAGTAAAAAGAATGAACAAGAAAACTTTAATGAAACACTAATAGCAAAAAGAGTGAACTAGAAAACTTTAATGAAGCTCTAATAGCAAAAGGAATCAACTAAAAAGCTTTTATAACCCTCTATTATTTTTGAAACTAAAATTATATAAAATTTATGCAACTAAAATTATCAAAGTATTTTTGTTCAAAACATTAGTAGCAAAAAGAATTTTCATCAAGAATTTTTTGGTAGAAACTTTAATAGCAAACTAAAATAACAAAATCAGTTCTTGATTAAAATATACATTTCAAATAACCTAAAAATTAACAAATTGAATATAGTGATAAAACACAGTAATATTAAATAGTAGAAAAAAGAATCACTCAAAAATTTATTTTTATAGTAAAGTTATTCACAAACTAGTGATTCACACAAATTACAAAACATTCAAATTTAAACGATTCAAATTTGAAAACCAATGGCACTAACAGAAAGTATATAATTTTTGTGACCTAAAAGCAAAAATAATCACTGAAAAAACAGTAAGTATTTAGTTGTTAGTAGAAACAAAATAAAATAAATAATAATAAAGAAAAAAACAAAATAAAAAACTGGAAAAAAAATTGCCACCTATTGGGCCACCACGGATTGAATACGACTAGAAACCCGACCAGCTTGTGTTGGGGAACGTAGCAGAAATCAAAAATTTCTACGCTTCACCTAGATCAATCTATGGAGTCATCTAGCAACGAGGAAGAGGGGAGTGCATCTAGATACCCTTGTAGATCGCGAGCGGGAGCGTTCAAGAGAACGTGGATGATGGAGTCGTACTCGTCGTGGTCCAAATCACAGATGATCCTAGCGCCGAACAGACGGCAACTCCGCGTTCAACACACGTACGGAGCAGCGACGTCTCCTCCTTCTTGATCCAGCAAGGGGGAGGAGAGGTAGATGGAGATACAGCAGCACGACGACGTGGTGGTGGATGCAGCGGTATTCCAGCAGGGCTTCGCCAAGCAACACTAGAGGAGGAAGGGGTGTCACGGGAGGGAGAGGGAGGCGCGAGGGCATGGGGTGCGACTGTCCTCCCTCCCCCCCACTATATATAGGGGGCCTAGGGTGTGCGCCGGCCCTAAAGATGGGATCTCTAGGGGGCGACGGCCTAGGGGGGCTTGCCCCACAAGTCATGTGGGCGCCCCCCACCCCTAGGGTTCCCAACCCTAGGCGCAGGGGGAAGGCCCAAGGGGGGCGTACCAGCCCACTATGGGCTGGTTCCCTTCCCCTTTCAGCCCATGGGGACCTTCGGGATAGGTGGCCCCACCCGGTGGACCCCCGGGACCCTTCCGGTGGTCCCGGTACAATACCGGTGACCCCCGAAACTCTCCCGGTGGCCGAAACTGGACTTCCTATATATAATTATTTACCTCCGAACCATTCTGGAACTCCTCGTGACGTCTGGGATCTCATCCGGGACTCCGAACAACATTCGGGTTACCGCATGCATATATCTCTACAACCCTAGCGTCACTGAACCTTAAGTGTGTAGACCCTACGGGTTCGGGAGACACGTAGACATGACCGAGACGACTCTCCGGTCAATAACCAACAGCGGGATCTGGATACCCATGTTGGTTCCTACATGCTCCTCGATGAACTCATCGGATGAACCACGATGTCAAGGATTCAATCAATCCCGTATACAACTCCCTTTGTCTATCGGTATAGTACTTGCCCGAGATTCGATCGTCGGTATACCATACCTTGTTCAATCTCGTCATGGCAAGTCTCTTTACTCGTTCCGTAATACATCATTCCGTGACCAACACTTTAGTCACATTGAGCTCATTATGATGATGTCTTACCGAGTGGGCCCAGAGATACCTGTCCGTCATACGGAGTGACAAATCTCAGTCTCGGTTTGTGCCAATCCAACATATACTTTCAGAGATACCCGTTGTGTACCTTTATAGCCACCCACTTACGTTGTGACGTTTGGCATACTCAAAGTATTCCTACGGTATCCAGGAGTTGCACAACCTCATGGTCTAAGGAAATTATACTTGACATTGGAAAAGCTTTAGCATTACGAACTACACGATCTTGTGCTAGGTTTAGGATTGGGTCTTGTCCAGCACATCATTCTCCTAATGATGTGATCCCGTTATCAATGACATCCAATGTCCATGGTTAGGAAACCATGACCATCTGTCGATCAACGAGCTAGTAACTAGAGGCTTACCAGGGACACGTTGTGGTCTATGTATTCACACATGTATCACTGTTTTCGGATAATACAACTCAAGCATGAATAACAGACAATTATAATGAACACGGAAATATAATAATAACCATTTTATTATTGCCTCTAGGGCATATTTCCAATAGTCTCCTACTTGCACTAGAGTCAATAATCTAGTTACATTGTGATGAATCGAACACCCATAGAGTTCTGGTGTTGATCATGTTTTGCTCGTGGAAGAGGTTTAGTCAACGGATCTGCGACATTCAGATCCGTATGCACTTTAAAAATATCTATGTCTCCATCTTGAATATAATTCCGGATGGAGTTGAAACGACGCTTGATGTGCTCGGTCTTCTTATGAAACCTGGGCTCCTTGGCAATGGAAATAGCTCCAGTGTTGTCACAGAAGAGAGTCATCGGGCCCGACGCGCTTGGAATAACTCCTAGGTCGGTGATGAACTCCTTCCCAGACTCCTTCCTGCGCTACTTCGCAAGCAGCTATGTACTCCGCTTCACATGTAGAATGCGCCACGACGCTTTGCTTGCAACTGCACCAGCTGACTGCCCCACCATTCAAAATATACACGTATCCGGTCTGTGACTTGGAGTCATCCAGATCTGTGTCGAAGCTAGCATCGACGTAACCCTTTACGACAAGCTCTTCGTCACCTCCATAAACGAGAAACATATCCTTAGTCCTTTTCAGGTACTTCAGGATGTTCTTGACCGCTATCCAGTGTTCCATACCGGGATCACTTTGGTACCTCCCCACAAAACTTATGGCAAGGTTCACATCAGGTCTAGTACACAGCATGGCATACATAATAGAACCTATGGCTGAGGCATAGGGGATGACACTCATCTTTTCTTTATCTTCTGCCGTGGTCGGGGATTGAGCCGTGCTCAATCTCATACCCTTTCTTGGACGGATCCATATTGAACTTCTTCAATATCTTATCAAGGTATGTGCTTTGTGAAAGACCAATGAGGCGTCTCGATCTATCTCTATAGATCATGATGCCTAATATGTAAGCAACTTCTCCAAGGTCCTTCATTGAAAAACTCTTATTCAAGTAGCCCTTTATGCTTTCCACGAATTCTACATCATTTCCCATCAGCAATATATCATCCACATATAATATGAGAAATGCTACAGAGCTCCCACTCACTTTCTTGTAAATACAGGCTTCTCCCCAAGTCTGTATAAACCCAAATGCTTTGATCACATCATTAAAGCGAATATTCCAACTCCGAGATGCTTGCACTAGCCCATAAATTGAGCGCTGGAGCTTGCATACCTTGTTAGCATTAGGATCGACAAAACCTTCCGGCTGGATCATATACAGTTCTTCCTTGAGGAAGCCATTAAGGAATGCCGTTTTGACGTCCATTTGCCATATCTCATAATCATAGAATGCGGAAATTGCTAACATGATTCGGACGGACTTCAGCATCCCTACGGGAGAGAAAGTCTCGTCATAGTCAATCCCTTGAACTTGTCGATAACCTTTAGCGACAAGTCGAGCCTTATAGATGGTCACATTACCATCCGCGTTAGTTTTCTTCTTAAAGATCCATTTATTTTCTATGGCGTGCCGATCATCGGGCAAGTCCACCAAAGTCCATACTTTGTTTTCATACATGGATCCTATCTCGGATTTCATGGCTTCAAGCCATTTGTTGGAATCCGGGCCCGCCATCGCTTCTTCATAGTTCAAAGGTTCACCGTTGTCTAACAACCATGCCAGGGTTGCCGTACCACTCTGGTGCGGAACGTGTCCTTGTGGACCTTTGAAGTTCAGTAGTAACTTGATCTGAAGCTTCATGATCATCATCATTAACTTCCTCCCTAGTCGGTGCAGGCACCACAGGAACATCTTCCTGCGCTGTGCTACTTTCCGGTTCGGAAGGGGTGACTGTCACCTCATCGAGTTCCACTTTCCTCCCACTCACTTCTTTCGAGAGAAACTCTTTCTCCAGAAAGGATCCATTCTTGGCAACAAAGACCTTGCCTTCGGATCTGAGGTAGAAGGTATACCCAATAGTTTCCTTAGGGTATCTTATGAAGCCGCATTTTTCCGATTTGGGTTCGAGCTTTTCAGGTTGAAGTTTCTTGACATAAGCATCGCAACCCCAAACTTTCAGAAATGACAGCTTAGGTTTCTTGCCAAACCAAAGTTCATACGGTGTCGTCTCAACGGATTTAGACAAAGCCCTATTTAAAGTGAATGCGACAGTCTCTAAAGCATAACCCCAAAATGATAGTGGTAAGTCGGTAAGAGACATCATAGATTGCACCATGTCCAACAGAGTATGATTACGATGTTCGGACACACCATTACGCTGAGGTGTTCCGGGCGGTGTCAATTGTGAAACAATTACACATTACCTTAGGTGCATGCCAAATTCATGACTTAAATATTCACCTCCACGATCCGATCGTAAGAACTTTATTTTTCTGTCACATTGATTCTCGACCTCATTCTGAAATTCCTTGAACTTTTCAAAGGTCTCAGACCTGTGTTTCATCAAGTAGACATACCAATATCTACTTAAGTCATCCGTGAGGGTGAGAACATAACGATAGCCTCCGCGAGCTTCAACACTCATTGGACCGCACACATCGGTATGTATGATTTCCAACAAGTTGGTTGCTCGCTCCATTGTTCCGGAGAACGGAGTCTTGGTCATCTTGCCCAAGAGGCATGGTTCACACGTGTCAAATGATTCATAACCAAGTAACTCCAAAATTCCATCTGCATGGAGCTTCTTCATACGTTCGACACCAATATGACCAAGGCGGCAATGCCACAAGTATGTGGGACTGTCATTATCAACCTTACATCTTTTGGCATTCACACCATGAATATGTGTAACATCACGTTCGAGATTCATTAAGAATAAACCATTGACCAGCGGGGCGTGACCATAAAACATTTCTCTCATATAAATAGAACAACCATTATTCTCGGATTTAAATGAGTAGCCATCTCGCATTAAACGAGATCCATATACAATGTTCATGCTCAAAGCTGGTACTAAATAACAATTATTAAGGTTTAAAACTAATCCCGAGGGTAGATGTAGATGTAGAGGTAGCGTGCCGACGGCGATCACATCGACCTTGGAACCATTCCCGACGCGCATCGTCACCTCGTCCTTCGCCAGTCTCCGCTTATTCCACAGCTCCTGCTTTGAGTTACAAATGTGAGCAACTGCACCGGTATCAAATACCCAGGAGCTACTACGAGCGCTGGTAAGGTACACATCAATAACATGTACATCACATATACCTTTGACGTTGCCGGCCTTCTTATCTACTAAGTATTTGGGGCAGTTCCGCTTCCAGTGACCCGTTCCCTTGCAATAAAAGCACTCAGTTTCAGGCTTGGGTCCATTCTTTGGCTTCTACCCGTCAACTGGCTTACCGGGTGCGGCGACTCCTTTGCCGTCCTTCTTGAAGTTCTTATTACCCTTGCCTTTCTTGAACTTAGTGGTTTTATTCAGCATCAACACTTGATGCTCTTTCTTGATCTCCACCTCCACTGATTTCAGCATTGAATACACTTCGGGAATGGACTTCTCTATCCCTTGCATATTGAAGTTTATCACGAAGCTCTTGTAGCTAGGTGGGAGCGACTGAAGGATTCTGTCAACAACCGCTTCGTCTCGAAGATTCATTCCCAACTGTGACAAGCAATTGTGCAACCCAGACAATTTGATTATGTGCTCGCTCACAAAACTATTCTCCTCCATCTTACAACTGTAGAATGCGTCGGAGACGTCATATCTCTCGACTCGGGCATGAGCTTGGAA
The DNA here is from genome assembly GCA_902687465.1 of Secale cereale. Classification (NCBI taxonomy): domain Eukaryota; kingdom Viridiplantae; phylum Streptophyta; class Magnoliopsida; order Poales; family Poaceae; genus Secale; species Secale cereale. The sequence goes on from LR738713.1 coordinate 15,981,860, forward strand.
AACCATTTTCAGCTCTTGGAACATCTCATATGCTCCGTGGTGCTCAAAACACTTTTAGAGCCCCGATTCTAAGCTGTAGAGCATGCCACACTGAACCAGGGAGTAATCATCTAATGCGAGTGCCAAGCGTTCATAACGGCTTGGTTTGCCGGGGCGGGAGTGTCACCTAGCGGTGCTTCAAGGACATATGTTTTCTTGGCAGCTATGAGGATGATCCTCAAGTTACGGACCCAGTCCGTATAGTTGCTACCATCGTCTTTCATCTTGGATGTCTCTAGGAACGCGTTGAAGTTGAGGGTAACATGAGCGTGGGCCATTTGATCTACAAGACATATTATAAAAAAATTAGACTAAGTTCATGAGAATTAAGTTCATCTAAACAATTCAATGAACTCCCACTCAGATAGACATCTCTCTAGTCATCTAAGTGTTACATGATCCGAATCGACTAGGCCGTGTCCGATCATCACGTGAGATGGACTAGTCATCAACGGTGAACATCTTCATGTTGATCATATCTTCTATACGACTCATGTTCGACCTTTCGGTCTTCCGTGTTTCGAGGCCATGTCAGTACATGCTAGGCTCGTCAAGTGAACCCTAAGTGTATTGCGTGTGTAAATCTGGCTTACACCCGTTGTATGCGAACATTAGAGCCTATCACACCCGATCATCACGTGGTGCTTCGGAACAACGAACCTTAGCAACGGTGCACAGTTAGGGGGAACACAATTCTTGAAATTTTAGTGAGAGATCATCTTATTTACTACCGTCGTTCTAAGCAAATAAGATGTAAAAATATGATAAACATCACATGCAATCAAATAGTGACATGATATGGCCAATATCATTTTGCTCCTTTGATCTTCATCTTCGGGGCTTCATGATCATCATCGTCACCGGCATGACACCATGATCTCCATCATCGTGTCTTCATGAAGTCGTCTCGCCAGACATTACTTCTACTACTATGGCTAACATTTAGCAATAAAGTAAAGTAATTACATGGCGTTATTTAGTGACACGCAGGTCATACAATAAATAAGACAACTCCTATGGCTCCGGCCGGTTGTCATACTCATCGACATGCAAGTCGTGATTCCTATTACATGAACATGATCAATCTCATACATCACATATATCATTCATCACATCCTTTTGGCCATATCACATCACACGGCACATGCTGCAAGAACAAGTTAGACGTCCTCTAATTGTTGTTGCAAGTTTTTATGTGGCTGCTATAGGTTTCTAGCAAGAACATTTCTTACCTACGACAAAACCACAACGTGATATGCCAATTTCTATTTACCCTTCATAAGGACCCTTTTCATCGAATTTGATCCGACTAAAGTGGGATAGACTGTCACTCGCTAGCCACCTTATGCAACTAGTGCATGTCAGTCGGTGGAACCTGTCTCACGTAAGCGTACGTGTAAGGTCGGTCCGGGCCGCTTCATCCCACGATGCCGCCGAATCAAGATAAGACTAGTAGCGGCAAGAGAATTGAACAAATCTACGCCCACAACTGCTTTGTGTTCTACTCATGCAAGATACTACGCATAGACCTAGCTCTGATGCCACTGTTGGGGAATGTAGCAGAAATCAAAAAATTTGTACGCTTCACCATGATCAATCTATGGAGTCATCTAGCAACGAGGGAGAGGGGAGTGCATCTACATACCCTTGTAGATCGCGAGCGGGAGCGTTCAAGAGGAAGTGGATGATGGAGTCGTACTCGTCGTGATCCAAATCACCGATGATCCTAGCGCCGAACGAACGGCACCTCCACGTTCAACACACGTACGGAGCAGCGACGTCTCCTCCTTCTTGATCCAGCAAGGGGGGAGGAGAGGTTGATGGAGATCCAGCAGCACGACGACGTGGTGGTGGATGCAGCGGTATTCCAGCAGGGCTTCGCCAAGCAACACTAGAGGAGGAAGGGGTGTCACGGGAGGGAGAGGGAGGCGCCAAGGCATGGGGTGCAGCTGCCCTCCCTCCCCCACCTATATATAGGGGGCCTAGGGGGTGCGCCGGCCCTAGAGATGGGATCTCTAGGGGCGGCGGCCTAGGGGGGGGGCTTGCCCCCCAAGTCATGTGGGCGCCCCCACCCCTAGGGTTCCCAACCCTAGGCGCAGGGGGAAGGCCCAAGGGGGGTGCACCAGACCACTATGGGCCGGTTCCCTTCCCCTTTCAGCCCATGGGGCCCTCCGAGATAGGTGGCCCCACCCGGTGGACCCTAGGGACCCTTCCGGTGGTCCTGGTACAATACCGGTGACCCCCGAAACTCTCCCGGTGGCCAAAACTTGACTTCCTATATATGATTCTTTACCTCCGGACCATTCCGGAACTCCTCGTGATGTCCGGGATCTCATCCAGGACTCCTAACAACATTCGGGTTACCGCATGCATATATCTCTACAACCCTAGCGTCACCGAACATTAAGTGTGTAGACCCTACGGGTTCGGGAGACACGTAGACATGACCGAGACGACTCTCCGGTCAATAACCAACAATGGGATCTGGATACCCATGTTGGTTCCTACATGCTCCTCGATGAATTCAGCGGATGAACCACGATGTCAAGGATTCAATCAATCTTGTATACAATTCCCTTTGTCTATCACTATAGTACTTGCCCGAGATTCGATCGTCGGTATACCGATACCTTGTTCAATCTCGCCATGGCAAGTCTCTTTCCTCATTCTGTAATACATCATCCCGTGACCAACACCTTAGTCACATTGAGCTAATTATGATGATGTCTTACCGAGTGGGCCCAGAGATACCTCTCCGTCATATGGAGTGACAAATCCCAGTCTCGGTTCATGCCAACTCAACAGATACTTTCAGAGATACCCGTTGTGTACCTTTATAGCCACCCTGTTACTTTGTGACGTTTGGCACACCCAAAGTATTCCTACGGTATCCGGGAGTTGCATAACCTCATGGTCTAAAGAAAATATACTTGACATTGGAAAAGCTTTAGCATTACAAACTACACGATCTTGTGCTAGGCTTAGGATTGGGTCTTGTCCATCACATCATTCTCCTGATGATGTGATCCCGTTATCAATGACATCCAATGTCCATGGTCAGGAAACCTTGACCATCTGTCGATCAACGAGCTAGTAACTAGAGGCTTATCAGGGACACGTTGTGGTCTATGTATTCAAACATGTATCACTATTTCCGGATAATACAACTCAAGCATGAATAACAGACAATTATCATGAACAAGTAAATATAATAATAACCATTTTTTATTGCCTCTAGGGCATATTTCCAACAGCTTGTTGGGCCAGGATTCAGGCCCGCAACATGCCCAATTGGCCCACAGGCAGCGGAGTGACAATTAGGCCCGAAAGCCTGTAGTTCAGAGGAGCTCGAGAGGGTGGGCGCGGTAGCGCTTATAAACCACTCTCGAGCTCTCTCAGCTAGCGAGGAGGGACTAAACATCGTAATTGTTTATCTCGCAGGGTTTGGAAAGAGTTTACCGCAATTGTTCCGGGACTGCCAAAGGAGCTGCGATTTACACACCCGAGAGTAAGTACTACTACCTAGTTTCGCACATCTCCCACTGATTCTAGCTAGTTTCATCAAAACAATTTAGCATGCTTGCTTATCAGTTTGATTGTCCTCTATTTCTCGTAAAGTGCTTGTGGCAGGAAGCCGGGAATGATTTTTGTGGGTACGACGTTTGCGACTTCATCTACAACGCGACGGCCTCTAAGTGGGGCTACACTGAAAAAAATATGAAGTGCGTAAGCAAAAATATTCACAATTTTATTTTATTACCATCATTTGTGTTGAGTTCCATTCATATACATTTATTGACCCCCTTTTTCAAATTAGATCTGGCAGAAGTGGGATGAACTCCTACCACATGATCGCATCCGAGCAATTCAAGAGAAATTGGCGGGATTCTTTCTTGACCACGTCATAAATAAAGCCGGAGAATACCATGTGGAATTTGACATTAGATGTTAGGGATTGTAAGAGATCTTATATTGTATATATGTAACTAGTAGCGTCGGATAGATATACGAAAACTTGTTCGACCAATCTCTCACAGAAAGAGAGTTTGACCACTTCTCTCTGTATATGTTCATGACGATCTTGTGTACTTAATGGTTCCTTCATTTGCTTACTAGCTAGCGTGTCGAGTTCTCTCTATGCGTATAGTAGCTAGCATCGACCAAGCACGGAGAAAGAGATGACACTTCTCTCTATTAGCTAGCTAACACAATATGAAACCCCTAAATTTAACCCTCCAAAACCCCCTAACCCCCCCCCCCTTCA
>LR738713.1:15986245-15998766 GCA_902687465.1 Secale cereale
GAACAAAAACCCCAACTACTAAGCTGCTGACGCGTGGATGCCTTTTGGTCCCAGTTGCTGTTACAAACCCGGACTAAAGGCCCTCTTGCTTGGGCTCCCCGCAGCGGCTACATGGAGCACCTTCTGTCCCGGTTCGTAAGCGAACCGGGACTAAAGGTTTTGGGCTTTAGTCCCGACCCTTTAGTCCCGGTTCCAGAACAGGAGCTAATGGGCCTCTGGAACCGGGACAAATGGGCCATTTTCTACTAGAGTTGGTTCATAGCTAGTAGCTAGATGGCGTCTTCTCTCTCTTTGATCTTCAACAATGTTCTCCTCGATGTTCTTGGAGATCTATTTGATGTAATTTTCTTTTGCGGCGTGTTTGTCGAGATGCGATGAATTGTGGATTTATAACCAGATTATCTATGAATATTATTTGAATCTTCTCTGAATTCTTATATGCATGATTTGATATCTTTGTATTTCTCTTCAGATTATTAGCTTGGTTTGGCCAACTAGATTGGTAATTCTTGCAATGGGAGAGGTGCTTAGTTTTGGGTTCAATCTTGCGGTGTCCTTACTCAGTGACAGAAGGGGTAGCGAAGCACATATTGTATTGTAGCCAACAAGGATAAAAAGATGGGGTTTATATCATATTGCTTGAGTTTATCCCTCTACATCATGTCATCTTGCTGAAGGAGTTAATCTATTCTTATGAACTTGTACTCTAGATGCATGCTGGATAGCGGTCGATGTGTGGAGTAATAGTAGTAGATGCAGAATCATTTTGGTCTACTTGTCACGGATGTGATGCCTATATTCATGATCGTTGCCATAGATATTGTCACAAATTTGCGATTTTCTATCAATTGCTCGACAGTAATTTGTTTACCCATCGTATGCTTTATTCAAGAAAGAAGCCTCTCATGAAACCTATGGCCCCGGGGTCTATTTTATATCTATTATTTTCAGAACTCTAAAACCAAAAACTCAAAAATACCTTGCTGCAATTATTTTGTGTTTACTTTATTTTTCTTTTTAATTTAGTTTTAAATCTATCTCTATCAGATCTCACTCTTGTTTGTGACATTGAAGGAACTGACAACCCCTTTTCCGCGTTGTGTGCAAGTGTTTGTTAGTTTGTGCAGGTGCATATATTGGGGACTTGCTTGTACCCCCTACTAGATTGATACCTTGGTTCTCAACTGAGAGAAATACGTATCTCTACTTAGCTGCATCACCCTTTCCTCTTCAAGGAAAAAAATCAACGCAAGCTAAAGAAGTAGCAACGTACGCGCGTGTGTCCGAGGTGTTGGGCTCTAACTGAACTCGTGAGAGGCGTTCACTTACTAAACCCGAGTGTTAGCACTAGCTACGTTACTAAACCCGAGCGAACGATCCCTTGGCTGTTAACTGAACCCGAGCGATTCCTTCGCTACTGCTGCTATAACTAAACCCAATCGATCGATCGTTGATGCTGTTGTTCTCAAGCCGATCGAACCTACTGCCTCTTGATGAACAGTGACCGTGGGGGGATTGGTTGAACGAGTCGAGACGTGATGAGTATAGCCGGTTGGTTGGGGTTGGATGAACAGTTCCCGGTGGGGGTTCGATGAGGACTGTTGGGGAACGTAGCATGCAATTTCAAAACAAATCCTACGCTCACGCAAGATCTATCTAGGAGATGCATAGCAACGAGAGGGGGAGAGTGTGTCTACATACCCTCGTAGACCAAAAGTTGAAGCGTTTAACAACATGGTTGATGTAGTCGAACTTCTTCTCATTCCGACCGATCAAGCACCGAACGTACGGCACCTCCGAGTTCTGCACACATTCAGCTCAATGGCATCCCTCATCCTCTTGATCCAGCAAGGTGTCGAGGAAGTAGATGAGTTCCTTCAGCACGATAGCGTGGTGATGGTGATGGTGATGTGATCCGCGCCGGGCTTCACCTAAGCACTACGAGAATATGACCGGAGGCGTAAACTTTGGAGGGGGGGTGCCGGACACGGCTAACAATTGTTGATGTGTGTTCTATGCGCCCCCTCCCCATGTATATATAGGTTGGAGGGGAGGTGAGGCAGCCAAGGGGGCGCCCCAAGTAGGAGGAATCCTGCTTGGGGTCCTCTCCAATTCTGCCAAACCCCCTCTCCTATGCCTATGCAGAGTAGGAAGGGCAGAGAGGGAAGGGGAATCCTATTCCCTTTTTCCTTTTCTCCTTGCCCTTCCCTTCTCCAATTTGGCCAGCCCATATGGGGGGGGCGCACCAGCCCCTTTGTGGCTGCTGTGTTTCCCCTCTTGGCCCATAAGTCCCATATCTTTTGCCGGGGGGTGCCCGGAACCCCTTCCGGTGACCCGATAAGTACCCGGTGCTTCCCGAAACACTTTGCCATCATTGATATATATATATATATATATATATATATATATATATATATCAATCTTTACCTCTGGACCATTTCGAGACTCCTTGTCATGTCCATGATCTCATCCGAGACTCTGAACAACATTCGGTCACCAAATAACATAACTCATATAATACAATATCGTCATCGAACGTGAATGTTGGGGAACGTAGTATTTAAAAAATTTCCTACGATCACACAAGATCTATCTACTAGATGCATTGCAACGAGAGGGGAGAGTGTGTCTACGTACCCTCGTAGACCGGGAGCGGAAGTGTCAAGTGACGCGGTTGATGTAGTCGAACTTCTTCGCGATCCAACCGATCAAGCACCGAACGTACGGCACCTCCGCGTTCATCACACATTCAGCTTGATGACGTCCCACAAGCTCTTGATCCAGTTGAGCTTCACGGGAGAGTTTCGTCAGCACGACGGTGTGGTGACGGATATGATGTATCTACCGGCGCAGGGCTTCGCCTAAGCACTGCAACGGTATAACCGAGGTGTGTTTCTGTGGAGGGGGGCACCGCACACGGCTAAAACAATTCAACTTGTGTGTCTTTGGGTGCCCCCCTGCCCCCGTATATAAAGGAACAAGGGGGGAGGCCGGCCGGCCCTCTATGGTGCGGCTAGAGAGGCAATCCTACTAGGAATAGGATTGCAATCCTATTCCTAGTAGGAGTCCACCAAGAAGGAGAGGGGGAAGGAAGGAGAGGGAGAGGGAGAGGGAAAGAGGGGCCGCGCCCCCCTCCCCTAGTCCTATTCGGACTGCCCCTAGGGAGGGGGCGTGCCACCTCCTGGCTGCTGCCCTCTCTCTCCCCTATGGCCCACCAGGGCCCATCATTCCCCCGGGGGGTTCCGGTAACCCCCCCGGCACTCCGGTAAATTCCGAAACTTTCCAGAACACTTCCGGTGTCCGAATATAGTCGTCCAATATATCAATCTTTATGTCTCGGACATTCCGAGACTCCTCGTCATGTCCATGATCTCATCCGGGACTCCGAACTACCTTCAGTACATCAAAACTCATAAACTCATAATACCGATCGTCATCAAACGTTAAGCGTGCAGACCCTACGGGTTCGAGAACTATGTAGACATGACCGAGACTCATCTACGGTCAATAACCAATAGCGGAACCTGGATGCTCATATTGGCTCCTACATATTCTACGAAGATCTTTATCGGTCAAACCGCATAACAACATACGTTGTTCCTTTTGTCGTCGGTATGTTACTTGCCCGAGATTCGATCGTCGGTATCTCTATACCTAGTTCAATCTCGTTATCGGCAAGTCTCTTTACTCGTTCCGTAATACATCATCTCGTGACTAACTCATTAGTCTTTTGCTTGCAAGGCTTATTATGATGTGTGTTACCGAGAGGGCCCAGAGATACCTCTCCGACACTCGGAGTGACAAATCCTAGTCTTGATCTATGCCAACACCACGAATACTTTCGGAGACACCTGTAGAGCATCTTTATGATCACCCAGTTACGTTGTGACATTTGATAGCACACAAGGTGTTCTTACGGTATTCGGGAGTTGCATAATCTCATAGTCATAGGAACATGTATAAGTCATGAAGAAAGCAATAGCAGTAAAACTAAACGATCATAGTGCTATGCTAACGGATGGGTCTAGTCCATCACATCATTCTCCTAATGATGTGATCCCGCTGATCAAATGACAACTCATGTCTATGGCTAGGAAACATAGCCATCTTTGATCAATGAGCTAGTCTAGTAGAGGCATACTAGGGACATACTATTTTGTCTATGTATTCACACATGTATCAAGTTTCCGGTTAATACAATTCTAGCATGAATAAAAGACATTTATCATGATATAAGGAAATACAAATAACATCTTTATTATTGCCTCTAGGGCATATTTCCTTCAGTCTCCCACTTGAACTAGAGTCAATAATCTAGATAACAAAGTGATGATCCTCACACCCATGGAGTCCTGGTGCTGATCATGTTTTGCCTGTGGAAGAGGCTTAGTCAACGGGTCTGCAACATTCAGATCCGTATGTATCTTGCAAATCTCTATGTCTCCCTCCTTGACTAGATCGCGGTTGGAATTGAAGCGCCTTTTGATGTGCTTTGTTCTCTTGTGAAACCTGGATTCCTTCGCCAAGGCTATTGCTCCAGTGTTGTCACAAAAGATTTTCATTGGACCCGATGCACTAGGTATTACACCTAGATCGGATATGAACTCCTTCATCCAGACTCCTTCATTTGCTGCTTCCGAAGCAGTTATGTATTCCGCTTCACACGTAGATCCCGCCACGACGCTCTGCTTGGAACTGCACCAACTGACAGCTCCACCGTTCAATAAAAATACATATCCTGTTTGTGACTTAGAGTCATCCGGATCAGTGTCAAAGCTAGAATCGACGTAACCGTTTACGACGAGCTCTTTGTCACCTCCATATACAAGAAACATATCCTTTGTCCTTTTCAGGTATTTCAGGATGTTCTTGACCGCTGTCCAGTGATCCACTCCTGGATTACTTTGGTACCTCCCTGCTAAACTTATAGCAAGGCACACATCAGGTCTGGTACACAGCATTGCATACATGATAGATCCTATGGCTGAGGCATAGAGAATGACTTTCATTTTCTCTCTATCTTCTGCAGTGGTCGGGCATTGAGTCTTACTCAACTTCACACCTTGTAACACAGGCAAGAACCCTTTCTTTGACTGATCCATTTTAAACTTCTTCAAAACTTTATCAAGGTATGTGCTTTGTGAAAGTCCAATTAAGCGTCTTGATCTATCTCTATAGATTTTGATGCCTAATATATAAGCAGCTTCACCAAGGTCTTTCATTGAAAAACTCTTATTCAAGTATCCTTTTATGCTATCCAGAAATTATATATCATTTCCAATCAACAATATGTCATCCACATATAATATTAGAAATGCTACAGAGCTCCCACTCACTTTCTTGTAAATACAGGCTTCTCCAACAGTCTGTATAAATCCATATGCTTTGATTACCTCATCAAAGCGTATATTCCAACTCCGAGATGCTTGCACCAGTCCATAGATGGATTGCTGGAGCTTGCATACTTTGTTAGCACCTTTTGGATCGACAAAACCTTCTGGTTGCATCATATACAACTCTTCTTTGAGATATCCATTTAGGAATGCAGTTTTGACATCCATTTGCCAGATTTCATAATCATAAAATGCACCAATTGCTAACATGATTCGGACAGACTTAAGCATCGCTACAGGTGAGAAAGTCTCATCGTAGTCAACTCCTTGAACTTGTCGAAACCCTTTCGCAACAAGTCGAGCTTTGTAAACAGTAACATTTCCGTCTGCGTCGGTCTTCCTCTTGAAGATCCATTTATTTTCGATGGCTTGCCGATCATCGGGCAAGTTAACCAAAGTCCACACTTTGTTCTCATACATGGGTCCCATCTCAGATTTCATGGCCTCAAGCCATTTTGCGGAATCTGGGCTCATCATCGCCTCCTCATAGTTCGTAGGTTCAACATGGTCTAGTAACATGACTTCCAGAACTGGGTTGCCATACCACTCTGGTGCGGAACGTACTCTGGTTGATCTACGACGTTCAGCAGAAACTTGATCTGAAGTTTCATGATCATCATCATTAGCTTCCTCACTGATTGGTGTAGGAATCACTGGAACAATTTTCTGTGATGTACTACTTTCCAATTCAGGAGAAGATACAATTACCTCATCAAGTTCTACTTTCCTCCCACTCACTTCTTTCGAGAAAAACTCCTTCTCTAGAAAGGATCCATTCTTAGCAATGAATATCTTGCCTTCGGATCTGTGATAGAAGGTGTACCCAACAGTCTCTTTTGGGTATCCTATGAAGACACATTTCTCCGATTTGGGTTCGAGCTTATCAGGTTGAAGCTTTTTCACATAAGCATCGCAACCCCAAACTTTAAGAAACGACTACTTTGGTTTCTTGCCAAACCATAGTTCATAAGGTGTCGTCTCAACGGATTTAGATGGTGCCCTATTTAACGTGAATGCAGCTGTCTCTAAAGCATAACCCCAAAACGATAGTGGTAAATCGGTAAGAGACATCATAGATCGCACCATATCCAATAAAGTACGGTTACGACGTTCGGACACACCATTACGCTGTGGTGTCCCGGGTGGCGTGAGTTGTGAAACTATTCCACATTGTTTCAAATGAAGACCAAACTCGTAACTCAAATATTCTCCTCCACGATCAGATCGTAGAAACTTTATTTTCTTGTTACGATGATTCTTTACTTCACTCTGAAATTCTTTGAACTTTTCAAATGTTTCAGACTTGTGCTTCATTAAGTAGATATACCCATATCTGCTTAAATCATCAGTGAAGGTCAGAAAATAACGATACCCGCCGCGAGCTTCAACACTCATTGGCCCACATACATTAGTATGTATGATTTCCAACAAATCTGTTGCTCGCTCCATAGTTCCGGAGAACGGAGTTTTAGTCATCTTGCCCATGAGGGTTGGTTCGCAAGCACCAAGTGACTCATAATCAAGTGATTCCAAAAGTCCATCACTATGGAGTTTCTTCATGCTCTTTACACCAATATGACCTAAACGTCAGTGCCACAAATAAGTTGCACTATCATTATTAACCTTGCATCTTTTGGCTTCAATATTATGAATATGTGTATCACTACAATCGAGATCCAATAAGAATAGACCACTCTTCAAGGGTGCATGACCATAAAAGATATTATTCATAAAAATAGAACAACCATTATTCTCTGATTTAAATGAATAACCGTCTCGCAACAAACAAGATCCATATATAATGTTCATGCTCAACACTGGCACCAAATAACAATTATTTAGGTCTAAAACTAATCCCGAAGGTAGATGTAGAGGTAGCGTGCCGACGGCGATCACATCAACTTTGGAACCATTTCCCACGCGCATCGTCACCTCGTCCTTAGCCAATCTTCGTTTAATCCGTAGTCCCTGTTTCGAGTTACAAATATTAGCAACCGAACCGGTATCAAATACCCAGGTACTACTACGAGCATTAGTAAGGTACACATCAATAACATGTATATCACATATACCTTTGTTCACCTTGCTATCCTTCTTATCCGCCAAATACTTGGGGCAGTTCCGCTTCCAGTGTCCAGTCCCTTTGCAGTAGAAGCACTCAGTTTCAGGCTTGGCTCTAGACTTGGGTTTCTTCGCGGGAGTAGCAACTGTCTTGATATTCTTCTTGAAGTTCCCCTTCTTTCCCTTGCCCTTTTTCTTGAAACTAGTGGTCTTATTAACCATCAACACTTGATGCTCCTTTTTGATTTCTACCTCCGCAGCCTTGAGCATAGCGAAGAGCTCGGGAATTCTCTTTTGCATCCCTTGCATATTATAGTTCATCACGAAGCCTTTATAGCTTGGTGGCACTGATTGAAGAACTCTATCAATAACACTATCCTCGTCAACTTTGCAACCAAGTTGAGTCATATGATTGTAGTACCCAGACATTCTGAGCAAGTGTTCACTAATAGAACTATTCTCCTCCATCTTGCAGTTGTAGAACTTATTGGAAATATCATATTTCTCAATCCGGGCATTTGCTTGAAATATTAACTTCAACTCTTGGAACATCTCATATGGTCCATGACGTTCAAAATGTCGTTGAAGTCCCGGTTCTAAGCCGTAAAGCATGGCACACTGAACTATCGTGTAGTCATCAGACCGCGTCTGCCAGACGTTCAAAGTGTCTACATTAGCGGGAGGGGGCTTGTCACCTAGCGGTGCTTCAAGGACATAATTCTTCTGTGCAGCAATGAGGATAATCCTCAAGTTACGGACCCAGTCCGTGTAATTGCTACCATCATCTTTCAACTTAGCTTTCTCTAGGAATGCATTAAAATTCAAAGGAACGGTAGCACCGGCCATTGATCTACAACAACATAGATATGCAAAAACTATCAGGACTAAGTTCATGATAAATTAAAGTTCAATTTAATCATATTACTTAAAGAACTCCCACTTAGATAGACATCCCTCCGGTCATCTAAATGATCACGTGATCCAAATCAACTAAACCATGTCCGATCATCATGTGAGATGGAGTAGTTTCAACGGTGAACATCTTATGTTGATCATATCTACTATATGATTCACGCTCGACCTTTCGGTCTCCAGTGTTCCGAGGCCATATCTGCATATGCTAGGCTCGTCAAGTTTAACCCGAGTATTCTGCGTGTGCAAAACTGGCTTACACCCATTGTATTTGAACGTAGAGCTTATCACACCCGATCATCACGTGGTGTCTCGGCACGACGAACTTTCGCAACGGTGCATACTCAGGGAGAACACTTATACCTTGAAATTTAGTAAGGGATCATCTTATAATGCTACCGTCGTTCTAAGCAAAATAAGAAGCATAATAAGATAAACATCACATGCAATCAAAATATGTGACATGATATGGCCATCATCATCTTGTGCTTTTTATCTCCATCTCCAAAGCATCGTCATGATCACCTTCGTCACCGGCGCGACACCTTGATATCCATCGTAGCATCGTTGTCGTCTCGCCAACTATAGCTTCTACGACTATCGCTACCGCTTAGTGATAAAGTAAAGCAATTACATGGCGATTGCATTTCATACAATAAAGCGACAACCATATGGCTCCTGCCAGTTGCCGATAACTTTACAAAACATGATCATCTCATACAAAACCGTATATCTCATCATGTCTTGACCATATCACATCACAACATGCCCTGCAAAAACAAGTTAGACGTCCTCTACTTTGTTGTTGCAAGTTTTACGTGGCTGCTACGGGCTTAGCAAGAACTGTTCTTACCTACGCATACAAAAACCACAACGATGTTTCGTCAAGTATGTGCTGTTTTAACCTTCACAAGAACCGGGCGTAGCCACACTTGATTCAGCTAAAGTGAGAGAGACAGACACCCGCCAGTCACCTTTAAGCAATGAGTGCTCATAACGGTGAAACCAGTCTCGCGTAAGCGTACGCGTAATGTCGGTCCGGGCCGCTTCATCTCACAATACCGCCGAAGCAAAGTATGACATGCTGGTAAGCAGTATGACTAGTATCGCCCACAACTCATTCTGTTCTACTCGTGCATATGATCTACGCATAGACCTGGCTCATGATGCCACTGTTGGGGAACGTAGTATTTTAAAATTTTCCTACGATCACGCAAGATCTATCTACTAGATGCATAGCAACGAGAGGGGAGAGTGTGTCTACGTACCCTCGTAGACCGGGAGCGGAAGCGTCAAGTGACGCGGTTGATGTAGTCGAACTTCTTCGCGATCCAACCGATCAAGCACCGAACGAACGGTACCTCCGCGTTCATCACACGTTCAGCTTGATGACGTCCCACAAGCTCTTGATCTAGTTGAGCTTCACGGGAGACTTTCGTCAGCACGACGGCGTGGTGACGGATATGATGTATCTATCGGCGCAGGGCTTCGCCTAAGCACTGCAACGATATGACCGAGGTGTGTTTCTGTGGAGGGGGGCACCGCACACGGCTAAAACAATTCAACTTGTGTGTCTTTGGGTGCCCCCTGCCCCCGTATATAAAGGAGCAAGGGGGGAGGCTGGCCGGCCCTCTATGGTGCGACTAGAGAGGCAATCCTACTAGGAATAGGATTGCAATCCTATTCCTAGAAGGAGTCCACCAAGAAGGAGAGGGGGGAGGAAGGAGAGGGAGAGGGAGAGGGAAAGAGGGGCCGCGCCCCCCTCCCCTATTCGGACTGCCCCTAGGGAGGGGGCGCGCCACCTCCTGGCTGCTGCCCTCTCTCTCCCCTATGGCCCACCAGGGCCCATCATTCCCCCGGGGGGTTCCGGTAACCCCCCCGGCACTTCGGTAAATTCCGAAACTTTCCAGAACACTTCCGGTGTCCGAATATAGTCGTCCAATATATCAATCTTTACGTCTCGGACATTCCGAGACTCCTCGTCATGTCCGTGATCTCATCCGGGACTCCGAACTACCTTCGGTACATCAAAACTCATAAACTCATAATATCGATCGTCATCAAACGTTAAGCGTGCGGACCCTACGGGTTCGAGAACTATGTAGACATGACCGAGACTCATCTCCAGTCAATAACCAATAGCGGAACCTGGATGCTTATATTGGCTCCTACATATTCTACGAAGATCTTTATCGGTCAAACCGCTTAACAACATACGTTGTTCCTTTTGTCATCGGTATGTTACTTGCCCGAGATTCGATCGTCGGTATCTCTATACCTAGTTCAATCTCGTTATCGGCAAGTCTCTTTACTCGTTCCGTAATACATCATCTCATGACTAACTCATTAGTCTTTTGCTTGCAAGGCTTATTATGATGTGTGTTAACGAGAGGGCCCAGAGATACCTCTCCGACACTCGGAGTGACAAATCCTAGTCTTGATCTATGCCAACACCACGAATACTTTCGGAGACACCTGTAGAGCATATTTATGATCAACCAGTTACATTGTGATGTTTGATAGCACACAAGGTGTTCCTACGGTATTCGGGAGTTGCATAATCTCATAGTCATAGGAACATGTATAAGTCATGAAGAAAGCAATAGCAGTAAAACTAAACGATCATAGTGCTATGCTAACGGATGGGTCTAGTCCATCACATCATTCTCCTACTGAAGTGATCCCGTTGATCAAATGACAACTCATGTCTATGGCTAGGAAACATAGCCATCTTTGATCAATGAGCTAGTCTAGTAGAGGCATACTAGGGACATACTATTTTGTCTATGTATTCACACATGTATCAAGTTTCCGGTTAATACAATTCTAGCATGAATAAAAGACATTTATCGTGATATAAGGAAATACAAATAACATCTTTATTATCGCCTCTGGCGTATTTCCTTCAGTTAAGTGTGTGGACCCTACGGGTTCGAGAACTATGTAGACATGACCGAGACACCTCTCCAGTCAATAACCAATAGCAGAATTTGGATTCTCATATTGGCTCCCACATATTCTACGAAGATCTTTATCGGTCGAACCGTTATGACAACATACGTTATTCCCTTTGTCCATCGGTATGTTACTTGCCCGAGATTTGATCGTCGGTATCTTCATACCTAGTTCAATCTCATTACCGACAAGTCTCTTTACTCGTTCGGTAATACATCATTCCACAACTAACTCATTAGTCACTTTGCTTGCAAAGCTTCTTATGATGTGTATTACCGAGAGGGCCCAGAGATACCTCTCCGATACTCGGAGTGACAAATCCTAATCTCAATCGATGCTAACTCAACAAACACCTTTGGAGATACCTGTAGAGCATCTTTATAATCACCCAGTTACGTTGTGACATTTGATAGAACACAAGGCATTCCTCCGGTATCCGGGAGTTGCATAATCTCATAGTCGAAGGAATATGTATTTGACATCAAGAAAGCTAAAAGCAATAAAAATGAACGATCAATATGCTATGCTAACGGATGGGTCTTGTCCATCACATCATTATCTTAATGATGTGATCCCATTCATCAAATGACAAGACATGTCTATGGTTAGGAAACTTAACCATCTTTAATTAACGAGCTAGTCTAGTAGAGACTTACAAGGGACACGGTGTTTTGTCTATGTATCCACACATGTATCAAGTTTCCGGTTAATACAATTCTAGCATGAATAATAAACATTTATCATGATATAAGGAAATATAAAATAACAACTTTACTATTGCCTCTACGACATATTTCCTTCAGTCTCCCACTTGCACTAGAGTCAATAATCTAGTTCACATCGCCATGTGATTTTACACCGATAGTTCACATCGTCATGTGATTAACACCCAGAGTTTGCATCGCCATGTGACCAACACCTGATACGTCCAAAACGTATCTATAATTTCTGCTTGCTCCATGCCTCTTTTGGGTGATATTGCTATGTTATTTATACACTTCCATACACTTTTGATCATATTTGGACTAACCTATTAACTCAGTGCACCCTAGTGCCAGTTTCTGTTTTCGGCTGTATTTGTATTTCAGGTTTTCACATTACGAGAACTGCCAGGAAAAATCCAGAAAAATTATATAAAAAATCAGCATTCCAGAAACTACCGTGCGCCCGAAGGACAGCCGGGGGGGGGGGAGGGGCACC
>LR738713.1:15998893-16031600 GCA_902687465.1 Secale cereale
GGGGGGGGGGCGCCTGGGCCCCCCGAGGCTCCTCCGATGCCCCCCTTCGGCATATATTTAAAGCGTCTCCAGAAACCCTCGAGACAGGAACTCTTTTCGCAATCTCATCTCTGTTCTGCCGCCGCCGCCGCTTCCAAGATCGGGAGCACCAGGAGAACCCTTCCCGGCACCCTGCCGGAGGGGAGGGTCACCACCGGGAGCCTCTCCACCACCATGGACGCCTCCCGGATGAGTTGTGAGTAGTCTCCCTTGGACCATGAGTCCATGACCAGTAGCTATGTGATGTTCTCCTCCCGTTCTTGTGCTTCACTAATTAGTCCTCGTGAGCTGCCCTACATGATCGAGGCACATATGTAATCCTTATGCTGTTGCTATGATGAGTTTGCTGGGATCCGATGGATTATGAGATTATGTTCAGATTGTGCTTGAGTAATATATTTGATCTACCTCTTTTATATTTATGTTCGTAAGTAATTCTTGCATGTTCTCCGTTGTTATTTATTGCTTTGGCCAAGTAGTAGGTAGTGACTCCAAGAGGGAACGTTATGCTTGATTGTGGGTTCATGCCCCTCGATGACTAGTTTGAGTGACAGAAACATGAGTCTAGGGGGTGTGCTGTTGCCACACGGGGGAAAACAACAGTGCTTGTGCCCGCGGGTGCAAGGATTGTTTACTTTACGCACAGTTCTTTTAATGCAGTTGTCTGTTGCATTGAGTTTACACTATGGGTGGGACTCGCAACTTAATACCAGCGAGATGTTCTGGATAGATATCTCAAGGTGGATGATTAGTAGTAGATATTGATGGATTTCGGTCTACTTACTTTGGCGTACTGCCCATGCTTTGAACCTCAACCTTTCTTGCAATGTAGTCATCATTGGTTTGCGCACATGGTCCTGTCAATTGCCCAGCTGTAATTTGTTTACCTCACATAGCTGTTTTATCGTCTTTTGGGAGAGAGACATCACTAGTGAACATCATGAGACTCCGGTCCATATTACCATCATTGATCACATCCGCTATTTACTTTTCGCTATTATTTACTATTGCAAATTATATCTATAACTACTATCACTTGCGTTTGATCCTTTGTAAACGATAAGGCCGGAGGGATTGACAACCTCTCTGTACTCGTTGGGAGCAAAGTTATTTGTATCTGTGTGCAGGTCCATGTTGATTGCTAATATCTGGCGCCGTAGCAGTTGACACCTTCTTGTTGAACCTAGGAGTCTCTGGGGATTCGATCCTTGGTATCTTTGCCAAGGGAAAAACTTCCGCAACACTACATCTCACACCTTCCACTTGGGGTAACCAACGAGGGGCGAGAAGCCTAGCAAGAGTTTTTCTGGCGCCGTTGCCGGGGACTCCACTCTTCAGGATAGGGGAGTTGCACGCTATCTTTTACCTTTGCTTTTTAGTCTTGTTAGTTTACCTTTCAGTTTTGCTTTTAGTATCTTTTATCGAAAATCACAAAAATAGTTATCTTGCTTGCTTGCTACTATGGGTTCCACCGAGAACACCAAGTTGTGTGACTTCACTAGTCACAACAACGATGACTTTATTAGCACACCTATCACTACACCTGCCACTTCAGCACCTTCATATGAAATTAAACTTGCTTTACTAAACTTAGTCATGAAAGATCAATTCTCCGGTGCTGGAGATGATGCTGCTTTACACTTAAACAACTTTGTTGAACTTTGTGATTTGCAAAAGTACCAAGAAATAGATGGTAATATTGTTAAGCTTAAGCTTTTTAATTTCTCCTTGAGAGGAGGAGCTAAAATTTGGTTTCAGTCTCTGCCTAGAAATATCATAGATTCATGGGACAAGTGCTAAGATGCTTTTATTTGGAAATACTATCCACCTGCTAAGATTATC
The DNA here is from genome assembly GCA_902687465.1 of Secale cereale. NCBI lineage: Eukaryota > Viridiplantae > Streptophyta > Magnoliopsida > Poales > Poaceae > Secale > Secale cereale. Next base: position 16,000,775 of record LR738713.1, read on the forward strand.
CAACTGAGAAGTAACATAATGAATTTTAAACAATTGGATAATGGACACGTTGCCCAAGCTTGGGAACGTATGAAATCTCTTATCAAGAACTGCCCTACTCATGGTTTGACTACTTGGATGGTTATCCAAACTTTTTATGCAGGCTTGAACTTTACCTCGCGGAACTTGTTAGATTCGGCCGCGGGAGGAACTTTTATGTCAACTACACTTGGTGCTGCCACAAGGCTTCTCGATGAGATGATGACCAACTATTCCCAATGGCACACCGAACGCGCTCCAACAGGTAGGAAGGTAAACTCTGTAGAGGAGATTTCCTCCTTAAATGAAAAAGTTGACTTGATCATGTCTCTACTTTCGAAGCAATCTTCTGTTGATCCTCGTGATGTTCCTTTAAATTCTTTGATTGGTCAAGAACAAGTAGATGTGAATTTTATCTCTAGAAACAATTTTAACAACAATGCTTATACGAGTAATTTTGGTAGCAATCCTAGACCGTTCCCCTCTAATTCTTATGGGAACAACAATGCTTATCCTAGCACCAAGAACTCCACTACTGAACTAGAGATTATGCTTAAAGACTTCATCACTACCCAAAAGGCCTTTAATAAGAGTGTAGAAGAAAAACTACATAAACTAGATGATCTCTCTTTTAAGGTAGACCATTTAGCCAATCAGATAGAATTGCTTAAAATTAAAACTTCTCCTCTTGAGGAGAGGAAGGTCACTCCTATGAACGCTATTCCAGTGCAAATTAATGAAAACATTAGGATGATGGCTAAACTTAAAGAAAGATGGGCTCGAGAAAGGGAGGAAGAAGATAGAATTAAGAGCCTTCCTACCCACCACACTGTTGCTACTATCCAAGTTGTTGAGGATATCCAAACTCTTAGCACCCAACGTACTCCTGGTCCCATTGGACCTATTAATGGTGATGCTATGACTATAGAAACTACCAAACAAGTGAACCTAAAGGACACCACTACCACTTTACTTGATGCTAGTGATCTTGATTTTGATAATTGCACTCTTACCGAAGTTATTGATTTCCTTCACAAGATGTCTAGAGATCCCCGCACTAGCACGCTTAATCTTGCCTTCACAGAGCATATCACTAATGCTCTCATCAAAGCTAGGGAGGAGAAACTTAGAGTAGAAGCCTCCATACCTAGAGAGTTAGAAGATGGTTGGGATCCTATGATTAAAATTAAGATAAACAACTTCTCTTGCTATGCTTTATGTGATATTGTAGCTAGTACCTCCATTATGCCCAAAAGACTATATGATATGCTTAAATTGAAACCTTTTGATTCTTGTTCTTTTGGTGTTCGTCTCGTTGATTCTTCCATAAAGAAACCTTTGGGGAGGATCGACGATGTTCTTATCGTTGTCAATGATAATTATGTTCCCGTTGATTTCACTATTATGGATATTGAATGTGATCCTTCTTGTCCAATTATTTTGGGACGTCCCTTTTTACGCACCGTTGGTGCTATCATTGACATGAAAGAGGGTAATATAAAATTTCAGTTTCCTCTCAAGAAAGGGATGGAACACTTCCCTCGAAAGAAGATCAAGTTACCTTTTGAGTCCGTTGTACGGGCTAGCTATTCTTTTACTCTTGATAAAACTTGATCTATATGCATTATGCCTAGCTTAAAGGCATAAAAGAAAGCGCTCTTGGGAGGCAGCCCAATGAATAAATTTATTTTGCTTTTTTTGTGTCTTGATGTTGTCTACTGCTGTAGCATCATCATTGTATCTTTACTTTTCAATTTTGTGCCAAGTATAGCCTCTGATTGCTAGAAAGTTCAAAAGTTGTGAGGTGCTGTCCAGGAAACAGATTCTGTCCTTGGATAGAAAAATTCGTATAAAATCACAAGATCATCTTTTTGGTCTGAATTTTTTCGACAGCGTGCTCTATATAATTGTCTTTCGTGCGTCTGTTCTGATATTTTTGATTAGAGTTGCAGAAGTGCCACGAACAAATCATTTACTACCTGCTGTTCTGTTTTTCACAGATTCTGTCCTGTTTTGCCTTTCCTTCATTTTGCAAATCTAGAGCTTGCTTTTTCTTTGCAAAAACCTTTTGGCAATCTTGAGAAACAGTAGAACTTCAAGAATATCTTTATTTCCAGCAAGGTACAATTATTTTATTATGGGTACTAACCTCGCTAATCAGATTATGACGAGTTATGTATGAAGGGAGTTTTCAAGTGTGCGAGGAAGATGATAAAAAGATTCAGGAGTGTCAAGCGCTCAAGCTTGGGGATGCCCCCGTGCACCCCCAAGAAATATTCAAGGAGACTTAAGCGTCTAAGCTTGGGGATGCCCCCATGCATCCCCTTCTCCATCAACATTATCAGTTCGTCTTTCGTTCCACTATATTTTAATCACTTCATGTGTTATGTGCTATGCTTGGAGCGTCTTGTTTTTAGTTTTCTTTAGCTTTTCATAACGAGTCGGAACTCAGCTTTCTTTATGTGGGAGAGAAACACGCTCCACTTCTACCTAGAACATAACATAGAATTTTCATGTCTATCTTTGCTGTGTGTGTTCTTTGTCTTTTAATAGCTACTATCATGTTCAGCTCTTAGCTTTCATGCTTATCTTTTCAAAGAGCTTTTGTTTAGTTGGTTGCTTGAACTCTCTTTAATTACCATGCTCACCTTATAAAGAGAGTTTGCTTCCGTTGCATTGGTTGATATGTCTATGATAAAGATGCTACGTGCATAATGGCACTTAGTAGTTCAGGTTTTCTTATGGTTAATCTCAAATAGCTGGGAGGTTCCCAATGTGTTATTGGAGTACCAACATGATTTGTTTGCCTATGATGTGGTATGGTTTAGTAATATCTTCCTTTGAGAATTTATTTTGATTGACTTGGCGTATGCTCACGCATATTTAAGACTGTAAAGAAAGTCTGTCAAGCCTTGATGATCTTTTGTTTTTCTGAGTAGCGATATAACTTCCATGCCTGATTCAATGTTGCTTTCTCGCTCTGCATGATTATGACCGTCATTGCTCTCTTAGTTGGTCGCTCCCAGTCTTTTGCTAACCTTCGCCTGTACTAAGCGGACTGACTGCTTGTGCATCCACATTCCTTTAATCCAGTTATGCCATATGAGTCCACCATACCTTCCTACATGGTATTTACCTGCCATTCCTAACGGGGACTTGCATGTGCCATCTCGAAATTATTCAAAGAAAAGCATTCCTACTTTGTGCCTCTGTTGTAAGTCCATGAGGAAGTAGTAGTTAATTCATGATCTTTTTAAGTTGGACAAGCTTCACCCCGGGATTGCATGTATAATGTGCAAACCCATAACACGAGAAGGAACTGGCATTGAGTGCGCCCGGCTCAAAAAGATAATATAACAAACAAACCCTCCTTCACGCTTTGTTCATGAGAAATCAGAAAACTTTGGCAGTGATAAACAAAGGAGATTAAGAGGATGTGATCGTCCTCATTCGGGAGCCGTTCCTCGAAACTTGTCCATCTCGAAAAGTGATTGAGTTGTCTGCTAGCATTCGTTGACAAAACATGCATGATCTAAGAAAGAAAAAATAATTATTACCTCTGTTTTAAAACCAAGAGCTCTGGTACATGTTTTGTCTTTGTTTCCGACTACGGGTTTTCAACCTTGCCAACAAAAGCCACGGTTCGAGAGTCTCCACCTTCTTTTAAACGCACCAACTACTGAGAGCATGATTGTCATTCTGAGTGTAATGTGCATTGTCCCAAAGTAGCATTGTCTTTTGCATGATTATGATATCGTTATTTTGAAATCATTGTATCTAGTCATCACTTAAACCTTGGAGGTGCCCCTGCATTTATGTTTTGCTTCACTAAAGGGGGCAAGCTAGATATCACTTTATCATATTTGCACATCATGTTCATTACAAATCTATTTGATGTTTCAATATCATATTGTAAAACTTTCAGTTCTTTGTGATTTTCTCATGAGGCAACTTAATTACTATAGATTCATTGTCTCAGTAAGCTTTTGTCATATGACTATGAAAAAGTCCTATATGGTTAATAGCATGTCACCACAGAAATTATTCTTGTTATCATTTACCTACTCGAGGACGAGGAGGAATTAAGCTTGGGGATGTTCATACGTCCAAAACGTATCTATAATTCCTGCTTGCTCCATGCCTCTTTTGGGTGATATTGCTATGTTATTTATACACTTCCATACACTTTTGATCATATTTGGACTAACCTATTAACTCAGTGCACCCCAGTGCCAGTTTCTGTTTTCGGCTGTTTTTGTATTTCAGGTTTTCACATTACGAGAACTGCCAGGAAAAATCCAGAAAAATTATATAAAAAATGACAGCCGGGGGGAGGGGGGCCACCAGGGCTCCAGGCGCCCTGGCGGCGCCCCCCCCCTGGGCCGCGCCGGGGGGGCGCCTGGGCCCCCCGAGGCTCCTCCGATGCCCCCCTTCGGCATATATTTAAAGCGTCTCCCGAAACCCTCGAGACAGGAACTCTTTTCGCGATCTCATCTCTGTTCCGCCGCCGCCGCCGCTTCCAAGATTGGGAGCACCAGGAGAACCCTTCCCGGCACCCTGCCGGAGGGGAGGGTCACCACCGGGAGCCTCTCCACCACCATGGACGCCTCCCGGATGAGTTGTGAGTAGTCTCCCTTGGACCATGAGTCCATGACCAGTAGCTATGTGATGTTCTCCTCCAGTTCTTGTGCTTCACTAATTAGTCCTCGTGAGCTGCCCTACATGATCGAGGCACATATGTAATCCTTATGTTGTTGCTATGATGAGTTTGCTGGGATCCGATGGATTATGATATTATGTTCAGACTGTGCTTGAGTAATATATTTGATCTGCCTCTTTTATATTTATGTTCGTAAGTAATTCTTGCATGTTCTCTGTTGTTATTTATTGCTTTGGCCAAGTAGTAGTAGTGACTCCAAGAGGGAACGTTATGCTTGATTGTGGGTTCATGCCCCTCGATGACTAGTTTGAGTGACAGAAACATGAGTCTAGGGGATGTGCTGTTGCCACAAGGGGGAAAACAACGGTGCTTGTGCCCGCGGGTGCAAGGATTGTTTACTTTACGCAAAGTTCTTTTAATGCAGTTGTCTGTTGCATTGAGTTTACACTATGGGTGGGACTCGCAACTTAATACCAGCGAGATGTTCTAGATAGATATCTCAAGGTGGATGATTAGTAGTAGATATTGATGGATTTCGGTCTACTTACTTTGGCGTACCGCCCATGCTTTGAACCTCAACCTTTCTTGCAATGTAGTCAGCATTGGTTTGCGCACATGGTCCTGTCAATTGCCCAGCTGTAATTCGTTTACCTCACATAGCTATTTTATCGTCTTTTGGGAGAGAGACATCACTAGTGAACATCATGAGACTCCGGTCCATATTACCATCATTGATCACATCCGCTATTTACTTTTCGCTATTATTTACTATTGCAAATTATATCTATCACTTGCGTTTGATCCTTTGTAAACGACAAGGCCGGAGGGATTGACAACCTCTCTGTACTCGTTGGGAGCAAAGTTATTTGTATCTGTGTGCAGGTCCACGTTGATTGCTAATATCTGGCGCCGTAGCAGTTGACACCTTCTTGTTGAACCTAGGAGTCTCTGGGGATTCGATCCTTGGTATCTTTGCCAAGGGAAAAACTTCCGCAACACTACATCTCACACCTTCCACTTGGGGTAACCAACGAGGGGCGAGAAGCCTAGCAACACCCAAAGGGTTTACTAGAGTCAATAATCTAGTTCACATCGCCATGTTATTAATACCCAAAGAGTACTAAGGTGTGATCATGTTTTGCTTTGTGAGAGAAGTTTAGTCAAGGGGTCTGTCACATTCAGATCCGTATGTATTTTGCAAATTTCTATGTCCACAATGCTCTGCATGGAGCTACTCTAGCTAATTGCTCCCACGTTCAATATGTATCAAGATTGATACTAAGAGTCATCTGGATTAGTGTCAAAGCCTGCATCAGTGTAACCCTTTACAACGAACTCTTTATCACCTCCATAATCAAGAAAAATTTCCTTATTCCACTAAGGATAATATTGACCGCTGTCTAGTGATCCACTCCTGGATCACTCTTGTACCCCCCTGTCAGACACGTGGTAAGGCACACATTTGGTCTGGTACACAGCATGGCATGCTTTATAGAACCTATGGCTGAGGCATAGGGTATGTTTTTCATTATCTCTCTATTTTTCTGCCATGGTCGGGTTTTGAGTCTTACTCAACTTCATACCTTATAACTCAGGCAAGAACTCCTTCTTTGATTGATCCATCTTGAACTTCTTCAAAACTTTATCAAGGTATGTACTCATTGAAAGTCTTATCAAACATCTTGATCTATCTCTATAGATCTTGATGCCATATATGTAAGCAGCTTCACCGAGGTCTTTCTTTGAAAAACTCCTTTCAAAAAATCATTGATGCTTTCTAGAAAATTCAACGTCATTTATGATCAACAATATGTCTTTCACATATACTTATCAAAAAGGCTATAGTGCTCCCACTCACTTTCTTGTAAATACAGGCTTCACTGCAAGTCTGTATAAATCTATATGCTTTGATTAATTCATCAAAGTGTATATTCCAACTCTGAGATGCTTTCACCACTCCATAGATGGATTGATGGAGCTTGCACACTTTGCTAGCACCTTTAGGATCGACAAAACCTTCTGGTTGCATCATACACAACTCTTCTTTGAGAAATCCATAAGGAATGCAGTTTTTACGTCCATTTGCCAGATTTCATAGTCATAAAATGCGGCAATTGCTAACATGATTCAGACAGACTTAAGCATCGCTACGGGTGAGAAAGTCTCATCATAGTCAACTCATTGAACTTGTCGAAAACCTTTTGCAACAAGTCGAGCTTTGTAGACAGTAAGATTACCATCAGCGTCAGTCTTCTTCTTGAAGATCCATTTATTCTCTATGGCTCGCCGATCATCGGGCAACTCCACCAAAGTACATACTTTGTTCTCATACATGGATCCTATCTCAGATTTCATGGCCTCAAGCCATTTATCGCAATCTAGGCTCACCATAGCTTCATCATAGTTTGTAGGTTTGTCATGGTCTAGTAACATGACTTCCAGAATATGATTACTGTACCACTCAGGTGCGGATCATGCTCTGGTTAACCTACGTGGCTCAGTAGTAACTTGATCTAAAGTTTCATGATCATTATCATTAGTTTCTTCTCTAGTTCGTGTAGGCATCATGAGAACGGTTTTCTATGATGATCTACTTTCCAATTCGAGCGAAGGTACAATTACCTCATCAAGTTCTACTTTCCTCCCAATCACTTCTATCGAGAGAAACTCCTTCTCTAGCAATGATCCATTCTTAGAAACAAAGATCTTGCCTTCGGATCTATGGTAGAAGGTGTACCCAACAGTTTCTTTTGGGTATCCTATTAAGATGCATTTCTCCGATTTAGGTTCGAGATCATCAGGCTGAAGCTTTATCACATCAGCATCACAACCCCAAACTTTAAGAAACGACAACTTTGGTTTCTTGCCAAACCATAGTTCATACGGTGTCGTCTCAACGGATTTAGACAGTGCCCTATTTAATGTGAATGCAGCTCTCTCTTATGCATAACCCCAAAATGATAAAGGCAAATCGGTAAGAAACATCACAGAATGCACCATATCTAATAGAGTACGGTTATGACGTTCGGACACACCATTACGTTGTGGTGTTCGAGGTGGCGTGAGCTGTGAAACTATTCCACATTGTTTCAAATGAAGACCAAACTCGTAACTCAAATATTTGCCTCTACGATCAGATCGTAGAAACTTTATTTTCTTGTTACGATAATTCTCTACTTCACTCTGAAATTCTTTGAACTTTTCAAATGTTTTAGACTTGTGTTTCATTAAGTAGATATACCCATATCTGCTCAAATAATCTATGAAGGTCAGAAAATAATGATACCTACCGCGAGCCTCAACAATCATTGGACCGCATACATCGGTATGTACTATTTCCAATAAGTCATTGGCTCGCTCCTTTGTTCCGGAGAACGGATTTTTAGTCATCTTGCCCATGAGGCATGGATCGCAAGTATCAAATGATTCATTATCAAGTTGTTCCAAAAGTCCATCAGCATGGAGTTTCTTCATGCGCTTTACACCAATATGACCTAAACGATAGTTCCACAAGTATGTGGCACTATTATTATCAACTCTGAATCTTTTGGCTTCAATATTATGAATATGTGTATTACTATGATTGAGATTCAATAAACCATTCTCGTTGGGTGTATGACCATAGAACGTTTTATTCATGTAAACAGAATAAAACATATTCTCTGACTTAAATGAATAACTGTATTGCAATATACACGATCCAATCTTGTTCATGCTCAACGCAAACATTAAATACCATTTATTTAGGTTTAACACTAATCTTGATAGTATAGGGAGTGTGCGATGATGATCATATCAATCTTGGAACTACTTCCAACACACATCATCACCTCACCCATAACTAGTCTCCGTTTATTCTGCAACTCCTATTTCAAGTTACTAATCTTAGCAACCGAACAAGTATCAAATACCCAGGGGCTACTAAGAGCACTAGTAAGGTGATACGTCTCCAACGTATCTATAATTTTTTATTGTTCCATGCTATTATATATTCTGTTTTGGATGTTTAATGGGCTTTATTGTACAATTTTATATTATTTTTGGGACTAACCTACTAAGCCAAGGCCCAGTGCAAATTGCTATTTTTTGCCTATTTTAGTGTTTCGCAGAAAAGGAATATAAAACGGAGTCCAAATGGAATGAAACCTTCGGGAGAGTTATTTTCGGAACGATATCAACATAGAAGACTTGGAGTACACGCCAGGAAGCGAGAGAGGCGGCCACGAGGGCAGGGGCGCGCCCCCACCCTCGTGGGCCCCCTGTTGCTCCCCCGACGTCCCTCTTCAGCCTATATATACCTACGACCCTAAAAACATCGAGGAGCACCACTAAACCCTAATTCCACCACCGTAACCTTCTGTACCCGTGAGATCCCATCTTGGGGCCTATTCCGGATCTCCACCGGTCGGTGTACTAAAGTAGGGGTACCTTAGTATCCCGACTTGTGCACGGGCAGTAGCAGCGTCCCATGGTCCGGCTCACCACGCGCCCGCCAAAGCCCACTCTAGACCCCTTTAAGCCATTCAATAACAAAGTATTCAAGTTAAGAGACAAAACCCCGGCAAGAGGAGCTTGCCGAGAAGGCCGCACCAGGCTCAAGGACATCTTTTCAGCACAAGATCCTGGCAAGAGGCGCTTGCCAGGAAGGCCAAAGAACGACACCTTAAGAAGAGATATCGCGGCACATCATGCGCCCCGGCAGGACCCGGAGCAAACTTTCGGGTCCGGAAAGGTTGCGACCCCGGCAAGGTGCTTGCCGGGGGAAGCCTACGCTGTGTGCCTGCGCTCCAGCTCATCGGGCCACGCGTCGCCCTGGGGCCCCTCCAGGGGCACGTGGCAGATGGTTGTGCAGCCTGAGGGGCACGCTGGCGAGCCGCGGTGGCGGAGCCATCGCCGTGGCGAACGGAGACGCATGGACGGACACTTTTGGGGGCGACGGCGACGGGCATTCAATGCCCTTGTCCCCCACCGTCAGAGTTAGGTGAAGACCACTGTTCATACACTATTCATGCACTGTTACAACCACCACCAGTTTTACGCTTTTACCCTCCTCTACGTTGACACCTGTCGGTGACCCCTTTGAGCTATAAAAGGAGGCCCATGCACAACGTAGAGGGGGTTCGATCCCAGAAACTCGCTCACTCCCTCGCTCGGTGTAGCTGGTACTGTAGATCTTCGAGCTCCCGAGCCCAAGAACTCAATACAATCAAAGCAGGAGTAGGGTTTTACGCGTCCGCGTGGCCCGAACCTGGGTAAAACTGCCCGCGTGTGCTCCTCGATCTGCTCTCCGTGCTCCCTCCGCTCCCTTACCGCAACGTAGAAGGGGCTCCGGTCCCATAGGTGATCGTGGGCGGTCAGTTTCCCCGACATTTCTTCTGTTGTCAGACCCGCCCGCCCCGGAGCCGATGGAGACGGAAACCATCGCCGAGGAGGAGGTGCGCGGCGAAACTGGCGACGGCACCACCGCAGAAGGAATGGCCGGCGCCGACAAGCCAGCCGCCGAGGAGACTGCCCCAACCGCTGACGCCGCGGCTGGGGAAGGGACCGGCGACCACACCACAGGCCCGGAGGCCGCGGGAGCGCCGGACGCTACACCGGCCGTCGACCCCTCCGCCTCCGCACCTGGGTCGGGCGTCTATCTGGAGGCCGCCAACGGGGTCTTCATCCAAGTCCCGTGGGCGTCCTCATCAAGGGCACCAGCGGAGGGAGAGACCTTCGACGGAGAAGTTCTCGCCTCCGCCGGGTTGAAGGTTGTCGACGCGCCCGGCAGCAGCGACGAGCCCGAAGAGGAGCAACTCATGCGTCGACTCCTGGGTTTGTACCGGGCCAGGCAAGCCAAGCTGGAGTCCCGAGAGGCTCTGGCTGCCAAGGCCGGCGTTGACTTGGAGAAGCGTGCTGTGGAGCTCCGTGCCGCCAACCAGGCGGCCCTCCGAAACTTGGCGGAGGAGCGCGAAGAGCTTGCCGGAGCACACCAAGCATTCCTCCTCGAGAAGGCCGAGGTGGAGGAGCAGCAGCGACTGGCCGCCGAGGAGCTATCTCGGCGGGAGGGAGAGCTCAACCAGCGGAAGGTCGACCTCGACAGCCACGAGGACGACCTCACCGCTCGTGAGCAGGCCATTGGCGGGGCTCTGCAGGAGGGAGGCGAGGAGGTCGACGGCGCCGCGGATGCTGGGAACGGTGGAGGAAGGGAGGAGCTCGGCTCTCTGTCGACCTGAGGGGAGGCAGAGAGCGGCGGGGGTTTCTGGAGATTCAAGGCGCAATGAAGGTAATGGAGGGAAACTGCCCCTGGTTCCTTTGCTTTTAAGGGGGAAGTGGGGGACGTTTCGCATTTTTCATTAAAGAAGCAGGCCACGATCTCTCCCACGACGCCGCAATCGACGCATGCCGTTAGGGAGGGATGCGGCGAATCTGGAGTGGGAAACGGCGCGCCGTGGGCCGCGTGTGCCCGTGCACTGTTCTGGGCCTGGCCCAACAGCGCTCGTCACCGTGTGTGGCCCAGGCCCGGGGGCTCCTGTCGGTGTACTAAAGTAGGGGTACCTTAGTATCCCGACTTGTGCACGGGCAGTAGCAGCGTCCCATGGTCCGGCTCAGCACGCGCTCGCCAAAGCCCACTCTAGACCCCTTTAAGCCATTCAAGAACAAAGTATTCAAGTTAAGAGACAAAACCCCGGCAAGAGGAGCTTGCCGGGAAGGCCGCACCAGGCTCAAGGACATCTTTTCAGCACAAGATCCTGGCAAGAGGCGCTTGCCAGGAAGGCCAAAGAACGGCACCTTAAGACGAGATATCGCGGCGCATCATGCGCCCCGGCAGGACCCGGAGCAAACTTTCGGGTCCGGCAAGGTTGCGACCCCGGCAAGGTGCTTGCCGGGGAAGCCTACGCTGTGTGCCTGCGCTCCAGCTCATCGGGCCACGCGTCGCCCTGGGGCCCCTCCAAGGGCACGTGGCAGATGGCTGTGCAGCCTGAGGGGCACGCTGGCGAGCCGCGGCGGCGGAGCCATCGCCGTGGCGAACGGAGACGCATGGACGGACACTTTTGGGGGCGACGGCGACGGGCATTCAATGCCCTTGTCCCCCACCGTCAGAGTTAGGTGAAGACCACTGTTCATACACTATTCATGCACTGTTACAACCACCACCAGTTTTACGCTTTTACCCTCCTCTACGTTGACACCTGTCGGTGACCCCTTTGAGCTATAAAAGGAGGCCCATGCACAACGTAGAGGGGGTTCGATCCCAGAAACCCGCTCACTCCCTCGCTCGGTGTAGCTGGTACTGTAGATCTTCGAGCTCCCGAGCCCAAGAACTCAATACAATCAAAGCAGGAGTAGGGTTTTACGCGTCCGCACGGCCCGAACCTGGGTAAAACTGCCCCCATGTGCTCCTCGATCTGCTCTCCGTGCTCCCTCTGCTCCCTTACCGCAACGTAGAAGGGGCTCCGGTCCCATAGGTGATCGTGGGCGGTCAGTTTCCCCGACACCACCTGAGGGGGCGTCAATCACGGAGGGCTTCTATATCAACACTATAACCTCTCCGATGAGTTGTGAGTACTTTGCCACAGACCTTCGGGTCCGTAGTTATTAGCTAGATGGCTTCTTTTCTCTCTTTGGATCTCAATACAAAGTTCTCCTCGATCTTCGAGGAGATCTATTCGATGTAATCTTATTGCGGTGTGTTTGTTCAGATCCGATGAATTGTGGGTTTATGATCAAGATTATCTATGAAAAATATTGGATTCTTTTCTGAAATCTTTTATGCATGATTTAAATATCCTTGCAAGTCTCTTCGAATTATCGGTTTGGTTTGGCCTACTAGATCTATGGTTCTTGCAATGGGAGAAGTGGTTGGCTTTGGGTTCAATCTTGCAGTGTCCTTTCCCAGTGACATCAGGGGCAGCAAGGCAAGTATTGTATTATTGCCATCGAGGATAAAAAGATGGGGTTTATATCATATTCCTTGAGTTTAACCCTCTACATCATGTCATCTTGCTTAAGGCATTACTCTGTTCTTATGAACTTAATACTCTAGATGCATGCTGGATAGTGGTCGATGTGTGGAGTAATAGTAGTAGATGCAGAATCGTTTCGGTCTACTTGTGACGGACGTGATGCCTATATACAATGATCATGCCTAGATATTCTCATAACTATGTGGTTTTCTATCAATTGCTCGACAGTAATTCGTTCACCCACCGTAGAAATCTGCTATCATGAGAAAAGCCCCTAGTGAAACCTTTGGCCCCCGGATCTATCTTTATCATATTAATCTTCCTTCAACTAGCTAATTTCTTTTGTCGTTGCTTTACTTTGCTTTATTTACTTTTTATCTATACAAAAAATACCAAAAATATTATCTTACCATATCTATCATATCTCACTTTTGTAAGCTACCGAGAAGGGATTGATAGCCCCTTTTATCGCGTTGGCTACAAGGTTCTTATTTGTTTGTGCAGGTAAGACTCGCGCGTGGTCTCCTACTGGATTGATACCTTGGTTCTAAAAAACTAAGGGAAATACTTACGCTACTGTGTTGCATCACCCTTTCCTCTTCGAGGGAATACAACGCAAGCTTGAGAAGTAGCAAGAAGAATTTCTGGCACCGTTGCCGGGGAGATCTACGCAAAAGTCATATACTAAGTACCTATCACAAACCCTTACCCCTCGCATTACATTATTTGCCTCTCGTTTTCCTCTCCCTCACTTCACCCTTGCTGTTTTATTCGCCCTTTTTCCGTTCGGTTGCCACTTCTGTGTTCGTCTTTACTGCGGTTTGTTGATATCATGTCTGAGATGGGGGAGGATGTCGTTGAAAAGGGTAGTAACATTGAGGGCAACTTTTCTTTTGTTGATCCTCCGGATGAAACTACCACTTTACATACTAAGAAGTTCCGGGTTGGTAGTGGTAATATTATTGGAAAAGGAGTTCTCCAAGACTTCTTTACTTGTGCCGGTGCTTTACTTACTATGTGTGGATCTATTCTTCATAGAACCAACAGTCTTGCGGATGCCATATCTATGCTTATAGTTGAAATTGAAAGGAAATTTATCCATATGCATCCTTGCTTTCAGAGAATTTTTCTAGAATTTTCCAATATTGACCATTCTTCTGTTAAGCGCGCATCTACTATCTTTTTGGCTGACGAGTTCAGATTTATAATGAAAGAGGCCAAAGAAATCTTTACGCATTATAGGGTAGACGTTGGTCGTCCTCCCATAGAAGCTATCCTATTTAATCAAGAGGACATAATGCGTTTGCAATCTTTAGATCATGTTGCTTTTAATGAAAACCTTAGGAAAAAGGTTCCTACCGATATCTTAGTCGATAGAATCTCTGAATTAAATGATGATTTTGCTATTCAAAACAATGGGTTAGGTTTTTCTCTCGAGCGAAGACTCATGACGTTTTGCCAAAAGAATGCTTATAATGATGAATTAGTTATGCAATATGAAGGGCCAAAGGGGGAATCTATACCTCCAGAGCTTGACATGGGGGACTTTTGTCATATTAAATTTAGCCCTTTTGATTACTTTTGCTTGCCACAAAGAAAACTTTCTGCTGAACGTAGGGAATATGTGATGAGTTTTCGAGATCTACCTTATCATTATGGCAATACGTAGATCTATTCTTGTATCGTGCCTAGCTAGGGGCGTTAAACGATAGCGCTTGTTGGGAGGCAACCCAATTTTATTTTCTTTGTTCTTGCTTCTGTTTAGGAATAAATATTGCATCTAGCTTCTGTTTATATGTGGTTTTATGTTTTAATTAGTGTTTGTGCCAAGTAGAACCTTTGGGAAGACTTGGGTGAAGTTTATGCGATCATGTTGTAAAAACTAGAAACTTTAGCGCTCACGAGATTGGCTACCATTTTTTTACTGGAGAGTGCTTTTTAGTTGATTCTTTTTGCACATGATTAATAGACAAATTCCTCACGTCCACCAATTTATTTCAAAAAAATTAGAGTTACAGAAGTATTCAAAAGTTACAGATTGCTACAGACTGTTCTGTTTTTGACAGATTCTGTTTTTCATGTATTGTTTGCTCATTTTGATGAATCTATGAGTAGTATCGGGGGGTATGAATCATATAGAAGTTGCAATACAGTAGGTTTAACACCAATATAAACAAAGAATGAGTTCATTTCAGTACCCATTGAGTGGTGGTTTGTTTTCTTATACTAACGGAACTCACGAGTTTTTTGGCTAAGTTTTGTGTTGTGAAGTTTTCAAGTTTTTGGGTAAGGATTTGATGGACTATGGAACAAAGAGTGGCAAAAGCCTAAGCTTGGGGATGCCCAAGTCACCCCAAGGTAAAATTCAAGGACAACCAAAAGCCTAACCTTGGGGATGCCCCGGGAAGGCATCCCCTCTTTCGTCTTCATCTATCCGTAACCTTACTTGAGACTATATTTTTATTCACCACATGATATGTGTTTTGCTTGGAGCGTCATGTATAATTTGAGTCATTGCTTTTTAGTGTACCACAATCATCCTTGCTGGACATACCTTTTGAGAGAGATACACATGAATCGGAATTTATTAGAATATTCTATGTGCTTCACTTATATCTTTTGAGCTAGATAGTTTTGCTCTAGTGCTTCACTTATATCTTTTTAGAGCACGGGGTGGTTTTATTTTATAGAAATTATTGATCTCTCATGCTTCACTTATATTATTTTGAGAGTCTTTTAGGACAGCACGGTAATGTGCTTTGGTTATAAATTTAGTCCTAATATGGTAGGCATCCAAGATGGGTATAGTAAAAACTTTCATAAATAGTGCATTCAATATTATGAGAAGTTTGATGCTTGATGATTGTTTTGAGATATGAGGATGGTGATATTAGAGTCATGCTAGTGTAGTAGTTGTGAATTTGAGAAATACTTGTGTGAAAGTTTGTGATTCCCGTAGCATGCACGTATGGTGAACCATTATGTGATGAAGTTGGAGCATGATTTATTTGTTGAGTGTCATCCTTTGTGTGGAGGTCGGGATCACGCGATGGTTAACTCCTACCAACCCTTCCCCTAGGAGCATGCGTTGAATACTTTGTTTTGATAACTCATATATTGTTGCAATAAGTATATGAGTTCTTTATTACTAATGTTGACTCCATGGATTATACGCACTCTCACCCTTCCACCATTGCTAGCCTCTCTTGTATCGCGCTACTTTCGCTGGTACCATACACCTACCATATACCTTCCTCAAGACAGCCACCATACCTACCTATCCTGCCATTTCCATAGCCATTCTGAGATATATTGACATGTAACTTTCCACCATTCCGTTCATATGACACGCTTCATCATTGTCATTCACATAGAGTCATATTTTGTTCTAGGCTCGAGTTGTAAGTAAATAAAAGTGTGATGATCTTCATTACTAGAGCATTGTCCCAGTGAGGAAAGGATGATGAAGACTATGATTCCCCCACAAGTCGGAATGAGACTCCGGACGAAAAAAAAGGGAGGCCATAAAAAAGGAGAGAAAAAAGAGAAAAGGCCCAAAGAAAAAAAGAGAAAGAAAAGGAAAAAAAGAGAGAAAAGAGAGAAGGGGCAATGCTACTATCCTTTTTCCACACTTGTGCTTTAGAGTTGCACCATGATCTTCATGATAGAGAGTCTCTTGTTTTGTCACTTTCATATACTAGTGGGAATTTTCATAATAGAACTTGGCTTGTATATTTCAATGATGGGCTTCCTCACATGCCCTAGGTCTTCATGAGCAAGCAAGTTGGATGCACACCCACATAGTTTTCTTTGTTGAGCTTTCATACACTTATAGCTCTAGTGCATCCGTTGCATGGCAATCCCTACTCACTCACATTGATATATATTGACGGGCATCTCCATAGCCCATTGATACGCCTAGTTGATGTGAGACTATCTTCCTCTTTTTGTCTTCTCCGCAACCACCACTCCATTCCACCTATATATAGTGCTATATCCATGGCTCGCGCTCATGTATTGCGTGAAAGCTGGAAAGTTTGAAAAAATTGAAGTGTGAAACAAATGCTTGGCTGAAACCGGGGTTGTGCATGATTTAAATATTTTGTGTGATGAAGATAGAGCATAGCCAGACTATATGATTTTTGTAGGGATAACTTTCTTTGGCCATGTTATTTTGACAAGACATGATTGCTTTGTTAGTATGCTTGAAGTATTATTACTCTTATGTCAATATTAAACTTTTGTCTTGATTCTTTTGGATCTGAAGATTCCTGGTACAATAAAGAAAATTACATTGAGAATTATGTTGGTAGCATTCCACATCAAAAATTCTATTTTTATCATTTACCTACTTAAGGATGAGCAGGAATTAAGCTTGGGGATGCTTGATACGTCTCCAACGTATCTATAATTTTTTTATTGTTCCTTCTGTTTTGGATGTTTAATGGGCTTTATTATACACTTTTATATTATTTTTAGGACTAACCTACTAACCCAGGGCCCAGTGCAAATTGATTTTTTTGCCTATTTCAGTGTTTCGCAGAAAAGAAATATCAAAGGGAGTCCAAACGGAATGAAAACTTTGGGAGAGTTATTTTTGGAACGATATCCACACAAAAGACTTGGAGTACACGCTAGGAAGCGAGAGAGGCGGCCACGAGGGCAGGGGCGCGCCCAGGGGGTAGGCGCCCCCCACCCTCGTGGGCTCCCTGTTGCTCCCCCGACGTCCCTCTTCAGCCTATATATACCTACGTACCATGGAAACATCGAGGAGCACCACGAAACCCTAATTCCATCTCCGTAACCTTATGTACCCGTGAGATCCCATCTTGGGGCCTGTTCCGGAGCTGCACCGAAGGGGGCATCGATCACGGAGGGCTTCTACATCAACACCATAGCCTCTCTGATGATTTGTGAGTAGTTTGCCATAGACCTTCAGGTCCATAGTTATTAGCTAGATCGGTTCTTCTCTCTCTTTGGATCTCAATACAAAGTTCTCCTCGATCTTCGAGGAGATCTATTCGATGTTACCTTTTTGCGGTGTGTTTGTCGAGATCCGATGAATTGTGGGTTTATGATCAAGATTATCTATGAACAATATTGGATTCTTTTCTAAAATCTTTTAAGCATGATTTAAATATCCTCGCAAGTCTCTTCGAATTATCGGTTTGGTTTGGCCTACTAGATCTATTTTCTTGCAATGGGAGAAGTGCTTGGATTTGGATTAAATCTTGCGGTGTCCTTTCCCAGTGACAGCAGGGGCAGTAAGGCACGTATTGTATTGTTGTCATCAAGGCTAAAAAGATGGGTCTTATATCATATTGCTTGATGTTATCCCTCTACATCATGTCATCTTGCTTAAGGCGTTACTCTGTTCTTATGAACTTAATACTCTAGATGCATGCTGGATAGCGATCGATGTGTGGAGTAATAGTAGTAGATGCAGAATCGTTTCGGTGTACTTGTCACAGACGTGATAACTATATACAATGATCATGCCTATATATTCTCATAACTATGCCCTTTTCTATCAATTGCTCAACAGTAATTCGTTCACCCACCGTAGAAATCTGATATCATGAGAGAAGCCACTAGTGAAATCTATGGCCCCCGGGTCTATCTTTATAATATTAATGTTCCTTCAAGTAGCTAATTTCTTTTGCCGTTGCTTTATTTTGCTTTTTTTACTTTTTCTCTATACCAAAAATACCAAAAATATTATCTTATCATATCTATCAGATCTCACTTCTGTAAGTGACCGAGAAGGGATTGACACCCCCTTTAATCACGTTGGCTGCAAGGTTCTTATTTGTTTGTGTAGGTACGAGGGACTCGCGCGTGGTCTCCTACTGGATTGATACCTTGGTTCTCAAAAACTGAGGGAAATACTTACGCTACTGTGTTGCATCACCCTTTCCTCTTCGAGGGAATACAACACAAGCTTGAGAAGTAGCATAAGATACACATCAATAACATGTATATCAAATATACCATTGTTCACTTTGCCATCCTTCTTATCCGCCAAATATTTGGGGTAGTTCTGCTTCCAGTTACCATTTCCTTTGCAATAGAAGCATTCAGTTTCAGGCTTAGGTCCAGTTTTGGGCTTCTTCACGGGAGTGAAAACTTTTTTGCGAGTCTTCTTGAAGTTCCCCTTCTTTCCTTTGCCCTTTTTCTTGAAACTAGTGGTCTTGTTAACCATAAACACTTGATGTTCTCTCTTGATTTCTACCTTCGTTGATTTCAGTATCACGAAGAGCTTGGGAATTGTTTTCGTTATCCCTCGCATATTACAGTTCATCATGAAGTTCTAGTAGATTGGTGATAGTGACTAGAGAACTCTGTCAATCACTATTTTATCTGGAAGATTAACTCCCACTTGATTCAAGTGATTGTAGTACTCAGACATTCTAAGCACATGCTCACTAGCTGAGCTATTCTCCTCCATCTTGTAGGCAAAGTACTTGTCAGAGGTCTAATACCTCTCGAGATGGGCATGAGTCCGAAATACCAATTTCAGCTCTTGAAACATATCATATGCTCTGTGGCATTCAAAACATTTTGAAGTCCTAGTTCTAAGCCGTAAAGCATGGCGCTCTAAACTATTAAGTAGTCATCATATCGAGCTTTGCTAAACGTTCATAACGTCTGCATCTGCTCCTGTAATAGGTTTGTCACCTAGCGGTGTAGCAAGGACATAATTCTTCTGTGCAGCAATGAGGATAATCGTCAGAGCATGGACCCAGTCCGCATCATTGCTACTAACATCTTTCAGCTCAATTTTCTCTAGGAACATATCAAAAACATAGGGGAGCTACAACGCGAGCTATTGATCTACAACATAATTTGCAAATACTATCAGGACTAAGTTCATAATAAATTAAGTTCAATTAATCAAATTACTAAAGACCTCCCACTTAGATTGACATCCCTCAAGTCATCTAAGTGATACACGATCCGAATCAACTAAACCATGTCCGACCATCACGTGATATGGAGTAGTTATCAATGGTGAACATATCTATGTTGATCATATCTACTATATGATACATGTTTGACCTTTTGGTCTCCAGTGTTCCGAGGCCATGTCTGTACATGTTAGGCTCGTCAAGTTTAACCTGTGTATTCCGCATGTGCAAAATTATCTTGCACCCGTTCTATGTGAACGTAGAGTCTATCACACCCGATCATCACGTGGTGTCTCAACACGACGAACTGTAGCAACGGTGCATAATCTGGGAGAACATTTTTACCTTGAAATTTAGTTCAGGGATCATCTTATAATGCTACCTCCATACTAAGCAAAATAAAATGCATAAAAGATAAAAATCACATGCAATGAAAATATGTGACATGATATGGCCATCATCATCTTGTGCTTTTGATCTCCATCTCCAAAGCATCGTCATGATCTCCATCGTCGCCGGCTTGACACCTTGATCTCCATCGTAGCGTCATGGTCATCTTCCCAACTATTTCTTCTACGACTATTGTTAACTCATAGCGATAAAGTAAAGCAATTACATGGCGCTCGCATTTCATAGAATAAAGAGACAACCATAAGGCTCCTGCCGGTGCCGATAATTTAGAAAACATGATCATCTCATATAATAACGTATAACTCATCATGTATTGACCATATCACATCACAACATGCCCTGCAAAAACAAGTTAGACATCCTCTACTTTGTTGTTGCAAGTTTTACGTGGATGCTACGGGCTTCTAGCAAGAACTGTTCTTACCTACGGCACAAAACCACAACGGTGTTTCGTCAAGTTTGCTGTTTTAACCTTCTTCAAGGACTGGCCACAGTCAAATTCGATTCAACTAAAGTAGGAGAAATAGACACCCACCAGCCACCTTTATGCAAAACTAGTTGCATGTTTGTCGGTGGAACCGGTCTCATGAACGTGGTCATGTAAGGTTGTTCCGGGCCGCTTCATCCCACAATACCGCCGAATCAAAATGAGATGTCGGTGGTAAGAAGTATGAATATCACCACCCACAACTCTTTGTGTTCTACTCGTGCATATCATCTACGCATAGATCTGGCTCATGATGGTGGATGAACAGTAGCCATGTTGGAAATATACACTAGAGGCAATAATAAAATGGTTATTATTATATTTTCTTATTCATGATAATTTTCTATTGTTCATGCTGTAATTGTATTAACCGGAAACCGTAATACATGTGTGAATACATAGACCACAACATGTCCCTAGTGAGCCTCTAGTTAACTAGCTCGTTGATCAATAGATGGTTGTGGTTTCCTGACCATGGACATTGGATGTCGTTGATAACGGGATCACATCATTAGGAGAATGATGTGATGGACAAGACCCAATCCTAAGCATAGCACAAGATCATGTAGTTCGTTTGCTAGAGCTTTTCTAATGTCAAGTATCATCATTTCCTTAGACCATGAGATTGTGCAACTCCCGGATACCGTATGAATGCTTTGGGTGTATCAAACGTTGCAACATAACTGGGTGACTATAAAGGTGCACTACAGGTATCTCCGGAAGTGTCTGTTGGGTTAGCACGAATTGAGACTGGGATTTGTCACTCCGTATGATGGAGAGGTATCTCTGGGCCCACTCGGTAATGCATCATCATAATGAGCTCAATGTGACTAAGGAGTTAGACACGGGATCATATGTTACGGAACGAGTAAAGAGATTTGCAGGTAATGAGATTGAACAAGGTATGGGGATACCGACGATCGAATCTCGGGCAAATAAAATACCGATGGACAAAGGGAATTGTATACGTGATTGATTGAATCCCCGACAGCGTGGTTCATTTGATGAGATCATCATCGAACATGTGGGAGCCAATATGGGTATCCAGATCCTGCTATTGGTTATTGGCCGCAGAGGTGTCTCAGTCATGTCTGCATGGTTCCCGAACCTATAGGGTCTACACACTTAAGGTTCGGTGACACCAGAGTTGTAATGGGAATTGTATGTGGTTACCGAAAGCTTTTCGAAGTCCCGGATGAGATCCCGGACGTCACGAGGAGTTCCGGAGGTGAAGATTTATAAATGGGAAGTCCAGTTTCAGTCATCGGAAAAGTTTCGGGGGTTATCGGTATTGTATCGAGACCACCGAAAGGGTTCCGGGGGTCCACCGGGAGGGGCCACCTGCCCGGGAAACAAATTGGGCTGAATATGGGTGGGAACCAGCCCCCCTAGTGGGCTGGTGTGCCCCTAAGGGGCCCAAGGTGCCTAGGGTTAAAACCCTAGGGTGGGGGCGCCCCCCCACCAACATGGGGGGCAAGCACCCCCCCCTTGGCTGCCGCCCCCTCTAGATGCATCTAGGGATCTGCCCCCTCTCCCCTTCACCCTATAAATACAGGGGTGGGAGGGCAGCAAGAGCTCAGCCCCTCGCGCAACCCTCCCCCCTTCCAACACCTCCTCCTATTCCGTTGAGCTTGGCGAAGCTCTACCGGTGAACCAGGAGCTCCACCGCCACCACGCTGTCATGGTGCCGGAGTTCTCCCTCAACTTCTCCTCCCCCCTTGCTAGATCTAGAAGGAGGAGACGTCCCCGGTTTGTACGTGTGTTGAACGCGAAATTGCCATCCGTTCGGCCCTAGATCGGATCTTCCGCGATTTGAATTTCCCGGAGTATGACTCCATCAACCGCGTTCTTTGCAACGCTTTCGCTTAGCGATCTTCAAGGGTATGAAGATGCACTCCCTCTCTCTCATTGCTAGAATATCCTAAATTGATCTTGGAGACACGTAAGAACATTTTGAATTATTATTACATTGCCCAACAAGCCCGTGGAGGCTTGAGCGAGGCAGTAGACGGTGGATGAACAGTAGCCCGTGGAATCCCTTTTTGTGGCACGCCACACCCCTCCCGATCAACAGGACCCCCATTTCGACCGTAGTGCTTCAACAGAAGTCTGTATCCTCCATTTTGCGGTACGCCAGACCCTCCCGATGAATAGGATCTCGTTTTGACCGTACACGGTCAAACAGAAGGCCATTTTCCTCCGTTTTGTGGTGCTCGAGACCTCGTTTCATCTATTCCGCCTAGGCTGGTTGGCTCCTGAAGAACAGGACGCGTTTTGTTGCCTCCCAATGATCACGATGTTGTTTCTCCGTTCCGACCCAGCCGGTTGGCTGCCGATGAACAGGACGACGTTGCTGTCATCTCCATGTACACGAGCCCTGGCCGTACGTAGGCGCGAGTACGCATTCGAGACCCCACCCGTATGTATGTACGTAGTCATATTTACTTTCTTGCAGCATGTCACCATGTATGTACGTACGTGTACACGATATAGACGGGGTTGTGTGGCATGCTACATCGGCAGCTCTACCATGATATGTGCCGCTCCTTACTAGGCCACGGTTCATCGCTGCAAAGAGACCGATCGATTGATATGCACGTACACGTTCGTGACCAGACAGATAACACTATGTATGCTTCGACCTGGTGGGTCCCACCTATAAGGGAGGACAAGGAAGCACTTCCTTGTGTGTGAATATATAGCAAGCAGTTCCTAATTGTTAGGGGCAGAATCAATTTTTTTTATTGTAATAAGGAGGCACTTCCGCATGCAAAGATGTTGTTGGTAGGTCTCAGGAGTCAGGGACAGGAATAAGGAGGCACTTCCTTTCGTGCGAAGATATACGTGGTGGGTTCCAGCTTTCAGGGGGAGGAATAATTTTATTTTTGCATAATAAGGAGGTAGTTGCATACGTGCGTCCATGGACCAGGCGCATCCTCACTACCAGCCTCTCCACGTAAAGTATTTTTCCAATTACCCTCGTTTGATGATCACCTTAACCACGCCGCGCCGAGCGCACGAAGGTGATGGACGACGGCGAGACCACAGACAACAACGAGCCAGAGATGGGAAGATGCGGCAATGGAGTCGCAAACGAAGAGGTGTACGAGGGTTAACTGGTTCTGGTGCGGCGTGGTTCTACAATCGATGGAGAATAACATGAGGTGTGGAGGTGATGGCCTGGTCGACGGTGGGGTAGCGCGTCGTAGCTAAGCGTGCTAAGCAGAGCTTCTAGCAGCTAGAGGTGGGAGCAGGTGGACCCGCCGTCGCTGGAGGAAGATGAGAGACACAAGATGGATGTCGACCGTTGGATGTAAATCCAATGACTAAGGATGTCAGTATCATTTGTTGACTAAGTTGATAATGTCTTGCGTCGGCTTCGACCTATTGAACAATATTTGAGCTTCCAAAAATGTGGCACATATTCAAACCATTTTTTAATTTACAGTCCATTTACTGGGCTGGGTGAACAAATAATATAGTGTCCATGCGGCCCATTTATTTATTTTCATAAAAACTACAACCCATTTGCACTTTCTCGAAATACACGATTTTGCTGAGCTGGGTGAACAAATAATTTAGCATCCATGCGGCCCATTTAACTTTTTCTACAGAATTACAGCCCATTTGCACTTTCCCAAAATAGACAATTTTGCTGGGCTGATTCTAATTATAATGTTGGGTTGAGCGCAACAAATTTATTAAAAAATAAACAGGGGTTGAGCATTTTGTTATAAATATATTTCAATAATAAGTGCTTTATTATTACATTGATCCTCAAATTTTACCAACCTTTTGTACACAATCACGAGCATTTTCATTGCCTTAAAGTAAAAAACAACATGATTTTATTATAGGTTAATAAGACGTGTGATATTTTTTTCTTATGTATGTACATATCTGTTAAATATATGATAATAATAATAATATATAATTAGATATAAAATAATATAAATATATAATATAGTTAAAAGGGGAGCATAAGTTGGACCTCACGTTCCTATTCTTATATAGAAATATAGAACAGACCTCTGCGTTTTGCTTAAAAAATACATAAGTTGGGCAACAGATGTTTTAGAAAAAATAAAACCTAGGATGGGAGGCCCATAGGCCGGTCGATCCATGACGACCCAAAAAAATAAAAACCTGAATGTCTTGGGTTGCGCTTGTTAAAAAAGAAAGCCTAGACTGGACAGCCCACAACCCATGTGATAATAAATGATACTCCCTGCTACCTCCCCAATGACTGGCTTCGCTGTAAATTTATCTCTTTACTAGGAGTTACTACGTCGACAAACCCGTGGACACCAACGTCAGAATAGCATTAGGGTATCCACAATGTATGCTTTTTGCTGCCTCTAAGCCCTCTCTCTCCTCATAAAGCCAGCCTCTATACATTGCATGAGTTGTCTCTAACAAAAAAATTGCTAGCATCGCCTCTAACCTTAGATGCTGCATCCAACAATTTAGCAATCCATCATCGTCGTCATGTTCGATCTTCGGGTCGCCGTACTTGTCAAAGTCTTGCACATTGGCTACTCCATCCATTCCGATGATCTTCCTTTTGCCTCTCCTCACGACAACACGACTGGGCTTTGACGGGTCGGTAATGAAGAAGCATTGGTCAACTTGGGAAGCCAGTACCCATGGCTCATTTTTCGCGGTGACGTTTGCGCCCGCGGTCTTGGATTTGGCTTCGGGTATAACCATGGTGGTGAAATACCGGTCTTCTTTTAGGACGCTCTTGGCCCATCTGACACGGAACATCGGGACCTTCTCTCCAGCGTAGCTCAGCTCCCAGATCTCCTTGATCCTTCCGTAGTATCTGTCCTTGTCGTTACCGGTGTAGGATTCCATCGTTACCTCGGAGTTCTGATAACCATCGCTCTTCATGTCATTGGCCTCGGTGTAGAATGTGTAGCCGTTGATATCGTACGCCTCATAGGTCATCAGGTTGTGCTCGACGCCATGTGACAAGGCAAATATGAGTTGTTCTTCCGCGGAAGAATCCTCCTATAAAGGGTACGACAGAAGCTTCTGCTTGAACCAACGCCTGAAACATGAGTTATGTTGTTTGATTATATCTCCGTCCGTCCTCTGTTGGCCTCGGTCATTGTACGTCTTCTCAATAAAGGTTTTGTGCCCTACCACCCAAGGATCGACCACGTCTATGTGTTGTAGCGCGACTAGGTTTGCTCTTTCAAAGTCGGCGAGTCGACCCTCGAAGTCGACATGCATTTCGCGGCGACCCTCACGGTGACCCCATCCAGCGAGCCTGCCGAGGTGCCTATTGACGGGCAGACCAACGGGGTTCTCGATTCCTAGATAATTCATGCAGTAGGAGATGCACTCTTCGGTCAGAAAGCCCCTGGCTATGCTTCCCTCTGGACGTGACATGTTGCGAACGTATCCTTTGATGACACCATTCATCCTTTCGAACGGCATCATGCTATGCAGGAACGTCGGCCCGAGTTAGATGATATCGTCCACGATATGGACCAGCAGATGCACCATAACGTCGAAGAATGCGGGCGGGAAGTACATCTCAAGCTCGCATAGTATCACCACGATCTCTTCCTGTAGCCTTCTGAGTTGCCTCACGCCAACCGACTTCCGAGAGATGACGTCGAAAAAGTTGCATAGGCCAAATAACGTTTCACGGACGTGCGCGTCCATGATCCCACGGATTGCAACTGGAAGTATCTGCGTCATCAGCACGTGACAGTCGTGAGACTTCATCCCGCTGAACTTCTGCTTCGCTGGGTCTAGGTATCTGCTTATCTTCCCCGCGTAACCGTAAGGAAGTTTTACTCCTACGAGGCAGGTGAAAAACTGCTCGATCTCCTCCTGACTTAGAGTGAAGCACGCGGGAGGGTAGTCATTTCCGGTCTTCTTGGCCTTTTTGCCTTTGCGACGACTTTTCGTGTCCTGCTTCGCCTCATCATCATCATCATCATCATCATCATTAGTGTGAAGCTCCTGCCTGATGCCCATTGATTTCAAGTCTGCCCTTGCTTTCGGCCCATCTTTGGTCCTCTCTCGCATGTTGAGCAGGAAGACTCTCGCACACATTCTTCGTGATATGCATGACATCTAGGTTGTGGGGCACACGGTGGATCTTCCAGTACGGCAAGTCCCAGAAAACAGACCTCGTTTTCCATACCTTCAGCAGCGGCTCTGGCGCCTTTCGCTTCTTTCCCGGCAGTGGGCAATCTTTCCAATTTTTCAACAGCTCGTCTATTTCCTCGCCGCTCCTCGTACGCGGGCGTCCTCGGGGTTCGGTTTCACCATCGAACAGATCCTTGCATTTTCTCCACAGGTCATCGTCGCGAAGCCACCTTCGATGTCCCATGAACACGGTTTTCGAAGACCCGGGATCTCTATCTAGCTGGCGATACGTTGTGTCATCCATGCACCTGACGCATCCAGAAAATCCATGGACCACCTGCCCCGCGACATATCCGTAACCGAGATAGTCGTGCACCGTCGTGAGCAGTGCGGCTCTCATAGGGAAATATTATTTCTTTGCGGCATCCCACGTATTGTTTGGCGTTTTCCACAGCGTGTCTAGCTCCTCTTTTAGCAGCCCCAGATACAGATTGATGTCGTTCCCTGGTTATTTCGGTCTTTCAATTAGCATACTCATGTGAATGTACTTCCTATTCATGCACAACCAGGGGGAAGGTTGTACATCCACACAAACACAGGCCAGGTGCTATGTGTGCTTCTCTGGCTGCCAAACGGATTGACTCCATCGGTGCTCGCGCCCAGCACGATGTTCCTTGGATCGTTCCCAAATTCTGCGTCTTCGGAGTTCAACGCTTGCCACTGGCTCGCATCCTTAGGGTGACTCAGCATCTTGTCTTTTTATCTATCTCCAGATCATTTGCGTCATCTTCTCGCTTCTTCTCCTCCCTATCCGCGTGCCAACGCAGGAGCTTTGCTACCTTAGGGTCCGCGAAATACCGCTGCAGACGAGGAGTGATCGGGAAGTACCACACCACTTTTTGAGGAGCTTTCTTCCTCTTTTTGTATCGAGTGACGCCGCACACCGGACATATGGTAGACTCCGCGTGCTCGTCCCGATAAATGATGCAATTGTTCATGCACACATGGTATTTGACGTGCGGTAAATCCAGAGGACACACGATTTTCTTCGCCTCCTCGAAACTGGTCGGGCACTTGTTCCCCTTGGGAAGACGTTCGTGCCAGAATGACATGTTCTCGTCGAAGCATGCGTCGGTCGTTTTGTGTTTTACCTTCATCTCCAGAGCCATGAGCGTTACTTTCAGGCGGGTATCCTCGGGCCTGCATCCTTCATACAATGGAGTAACCGCGTCTATCTCCAGTTGATCCATCTTGGCTTTCTCTCGGGCGGCAGCTCTTGCGTTATCCGTCTGCTTGAGAAGCAGCTCTTGAATATGAGGATCCTGCACCCAGCCCATCGATGGTCTAGCGTCGTCTGCTCCACCGGCATCATCATCTTCATGATCATGCCCGTCGTCTCCTCCGGCATCTTCCTCATCATCATGTCCTGCATCTTCTACATGATGACTGTGTACAGCATCACCGTCGTGATCATCTCCTGGAGATTCTTCGTCTTCTCACCCGCCCGATCCGCGGTGGTTGTCTTGCTGCCCTTCCTCATTTCTTGCCCGGCCCCCATGGGCGACTTTGTAGTCATCTTCATCACCTTGCCACCGATAGCCATCCAAGAAACCACGCAAGAGCAGGTGGTCCCGCACCTGCCCGGAATCCGGGTCCGCAATAAGGCTCTTCAGCTTGCATCTTCGACACGGACATCTTATCTCCTACTCGTTCTTTTGAAGCATCTCGGCCTTCGCGGAGCTCAGAAACCTATTCAAGATGCCTTCGGTCATCGTGCGGACCATGGTCGCCTGCGGGGTAGAGCAAAACAATATTTTAGAACCAAGAAAAAATTTGGCATGACTTTCCCTAAAAATAGGACCAAAAAGAATGATTAATGCCAAAATTCTCGCCGAAACGGAAATGAATCAACATTCCGGCAAAATATTGGCAACTATCGCATTTCAAATACCGGTACACCTACAAACACAAACACATATGCAACACCACAAACATATGCAACACCAAGAACATACATAGATCTAGCTAAGCCATAAAAAGTGCATGTGCACATTGTTGTAGGGAGAACAACATAAAGATAGCTTCCCCCCTTACTTACCTATCAAAAAAAGGTAATTTAACCACTTAATTTGAATGAATCTATGGTGGAAATGAGGTGACAAAGAGGAGGCACCCGAGACAAGCTTTGGAGGAGGAGGTGGAGAGAATGAAGTGGGGAGAAAGTGAGTGGGTACGAGTGGTTGTCCAAAATATCTTGTTGGTGCCCACTTACTAATGGCGCACCACCTCCAAATGCACCATTAGTAACCCAGGTTACTAATGGCGCACCTGCTGGTGGTGCGCCATTAGTAGTTTTGCAAAAAAAATTAAAAAAAAACATACTAATGGCGCACTGTGCCAAAGTGCGCCATTAGTAGTTTTGCAAAAAAGAATAAAAAATATAATTAAAAAAACAACAGTAGTGGCGCACTGTGTGACTGGTGCGCCATTACTAGTTACAACTAGTAATGGCGCACTGTGTCTAGATGCGCCATTAGTATGTTTGGAAAAGGAAAAAATATTGATACTAATGGCGCACCCTGAGCCCGGTGCGCCATTAGTGTATTCAACTCTAATGGCGTACCAGTAGGTGGTGCGCCATTAGTATATACTAATGGCGCACCGCATGTCTGATGAGCCATTAGTGTCAATCCCATCTATAGCCCTTTTTCTAGTAGTGATGCATACCGGACAGCGCCCATCGGCCCGCTGCACCCGCAGCCGCCCCACGGGCATCGCTCTCGCCCGCTCCGCGGGTGTCGCCCGTGCCCGCCTCGCAGGCGTCACCCGCGCCTGCCTCTGTGGTGGCGTCGCCTGGGTCGGCTGATGCCTTGCCTGGCCTAGGGACGGCCTCTCTTACGTCGGCCCCGGCTCCTGATGGGCCGGTCTCGACGGGCCCAACGTCACCAGCATCTCCGATGCCAGAACGCTCTGGTTCGAGCTCAGGTGGCTCAGCCTCGCCTCTGGTGTCGCCCGTGTCGAGCCCGGCGGTGCAGCCACAACCCGCTACTGCTCTCCGTCCTCGCACACGCAGTCAGACAGGAGTCTTCAAGCCAAAAATCCGTACTGATGGGACTGTCACATGGCTCGCCGCTTGCATGGCTCATGCTGCTGAGGATCCTACTGCTGAACCTCGTCATTTTCAGGCTGCACTGAGCATTCCTCACTGGCGTACTTTGATGGAGCAGGAGTTTCAGGCGTTGCTGCGAAATGACGCTTGGCAACTTGTTCCTCCAGTGTCTCGAGTTAACATCATTGATTCCAAGTGGGTTTTTAAGGTCTAGAGACATGCCGATGGTTCCACTGAATGCTACAAAGCAAGGCTAGTGGCAAAGGGCTTCAAGCAGAGGTACGGTCTTGACTATGAAGACACATTTAGTCCCGTTATCAAGCCCACTACCATTCGTTTGCTGCTGTCTCTTGCTGTTACTCGAGGGTGGTTTCTTCGTCAGCTTGATGTGCAGAACGCTTTCCTGCATGGAGTTCTAGAGGGCAGGTTTATATGCGTCAGCCCCCAGGTTTTGTGGATCCAACACGTCCTCACCATCTCTGTCGTCTTGTCAAGGCGCTATATGGGCTCAAGGAGGCTCCCCGTGCATGGCATGCACGTCTTGGCTCTGTTCTGCGGGCACTTGGGTTTATTCCCTCCACTACTGACACGTCGATGTTTCTTCTTCAGCGTCATGAGGTTACGATGTACCTACTGGTTTATGTTGATGATATCATACTCATCAGTTCCTCAGATGCTACGGCGGATCGTCTTGTGGCTGCTCTGAGTGGTGATTTTGCTGTCAAGGATCTAGGTGCTCTACACTTCTTCCTTGGTCTGCAGGTTTCACGGTCTTCTGCTGGGTTAACTCTTACTCAGAAGAAGTATTCTCTGGACTTGTTGCGTCGTGCTGGCATGCTGAAGTGTAAACCTACCAGCACTCCGATGTCTGCCACTGATCGGTTGTCTCCCCTTGATGGAGACCCTCTCTCACCTGATGATGCTACTGAGTACCGCAGTCTTGTTGGTGGTCTGCAGTATCTTACTATCACCAGACCGGACGTCTCTTATGCAGTCAACCGTGTGTGTCAGTTTCTCCATGCACCCAAGACATCTCACTGGTCGGCCGTGAAGCGTATTCTGCGTTATGTCTGCATCACTGCTTCTTATGGTTTGCTCCTCCAGCCTGCGCCATCTTATGATATCTCAGCCTTTTCAGATGCGGATTGGGCTGGTAGTCCTGATGACCGGCGATCCACG
>LR738713.1:16031691-16121366 GCA_902687465.1 Secale cereale
AGGGGTATGCAGTGTCTCTTGGTTCCAACTTGGTTGCTTGGGATGCTCGCAAGCAGGCTACGGTGTCCCGCAGCAGTACGGAAGCTGAATACAAAGCAGTTGCTGATGCGACAGCTGAGATCATTTGGGTTCAGTCTTTGTTGAGAGAGTTGAAAGTCACTTCAGCTCATCCTCCGGTACTTTGGTGTGATAACATTGGTGCTACATATCTGTCATCTAATCCGGTGTTTCATGCTCGGACGAAACACATTGAGGTTGACTATCACTTCGTTCGAGAACGTGTTTCACAGAAGCTACTCATCATCAAGTTCATCTCATCGAAGGATCAACTTGCTGACATCTTCACGAAGCCTCTCCCACAACCACAGTTTGTAGGCTGCAGACGCAATCTTAACTTAGTTTGTACTTCAGGCCACAGTTAAGATTGAGGGAGGGTGTTAGACTGTATATGTATACGTACACTTGTTTATACGTAGACCTACCTTGTACATCTTGTATGTGTACCCTTTGATACTTATATATAATGAGATAGCCGCACCCCATTAGGGTGTCGAGCAGTTGCCCAAAAGATACGTCTTACAACATCATCCATCGTCCTGCCTATGACCTCACATATTTTAATTCTCGGTCACATTGTTGCAATGACACCTTCCCAAATGATCATCGTCATAAAGATGGGAGGCATGAAATAATAGAGTCCAAGAAAGAAAACTTTGCACTTTATTCACACTCAAGAGCCAAAATAGATTCAGCGTTTATTTGCAACCAGCGGAGCTAAAACCTAAACTCATCTCATTCTCAGTAAACTGAAAAAGAAAAGTCCTAAAGTCACGACACTTCATTTCCTTGGACTACACACCACAAAATTGAAAATCTCAATCCAGGGCATTTACCACGATGGGGCTCCTGACATAATGGGTCCCATCCGACCATACGAGCTTCCCAAAGACGTAGCCCCTCCCGAGTTTGTCCTTTTGCGACGCCATCTTAACCTTGAACTCCTTCTCCTCGCCGGCCTTCTCGAATGTGAGCATCGTCGGGTCAACGGTCATGTTGATCCCGAAAGGCGCGCGCCACGATGCGCGGTACGTCCCGGGCCGGCCCACGTTCTTGAGCCGCCGCTTGACCGTCATCCTGCGGCGCAGCGCCGGCACCGCAATGGATGGGTAGTTGAGGTCCTCCATCGGCGGTGGCTTGGCCGGGCATGTAAACTTGCCGGAGCTGAGCCTGCTCAGGTCCTTAGTGGAGAAGCCCAGGGAGCAGAGGAAGGTGAAGTAGCCGTTGGGGGTGATGTCGTAGACGAGGCCCGGGTCAACGGCGCGGTTGGGGTGCACGTTGCCGGAGCCGTAGGCGAACGGGGTGGCCTCCTTGCCGTCCATCTCGCGCATCGGCGCGCCGGTGTTGTCCTGGGTGCGCGCGGTGGTCATGATCGCGGAGCGCATCATAGCGGGGCTCCAGCTGGGGCGTGCGGCCTTGAGGAGGCCCATGACACCGGAGACGTGCGGGCATGCCATGGACGTGCCAGACATGATGGCGTACTCGGAGCGGCGCTTGTCGCCGGCCACCTCCGTGGGGCTGACGTACTCGGTGAAGGCGGCCAGGATGTCCACCCCCGGCGCGGCGACGTCCGGCTTGAGCACGTAGGGCAGTGTGCCGCTGGGCCCGTGAGCGGAGAAGGCGGCGATGGACGGCGAGTTCTTGACGCCGAGCTCCGTCTTGGAAGGCGAGATGTTGGCCGCCGGCTCCGGGGTGGACGACATGTAGTTGTAGAGCGAGACGGCCTCGCTGTAGGTGATCATTGTGGCGGGGAGCACGTGCGGGTCGGCTTGGATGTCGTCGCCGTCCATCTCGCCGTTAGCAAGGATCATCCCGACGCCGCCAGCGTTGAGGACGGTCATCCCCTTCATGACGCGCGGGATGTCCCCGCCGCGGACGCACACGACGATCTTGCCCTTGGCCTTGGCGGGGTCAAGGCAGCCCATGGCGCAGTTTGTGGCGAGGTTGACGGTGCAGTTGGGGAGCGCGGCGCTGCTGGCGTTGATGACCGGGAAGAGCTTGTCGGAGTGAAGGTCGGAGGCCTCAAGGCTTATCCCCCTCAGCTTGGCGTTGTTGCCGAGGGTGAGCTGGTCGGGGAAGTCCCTGTCGACGGTGCTGGCGGCGACGGTGGTGACCCATGGAGCGGAGTTGACGACGGTGTCCTCGAAGGGCCCTTGGTTGCCCCCGGAGCAGACGACGGAGACGCCGTGGATGGTGGCGTGGAGGGAGCCGAGGGTGACGGCCTCGTGGAAGTAGGAGCTGGCGTCGGCGAGGGGCGCGTCGACGCCGAAGGAGACGGTGATGACATCGGCGCCGTCGTGGACGGCGGCCTCGAAGCCGGCGATGACGTCGGCGGTGGCGCACTCCCCGGTCCAGCAGACCTTGTAAACGGCGACGCGGGCGCGCGGGGCGCCGCCCTTGGCGGTGCCGTTGGCGTAGCCGAAGAGGCTGGCGCGCGGCACGAAGCGGCCGGCGGCGGTGGAGAGCGTGTGCGTGCCGTGGCCCTCGGTGTCGCGCGTCCAGTTGCCGTCCACGGCGGCCGGGTGCGACAGCAGCATGTCCTTGTTGAAGTACTTGGCGCCGATGAGCTTCTTGTTGCAGGGCACCCCGTACTTGGCGGTGTCGGTGCAGGACCCCTTCCAGCGGCTGGGCACCGGGGCCATGCCCTCGTCGCTGAAGCTGTTGGACTCGGGCCAGACGCCGCTGTCGAGGCTGGCAATGATGACGTTCTGGCCGAACTTGCCGTGCTTCCAGATGGAGTCCGGGAGCACCTGGCCGTCCCGCTCCATGTCCATGAAGCCCCATGACCGCGTCGTGTGCAGCTTCATCATCTTGCTCGGCATCACCGTCAGCACATCCGGGTGCTCTGCACCGTCGTCCAGTCCAACCAATCAATTGGGAACTGCAAAGAGATGAATGTTTAATGAATGGGTTCCTTACTTGCCATCTGGGTGGCCACCTCCTCCTCGAGATACGCGGCGAAGCCATTGATGTTCTTGGTGTAGGAGTAGAAGATGGCGTCCTTGGCCGCCTGCTTGCTCCCGACGACCGAGGCGAGGAGCTCATGGTGCGACTCGGTGGCGCGCTCGTGGTCCTCCGCCGTGGCCTCGCGGCCATAAGGGTGCGCTCCCAGGTACACCACGTACGACTGCGCATGCATCAGACCATGACAATGAACTGAAGGCGAAAGAAACATGTAAGTGTAACGACGGCGGTCGTCGTCAGGTTTGCTTACATACCCTCTTCCATGCGTGGACTCGGCGGCACTCGGCGGCGCACAGGAGGAGGACGGCGGCGAGGATGAGCAGCGCCCGGCCCGCCATCTTCTTCTTCGTCGTCTTCTTCAGTCGTGGTCTCGCCGGCGGCCGGCCAGATGGTGCGGTACGTGCAAGTGGACCCCGACTGCGGTTTGCCGGTGTAAATAGAGCTTCATTCGCGGATCACGGAGAGAGGGTTCTATATTTGGCTGGTTCTGACTGCGGCGAAGCCACGGCGACAGCAGCAGAGCAGATCGGATCGCTTAGCCGCAGGAACGCTTCAACACCCAACTGACTGACCCCTACTAACAAGGGTGTTCATTCGGCCGGTGTAGGGGTTATTACTTGGAGGTTTTGTCGCCGCAAAGTGTTATTTTGAGTTTTTTTTCAGAGAGCAACTACTTAACGAGCTCTTGCAGCGATCTGGACGCTCCCTCTCAGCCATTCGCCACGTGTCGCGTTCTGGACGCTCCCTCCGGATTTAGATTTTTTTTTCCGTACGCGTTTTCGGGCTATTGAACGGTTTTTTTCTGGGTTTTTTTGGCGTTTTGGGTTTCCACCGGTCTTCCTTAACTTTTCGAAGGAAGAAAAATTCGGGAAAAAAAATTGTGCGAAAAAACACGTTATTTTTTCGCGAAAGTCACGGTTTTGCTTCCGCGAGAGGTTGTGCTTTCGCGAGAGTCACGGGTGTGCCACTTGGAAAGGAAAAAAAACGTGTCTCACGGCCGAGCAGGAGAGAAAATTGGGATCTAATCTGCGAGCGACCAGATTCGGTAGAATAAAAAGGAAGGAGCGATCAGATTCAGGCGGAAAAAAGGAAGGAATGACGCGGGCAGGATGATGATCTGACGGCGCGCGAGTCGTTCGGATCCGATGCAAAAATCCAGACGTCTGGATTTTAGCTTTTCCGTTATAAAAATAAAATTTATCTACAACTTGTGTGCAAATTTCCCATTAGAGAACTTCATCTTTGCCATAAAATCCAATCCTACTACCTCCGTTCGGGAATTTAAGTCCCGCTGACCGAAGCGCACGGACCAAGGTGTGATCTGCTGTAACTGCGCTGAGATATCCAAGGAGAACGAGGGGCCAGTGAGCTCCGCGTGCAATTACTGCATGCATGGAAACATGCATGGCTGAAGTAGTACTTTCTCTCTCCCTTGATTACTCGCTCGCTCTCCTTGCATGCAGTGCAGCGGTTGCATGTGATTCGAGGCGGCGGCCTTGTAAATATGGTACAAGCCTTTGGTGCTGAGGGGACTTAAAAATCCAGACGAAGGTGTATATGTTATTGCATATTGTATGAAGGAGCAATCTGTGTGTAAATTGTGTGCACTTTCCTATTGTTATTGTTGTTGTTATTATTATTATTATTATTATTATCATCATCATCATCATAATTTATGTGTATTAAATAATTTATTTTCTATTAGAATACTTCTTCTTTTTTGTTTCGGTTCATCAGCGGGTTGTTGTTTGGCATTGGCCCAAGAACTATTTGTGGGCTTCTGTTTGTTTTATATAGAGAAGGGCTTAAATTGTGGTACAACACTCCAACATGGTCTTTGCTTGTATTGGAAGAGTGATGTGGCGTTGGAAATAAAGAGCTTCTCTCAGTATCACATTGACTCGATCATTCAAGAGCAAAATAAAGAGCCTTGGCGGTTGTCTTGCTTTTATGGAGCTGCAAATAGGAGCCTCAGGTACAAAACTTGGGATACGATGAAGTTCCTGCGAGGAGAGTGCACGTTACCTTGGGTCTGCATGGGGGACTTCAACGAGATCCTACGTCCAGAGGAGCAGATGGGACCGAATGAGAGGGACAGTGCTCAGATAGCTGGCTTCAGGGAGGCTGTTGATGTGTGCGAGCTTGCAGATCTTGGCTATAAGGGCTTGGACTGGACATTCGAGAAACGAGTGGTTGGAGGAGAGTACTGCCGGGTACGGCTTGATCGCGCCCTTGCGACACCTTCGTGGTCGAATATGTTCCCTTTTGCTTCTGTGGAACACCTCACGGCAGCGAAATCAGATCACTGTCCAATTCTTTTACTAAATGAGTTGGAATCCAATAACTTAAGGATTGCTTTGAAGAGACCGTTTCGCTATGAGTGCATGTGGGAGACTGAAGAGTCCTTCAAGGGCACACTGGAGCAAGTATGGCGGGATGAACCGCCCGCGACCACGGTACCTGAACTTGCTGTAAAGCTCACGACGGTTGCCTCTTCTTTGAAAAACTGGGGGAGAACTACCTTTGGCTCTGTACGCCAAGAGTTGAGGAGACACAGACAGGAACTAGCAAGCTTGCGTGGGGATCCACTTCGAGTCGGCCCAAGCGAGAAAGAGAAAAACATCCAAAATCGAATTGTAGAAATATCATACCGAGAGGAGATCATGATGAGACAGAGATCGCGTGTTCGTTGTCTTTCAGAAGGAGATAGCAACACGCAGTATTTTCAGAAGAAAGCAAGTGCCAGGAGAGCCAAAAACAACATCACACAACTGCAGCGGCAGGATGGATCTATATGCAGAGATCCAGCCGAACTAGCAGACATGGCGAGCTCCTTTTACTCCAATCTGTATACCTCAGAGGGAACTATCGGCATGGAAGAGGTTCTGTCACATATACCGACCAGGGTGGATGCAACTATGAATGCAGGCCTTAACGCTCCTTACACTAAAGATGAGATTAAAACTGCGCTTTTTCAGATGTTTCCCACAAAGGCCCCTGGGCCTGATGGATTCCCGGCCCATTTCTTTCAACGGCACTGGGAGGTCTGTGGGGACGAGGTAACAGGTATGATAATCAGGTTGCTCAATGGAGATGACTCACCGGAGGAAATCAACCGTACGTTCATCGTTATGATCCCAAAGATAGCAAGTCTAAAACTATTAGGACAGTTTCGGCCTATAAGCCTGTGCAATGTGATCTACAAGATTGCATCAAAGGTCTTAGCAAATAGGTTGAAGATTATACTCCCACAAGTGATTTCTCAAGAGCAGTCGGCCTTTGTGCCTGGACGCCTTATAACAAACAACTTTATAACAGCTTATGAATGTCTGCATTACATGAAAACAAGGAGAGCGAAGTGCAATCGTTAGTGTGCACTCAAGCTCGATATGATGAAGGCTTATGATAGGATTGAATGGCCTTATCTACAAGCAGTCATGCTCAAGATGGGTTTTAGCCCACGGTTTACTGCCACTATTATGAGGTGTGTATCTTCTGTATCTTTTTCAGTCCTCTTTAACGGTGGCATCTTGGACAGTTTCAGGCCCTCAAGGGGTTTACGGCAGGGGGACCCGAGCTCCCCCTACCTCTTCCTATTAGCTGCGGAGGGTCTGTCTTGTTTGCTAAAGTCAGAAAATCTGGGTGTTCGAGGTTTGGCGGTAGCTGCATCGGCACCAGAAGTAAATCACCTTCTTTTCGCCGATGACAGCCTCCTTTTCTTTGAAGCAACAACAGCTGCTGCATCCAGGGTGAAGAAACTGCTTGACGTATACTGTGCTGCATCTGGCCAACGCATCAACACGGATAAATCCTCGATATTCTTCAGTAAGGGAGTACCAGAGACTGAGCGTGCGGATGTTAAAAATGTCCTCGAAGTACATAACGAATCGTTGAATGAGAAGTACTTGGGATTACCTACTGATGTAGGCAAGGAGAAGGAGGGTTGCTTCAGATACATGAAGGACAGAATATGGAAACATATACAAGGATGGATGGAGAAATGCCTGTCGGCGGGGGGGAAAGAAGTCCTGATTAAATCGGTTGCTCAATCCATTCCGACATATTCTATGGCCTGCTTTAAGTTGCCGAGGGGCTTATGTGAACATATCAATGGTCTCCTTCGGAATTTCTGGTGGGGCAGTAAGCAAGGCCAAAGAAAGCCAGCCTGGGTTTCATGGAAGACGATGTGCAAACCAAAATTCATGGGAGGTATGGGCTTTCGAGATGTGGAGCTTTTCAATCTTGCGTTGCTTGCTCGGCAAGTCTGGCGTCTGCTGCAGGATCCAGGCTCTCTCAGTGCACGGGTCCTCAAAGCGAGATATTATCCACAAACTGACATTTTGGATGCCAACCTGGGTGCTCGCCCTTCTCAGGTGTGGCGCTCGCTCTTGGAGGGCCGAGATGTGCTAGCACTTGGAATAATTAAGAGAATTGGATCGGGCTCTACAACCCATATTTGGCAAGACAATTGGCTACCCCGAGACTTCAAGTTGAGACCACTATGTGCCGTTTCGGCAAGCCCTCCACAACGAGTCTCGGAATTGATCGAACCTGTGACGAGGAGTTGGAAGGAGGATATTCTGGAGGAGCACTTTGTACGCCCAGATGTGGATGTTATCTTGAACATACCACTCGGTTTCAGAGTACATCATGATTTCTGGGCCTGGCACTATGACAGGATAGGTGTTTTTACAGTCCGGTCAGCTTACAAAATGCTAAGTGGTATTAGGGAGCAGCGAGAAGATTGGCTTGAGCAAAGAACGGGCAGGTCAAATGGGGCGGCTGAGAGGCAATCCTGGTCACAACTGTGGAAGGTCAAAATCCCGTCGAAGGTGAGAGTTTTTGTATGGCGCCTGTCACACATGTCACTGCCAACGGAAACAGTCAGACATGATAGGAATATGGCAACCTCGCCGGCTTGTTCTATATGCAACTCAGCGGAAGATTCCTGGAGACATTCTCTCTTTGACTGTCGCATGGCACGATGCGTCTGGGCATTAGGGGATGAAGAAGTGCTCGAGCATTTGCTATCCAACACGCTTGATGACGCTCGGCTCTGGCTGTTTTGGCTCTTTGATACTCTGAATCAACAAGACCTTGCGAGAGTACTGGTCACAATGTGGTCGATTTGGTGGGCGAGGAGGCGAGCTATACATGATGATGAGTTTCAGAGTCCCTTGTCAACCATGTGTTTCATCAACAGGTACTTGGAGGACCTGGAGATCGCTTCTATCAAGACTACACAGCCATCAAGAGGCACTGGTCAGGTGCGGGTTAGGAAGTGGATCGCTCCGGATGAAGGAGCGGCAAAGATGAATGTTGATGGAGGTCTCTCACGAAGTGGAGGTAGGGGCGCTGCTGCTGTTGTTTGCAGAGACAAGGATGGTAAATTTCTGGGAGCCTCGGCCATGATCTTCAAGGGTCTAACGGATGCGCCAAGCCTGGAAGCCTGTGCTTGCAATGAAGCTCTCGCTCTTGCAAAAGATCTCAACTTACCACATGTGATAATAGCGTCGGATTGTATGCAGGTTGTTACAGATATCAACCAGGGTGCTCAATCATCTTATTCTATGATTCTAGATGAGATTAGAGATAGAGTTAAAGACTTTGCTAAAGTTACTTTTCGGTTTGAGGTTAGGGAAGCTAATTATGAAGCACATGCTTTGGCAAAGGCAGCTTCGTCGCTTCCGGAAGGTCGCCATTTGTGGCTAGGGATCATCCCAAATATCATTTGTATTCCAGATGTTTTGATCAATGAATAAAATCCCTAGTTACCCTAAAAAAAAGTAATATAATCAATGAGATGTTAGAAATTGACTCGCCCAAATCCTAAAATCAAGCAAGTGCCATGTAGCCAGTCCCAAATAAAATAGCTTTCTTATAGAAGACCTGGAACTTGACTAAATATACAATAATGAGCACCCTACGGGTGATTGACGGTAGGTTTATGTAATGGGTTGAAAAGGAGATGACCTATCTTAATTATATTGGCCCAACCTCCTAAAAATTGCTCCCCGATTTCAATGGGGTGATTGCTCAACCCCCACCCCCGGGTAACAAGGAAAAGAAATCTTTGAGATCAGGTCTATTTCCTCATCTCTTGAGACCCATCTAACAGGAAGACATATGTCTTGAACACATCTCAAAGATTTTCTTCCACAAAGCATTCTTGTTCGTCCAATTCATCCCTTATATTTTCATTATTCCCTTGAAGCTTGCACACATATATCTTGCACAATACTAATATTTTCTTATGTTTTAGTTTCATATCTAACCTCCTAAAAAACATCATAAAATAGAGGGTATTGTAAATACCAACCAATATTAACCATCTATGATAAACACATTCAAGAGGCATTAAAGATAGACCCTTGTCTTCTAATCAGTATGCATTCCATGGTATCAAAAGCACGTACTAGGTGATATTCTCGGCTCTATTTTATACACCTCTCTTCCTTTGTATGCAGGAGTGCACCCCTCTCGGTCTCAGTGCTTGCTCAATCAACTAGAAAAGAAGGCCAAGGAAAATTAATTGCCTACATAACCTATTCCACTATTTGATAGAAAACAGAGACGCCACTTTACTATCAAAGTTCCTGATGTCTTGTATAGTAATATACTGACTGAAGCCATGATCTATAGAGGTAGATATGACATGTGCCACCATCTACAAACCCTACACTACCATTGTCGCATTTGGCAATAGAAATCAATCAATCTTAACCATCCATGATAATCAAAATTCGAGAGGGAGTGAAGATGGAAACTTGTTGTGACGCCCCCGATTTGACCGTACACTAATCATGCACGCAAATGTGTACAACCAAGATCAGGAACTCACGTGATGATATCACAACACAACTCTAGACACGAATTAAAATAATACAAGCTTCATATTACAAACCAGAGGCCTCGAGGGCTTGAATACAGAAGCTCGAAAGCAACGGAGTTAGCGGAAGCAACAATACCTGAGTACAGACATAAGTTAAACAAGTTTTGCCTTATGAAGACTAGCACAAACATCAACGATCGAAGAGGTAAGGCCTCCTGCCTAGGACCTCCTTGTTGGGGATCGTTGCAGAAAAACAAAAAGAATTCTACGCATGACCAAGACCCATCTATGGAGTTTACTAGCAACAAGAGGGAGGGAGTGCATCTTCATACCCTTGAAGATCGCGATGCAGAAGCGTTACAAGAACGCGGTTGGTGGAGTCGTACACGCAGTGATTCAGATCGCGGTCGATTCCGATCTAAGCGCCGAACAACGGTGCCTCCGCGTTCAACACACGTATAACCCGAGGACGTCTCCTCCTTCTTGATCCAGCAAGGGCGGAGGAGAAGTTGGGGAAGAGCTCCGGCATCACGTCGGCGTGGCGGTGGAGCTTGCAGTTCTCCGGCAGGGCTTCGCCAAGCTCTACGGAGGAAGAGGAGGAATTCGGAGGGGAAGAGGGCTGCGCCAGGGAAGGGGTGCGACTGCCCTCTCTCTCCCTCACTATATATAGGGGGAAGGGGGGAGGAGGAGGTGCCCTAGGGTTTCCCTAGGGGAGGGGCGGTGGCCGCAGGGGAAACCCTAGATGGGTTTGGGTGCCCCCACCCCTAGGAAACTTGCCCCCCAAGCCGGGAGGGGCGGCTGCCCTAGGGGAGGCGCCCCCACCTCTCCAGGTTACGTGAGATGGGGTGGGAGGGGCGCTCAGCCCCTTAGTGGGCTGATATGCCCCTCCCCTTGGCCCATAAGCACCCCCAACGCTTGTCGGGGCCTCCGAAACCACTTTCGGACACGCTGGTCGTCACCCGGTACCCCCGGAACAATTCCGGACTCCAATACCCTTCGTCCAATATATCGATCTTCGCCTCCGGACCATTCCAGATTTCCTCGTCATGTACGGGATCTCATCCGGGACTCCGAACAACCTTCGGTAACCACATACTATTCCCATAACAACTCTAGCACTAGTAGAAAACAGGGCATTGGTCCAGCCCATTAGCCCCGGTTCAATCTAGAACCGGGACCAATAGGGGTACTGGACCCGGTTCGTTAGCCCAGGGGGCCGGCCGGGCCACGTGGGCCATTGGTCCCGGTTCGTCTGGACCTATTGGTCCCGGTTGGAGCTAAAAACCGGGACCAATGGCTCTTGCTCCTGGCCCACCACTATTAGTCCCGGTTTGTTTTATGAACCGGGACCAAAGGCACCCCTTTAGCCCCGGTTTGTAGCACCAACCGGGACCAGTGAGTTGCCTATATATACCCCCTCACTCAAGAGCAGAGCTCACTGCTCTGTTTTTTTTCTGGCCGAGGGGGAGAGGGGTTAGTGGTGCTCTAGCTCACCTCCTATGCACACAACATGTTCGGTGGAATGCCCGAGCCACACTAGTTAAGCTTTTCTCCTCTCGAAGCTCTATTTTCTTCGAGATTTGTCTAGGTTTAGCGGTCCGTCACGTCCCGTCCCCGTCTTCGCCGCCGTCCATCGCCCCCGCCGATCTCGTCACCGGCACCACCGTGGTGAGCCTCTTGTTATGTCCATGCTTTTCTTACTTTTATTATTGCTTTAGATAGATATTTGTCTAATTTTCTTACGTTTATTATTGCTTGTTATTATATAGTGCGATGGTTTTGATATCCGCCCACGTGGGCCCTCGTCCGGTCTACGATTCGGATGTGGTATATTATCTTTAATTTATAACTATTTGTTTTAGTGCTTATGATAGTTATGCCGACCAACCTGACATGCATAGATGTTTTATTATGTCTAGGAGGTAGTTGAACT
This sequence comes from Secale cereale, assembly GCA_902687465.1. Lineage (NCBI taxonomy): Eukaryota > Viridiplantae > Streptophyta > Magnoliopsida > Poales > Poaceae > Secale > Secale cereale. Next base: position 16,043,478 of record LR738713.1, read on the forward strand.
GGAAATTCCAACCGACCCTCTTGTGGAGAGGTTAAATTTAGTTGAAGAGGAAAACATTTCGTTAAAGAAAAAATTGGAAAAAATGGAGGAGGAGAAGATGGAATTGGAGTTGCATGTTGCGGAAGTTATCGATGATCACAAGATCAAGATGGAACCTATTGTCGAGAGGTTAAATTTAGTTGAAGAAGAAAAAACTGTTTAGATGACACTGAAAGTATATACCTGGACAAGTGCAGGAAGAATGTGTACCTGGGCCATCGTCGATTTCTTCCGACCAACCATCAATGTCGAAAGAAAGGCAAGCATTTCAAAGGCGAGGCAGATCACCGGAAGAAGCCCGCCATGCGTACCGGTGATCACGTACTTGCTATGGTCAATGATTTACACGTAATCTTCGGAAAGGGCCCCGGCGCACTAGCTGTTCCGAATGACGATGAGGGACACGCACCCATGTGGAAGAAGAAATCTATATTTTGGGACCTACCCTACTGGAAAGACCTAGAGGTCCGCTCTTCAATCGACGTGATGCACGTGACGAAGAACCTTTGCGTGAACCTGCTAGGCTTCTTGGGCGTGTATGGAAAGACAAAAGATACAGCTGAGGCACGGGAGGACCTGCAACGTTTGCACGAAAAAGACGGCATCCCTCCGAAGCAGTATGAAGGTCCTGCCAGCTATGCTCTTACGAAAGAAGAGAAAGAAATCTTCTTTGAATGCCTTCTCAGTATGAAGGTCCCGACTGGCTTCTCGTCGAATATAAAGGGAATAATAAATATGGCAGAGAAAAAGTTCCAGAACCTAAAGTCTTATGACTGCCATGTGATTATGACGCAACTGCTTCCGGTTGCATTGAGGGGGCTTCTACCGGAAAACGTCCGATTAGCCATTGTGAAACTATGTGCATTCCTCAATGCAATCTCTCAGAAGGTGATCGATCCAGAAATCGTACCAAGGCTAAGGAGTGATGTGGCGCAATGTCTTGTCAGTTTCGAGCTTGTGTTCCCACCATCCTTCTTCAATATCATGACACACGTCCTAGTTCATCTAGTCGACGAGATTGTCATTCTGGGGCCCGTATTTCTACACAATATGTTCCCCTTTGAGAGGTTCATGGGAGTCCTAAAGAAATATGTCCGTAACCGCGCCAGACCAGAAGGAAGCATCTCCATGGGCCATCAAACAGAGGATGTCATCGGGTTTTGTGTTGACTTCATTCCTGGCCTTAATAAGATAGGTCTCCCTAAATCGCGGTATGAGGGCAGACTGACTGGAAAAGGCACGCTTGGAAGGGACTCAATAATATGCAGGGACGGTTATTCTTGGTCTCAAGCACACTACACAGTTCTACAGAACTCTACATTGGTGACCCCGTATGTCGATGAACACAAGAACAGTCTGCGCTCCAAACACCCGGAGCAGTGCGACGACTGGATTACACGTGAACACATCAGAACTTTCAGCAGTTGGTTGGAAACACGTCTCAGAGGTGACAACACTGTTTGTGATGAGTTGTACTTGTTGTCCAGGGGACCATCTTCGACTGTATTGATTTACAAAGGATACGAGATAAATGGAAATACATTTTACACAATTGTCCAAGATCAAAAGAGCACCAACCAAAACAGCGGTGTCCGCTTTGATGCAACAACCGAGAGGGGAAAGGACACATATTATGGTTACATAGTGGACATATGGGAACTTGACTACGGACATGATTTTAAGGTCCCTTTGTTTAAGTGTAAATGGGTCAATCTGTCAGGAGGCGGGGTACAGGTAGACCCACAGTACGGAATGACAACAGTGGATCTGAAAAATCTTGGATACAATGACGAACCGTTCGTCCTAGCCAATGATGTGGCACAGGTTATCTATGTGAAGGACATGTCTACCAGACCGAGAAAAAGAAAAGATAAGGAAGCGAATACATCATACGATGAGCCAAAGCGCCACATAGTTCTTTCAGGAAAAAGGGACATCCTGGGAGTGGAGGGCAAGACAGACATGTCTGAAGATTATGAAAAGTTTCATGAAATTCCTCCCTTCAAAGTCAAGGCTGACCCAAGCATCCTGATAAACGATGAAGATTATCCATGGTTACGGCGCAATAAGCAAATGACACAAGCGAAGAAAAAGTGAAGAGTTATTTCCGCAACTATTATGATGATGCCATGCCAACTTTGTAACAAACGAGTATGATACCATTGTCCGTTTGTACTATTCAAATTTCAATACTACTTGCACTAACAAAACAAAACAAAACAAAACAAACTTGAAAAATAAATAGCAACAATAAGTATTTTGTTGTAAGTATAAACAAAATAAAATAAATAAAGCAACAAAGAAAATAAATAAAGAAAGTAAAATAAATAAAGCAACTCTAAATACAGCAAAAAACAACTTAGAAATAAACAAAGAAAATAAAATAAATAAAGCAACTCTAAATACAGCAAAAAACAACTTAGAAATAAATAGCAACAATAAGTATTTTGTTGTAATTAAGTATAAACAAAATAAAATAAATAAAGCAACAAAGAAAATAAATAAAGGAAGTAAAATAAATAATTTCAAATTTAAACTATTCAAATTTGAATACTACTTGCACTAACAGAAAGTTTGTAATTGGTTTTACAAAAGAAAATAAATAATGAAGAAAACAAAACAAAAAAACTTGAAAAAAAAATAGCAACAATAAATATTTTTTTGTAAGTAGAAACAAAATCAAATAAATAAAGAAACAAAGAAAACAAATAAATAAAAATAGCAACAGTAAGTATTTTGTTGAAAGTAGAAACAAAACTAAAAAATAAAGCAACAAAGAAAAAAAGAAAAAATATGCCACCTGCTGGGCCCACACGGCCTGAATACGACTAGAAACCCAACCATGGGCCAGGATTCAGGCCCGTAGAAAGCCCAGCAAGTCCACAGGCAAAGCAGTGTCAGTTTAGGCCCTTAGGCCTGCAGTTTAGAGGAGTTCGATAGGAGAGAGGCAGCGGGGCTTATAAACTGGTGCTGCTCTCCCTCAACTAGCGAGGTGGGACTAAACTTCCCACCGCACCGCGGCAAGGCCTTTAGTCCCGGTTGCTGCCACCAACCGGGACTAAAGGGTGGCATTAGTCCCGGTTGGTAGCAGAAACCGGGACTAAAGGCCCCTCCTTCCCGCCCTTTGGGCTGCTGAAAAGGCACCTTTAGTCCCGGTTGGTGCCACCAACCGGGACTAAAGGGGGGGTATTAGTCCCGGTTTGTGCCTAGAACCGGGACTAATACTCCTCCTATATAAGCTACACTTGCGAAAATTTCGTTCAGTTTCTCCTTCCCAGCCCCGACGCCGACCTCGATCTGCTCCGTCCCCGTCGCCGTCGCCGTCGCCCCCGTCGCCCCCGTCGCCCCGTCGCCGTCGCCCCCGACGCCGCCTCGTCGCTCCGCCCCGCGCCGTCGCCGCGCCCCGCGCCGTCGCCCCGCCCCGCGCCGTCTCCGCGCCCCCCGGCCGGCCCGTACGTCGCGCGCCCCGCGCCGCCGCGCGCCCCGCCCCGCCGCCGTCGCGCCGCCGCGCCCCGACGCCGCCTCGTCGCCGCCCCGCCCCGCCGCCGTCGCGCCGCCCTGCCGATGTGAGGGCCGGCTCCCTTTTTTTTATATGTTTAATATATATTGCTGTATATATATATATAGTTGCTGTGTATATATATGTATATATGTGTATATTTTTTTTTCTTAGGAATTTTCTTAGGAAATTGCAGTATATATAGTTGTTGTATATAGTTGCTGTATTTATATGTATGTGTATATCTTTTTTTTTCTTAGGATTTGCTAAATATATATGTTAAATATATATTTATGTGTATATAAATATATTTTTTCTTAGGAAGTTGCTGTATATATGTGATGTGTGTATATGTGATGTATATATATGTGTATGTGGCTATATAGTTTTTTGTTTATATATGCTAAATATATATAGAAAGTTTTATATATGCAAAAGTTACAAATTTAGAAAAAGAAGGATAGGAAAGAAGAAAATAAGAAAGAGGAAAGAAAGAAGAAGAGGAGAGGAAGAAGAGGAGAAATAAATAAGAAGAAGAAAAAAAAAGAAAAAAAGAGGAGAAGAAGAAAGGAATAGAGGAGAAAATTCTTCTCCTCTATTCCTTTCTTCTTCTCCTTTTTTTTTCTTTTTTTTTCTTCGATCTTCTCCTCTAGCGGTTCCTTTTTTCTTCTTCTTCCTCTTTTTTTATCGGATATGTCTATGTCGATATACACCCTCCCCGATAACTTCGACATTAGGGGGGGGCCGGTGTCGAGGGTCGTCGAGGGACCGAGAGGCCGAAGGTCGAGGGGTCGAGGGTCGTCGAGAGACCGAGAGGCCGAAGGGCGAGGGGTCGAGAGGTTGCCTAGCAGTCGGGGGTCTAGGGTTGTGGATCGCCGAGCAGTCGGGGGTCAAAGTATTGAAGAATTCCATGACTTCATCATTTGCCAGAAGTAACCGGGGCATTTTGGTACAAAGTTATGCAAAGATATTTTGGAACGGAGTTCCTGATAGAATAATCCGTCTTTTGTTACGAATTATCCTATCGGGGACTCCATTCCAAAATAACTTTGGAGAGCTTCGTACCATCATGCTACTGTTACTTTCGCCTAATGATGAAGTATTGGTTTTGTTGAATCCTTTGACACTCGACAAAATGTGACATGAGGGGGACTAGGGTTGTGGATCGCCGAGAAGTCGGGGGTCGAGGGGTCGAGAGAGGTTGCCTAGCTAGTGTCAAAGTATTGAAGAATTCCATGACTTCATCATTTGCCAGAAGTAACCGGGGCATTTTGGTACAAAGTTATGCAAAGATATTTTGGAACGGAGTTCCTGATAGAATAATCCGTCTTTTGTTACGAATTATCCTATCGGGGACTCCGTTCCAAAATAACTTTGGAGAGCTTCGTACCATCATGCTACTGTTACTTTCGCCTAATGATGAAGTATTGGTTTTGTTGAATCCTTTGACACTCGACAAAATGTGACATGAGGGGGTCTAGGGTTGTGGATCGCCGAGAAGTCGGGGGTCGAGGGGTCGAGAGAGGTTGCCTAGCTAGTGTCAAAGTATTGAAGAATTCCATGACTTCATCATTTGCCAAAAGTAACCGGGGCATTTTGGTACAAAGTTATGCAAAGTTGTTCTGGAACGAAGTCCCTGATAGGATAATCCGTCTTTTGTTACGAATTATCTTATCCGGGGACTCCGTTCCGAAACAACTTTGGAGAGCTTCGTACCATCATGCTACTGTTACTTTCGCCTAATGATGAAGTATTGGTTTGTTGAATCCTTTGACACTAGACAAAATGTGACATGAGGGGGTCTAGGGTTGTGGATCGCCGAGAAGTCGGGGGGGTCGAGAGGTTGCCTAGCTAGTGTCAAAGTATTGAAGAATTCCATGACTTCATCATTTGCCAGAAGTAACCGGGGCATGTTGGTACGAAGTTATGCAAAGATGTTCTGGAACGGAGTTCCTGATAGGATAATCCGTCTTTTGTAACGGATTATCTTATCTGGGACTTCGTTCCAAAACAACTTTGGAGAGCTTCGTACCATCATGCTACTGTTACTTTCGCCTAATGATGAAGTATTGGTTTGTTGAATCCTTTGACACTAGACAAAATGTGACATGAGGGGGTCTAGGGTTGTGGATCGCCGAGAAGTCGGGGGGGTCGAGAGGTTGCCTAGCTAGTGTCAAAGTATTGAAGAATTCCATGACTTCATCATTTGCCAGAAGTAACCGGGGCATGTTGGTACGAAGTTATGCAAAGATGTTCTGGAACGGAGTTCCTGATAGGATAATCCGTCTTTTGTTACGGATTATCTTATCTGGGACTTCGTTCCAAAACAACTTTGGAGAGCTTCGTACCATCATGCTACTGTTACTTTCGCCTAATGATGAAGTATTGGTTTTGTTGAATCCTTTGACACTAGCTAGACAAAATATGACATGAGGGGGTCTAGGGTTTGTGGATCGCCGAGCAGTCGAGGGTTGAAGCTAGTTCTACGTTTGCCATTAATATATCCATCTGTCATGTTTGAATAATAATTGGCATGTTGTAAATATTTGTAGAAACAATGGACGACAACACCCGAGACCTAGCACAAGAAGCGATGTTGATGGACATAATCGCACACGGACAAAATGCCGTCAGGTCGTATCTCAACGACACCGATGAGCAGGTCAAACAAGAGCTGCGGCTGGAAGATCTAGGCTATGATATTGATGAATTCGGTGACCCAATGCACATGGAAGAAGTAGACCGTGAGGACGGCTCCGGTGACCCAATGCCGGTGCAAGAAGGAGACCGTGATGCTGGCTCCGGTGACCGAACCGAGTCCGGCCAGGAGGTATATATGTTAGTTAAGCATGTGCTGACTAGTTAATTGATTCATTCATTAACTCTCGTCTTTGTTCCTTTTCTAGCCCTCCGGATCGAGCAAATCTTCGGTAAAGAGACGAGGAGCGAAGAAAAAGTTGAGGCCGGATGAAAAGTTTGAGATCTCAGAAATCTCGCGCTCCGGCGAGCCGATTGCACCCATCCGCACAAAGAACGCATTTGTTAATCAGTGCGGGGTTCTGGTTAGGGACAAGATCCCGATCAGCATCCATCAATGGTTAAAGCCGGCTGCAAACGACGCTCAGGTGACTTATGTCACAGATATGCAGAAAGAAGATCTTTGGAATGTGCTGAAGTCAAACTTCGTCCTACCGCGAGAGGTTGATCCGGCGAAGCCAGTTAAAGAGGACTTAATCAAGTCTTATGCACTTTCGAAGATGGCAGACCAATTCAGGGCATGGAAGAAAAAACTGAATACGTTTGTCAGAGAGAAAACGACTCCAGAATTCGTGGGCATATATGAGAAGATCAAAGATGACTGGCCCGCATTTGTGGCCCATAAGAAGTCGGAAAAGAGTCAGAAGATGTCGGAGACAAACCGGATAAATGCTGCAAAGAAGATGCATCACCATCGCACGGGGTCGGGCGGCCACCTCGTAGCCCGGCCTAAGTGGGCCAGGGCTGAGAATGATCTGCTTCAGAAAGGGATCGAACCAGAGACAATGCACTGGCCAGAACGTTGCCGGACTTGGTTCTTCGGGGCTGGCGGATCCTTGGACCCTGTAACAGGGTGGTGCATTTGGACGGACAAGCAAATGGAAACACCACTCAGGAAGATGCGGCAGTATATCAAAGCAGCGCATGCAGGGACGTTCATCCCCGACAGAGAGAACGACGAGCTGACAATGGCCCTCGGGAATCCTGAGCACCCTGGACGGACACGAGGCACGCCAGGCTCCCTTCCGTGGCGTGCTGGGTTTCCGGACGCAGGAGGCTACAAATGCCACGACAGGAGGAAGAAAATGGAGATGACCGAAATCCAGGCGCTGCGGGCCAGAATACAAGCGATAGAGGAACGGGAAGCAGATCGGGAAAGAATTGCCGAAGCTTCCCCCGAAGCTACCCCGCCATCTCAGCGGAGAAGCAGCGTGGCTTCCACCGAGCTGCCTCAGCCAGAGCTTGCCTTGACGGCTACTGCCAGGAATCCTGTGGATGCTATCACGCAGGCACAAAATTGCCACCTTATGGCACAGTGGATGAATCTGAAGGTCAAGGCGGCTGCTGGCTCTGTTTATCCTTCTGGACCAGACGACACTTTTCACTGTCGGCCGATTCCAGAAGGATATGCTAGGGTGATGGTCGACGAAATAACGGAGGGATTTGAGGAGCTCCAGCTTGACCACCCTACCGGTGAAGGGGAGACTCGGCTGGGTTCTTCATTGAAGACTCCATGCCTATGGCAGAAGGACCTAATCAACATTCTGAACTGGACGCCTCCGCCTCCTCCTCCTCCTCCGACGAGTCAGGGCACTCCGCCTCCTCCACCGCCTCCTCCTCCGGCGAGTGACCATCAGGGCACTCCGGCTCCTTCTCCGGCGAGTGACCATCAGGGCACTCCGGCTCCTTCTCCGGCGCGTGGCGGCACACCGCCTCCTTCGCCGCCGGCGCGTGGCGGCACTCCGCCTCCTTCGCCGCCGGCGCGCCCGAGCAGACAGCCAGCTCCTCCTTCGCCTAATCAGCAAGGGCGGAAGAGACCTGCCGCCGCTCCGGCTGCTCCTGCTCCGGCGCCTAAGCAAGTAAAAAAGACAGCCGCTTCGTCTGGTCCGGCGACGTCTACCAGTACAGCCAGAGGCGGGAGGCGATGCAGATTCGGTCCTTCTCTCACGCCTCTAGAGAAGTTACCGTACGAGAGGTCCGACGAGGAAAACACGAAGATCGCTGAAGGCGAAGTGAATGACTTTTTTGAAGGGTTGAAAGCACAGAGACATCCACCTCCAGAGGAGAAGATAGATGCGGTGAAAGCAAAGCGCACTCTTGCTGCCCTGAAGCAACCAGCGAAAAGTAAGCCGAAGGGCAACTATGACCGCATTATTCAAAAGACATTTCAAGATGCCAAGCGGTCCGGAAGTACAAAAAGTGATCAGAGGTTAGCAGAAGGGCGAGCTGGGAAACAAATTGCCCAGCTCGGCGAACAAGCGAACCAATCGTGCCCCCCGCTCAAGGTGTCTAGCGACATGGTCGCTAATGATCCGAGGATGGTGCCCGGTTATACCAATCTTGCAGATTACGCGTCCGACGATGTACACTATGATTTCATGGACGTGCAGATAGAAAGATACGAGTACAAAAAGCCTCTCGTAAAAAATGAAAGATCTCTATCAACGAATATGCGAAGATTGCATGATTGGTACATGAAAATCTGCAGAGAGTCTGGGGGGAGGAATAACTTGTATTTGAGAGTTAAACCTGAGCATGACCTCGTTGGAGTTGACCTGTTGCCTGTTCCATTTGAGGAGTTCTATCAATTTTTCAATCAGTTGGCCCTCGATAAAACAACGATCACCTGCTACTGTCTGTAAGTAGTACTACTTCTGTCATTAAGTCTCTCTATATAGCTGATCTTCATTGCATGTATTTATAATTATCCTCACTATATTATGCAGATTGAAGATCGTCGAATTGAAGAAAAGACAAGTAGGTGATATTGGGTTTATTAACACATACCTCATAGATGCAACCGAGGTTAAATTGCGTCCCGGCGATACCGAGAGACCAACTTGCTACGATCGTTGGTGGTAAATGAAAACAAAGATATAATACTCTTTCCTTACAACTTCAAGTGAGTGTTAATGTCTTGTGCATATTTGGTTTCCCTTATATATATCAGTCAAGTTTATAGTGATGTAATGATCTCATGCATTCGTGCGCAGCTTCCACTATATTCTCTTAGAGATTAAGCTTGAGAAGGGAATAGTAACTGTCTTCGACTCTAAACGTAAAGATCCCGAGGAGTATGCGGACATGACTCAAATGCTAGCCAGGTAAGTTAAATCGATCAATATTATCCACCATGCATATATATCAGCAACTTCATTTCTGATATCAACTAATTGTTTCCTTTGTCTGGCAGGGCTTGGAAAACATTCAGCAAAAAAGCTCCGGGACTGCCGAAGAAGCTACAATTTAGATACCCGAAAGTAAGTACTATATAGTAGCATGTTCCGCGCGCGCATCTCCTATATCTTGATTCAAGCGCTAGCTAGTTTCATCAATACCAATTTGGCATTCTTGCTTATCAGTTTGATTGAGCTCTATTTCTTGTAAAGTGGTTGTGGCAGGAACCCGGGAATGATTATTGTGGATACTACATTTGCGAGTCCATCCGCCACACGACCTGTGAGCGGGGCTACACTGATGAACAATTTAAAGTGCGTAAGCAATTAATAATATTCAAAATTTATAGCATCATTTCATGTATTGACCCCCTACTTCAAATTAGATGTTTCGGATGCGGGATGAACTCCTAACACCAGATCGTCTGCGAGCAATTCAAGAGGAATTGGCGGCATTCTTCCTTGAACACGTGATCGCTGAAGACGGAGAATACTATGTGGACCCTGCATCCATGTGTTAGGAGATTATTTTTGTAAGAGATAATTATTGTATATATGTGCCCGGTAGTGTCGGATCGATAGATATACGAGAACTTGTTGTTCGACCAATCTCTCGGAGAAGGAGAGGTGGTCGATATTATTACTTCTCTCTGTATGCATATATATATATGTTGATTATATATACGAGATCTTCTGTTCCTTCGTTTGCTTAGTATAGCTAGCAGCTAGCTAGCTAGCTAGCGTGACTCTAGTCCATATATATACGTATGTGTAGTATGTAGCGTCGACCAAAAGCACGGACATAAGAGAGAACACTTCTCTCTATTAATTAGCTAGCTAACACAATATATCAAACACCTAAATTAACCCCCAAAACCTAAACCCCCCCCCCCCCTTTCAAAAAAAAAAAACAAAAACCACAGCTACAGAAATGCTGACACGTGCATGCCTTTTGGTCCCGGTTGGTACCACCAACCGGGACTAAAGCCCCTCCTGCCTGGACTCGGTGCACAGGCCACGTGGACACCCTTTTGCCCCGGTTCTGGATTGAACCGGGACTAAAGGGTCAGAGCATTAGTACCGACCCTGTTGCCCCGGTTCCAGAACCGGGGCTAAAAGGCCAAATGAACCGGGGCTAAATCCCCTTTATCTACTAGTGTAGCGTCACCGAACCTTAAGTGTGTAGACCCTACGGGTTCGAGAACCATGCAGACATGACCGAGATACCTCTTCGGCCAATAACCAATAGCGGGATCTGGATACCCATATTGGCTCCCACATGTTCCACGATGATCTCATTGGATGAACCACGATGTCGGGGATTCAATCAATCCCGTATACAATTCCCTTTATCTACCGGTATAGTACTTGCCCGAGATTCGATCGTCGGTATACCGATACCTTGTTCAATCTCATTACAGCAAGTCTCTTTACTCGTTCCGTAACACATCATCCCGTGACCAACCCCTTAGTCACATTGAGCTCATTACGATGATGTGTTACCGAGTGGGCCCAGAGATACCTCTCTGTCATACGGAGTAACAAATCCCAGTCTCGATTCGTGCCAACCCAACAGATACTTTCGCGGATACCCGTAGTGTACCTTTATAGCCACCCAGTTATGTTGTGACGTTTGGCACACCCAAAGTACTCCTACGGTATCCGGGAGTTGCACAATCTCATGGTCTAAGGAAAGGATACTTGACATTGGAAAAGCTTTAGCATACGAACTACACGATCTTGTGATAGGCTTAGGATTGGGTCTTGTCCATCACATCATTCTCCTAATGATGTGATCCCATTATCAATGGCATCCAATGTCCATGGTCAGGAAATCGTAACCATCTATTGATCAACGAGCTAGTCAACTAGAGGCTTACTAGGGACATGTTATGGTCTATGTATTCACACATGTAATACAATTTCTGGATAATACAATTATAGCATGAACACTAGACAATTATCATGAACAAGGAAATATAATAATAACCATTTAATTATTGCCTCTAGGGCATATTTCCAACACTCCTAACTACTCATGGTCGTCAGCGGTCTCCACGTAGTAGCATGCATCATCGGGGTAGTAGTAGTAGTAGTCGACTGGGGTGGCATCTGGCTCCTGGGATCCTACATCTCGTTGCAACAACAAGAAAAAATAAAGAAGGGGGAAAGGGGGAGCAAAGCAACCGTGAGTACTCATCCAAAGTACTCACAAGCATCAGATCTATACTAAGTATGCATCAGTATCAAAGGAATGAGCTGTATATGTGGACTGAACTGCAGAAAGTCAGAATAGAGGGAGAAGTCTAGCCTATCGAAAACTAGCATCTTCAAGCATCTTCTGGAAGCCACCATCTTGCAGCAGTAGAAAGGAGTACATAATAGCATTTTAATTAGCAAGTATGTTGTAACAATATCCATCTCTGTCTCAAGTATCCATTTGTAGTTTTAATAGATCAGAATATAAGACTGAATGTCCATTATCGTGGACACGGCTATTCGAATAGATAACTTCCCTGCAGGGGTGCACCATGTTACAATCACACTCGATCATCTCTGACCGGACACACTTTTCTAGGTCAATGCCCGACCTCGGAAGATCAACACGTCACAGCCCTACCTAGGCTCGGCAGAGAAGTCCCCGCCGGTCTACATCCTAAGCACTCTGGGGTCATGGGCCATCGCTAATTGCACTTCGGGTCGTTGCGAGCAGGGCGGGTCCAAGCTCCAACACTACAGGAACGTGCCGGCCCAGCCGTGCGGCAATGCTGAACTGGACGTCTCACAAACCTTCTGCTGATACCACGACGCCGAGGCCCATAACTATTCTCACATGGCAATTAGTGCGTAAAGGCCAGAGGCCAATTCAGAACAAATACCCAAACCAATGGTGTATTAGGAGCTTGCGAAAACAAGCAGAGACTCAGGATAATGTGACCTCGTCGCCCCGTCTCGAGGAGATACGGCAAGGGCTAGCCCAGCCCACTCGGGGGCGGCCTGCCTGCCCGGCCATGCCTCATAATTAACTCGTGGGTGCTCCACGGGCCCGCCCGACTTTCACATCAACTCGCGGGTACCCCTCAGGGCCGATCCAACTTTAACAGGTCTCAAGTAAAGTCTTGGTAACCTTGTGTCCAAAACATTAAGGGGGGAAACCCGAGGAATCACCCTCGGTGTATTCCGCTCGATGTAATCATCAAGGCAAACGTAGGAGGAATCACCCTCGAGGTTCACACTTGAGGTGTTGCACGACAGAGTCGTATCGGGAATGGTGAAAGAGGAATCACCCTCGATGACCACGACCGAATAGCTACACTACAGAGTCATCATCAAGAGTGCGTTACGAGGTATCACCCTCGGCACTCGATAGTAGCTCTGCAGAGTCGAGCAACAAAAGGGGCGTGGTGTGATGTGAGGTGTCGAGCTCTGGTAGTCGATCACGTTGATTGAGTCGTCGATGATGAAGCAGGGGCAACAAGGAAAAGGTGGGGGTCACTGATGGATCACTACCAACCTATACTAAGCAGTTTAGGATAAGCAGATAGGAAACAATAGCAGGTACAAAAACAGGCTATGCATTAGAATAGGATCAAACAAATAACAGTAGCAAAATCTAATGCAAACATGAGAGAGAATAGATTGGGCGATACCAGTACGATCAAGGGGAAGGGGGGTTTGCCTGGAAGCTTTGCTGAAGGGGAATAAGGTTTGTCGATGATGTAGTGGATCACAGTGGCAACATCAGTCTCAGAGTCTACCGGAGAGAACATGGGGAAGAAACGGTAAATATAAAGCACACAAGTGCATGGCATGACTATAGACACAGCTAGGCGTGTTCTACGTAGTGCTACACGATACCGGCGAAGGAGGATAACATCCGATAATGTTTTCCCGCAGTTAGGCATTTTTGGACAGGCAAACCGGAGAGGGAAAGTTGCATGTTCGCTAAGATAGGGATGTGTGACGTACGAACGGAAAGCGTATTCGGATTCGCCTCGTCGTTCCGAGCAACTTTCATATATACAACTTTTTAATCCGACTTATGGATTATTTTATGTGATTTTTTCAAAGATTTATTAAAATTTTGAAATTATTATTAATTCAAAAATAAATGGGAAAATGATAGGTGTACCCAGCACAGGGTACACAAAAGTGCACCCAGTGGCTGACAGGTGGGCCAGGGGTCCCAGTTGACCAATCAACATTTTGACTGGTCAACAGGGGGTGGGGCCCCCTGTCATAGACACATTTTAACTAATTATGGATTAGTAGGATAATTAAGTAATTAGCTTAACTAACAATTTTATTAAGTTAATTAATTAACTATTTTCTTAAACTAATTTTTACAGGGGCGGACCCCATGTGCCATAGGCACTGGGCCAAAGCGGGCTAACAGGCGGCGGTTACGGGCGACTGGGCGCCGGGCGTTGAAGCGGGCGGGCGCCCGTGGAGGCCACAGCCTGTCCGGGGCGGGGCGAGGCCGACGGGCGCGGCGGGGCGCCAGCGCAGCTAGAGGCGGAGGCGCAGTCAGGAGGGCGCAGCCGGAGCAGGTGTGGCGAGGTGCGCGGCTTAGCGGGGCGTTGGCGCGGGGCAGTGGCCAAGGGCAGCAGCCGTAGCTGCTGCAGCGAGGCGAGGCGAGGCGGGGCGCGCCGGGGCGACGGGGCGAGTAGGCGGCTGCGGGGACGACTGGAGGTGGCAGCGTAGGCATGGCCGGTCGCCGGCGGGCGCTGCCGAAGCGGACATGGCAGCCAGGCGGGAGCAGCGACGGACGCGGCCGGCGCGGTGGCGCCCAGGGGAGGCGCGTGCGCACGGAGTAGAGGCCGAACGTGGCCAGGGCGGGTCCGGCCGACGGGCTACGACAAGCGCAAGCGGGGCTGCAGCAGCGAAGCAGCAGCCCCAATGAGAGAGCGAATAGCGGCAGAGGCGAGCGAGGCCAGGACGTGGTAGAGCACGGGCATGGTGCTGGACAGGGAAGCTCCGCAACGGACAGCGCTTGGGCGCGCGTGAAAGTAGCTACGGTGCACAAGGGAAAGCAAGGGTTGGCCGGAGGCTTACAGTGGGGCGGCAGAGTAGACTAGCGGGGGCTCGGGGGAGTACCAGAGACGACGAGGCGACTGTAGCGTCCTCGGCCGCCCGAAATTGAAGATGATGATATAGGCAACACAGGACAGCTCCACCGGTCAGCCACGGGCACGTAGAGGACGAAGACGACACCGGGAAGGCCGTAGAACAACCCGCCAAGCCCCGGGGAGGCCGTTGGCCACGGCCACGACGACACGACGGCGGCGACATCGCTCTATGGGGCGAGTCTAGAAAGGGGCAAAGGGGATCTGGGCGAGGGGCTAGGTGGAGGAGGAGAGAGGGGAGAGGGGTGTGGGAGAAAAATCTCAAGGGGAGGCCTCGGTGGAGGCCTGATCGCCTCCCAGCAACGGCACCAGGAATTCTTCTTGCTACTTCTCGAGCTTGCGTTGTATTCCCTCGAAGAGGAAAGGGAGATGCAGCACAGTAGCGTAAGTATTTCCCTTAGTTTTTGAGAACCAAGAAATCAATCCAGTAGGAGACCACGCGCGAGTCCCTCGCACCTGCACAAGCAAATAAGAACTTCACAGCCAACGCGATAAGGGGTTGTCAATCCCTTTACGTTCACTTACGAAAGTGATATCTGATAGAGATGATAGTTTGATATTTTTGGTATTTTTTATTATAAGAACAGAAATAAAAGCAGAAAAAGTAAAGTAGGTGTAGATTGATATGATGAGAATAGACATAGTGTTCTCTAGTGGCTTCTCTCATGATAGCGATATTCTACGGCGGATAAACAAATTACTGTCGAGCAATTGATAGATAAGCGAATAATTATGAGACTATCTAGGCATGATCATTATATATAGGCATCACGTCCGAGACAAGTAGACCGAAACGATTTTGCATCTACTACTATTACTCCACACATTGACCGCTATCCATCATGCATCTAGTGTATTGAGTTCATAAGAACAGAGTAACGCCTTAAGCAACATGACATGATGTAGAGGGATAAACTCAAACTTAGTGATATAAACCCCATCTTTTTATCCTCGATGGCAACAATACAATACGTGCCTTGCTGCCCCTACTGACACTGGGAAAGGACACCGCAAGATTGAACCCAAAGCCAAGCACTTCTCCCATTGCAAGAACTATAGATCTAGTAGGCCAAACCAAACCAATAATTCGAAGAGACTTATAAGGATATTATAATCATACATAAAGAGTTCAGAAAAGAACCAAATATTTCTCATAGATAATCTTGATCATAAACCCACAATTCATCGGATCTCGACAAACACACCGCAAAAAGAGATTACATCGAATAGATCTCCTCGAAGACCGAGGAGAATTTTGTATTGAGATCCAAAGAGAGAGAAGAAGCCATCTAGATACTAGCTATGGACCCGAAGGTCTGTGGTAAACTACTCGCAACTCATGGTGAGGCGATGATGATGATGTAGAAGCACTCCGTGGTAGATCCCCCCTCCGGCGGAGCTCCGGAACAGGGCCGAAGATGGGATCTCACGGGAACAGAAGGTTACGGCGGTGGAACTAGGGTTTTCTCTGTTGTTCAGATGGTTTCGGGGTACGCAGGCATATATAGGAGGAAGGAGGGCACCGGGGGCCAAACGTGGGGCCCACGAGGCAGGGTGTGCGCCCTATAGGGGGGCGCCCCCACCCTCGTGGGCACCACGTGTGCCCTACTCCGTGGTTCTCAAGTCTCCCGTGCGTGATTTTCTCCAAAAATATCTCTCCCGAAGGTTTCATTCCGTTTGGACTCTTTTTGATATTCCTTTTCTGTAAAACCCTGAAACAGGCAAAAAACAGCAATCTAGACTGGGCCTTTGGGTTAGTAGGTCAGTCCCAAAAATATTATAAAAGTGTATGACAAAGCCCATTAAACATCCAAAACATCATAAATAATAGCATGGAACAATCAAAAATTATAGATACGTTGGAGACGTATCAAGCATCCCCAAGCTTAATTCCTGCTCGTCCTCGAGTAGGTAATTGATAAAAACAAATTTTTTGATGTGGAATGCTAAACAACATAGTTTTTCAATGTAATTCTCTTAATTGTGGCATGAATGTTCAGATCTGAAAGATTCAAGACAAAAGTATATATTGACATAAGAAATAATAATACTTCAAGCATACTAACAAAGCAATCATGTCTTCTCAAAATACTATGGCTAAAGAAAGTTATCCCTACAAAATCATATAGTCTGGCTATGCTCCCTCTTCATCACACAAAATATTCATATCATGCACAACCCCGATTTGAGCCAAGCACTTGTTTTCATACTCTATTCTTTCAAAACTTTCAACTTTCACGCAATACATGAGCGTGAGCCATGGATATAGCACTATGGGTGGAATAGAAAGGTGGTTGTGGAGAAGATAAAATGTAATGCCCAGGATGGGACTATACCTCCTATGTGTCAAGGCACGACTTAAAGGTATAAGCCCATTCTGGAAAGATCTCAAGTTTGGTATCTTTGCACGACTCATGTAAAAATAGGAATGAAATTGCAAAAGGATAGTTGGCTTACACTCGCCACGTCACACAATACATTACATAAGCAAATCATCATCCAAAACATCACAACCCGACTACGGGCGAAGATCCAAAAGAAAGATACCAAAAACATAAAGCCACAGGTCCGAATCGCCCCTAGTAGAAACCACTACTGATCATCGAACAACGTCACATACATACGGCCACTCTCTTCATCGAGCTCCCAGTGAAGTACTTGAACCAGCTCCTGCATCATTCTCGGCTGAACCTGCATCTGGTGTTGTAGTATCTGTGAGCCACGAGGACTCAGCAATCCCATAACCATGGGTATCAAGACTAGCAAAGCTTTATGGGAATGGAGAAGGGTAGTGGTGAGGTTGCAGCAGCGGCTAAGCAAAATATATGGTGGCTAACTTAGGAGTACAAGAATAAGATGAGCATCTACGCAAACGGTCGCAAACTAGTAGTGATCGCTAAAGATCCTGAACTACCTAAGAGTCAAACATAACCCCACCGTGTTCTCTTCTAAAAGTGAAAAGAGATAGTCACGGTTACTCACACAGTTGTGTGTTTTACTTTGGATCCTCTGTCAAGTTTTCTACAACCGGACATTAACAAATTCCAATCTGCCACATAACCGCGGGCACGGCTTTCGAAAGATTATAACCCTGCAGGGGTGTCCCAACTTAGCCCATCACAAGCTCTCACGATCAGCTGAAGTGATAAATATAATATCATCACCCCTTATCTTAGGGAAATCCGATCAGGCTCGGCATCCCGGTGCACAAGACATTCCGACAATGGTAAAACAAGTCCAGCAAGACCTCCCGGCGTGCCGACACCCTGATAGTAGCCGCGCGTATCTCGTCTCAGGCCACAACCGGATGGGCGATGCTACAGGTAAAACCAGCCCTCGAGTTTCCTCGAGGTGGCCCCGCAGGACCGCCGTTTGGGACCAACACCATCAGCACTGGCCCCCCCTGCTATGTAGAAAAGAAATCTCCAAGGAGCGTCCCCCTTATGCAATTTAATTAATTAAAATAAGTTGTTATTATGAGGCAAATTAAAACCAATGTTGGGCCTTGCTGGAGGAGTTTTATTCAAAGACGAAGTGTCAAGGGGTCCCCATATACCCAACCGTGTAAGGAACCGAAAATCAAGGAACATAATGCCGGTTTATCGGCGCATAAGGTGGCATGAGAGGAACAAAACACTGAGCAAAAGGCCAAGCCTTCCACCCATGCCCAGTATATAGGTGTGTTAATAATAATAATGGATATTGTGATATTCCAACAACAAGTTCCAACATGGAACGATCTTCATCTTCACCTGCAACTAACAATGCTATAAGAGGGGCTGAGCAAGCGGGTAACATAGCCAAACAATGGTTTTGCTAGGAAGGTGTCAAAAGGTTAGAGGTTTCATGGCAACAAGGAGAGGCTGACATAAAAGATGGGAAGCGCGACATGTAACGATAGCATCGAGACAACTAAGCATGGCAATGGTAGTAAAGGTATCCAAGGGTATGATCATCTTGCCTGGGATTTCGTGAGGAAGAAGAACAAGTCCAGGAGAATACGAAGAAGAAGCCTTGAAGAAGAACCACGAGAAGTCGAACGAATCCTCACAATCGCAACGGAACAACAACTAACGAGAAGAAGCAAGCAATACGGTTAACACACAACACAAGAACATGACAATATGCTCAAACAAGTATGATGCAAGACAGATCTATATAGGAAGCACTACAAGTCTATACAGGAAGCAAAACATGGCAAGGCAGGAAGCACTCAAAAACAACACAAGTCATCAAGTTTAAATGAGGCCGGAAACTACAACAACAATTCCGGAAAATCCCCATATGCATGTTTAGCAATTTTAAGCAAACAACAATTCACACATTTTAAAGTTGTTAACATGATGCGGATGACATGATCAAGTTTTATGCAAATTTTATAAGAAAAGTTGACATGAAGATGATAAGGAGTATTTGTCGCCACGACGGAAAGAAAAGAGGGTCGTGGCGGCGAAAACGGATACGATGCCACGACAACGTTCCGATGATCCGACACTCATCGAGATGCCGGTGCAAAAGTAAGGTAGCGTGAGCGAGTCGAACAAGATGAAAGGTGGGGTGATCCCGTCACCGGGTTCCCACGGGTCGCCACCAAGGCAAACGAGGGCACAACGGACATGATGCAAACATCCGATTCATCTCATACAACACATGCAGTCCACGGGTCATCGTCTCGGGGTTATACCTTCGGAACGTTCGTTTCGGGGTGGTTCGAGGTCGTAGAGGAAGTAGTGGAAGTAGTCGTGCACGTTTCGTTTCGGAGAGGGAAGTAGTCGTTCTCGCGGCGGTAGTGGTACATGCCCGTAGTTGAACTTGACGGGTCGACGCGGTCGTCGTGGGAGGTAGAGGTACACGTTTTGTAGATGTTCAAGTTCCCGTAGATGTTTGGTTTGTCGAGGTACTTGTCGCGTCGTAGGGGTACTCGTGGAATCCGTGTAGTTGAACTTGAAGGTCGTCGACGTCGTGGTACTTGAGGTCTCGTTCTTGCGACGGTAGTGGTACACGCACGTAGACGAACTTGACGGTTCCGAGGGCTCCGGCCACCGTGGTACTTGTCGAAATCCACGTCGGATATAGTCGTACATTTGAAAGAGGAACTTGGCCCATCCAAATCTGCGGTCGTCCGTGTCCAACATGACAAAATGAAACGGCTGCAACAGAAGGCAGGGCTTGCGGAAGTTGTGCTCTCGACAGAAGATGCCGGGGAAGTCAAAGTGGCACGGACGCCGACGAGGGTGGAGGCGTTGGCTGGTCGGAGGAGCTGCGGAGGCCGATGCAGGGGGTAGGCGCCGGCGAGGTCGAGGTCCCCGGCGGGCTGGGTCACCGGAACAGCACGGTAGCGAGGCCGAGGGTGCTGCAGTAGGGGAGGGCCACGCGAGGCGCGGCTGAGGTCGCCGGATCCGTCGAGGAGGACGGCGCTCGGGCGCGATGCAGTTGGGGGCGCGGAGGAGGAGAGGTCGGGGAAGGGGGACGATCGGGGCTCGGCGATGGAGGAGGTCAGGAGGCCGGCGAGCTGGCGAGGCCATTTGGGCGGAGCAGCTCAGCGGCGGCGTTGCGGCCAGGAACGCCCTGGGGGTCGAGGCGGCGACAGGGGAGGAAGTGGCCGACGCGGCTGGACGCGGCCCGCTCGACGGAGCTCGGGCACCCACAGGCGAGGGTCCGCGAGGCGGCGACCAAGCGAGGGAGAGGGAGAGAGGATCGGGCGCTGGGTGAGAGGGAGCGAGCGAGGAAAGAGATGGGGATCGGGCAGAGGTGTGCGGCGCTGGGAGGGAGAGAGCGATGGGGAGAGGTCGAGCGATGGGAAGGGCTAGGGTTAGGTTAGGTGGGCTGGGAGGATGCTTGGGCCGGCCAGGAGGGATATGGCCCAGGGGAGAGGTGAAAAGCAAAAGAGGCCTGCTGAAAAAAAAGGTCTCTTCTACTATTTTTTTTAAAAAAAAACAGAGAAGCCAAATATTTATTTGGAAGAGCCAAATAAATAGGAATTAACTAACATCTGGCATGAGGCTACTTTGATATATCAACGCTCCGCAACTAGAGGATGAATAAAATGAGAAGATGAAGGATTAAAAGATTTAAAAACAATAGAGAAAAAATAAGATGCATGTTTGTTATGGTGAATTCCATAATAATTGAATAATTTAAATATAGCTCTCTAAATATTGAGAGACTTTGTATATGTTGTAAAGAGAAATCAATATGTGAATTCCCTCGATTTAAATGGACCAAAGATCCACACGATTTATTTGGAAATGCAAAAGAATTTTGACATGATGGCATGATGTCATGATGCAATGCAAAAATAAATAACACAAGCACAAATGAAACACACGGGAGAACCCGGAACATCTGGAATCTTCTGGGACGTCGGTCTTCGGGCGTCACAACTCTCCCACACTAACAGAGGATCTCGACCCGAGATCCTGGAGATGGCACCGGATAAAAACGGAAAAGAAGAGGTAAAAACAAGTTGCTTCTTCGACAAACGAGTGAAACCAGGAACCTTGAGAGGTTGAACAATCTCGAAAGAAAGAATACAACGGAGATGAACGAAGTTAAGAGCACTCCGGTAAAAAGGAGGAACAAGGAACATAATGAGAACTTTGTAGGTTGAATGACATGAAACAAGAGCTTACGAACCAAAAGAATATGAAACTGCAATGGTATAGCCAAGGAATAAGAATGACATAATTTGGACAGCACTCCGTCTGAAAATGGAAGGAATTAACATGAGCTTGAGATGATTGGACGATCTTGATGAAATCAACAACATATTGCCTCCGAAACAATTAAAAGAATGGCACACGGGATAAGAAAATTTCAGATAAGCACTCCGGTTGAAAAGAGAGGCAAAACTTGATCAGATGAGAGCACTAGAATGGAGGACACGACACTCTCGTTAAATAGACAAGCAAGGGAAGAATATGATCTTGATAAAAACGAGATGATGGTCAAAGAGAGAGCAACATCACAATGCCTCCGGAATGAAAGAATAGAAAAATAGATCAATGAAAGAAATGAATGGAGAAGAAAATGCCAACTTCTCCCACAATTGAATTTGAAATAGCATCCTTACAAAGATGGATTGGACAAGGTTGTTGGAAATTCAAGGAGAAGAATGAGCTTGATGTGGGCTTATGGAAAATATCTCAACTTGAGGTGAAATTCTGCCACTAGTGAAAAATCAATTGATTTGAG
This sequence comes from Secale cereale, assembly GCA_902687465.1. Lineage (NCBI taxonomy): Eukaryota > Viridiplantae > Streptophyta > Magnoliopsida > Poales > Poaceae > Secale > Secale cereale. The sequence continues at coordinate 16,065,269 of LR738713.1, forward strand.
ATGAGCGAAGAGATGCAAACTTCTTTCACCGAGAGGATAAATGGAGAAATTGGGTCATTTGTAAGCACCATAAATAGCAACAATCCTTAGGGAAAGCTTTTAGGTGAAATACAACCCAAGTTAACTCCAACGAGGAAATTTAAGGTTGAAAAAAAATCTCATGAACGAAGGAAATGATGGGTTAACATATTTCATTCTTGATAACTTGTGAATCATGAAACATTAAGGAAATTCTCAAGAGTGACATAACACCACCTCAAAAGAAAAGGTAGAAGAATTGCACTTCAATTGCATGACGAAGAATACTTGAGCTCCAACAAGAAACTTGATGAAGACTTCGAGGATGAATTAAATCTTGATGAACCACCATGAGAACTCTGGTAATGAAAGCATGAGAAGTGAAAGATGAAAAAAATAAGATTCAAGGCTTGCGATGAATTAGATGGAGCTTCGTGACCAGATAATTGAGAGAGTTTGGAACTCTGGAAGAAAAGATGGACAACCAATAATTTGATATCTTGAACGAACTCTAGACAAAGGAATTAAACACTTGGAAGGAACAAGAATAAGAATTATGTCATGCATCTCCTTCACCAATTTAAATTGATGACAACCAAAGGATTTGGCATACTACTTATTCTCGTTGGAAAGAATTAAGAGAGATCTCGCACAGCTTGGGTAAATCTTCAATGAACCACCGGTAGGATTATGAAAAGAACGAGTGAATTAATACAATAACAAGGAAGAGTAAACTTGAATGAACCACCGTAAGAATATGGAGACGAAAGAAGAGACATCGATGAAGAATATTTGGAGGACGAAGTTGAAAACTGAGAACAAGGAATCTTCTGAAATGATGGCCTTCGGAGGATCACAATGGAAAGAATTCATGAAATGCTTCGGATGGATATAAAAAGATTCCTCATGATCGAAACAATAATGAGGATGGCATGAAGCTCGAACCACGAATCTTGAGAGAACGGCCAAGATTTAAGAGAAACACTTCTCCAGTCTTCAACTATTGAGAATGACAAGGAGAAAGACCTTGAAGAATTGCGAGATACTCCGGAAGAATGACAAGAGGAAGGTGGAGCTAAAGATGGAAATAATTGAAAACAAGCTTGGATAAGGCGTGTGACTGATGGAAATCATTCTTACGTCACACTTTGAAAAGAATTCTCCGAAAAAGAAGAGTCAGGTAAGATCCTGGGAAAAGACCTGTGGGTTAGGGCCCACTCTAAAGAAATCACCGTTGAAAAAGATTGCTTAAGAGATATAGCACCGGTTGAATTAAATGGCTTGAATGAGATAACAACCTCAAAATATATTGAACAGGTTGAAAATGGAAACACGACTCTTCCGAGATATCTTCAGCACTCCGGAGAAGAATTAGAGAGTTGAATAATCAAGAGAGACTTCGGATAAGAAATTTCAACATCGGAAAACATGTGAAACAAAAGGCACAAATATGATCAATACGAAAGCTTGGATTTAGTCCATCGGAGAAGAATGTTAGAATTAAGAATGATGAGCTTGAAACTCTTGAGCATCTTCACGATAAATCACCGGATAAGAACATTGAAGGAAATGAATGAAGAAACATCACATGAATAAAATGGATACTTGATTAAGGATTCTGGCTCCGAGAAGAAGAAGGGTGGGAGGGTGGGGAAAACAAAGACAACTTGGGATGAATGAAACAGACAAATCGTCAGATTTCTCAACGGCGTCCGTATGGAATAACTTGAAGAGAAGGCACATCGGTTGAAAAGGATTACCATGAGAATCTCGATGGTCAAGAAGAATTTGTACTCCCATGGAATTATGAGAACACTGATTAGGAAAGGTATGGAATCAATACTTGACATCGAAGCAACTCGAATACCAGAATCAAATCAAAACAACAGATAGATATGTTGCAACAAATTCTTCACAATATCATCCGAACAGAGAATTGAACGAATGAATTCCGTAGGTACATCGACTTGTCGAGAAGCCACTTGGGAGAAGAAAAGGTAAATAAAAGCAACAAGGAACAGATAGAACAAATACAAGATAGAAGCTTTGTCCCACATATTCGTGCTGAAAGCTCATGGAATGTGTTACAAAAGGGTTTTGCAATCCCCGGATCAGCATAGCCAAGGACCCTTTAAAATGCAACTCCCGATCGGAACAACGCTCATAAAACCTCTTCACTCAATGTTGAACCCCGAACTCCATATCATCCACTCGTTGAAAGAATGCCTACGAGCTACTAGATGAACCCACCTATTAATTTCCGAAAATTTCCAGTTATGCAATCAGGTGTTGGGGATACAGGGGAAGCATCGTGCACTCAACTCTAATCCTACATCCAGCTGTATCCATCCTTCAACACATAACCAGTTATTTCCGGAAACCGTTTACCTCGGACCTTCGAAATGCATCTGCTATACAAGCTATGGCAATACTCCCGAACTACCTCCCCAGTACTGGGTGATGTCGGGGTTATCTTGCCACTAACCGCATAGGACAGTTTTCGATGTCGGCCGTCTTAAGTATTCCAGAACTGCTGCGATATATTTGTGACGACAACACCTTGGAGCTCAACTCCCCGGGACACTGCCACAACCCCTAAATGACAGGAGGCATCGAGAACAATGTTCTTGTCACAAAGACATCGGAACAATCCAAACAATACTCGCGTGATCCTAATTTTTTTTGTGAAATTTGAGAGTAGAAGAGACAAGAGTAATCGTCAGGAGTCCTCACCAGAGTGAAAAGAGATGAGGAGCAAAAGAAATCCTACTCTCCGATATATATATATATATATATATATATATATATATATATAGGACTCATGTAAAAATAGGGATGAAATTGCAAAAGGATAGTTGGCTTACACTCGCCACGTCACACAATACATTACATAAAAAAATCATCGTCCAAAACATCACAACCCGACTACGGGCGAAGATCCAAAAGAAAGATACCAAAAACATAAAGCCACAGGTCCGAATCGCCCCTAGTAGAAACCACTACTGATCGTCGAACAACGTCACATACATACGGCCACTCTCTTTATCGAGCTCCCATCAAAGTACTTGAACCAGCTCCTGCATCATTCTCGGCTGAACCTACATCTGGTGTTGTAGTATCTGTGAGCCACGAGGACTCAGCAATCCCATAACCATGGGTATCAAGACTAGCAAAGCTTCATGGTAATGGAGAAGGGTAGTGGTGAGGTTGCAGCAGCGGCTAAGCAAAATATATGGTGGCTAACTTAGGAGTACAAGAATAAGATGAGCATCTACGCAAACGGTCGCAAACTAGTAGTGATCGCTAAAGATCCTGAACTACCTACGAGTCAAACATAACCCAACTGTGTTCTCTTCTCAAAGTGAAAAGAGACAGTCATGGTTACTCACACAGTTGTGTGTTTTACTTCGGATCCTCTGTCAAGTTTTCTACAACCGGACATTAACAAATTCCAATCTGCCACATAACCACGGGCATGGCTTTCGAAAGATTATAACCCTGCAGGGGTGTCCCAACTTAGCCCATCACAAGCTCTCACGATCAGATGAAGTGATAAATATAATATCATCACCCCTTATCTTAGGGAAATCCGATCAGGCTCGGCATCCCGGTGCACAAGACATTTCGACAATGGTAAAACAAGTCCAGCAAGACCTCCCGGCGTGCCGACACCCTGATAGTAACCGCGCGTATCTCGTCTCAGGCCACGACCGGATGGGCGATGCTACAGGTAAAACCAGCCCTCGAGTTTCCTCGAGGTGGCCCCGCAGGACCCCCATTTGGGACCAATACCATCAGCACTGGCCCCCTGCTGTGTAGAAAAGAAATCTCCAAGGAGCGTCCCCCTTATGCAATTTAATTAATTAAAATAAGTTGTTATTATGAGGCAAATTAAAACCAATGTTGGGCCTTGCTGGAGGAGTTATATTCAAAGACGAAGTGTCAAGGGGTCCCCATATACCCAACCGTGTAAGGAATGCAAAATCAAGGAACATAATGCCGGTTTATCGGCGCCTAAGGTGGCATGAGTGGAACAAAACACCGAGCAAAAGGCCAAGCCTTCCACCCATGCCCAGTATATAGGTGTGTTAATAATAATAATGGATATTGTGATATTCCAACAACAAGTTCCAACATGGAACGATCTTCATCTTCACCTGCAACTAACAACGCTATAAGAGGGGCTGAGCAAGCGGGTAACATAGCCAAACAATGGTTTTGCTAGGAAGGTGTCAAAAGGTTAGAGGTTTCATGGCAACAAGGAGAGGCTGACATAAAAGATGGGTAGCGCGACATGTAACGATAGCATCGAGACAACTAAGCATGGCAATGGTAGTAAAGGTATCTGTCGGTGTACTAAAGTAGGGGTACCTTAGTATCCCGACTTGTGCACGGGCAGTAGCAGCGTCCCGTGGTCGGGCTTACCACGCGCCCGCCAAGGCCCGCTCTGGATCCTTTAGAACCATTCAAGAACAAAGTATACAAATCAGAAGAACAAGGCCCCGGCAAGAGGAGCTTGCCGGGAAGGCCGCGCCAGGCTCCAGGTTATCATTCCAGCACAAGACCCTGGCAAGAGGAGCTTGCCAGGTAGGCCAAAGAACAGCACTTCAGAAGATATATCGCGGCGAACGGAGACGCCCGGGCGGACGCTTTTGGGGTGACGGCGACGGGCATTCAATGCCCTTGTCCCCCACCGTCAGGGTTAGGTATAGACCACTGTACATCCGCTGTACATACACTGTTCATGCACTGTTACAACTACCACCAATTTTACGCTTTTACCCTCATCTACGTTGACACCTGTCGGTGACCCCTTTGAGCTATAAAAGGAGGCCCATGCACAACGTAGAGGGGGTTCGATCCCAGAAACTTGACCACTCCCACGCTCGGTGCAGCTAGTACTGTAGATCTTCAAGCTCCCGAGCTCACGAACTCAATACAACCGAGGCAGGAGTAGGGTTTTACGCGTCCGCACGGCCCGAACCTGGGTAAACTGCCCGCGTATGCCCCTCGATCTGCTCTTTGTGCTCCCTCTGCACCCTTGCCGTACAGTAGAAGGGGCTCCGGTCCCATAGGTGTTCGTGGGCGACCAGTTTCCCCAACATTATCCAAGGGTATGATCATCTTGCCTGGGATTTCGCGAGGAAGAAGAACAAGTCCAGAAGAATACGAAGAAGAAGCCTTGAAGAAGAACCACGAGAAATCGAACGAATCCTCACGATCGCAACGGAACAAGCACTAGCGAGAAGAAGCAAGCAATACGGTAAACACACAACACAAGAACATGACAATATGCTCAAACAAGTATGATGTAAGACAGATCTATATAGGAAGCACTACAAGTCTATACAGGAAGCAAAACATGGCAAGGCAGGAAGCACTCAAGAACAACACAAGTCAACAAGTTTAAATGAGGCCGGAAACTACAACAACAATTCCGAAAAATCCCCATATGCATGTTTAGCAATTTTAAGCAAACAACAATTCACACATTTTAAAGTTGTTAACATGATGCGGATGACATGATCAAGATTTATGCAAATTTTATAAGAAAAGTTGACATGAAGATGATAAGGAGTATTTGTCGCCACGACGGAAAGAAAAGAGGGTCATGGCGGCGAAAACGGATACGATGCCACGACAACGTTCTGATGATCCGACACTCGTCGAGATGCCGGTGCAAAAGCAAGGTAGCGTGAGCGAGTCGAACAAGATGAAAGGTGGGGTGATCCCGTCACCGGGTTCCCACGGGTCGCCACCGAGGCAAACGAGGGCACAACGGACACGATGCAAACATCCGATTCATCTCATACAACACATGCAGTCCACGGGTCATCGTCTCGGGGTTATACCTTCGGAACGTTCGTTTCGGGGCGGTTCGAGGTCGTAGAGGAAGTAGTGGAAGTAGTCGTGCACGTTTCGTTTCGGAGAGGGATGTAGTCGTTCTCGCGGCGGTAGTGGTACATGCCCGTAGTTGAACTTGATGGGTCGACGCGGTCGTCGTGGGAGGTAGAGGTACACGTTTTGTAGATGTTCAAGTTCCCGTAGATGTTCGGTTCGTCGAGGTACTTGTCGCGTGATACGTCCAAAACGTATCTATAATTTCTGCTTGCTCCATGCCTCTTTTGGGTGATATTGCTATGATATTTATACACTTCCATACACTTTTGATCATATTTGGACTAACCTATTAACTCAGTGCACCCCAGTGCCAGTTTCTATTTTCGGCTGTTTTTGTATTTCAGGTTTTCCCATTACGAGAACTGCCAGAAAAATCCCGGAAAAATTATATAAAAAATCAGCGTTCCAGAAGCTACCAGGCACCCGAAGGACAGCCGGAGGGGGACCACCAGGGCCCCAGGCGCCCTGGTGGCGCGCCCCCCCCCCTGGGCCGCGCCGGGGGGGGGGGGGGGGCGCCTGGGCCCCCCGAGGTTCCGCTGATGCCCCCCTTTGGCATATATTTAGACCGTCTCCCAAAACCCTCGAGATGGGAACTCTTTTTCGCGATCTCATCTCTGTTCCGCCGCCGCCGCCGCTTCCAAGGTCGGGAGCACCAGGAGAACTCTTCCCGGCACCCTGCCGGAGGGGAGGATCACCACCGGGAGCTTCTCCACCACCATGGACGCCTCCCGGATGAGTTGTGAGTAGTCTCCCTTGGACCATGAGTCCATGACCAGTAGCTATGTGATGTTCTCCTCCCGTTCTTGTGCTTCACTAATTAGTCCTCGTGAGCTGCCCTACATGATCGAGGCACATATGTAATCCTTATGCTGTTGCTATGATGAGTTTGCTGGGATCCGATGGATTATGAGATTATGTTCAGATTGTGTTTGAGTAATATATTTGATTCACCTCTTTTATATTTATGTTCGTAAGTAATTCTTGCATGTTCTCCGTTGTTATTTATTGCTTTGGCCAAGTAGTAGGTAGTGACTCCAAGAGGGAATGTTATGCTTGATTGTGGGTTCATGCCCCTCGATGACTAGCTTGAGTGACAGAAACATGAGTCTAGGGGATGTGCTGTTGCCACAAGGGGGAAAACAACGGTGCTTGTGCCCGCGGGTGCAAGGATTGTTTACTTTACGCAAGGTTCTTTTAATGCAGTTGTCTGTTGCTTTGAGTTTACACTATGGGTGGGACTCGCAACTTAATACCAGCGAGATGTTCTGGATAGATATCTCAAGGTGGATGATAAGTAGTAGATGCAGATGGATTTCGGTCTACTTACCTCGGCGTACCGCCCATGCTTTGAACCTCTACCTTTCTTGCAACTTAGTCAGCATTGGTTTGCGCACATGGTCCTGTCAATTGCCCAGCTGTAATTCGTTTACCTCACATAGCAGTTTTATCGTCTTTTGGGAGAGAGACATCACTAGTGAACATCATGGGACTCCGGTCCATATTACCATCATTGATCACATCCGCTATTTACTTTACGCTTTTACTTACTATTGCAGCAATATCTATCACTAATATCACTTGCGTTTGATCCTTTGTAAACTACAAGGCCGGAGGGATTGACAACCTCTCTGTACTCGTTGGGAGCAAAGTTATTTGTATCTGTGTGCAGGTCCACGTTGATTGCTAATATCTGGTGCCGTTAGCAGTTGACACCTTCTTGTCGAAACTGGGAGTCTCAGGGAAATCGATCCTTGGTATTGCCAAGGGAAAACTTCCGCTACACTGCATCTCAAACCTTCCACTTGGGGTAACCAACGAGGGGCGAGAAGCCATCAAGCAAAGTTTTCTGGCGCCGTTGCCGGGGACTCCACTCTTCAGGATAGGGGAGTTGCACGCTATCTTTTACCTTTGCTTTTTAGTCTTGTTAGTTTACCTTTCAGTTTTGCTTTAGTATCCTTTATCAAAAATTACAAAAAAAATTATTTGCTTTTCTGTTAGTAGTCCTTTCTGTTTAGCCAAACATGTTAGGATTTGGTGCTTTGAGGGAATCAGAAGTTCTAGATTTCCATCAAAGGGATGGAGAAAATATGAAGAAGGCATGGGACAGAATTTCTGATGCACATAGGAGAATTATGCCTTGGATACCTATAAAAATTGTGCTTAGAAATTTTTACCATGGTCTTTTTAAATGGTGTAAACACTCTCTTGATATTATAGCTGAAGGAGATTTCCTAGAGTGTGATGAAGCTAGAGCTCTTGAAATTATACATGGTCTATCTAGTTACTTTGTTTATGATCACAACTTTGATACTGTCATAGATAGACTTGCTACTATTGAGAAGACAATGGATGCTCTAGACTTGATGAAGGTAGAGAAACCCAAACCCAATAAGAAAGACATTTTGGAAATAGACAATGATTGGGAGCCTTTTGTTAGGATTAGCATCTCTAATCAAGACTTCTTTGCTTATTGTGATATTGGATCTATGGTTTCTACTATGCCAAAAATTGTTCATGATTCTTTAAAATTTAACATGGATAGATTACCATCTTATCATGAACACACTAATGGAGATATTTCTGAAATCCAGGGAAGAATAAAAGACGTGCCAGTTAAATTCCTTAAAGGGATTGCAATGATTGATTTCTTTATCATGGAGCCAAACCAAGGAAATATAGTGCTTGGAAGGGACTTCCTCCGAGCGGTAAAAGGCTTCATCGATATAGGTAAGGGACAAATCCGCTTACGCGGAAAGGCAAAAGGTGTGTATCCCTTTCCTAGAAGGAACAAGAGTGAACTTGTTGAGGAACCATTTGAAGCAATTTATAACTCCGATTATTATGATGGTTATTGATTCCTCTTTGCATTATGCCTAGCTTAAAGGCATAAAAGAAATCGCTTTTGGGAGGCAGCCCAATGAATAAATTTATTTTGCTTTTGTTGTGTCTTGATGTTGTTACTACAGTAGCATCATCATTGTATCTTTGCTTTTCAATTTTGTGCCAAGTATAAACTCTGATTGGTAGAAAGTTCAAAAGTTGTGACGTGCTGTCCAGGAAACAGATTCTGTCCTTGGATAGAAAAATTCGTATAAAATCACCAGATCATCTTTTTGGTCTGAATTTTTTCGACAGCGTGCTCTATATAATTGTCTTTCGTGCGTCTGTTTTGAGTTTTTTGATTAGATTTGCAGAAGTGCCCCGGAAAAATCATTTACTACCTACTGTTCTGTTTTTCACAGATTCTGTCCTGTTTTGCCTTTCCTTCATTTTGCAAACCTAGAGCTTGCTTTTTCTTTGCAAAAACCTTTTGGAAATCTTGAGAAACAGTAGACCTTCAAGAATATCCTTATTTCCAGCAACGAACAATTATTTTATTATGGGTACTAACCTCGCTAATCAGATTATGATAAGTTATGTATGAAGGGAGTTTTCAAGTGTGCGAGGGAAGATGATAAAAAGATTCAGGAGTGTCAAACGCTCAAGCTTGGGGATGCCCCCGTGCACCCCCAAGAAATATTCAAGGAGACTCAAGCGTCTAAGCTTGGGGATGCCCCCGTGCATCCCCTTCTCCATCAACATTATCAGTTCGTCTTTCGTTCCACTATATTTTTATCACTTCATGTGTTATGTGCTATGCTTGGAGCGTCTTGCTTTTAGTTTTCCTTTTTAGTTTTCTTTTAGCTTTTCATAACGAGTCGGAACTCAGCTTTCTTTATGTGGGAGAGAAACACGCTCCACTTCTACCTAGAACATAGCATGGAATTTTCATGTCTATCTCTGTTGTGTGTGTTCTTTGTCTTTTAATAGCTACTATCATGCGTAGCTCTTAACTTTCATGCTTATCTTTCTAAAGAGCTTTCGTCTAGTTGGTTGCTTGAACTCTCTTTAGCTATCATGCTTATCTTATTAAGAGAGTTTGCTTCCGTTGCATTGGTTGATATGTCTATGATAAAGATGCTACGTGCATAATGGCGCTTAGTAGTTCATGTTTTCTTATGGTTAGTCTCAAATAGCTGGGGGTTCCCAATGTGTTATTGGAGTACCAACATGATTTGTTTGCCTATGATGTGGTATGGTTTAGTAATATCTTCCTTCAAGAATTTATTTTGATTGACTTGGCGTATGCTCACGCATATTAAAGACTGTAAAGAAAGTCTGTCAAGCCTTGATGATCTTTTGTTTCTGAGTAGCGATATAACTTCCATGCCTGATTTAATGTTGCTTTGTCGCTCTGCATGATTATGACCGTCATTGCTCTCTTAGTTGGTCGCTCCCAGTCTTTTGCTAACCTTCGCCTGTACTAAGCGGACTGACTGCTTGTGCATCCAAATTCCTTTATACCAGTTATGCCATATGAGTCCACCATACCTTCCTACATGGTATTTACCTGCCATTCCTAACGGAGACTTGCATGTACCACCTCTAAATTATTCAAAGAAAAAGCATTCTTATTTTGTGCCTCTGTTGTAAGTTCATGAGGAAGTAGTAGTTAATTCATGATCTTTTTAAGTTGGACAAGCTTCACCCCGGGATTGCATGTATAATGTGCAAACCCATAATACGAGAAGGAACTGGCATTGAGTGCGCCCGGCTCAAAAAGATAATATAACAAACAAACCCTCCTTCACGCTTTGTTCATGAGAAATCAGAAAACTTTGGCAGTGATAAACAAAGGAGATTAAGAGGATGTGATCGTCCTCATTCGGGAGCCGTTCCTCGAAACTTGTCCATCTCAAGAAGTGATTGAGTTGTCTGCTAGCATTCGTTGACGAAACATGCATGATCTAAAATAATAACAATTACCTCTGTTTTTAAAAACCAAGAGCTCTGGTACATGTTTTGTCCTTGTTTCCGACTACGGGTTTTCAACCTTGCCAACAAAAGCCACGGTTCGAGGGTCTCCACCTTCTTTTAAAGCACCAACTACTAAGAGCATGATTGTCATTCTGAGTGTAATGTGCACTGTCCCAAAGTAGCATTGTCTTTTGCATGATTGTGATATCATTTATTTTGAAATCATTGTATCTAGTCATCACTTAAACCTTGGAGGTGCCCCTGCATTTATGTTTTGCTTCACTAAAGGGGGCAAGCGAGATATCACTCTATCATATTTGCACACCATGTTCATTACAAATCTATTTGATGTTTCAGTATCATATTGTAAAACTTTCAGTTCTTTGTGATTTTCTCTTGAGGCAACTTAATTACTATAGATTCATTGTCTCAGTAAGTTTTTGTCATGTGACTATGAAAAAGTCCTATATGGTTAATAGCATGTCACCATAGAAATTATTCTTGTTATCATTTACCTACTCGAGGACGAGCAGGAATTAAGCTTGGGGATGTTGATACGTCCAAAACGTATCTATAATTTCTGCTTGCTCCATGCCTCTTTTGGGTGATATTGCTATGATATTTATACACTTCCATACACTTTTGATCATATTTGGACTAACCTATTAACTCAGTGCACCCCAGTGCCAGTTTCTGTTTTCGGCTGTTTTTGTATTTCAAGTTTTCCCATTACGAGAACTACCAGAAAAATCCCGGAAAAATTATATAAACAATCAGCATTCCAGAAGCTACCAGGCACCCGAAGGACAGCCGGAGGGGGACCACCAGGGCCCCAGGCACCCTGGTGCCGCGCCCCCCCTGGGCCGCGCCGTGGGGGGGGGCCTGGGCCCCCCGAGGCTCCGCTGATGCCCCCCTTTGGCATATATTTAGACCGTCTCCCAAAACCCTCGAGACGGGAACTCTTTTTCGCGATCTCATCTCTGTTCCGCCGCCGCCGCTGCTTCCAAGATCGGGAGCACCAGGAGAACTCTTCCCGGCACCCTGCCGGAGGGGAGGATCACCACCAGGAGCTTCTCCACCACCATGGACGCCTCCCGGATGAGTTGTGAGTAGTCTCCCTTGGACCATGAGTCCATGACCAGTAGCTATGTGATGTTCTCCTCCCGTTCTTGTGCTTTACTAATTAGTCCTCGTGAGCTGCCCTACATGATCGAGGCACATATGTAATCCTTATGCTGTTGCTATGATGAGTTTGCTGGGATCCGATGGATTATGAGATTATGTTCAGATTGTGTTTGAGCAATATATCTGATTCACCTCTTTTATATTTATGTTCGTAAGTAATTCTTGCATGTTCTCCGTTGTTATTTATTGCTTTGGCCAAGTAGTAGGTAGTGACTCCAAGAGGGAACGTTATGCTTGATTGTGGGTTCATGCCCCTCGATGACTAGCTTCAGTGACAGAAACATGAGTCTAGGGGATGTGCTGTTGCCACAAGGGGGAAAACAACGGTGCTTGTGCCCGCGGGTGCAAGGATTGTTTACTTTACGCAAGGTTCTTTTAATGCAGTTGTCTGTTGCTTTGAGTTTACACTATGGGTGGGACTCGCAACTTAATACCAGCGAGATGTTCTGGATAGATATCTCAAGGTGGATGATAAGTAGTAGATGCAGATGGATTTCGGTCTACTTACCTCGGCGTACCGCCCATGCTTTGAACCTCTACCTTTCTTGCAACTTAGTCAGCATTGGTTTGCGCACATGGTCCTGTCAATTGCCCAGCTGTAATTCGTTTACCTCACATAGCAGTTTTATCGTCTTTTGGGAGAGAGACATCACTAGTGAACATCATGGGACTCCGGTACATATTACCATCATTGATCACATCCGCTATTTACTTTACGCTTTTACTTACTATTGCAGCAATATCTATCACTACTATCACTTGCGTTTGATCCTTTGTAAACTACAAGGCCGGAGGGATTGACAACCTCTCTGTACTCCTTGGGAGCAAAGTTATTTGTATCTGTGTGCAGGTCCACGTTGATTGCTAATATCTGGCGCCGTTAGCAGTTGACACCTTCTTGTTGAAACTGGGAGTCTCAGGGAAATCGATCCTTGGTATTGCCAAGGGAAAACTTCCGCTACACTGCATCTCAAACCTTCCACTTGGGGTAACCAACGAGGGGCGAGAAGCCATCATCGCGTCGTAGGGGTACTCGTGGAATCCGTGTTGTCGAACTTGAAGGTCATCGACGTCGTGGTACTTGAGGTCTCGTTCTTGCGACGGTAGTGGTACACGCACGTAGACGAACTTGACGGTTCCGAGGGCTCCGGCCACCGTGGTACTTGTCGAAATCCACGTCGGATATAGTCGTACATTTGAAAGAGGAACTTGGCCCATCCAAATCTGCGGTCGTCGGTGTCCAACATGACAAAATGAAAAGACTGCAACAGAAGCCAGGGCTTGCGGAAGTTGTGCTCTCGACAGAAGATGCCGGGGAAGTCAAAGTGGCACGGACGCCGACGAGGGTGGAGGCGCTGGCTGGTCGGAGGAGCTGCGGAGGCCGATGCAAGGGGTAGGCGCCGGCGAGGTCGAGGTCCCCGGCGGGCTGGGTCGCCGGAACAACACGGTAGCGAGGCCGAGGGTGCTGCAGTAGGGGAGGGCGACGCGAGGCGCGGCTGAGGTCGCCGGATCCGTCGAGGAGGACGGCGCTCGGGCGCGATGCAGTTGGGGGCGCGGAGGAGGAGAGGTCGGGGAAGGAGGGCGACCGGGGCTCGGCGATGGAGGAGGTCAGGAGGCCGGCGAGCTGGCGAGGCCATTAGGGCGGAGCAGCTCGGCGGCGGCGTTGCGGCCAGGAACGCCCTGGGGGTCGAGGCGGCGGCAGGGGAGGAAGTGGCCGACGCGGCTGGACGCGGCCCGCGCGACGGAGCTCGGGCACCCACAGGCGAGGGTCCGCGAGGCGGCGACCAAGCGAGGGAGAGGGAGAGAGGATCGGGCGCTGGGTGAGAGGGAGCGAGCGAGGAAAGAGATGGGGATCGGGCAGAGGTGTGCGGCGCTGGGAGGGAGAGAGCGATGGGGAGAGGTCGAGCGATGGGAAGGGCTAGGGTTAGGTTAGGTGGGCTGGGAGGATGGTTGGGCCGGCCAGGAGGGATATGGCCCAGGGGAGAGGTGAAAAGAAAAAGAGGCCTGCTGGAAAAAAAAGGTCTCTTCTACTAATTAAAAAAACAGAGAAGCCAAATATTTATTTGGAAGAGCCAAATAAATAGGAATTAACTAACATCTGGCATGAGGCTACTTTGATATATCAACGCTCCGCAACTAGAGGATGAATAAAAGGAGAAGATGAAGGATTAAAAGATTTAAAAACAATAGAGAAAAAATAAGATGCATGTTTGGTATGGTGAATTCCATAATAATGGAATAATTTAAATATAGCGCTCTAAATATTGAGAGGCTTTGTATATGTTGTAAAGAGAAATCAATATGTGAATTCCCTCGATTTAAATGGACCAAAGATCCACACGATTTATTTAGAAATGCAAAAGAATTTTGACATGATGGCATGATGTCATGATGCAATGCAAAAATAAATAACACAAGCACAAATGAAACACACGGGAGAACCCGGAACATCTGGAATCTTCTGGGACGTCGGTCTTCGGGCGTCACACAAAAGGAGGGAGATAGTCTCACATCAACTAGGCGTATCAATGGGCTATGGAGATGCCCATCAATAGATATCAATGTGAGTGAGTAGGGATTGCCATGCAATAGATGCACTAGAGCTAAATATGTTTGAAAGCTCAACAAAAGATACTAGTGGGTGTGCACCCAACTTGCTTGCTCATGAAGACCTAGGGCATTTGGGGAAGCCCATCATTGGAATATACAAGCCAAGTTCTATAATGAAAATTCCCACTAGTATATGAAAGTGACTAAACATGAGACTCTCTATCTTGAAGAACATGGTGCTACTTTGAAGCACAAGTGTGGAAAAAGATAGTAGCAATTGTCCCTTTTTTTTTTGAGCCTTTCTTTTTTTCTTAGGCCTTCCTCTTTTTTTCTCTCCTTTTTTTGGAGGGGCTTTATTGATTTAGCCTTTCCTCACATGGGACAATGCTCTAATAATGATGATCATCACTCTTTCATTACAACTTGATACTAGAACAAAGTATGACTCTATATGAATGCCTCCGGCGGTGTACCGTGATGTGCAATGAATCAAGAGTGACATGTATGAAAAATTATGCATGGTGGCTTTGCCACAAATACGATGTCAACTACATGATCATGCATGGCAATATGACAATATGATGCGTGCCATATGAAAGGGGTGGAAAGTTGCATGGCAATATATCTCGGAATGGCTATGGAAATGTCATGATTGGTAGGTATAGTGGCTGTTTTGAGGAATATATATGGTGGTTGTTTTGAGGAAGGATATATAGTGGGTGTATGGTACCGGTGAAAGTTGCACGATACAAGAGAGGCTAGCAATGGTGGAATGGTGAGAGTGCGTATAATCCATGGACTCAGCATTAGTCATAAGAACTCATATACTTATTGCAAAAATCTACGAGTCATCAAAACAAAGCAATCAACGCATGCTCCTAGGGGGAGGTTGGTAGGAGTTAACCATCGCGCGCCCCCGACCTCCACACAAAGGTTGACACTTTACAAATACCTCATGCTCTAACTTCGTCACATAGCGGTTCACCATACGTGCATGCTACGGGAATCACTAACCTTAACACAAGTATTTCTCAATTTCATAATAACTCCACTAGCATGACTCTAATATCACTATCCTCATATCTCAAAACAATTATCAAGCATCCAACTTCTCATCACATTCAATGCACTTAGCGTGAAAGCTTTTACTACATTGATATTGGATGTCTATCATGTGAAGACTAGTTGTATAGCCTAAGAACATTACCATGCTGTTTTAATACACTCTCAAAAGGATATAAGTGAGTCATGAGAGTTCAAAAATTTCTTCAAAATATTATCACCACCGTGCTCTAAAAGATATAAGTGAAGCACTAGAGCAAAAACTATTCAACTCAAAAGATATAAGTGAAGCACATAGAGTGTTCTAACAATCCCTAGGCCATATTTAACTCTCTCAAATAGGTGTGTCCAGAAAGGATAATTGTGGCAAACTAACAAGCAAAGACTCAAATTATACAAGACGCTCCAAGTAAAACACATATCATGTGGTAAATAAAAATATAGCTCCGAGTATAGTTACCGATGGATGAAGACGAAAGAGGGGATGCCTTCCCGGGGCATACCCAAGCTTAGGCTTTTGGTTGTCCTTGAATTTTACCTTGGGGTACCATAGGCATCCCCAAGCTTAGGCTCTTGCCACTCTTTGTTCCATAGTCCATCAAAGCAATACTCAAAACTTGAAAACTTCACAACACAAAATTTAGACAAAAATCTCGTGAGCTCCGTTAGTATAAGAATGCAAACCACTACTCAAAGTTACTGCAATGAATTCATTCTTTGTTTATATTGGTGTTACACCTACTGTATTCCAACTTATCTATGGTTCATACTTCCCAATACTACTCATAGATGCATTGAAATAAGCAAACAACACACGAAAAACAGAATCTGTCAAAAACAGAACAGTCTGTAGTAATCTGCAGGTTTCACGTACTTCTGTAACTCCAAAATATTCAAACTAAATTGGTAAACGTGAGGAATTTGTCTATTAATCATATGCAAAAAGAATCAACTAAATAGCACGCTCCAGTAAAATCTGATGACCATTCTAGCGAACGCTAACGATTATGTTTTTCACAGCAAGATCATATAAACTTCACACAAGTCTTCCCAAAGGTTCTACTTGGCACAAACACTAAACAAAACACAAAACCACATCTAAACATGATCTAGATGCAATATTTATTCCTAAACAGAAGCAAAAACAAAAAATATAAAATTGGGTTGCCTCCCAACAAGCGTTATCGTTTTACGCCCCTAGCTATCCACGATACATGGATAGATCTAGGTATTGCTATATTTGGAAGGCAATCCATAAGTGGCTCTCGTAATAGATTCATATGGTAATTTGATTTTCTTTCTAGGAAAGTGTTCCATGCCTTTCCTTAACGGAAATAGGAATCTAATATTTCCTCCTTCATATCAATAATTGCACCAATCGTTCTAAGGAAAGGTCTACCAAGAATAATAGGACATGAAGGATTGCAATCTATATCAAGAACAATGAAATCTACGGGCACATAATTCCTATTGGCAACAATAAGAACATTATTAATCCTTCCCATAGGTTTCTTAATAGTGGAATCCGCAAGATGCAAATTCAAAGAACAATCATCAAGCTCATGGAACCCTAGCAAATCACACAAAGTTTCTGGGATAGTGGAAACACTTACACCCAAATCACACAAAGCATAGCATTCATGATCTTTAATTTTTATTTTGATACTAGGTTCCCACTCATCATAAATCTTTCTAGGAATAGAAACTTCTAACTCAAGTTTTTCTTCATAAGATTGCATCAAAGCATCAACTATGTGTTTGGTAAAAGCTTTATTTTGACTATAAGCATGCAGAGAGTTTAGCACGGATTGCAACAAGGAAATACAATCAATCACAGAGCAATTATCATAATTGAATCCCTTGAAATCCAAAGTAGTGGGTTCATCACTATGCAAAGTTTTAATCTCTTCACTCCCACTTTTAACAATTTTAGCATCCAGATCTAAAAACTCCGAATCATTGGGACACCTTAAAGTAGAATCATCTCCAATCCTATCTTCATCAAGAAATATATACTAGAAAACAAGGATCTAATAGGAGACACATCAATAACTTTCAGATCTTCATCTTTATTTTCATGATCTTCCGGTTTAGCAGCCATCTTATTGATCAAGGTGGATTGTTTATCCAAAATTTGGGCTATTAAGTTCTCAAGATGGGCAAACTGAGATTTCAAACCATAAAATTCCTTAGACATATCATCAAGGTCTTTACTCATATATTCCATAAAAAATTTCTGTTCTTTAAGCTCGCTTCTGAAAAAATAATTATGCTCAAATTGTATAGTCATAAAATGTCTAACATTGTTTTCGATCTCCTCCAGCCTCTTGAGGTGAGGGTCAACACTGATAGGGAGAGCAATAATGACAAGCAAGCAAGCAACACACAAGCAAACAAGAAGCAAGCGAACGATAAACACACGGCAGAAGAAGGGCAAATAAAACAACAAGGGTGAAGTGGGAGAGAGGAAAACGAGAGGCAAAAATGTAATGCGAAGGATAAGGGTTTGTGATAGGTACTTGGTATATGACTTTTGCGTAAGCCTCCCAGCAATGGCACCAGAAATTCTTCTTGCTACTTCTCGAGCTTGCGTTGTATTCCCGCGAAGAGGAAAGGGAGATGCAGCACAGTAGCGTAAGTATTTCCCTCAGTTTTTGAGAACCAAGGTATCAATCCAGTAGGAGACCACGCGCGAGTCCCTCGCGCCTGCACAAACATATAAGAACTTCGCAGCCAATGCGATAAGGGGTTGTCAATCCCTTTACGGTCACTTACGAAAGTGAGATCTGATAGAGATGATAGTTTAATATTTTTGGTATTTTTGATTATAAGAACAGAAAGTAAAAGCGGAAAAAGTAAAATAGGTGTAGATTGATATGTTGAGAATAGACCCGGGAGCCATAGTGTTCTCTAGTGGCTTCTCTCATGATAGCGATATTCTATGGCGGGTAAACAAATTACTGTCGAGCAATTGATAGAAAAGAGAATAATTATGAGACTATCTAGGCATGATCATTATATGTAGGCATCACGTCCAAGACAAGTACACCGAAACGATTCTGCATCTACTACTATTACTCCACACATCGACTGCTATCCAGCATGCATCTAGTGTATTGAGTTCATAAGAATAGAGTAACGTCTTAAGCAAGATGACATGATGTAGAGGGATAAACTCAAACTTAGTGATATAAACCTCATCTTTTTATCCTCGATGGCATCAATACAATACGTGCCTTGCTGCCCCTACTGTCAATGGGAAAGGACACCGCAAGATTGAACCCAAAGCCAAGCACTTCTCCCATTGCAAGAACTATAGATCTAGTAGGCCAAACCAAACCAATAATTCGAAGACACTTGCAAGGATATTATAATCATACATAAAGAGTTCAGAAAAGAACCAAATATTTCTCATAGATAATCTTGATCATAAACCCATAATTCATCGGATCTCGACAAACACACCGCAAAAAGAGATTACATCGAATAGATCTCCTCGAAGACCGAGGAGAACTTTGTATTGAGATCCAAAGAGAGAGAATAAGCCATCGAGATACTAGATATGGACCTGAAGGTCTGTGGTAAACTACTCACAACTCATGGTGAGGCGATGATGATGATGTAGAAGAACTCCGTGGTAGATCCCCCCTCCGGCGGAGCTCCGGAACAGGCCCCAAGATGGCATCTCACGGGAAAAGAAGGTTACGATGGTGGAACTAGGGTGTTGTCTGTTGTTCTGATGGTTTCGGGGTACGTAGGCATATATAGGAGGAAGGAGGGCACCGGGGGCCAAACATGGGGCCCACGAGGCAGGGGGGGCGCGCCTCCCACCCACGTGGGCGCCACGTGTGCCCTACTCCATGGTTCTCAAGTCTCCCGTGCGTGATTTTCTCCAAAAATATCTCCCCCGAAGGTTTCATTCCGTTTGGACTCCGTCTGATATTCCTTTTCTGTAAAACCCTGAAACATGCAAAAAATAGCAATCTAGACTGGGCCTTTGGGTTAGTAGGTTAGTCCCAAAAATAATATGAAAGTGTATGACAAAGCCCATTAAACATCCAAAACATCATAAATAATAGCATGGAACAATAAAAAATTATAGATACGTTGGAGACGTATCAGGGAGCGCCCTGTAGCGGCCGAGACCAAGGACCAAAAGGAAGGGGAAGCGACCGGAAGGGCTTGGTGGGCCGGCTGGGCCGACCTGGTGGGTCTAGTGGCCAAGCGGCCCAGGATGAGGGGGAAGTTGTTTTTTATCACTTTCTCTATATAAAGTTTTATTTCATTTTAGTGCATTAAAACACTTTACAAAAATGTTGGTTCACCACCACAATTACTTATGGAATGTTTTCCATAGTTTGAACTTTAAAGTTGTGACATTTGAAAACTTTTAATTTTGACTTAAACTTAAATTGGTATTTAAACCGGACGGATTCAAAGGGGGATTTAGCAACAGTGAAAACGATGATGTGGCACCATTAACTTGGGATTACTATAGCTTGAATATCCGAGCGTTACGAATCTCCTCCACTACAAGAAATCTCGTACTGAGATTTAAGGGGTGCAATAAGGGGGGAGCTATTAGGATGGTGATGACCCACAACCGTAAGGGATCTATTGCAGCGTTTTCGATAAGTAAGAGTGTCGAACCCAACGAGGAGCAGAAGGTATTGATAAGTGATTCTGAGCAAGGAATAACTGCAAGCACTGAAAGATAACTTTTTAGGGGTTTTCTTGATATAAGCAACAGGAAAGTAAAAGCAAGCAAAGTAAAAGGCACTGGAGAGTAACAAGTGGCCCAATCCTTTCTGAGCAAAGGAGAGGCCTAGCAACTGAACTTATAAAGGCTAAAGTGTTCTTGAGGACACACGGGAGAGGTAGTCATGTGCTTTCGCCATATTCCATATCGGTACTATGTGATGTGTTGATAAGTGTTGAGTGGTTGGATCTATGCTAGTACACCCTCTAGACTAAGATGAGTGCACTCTTATGATTAAACACCTTGCAAGCATCCGCAAATACAAGATAGTATTTAAGGCAAAAGCCTAACCATAGCAATACGATCGATGATCCATTGTTCCCTTGTGCAAAAGCGTGCGAACTGGGGTTCAGGTTTCTGTCACTCCGGCAACCCACCGTAAGCATTCTTTGTACACAATGTATTCCCCTAGGTCCTTAATAAGGCGAAGTGTTGAGTGTTCGACTCACACAACACCACTAGGAAAATAACAACACAACTTAAGTATCAAACACCACATATTACTTCAACATCATATGACTACTAACAACAAGACTTCTCCCATGTCCTCAAGAACTAAAGTAACTACTTGTAATGCCCAGGATGGGACTATATCTCATACGTGTCGACGCACGACTTAGAGATATAAGCCCATGCTGGAATGATTGCAAGTTTGGTACCTTTGCACATCTCATGTAAAAATGGGGATGGAAAACTGAAAAGATAGTTGGCTTACACTCGCCACGTCACACAAATACATTACATGTTCAAACATCATTCAGATAAACATCACAGCCCATCTAAGGGTAAAGATCCAAATGACAAGATACCAAACATAACATTAAACCACAGGTCTAGATCGAATCCTAGTAGAAGCTCTACTGATCAACCGGATAGTTCACGTAGCAACGGCTACGCTCCTCGTCGTAATCCCAGTCTAGCTCAGTGCCATCGCCTGTGTAGCTCACCATCGTACCTGCATCTGGTGTGTTGAAGTAACTGTGAGCCACAGAGGACTCAGCAATCCCGTTCCCGGGTAACACGACTATCTAAGCCTTGGGTGTGGAACAAGGCTGAAGAAAGAACAAGAGGTGAAGGAAAAACAAGAGTCTGCAACAGCACTAGCCTAGCTTATGTAAAAGAGAGCGAGAAGAGAAGGTGCCTCGGTCGAGAGATGATCACGAAGTGATCCTAACTAAAGCAAGTCAAACATAACCCCACCGTGTTCACTTCCCGAATCCCTTTCGGAAAATGACCGTCACGGTACACACGCTGGTAGTGTATTGGAACATGGTGTCAAGTTTTCTACAACCAGATATTAACAAGCTCCCATCTGCCACATAACCGCGGGCACGGCTTTCGAAAGTTCATAACCCTGCAGGGGTGTTCCAACTTGGCCCATGACAAGCCCACGATCCGCGGAGTCGCAACTCCAAGGTGGGAAGGCCCGAGTATTCTCGGAATCCCGTGCTCAAGATACTCCGAACTAAGGTAAGGCTAATCCAGCAAATCCTCCCGGCGTGCCGACACCCTGACAATAGCCGCGCGTATCTAGTCTCAGGCCACGACCGGATGGGCGATTCTACAGGTTTTTACCAAACCTTGAGTTCCCTCGAGGTGGCCCCGCAGACTCCCCGTTTCGGACCAACACTCATGTGGAGCACTGGCCCGGGGTTGTTGATTAAGAAAGAGGGTTAATTACTCCCTATGCAAGTTATTTAGTTATTAGGCAAATAGTACCAATGTTGGGACTTGCTGGAAAAGACTTAGCACTTAGCGGTTTATCGAGGGGGTCCTATAACCCCAACCGTGTGAGGAACGCATAATCAAGGAACATAACACCGGTTTATATGGTTCCTAGCGGCATGAGGGGAACAAATCACCAAGCAAAAGGCTTAGCCTTCCACCCATTGCCAATATATAGATGAGTTCATTAATAATTATTATAGTGTGATATCCCAACAAGCTTCAACAAGAAGCAAGAATCTTCAATCTTCGCCTGCAACTAACAATGCTATAAGAGGGGCTAAGCGAAGCCTACGTATAGCCAATCAATGGTTTGAATAGGTAGGGTGGTTAAACATGTTCATGGTTACAATAGGAGGCTGACAGGAAAACATGGGCATCGAGGCAAAACTATAGATCGAGACTTCTAGCAATAGGCAAAGATAGTAATGTTATCGGGGTTCGGTCATCTTGCCTGAAGAGTTGTCGATAGGATCGTAAGAGGGGTCCTCGTGCTCAATCTCGGTAGTAACCTCGTGCTCGTACTCGTAATCGGTCTCAGCTTCCGGCTCTACTCAACACAAACACACAAGACACAAAATCAACAAGATGCAATGCGCACACGAAAATGCTGGATGCATGGCTGATGCACTAAGGAAGCAAAAACAAATGCACTATGGGAGCACAGGAAGTCTACAAAGGAAGCACAGTGTAAACGCACAAGGAGCATGGAAAATATGCATTCAAGCAAAATACTTCAAAACATAATAACAATAGGATATTATGAATCTACATGAAAAATCACCCAAGTTTCATATAGGACTTGCTCAAAACGGAGCTACGGGCTAAAAGTTACACCCGAAACAATAAACACGCACAAGCTGAAAATAACAGCCACATAGCAACTTCGGAGCAATAGATAAATAAGCGACATCACTCAAACATCATGGCAATGAGCATGGGCATAAACTAGACATGTCCTACAGCAAATAAGTCCATTGGAGCATCCCCAAAGGAGCCATGGATCAATAGCAACAAGCTATGACATATTGAACTTGACAACAAAATCCTGACAGCAGTAATTTGTTGCAACTAGGGAGCAAAAGTTAAATATGCTACATCCACTCAAATAAGCATGTGAGAGCATGAATGGATAGCCAACAATATATACTACAAGTAATCATCAAGAGTCACCCCAAAACTATCATGGATTGGCCTAGAACAACAAGCAAACATGACATCTGGAAATTACAGATTCTAGACTTAGTGAAATTTCACTAAGTGTTAAAACAGCAGTTTCATCATGGCATCTTTGAGAGCAAGTTTAAGTCACCTCAAAGCTAAACATGGCAAGTGGTAAGCACCACAGCAAAGTACACATGATGGTGAATCCAAAACACTTAAGCATGCATCAAGGGGACAAACACAACGATAGCAATGAGCTCCTCAAATTGACATCTCATAACAAGTTTAGTGACTTAACAGCCACGTAGCACTTTGCAACGGAGATAAACATGGCAAGATTAATTCTATCATGCAAGCCTAAGAAATCAACATGTAGAGCATGACAAGACGAACACGTGGACATCTCATTTGCATCATTTGGATAAACGTGCAAAAAGTTATCACCTTGCAAAGATGGCATGAAAACATCTACTAACAGCAGTTTATAACAATATGCACTCTTGCAACAGATTTTTAAGCATCTAGATGATCTCAAACATGCATGGCATAATGGAACAAAATGTAGTACATGTCTCCACGAACATTTTGACATATCATTCACTCAAATCGGACCATCACACAAAAAGTTATCCACGAAACAAAAATGCATCAGACAGGTAAAAACTCCAGGACTTAGTGAAAAATAACCACCTCAAGGGTCAAACGCGGGTCAACGGATCTGACGGCGCGGATCGGGTCGGGCTCCTGGCGGTTCGGGTGCGGCGTTGACGGATCGGGCTTCGGGTCCGCGGATCGGGCCGGTGTCGAGGCAGGTCGGGTGCCTAACGGGCCCGGGGCGACCCGCTAGGGCTAGCGGGCGGAGGCGATCCAATCGGATCGAGGGAGCCGATCCCCTCAATCGACCGAGGCGGCGGCGACTGGAGGCACGAGGCCTCGGGCGCTGGATCGATCGGCCTGGCTGTGAGGCCCAGGCGGGGCGAAGAGAACGGGCCGGCTACGGCCCACCCGGCAGATCGGCGACTGGCTCGGGGGGATCCTCCCAATCCCCCAGCGAGCGGCGGCGGCTAGACTCGGAGCCTCGACTCCTTCGAGGCGGCGACGGGGCAGGTGACCTGGGGTGGCGAGGTGACCCGGCCGGTGGGTGGCGGCGTCGGCCGGCGGCGGGAATGAGGCGGGGCCGGCGCGGCGGCGGCGAGGTGAGGAGGAGGGCGGCCGGCGGTGGCGCGAATTCCGGCGAGGATCCGACGAGCTGCTCCGGCGAGCTCCGCCGGAGTGGAGGAAGACGCTGGAGGAAGAAGAAGATGGCTAGGGTTTGCTTATTTTTGGGGCAAAAATTGGGGAAGGTGGACAAATATATAGGCACAAGGAGCTAGGGTTGTCCAAATGAGGTGTGGTTTTCGGCCACGCGATCAGAATTGGATGGCCTAGATGAAGGGAGGGGTTTGGGTTGGTTTGGTGGGCTGTAGGAGGGGTGTCTTGGGCCTCAAAGAGGGGGTACTTACAGCCCACGAGAATAACTGCTGGGGTAGCAAACGAACTCCAAACGCGACGAGATTTGACAGGCGGGTTACACACACCAAAACAACAAAACACGACAAGTCTTACGCCAAACCGGAAACGTTACACGGCCAAACACCAAAGTAGGCCTCGGGGATGCCACGGACACGTGAGAGAGCTCCGGAACGCGAAACGGACAACGGGAAGGAACGCGTGGGACCGGATGCAAACGACAACACAAATGCAATGCGATGCACATGACTACATGATATGAATGAATTCCACACACGCACACAACAAAACGACGAAAACCCGAAATACGAAGAACCCAGAACGGAATTGATGAAGCCAGAGATATCATATATTGCCCAAAAGGGAAAGAATTAATCCGGGGCATTACAAACTCTCCTCTACTACAAAAAGATCTCGTCCCGAGATCTAGGACTGGAAAAAGGATGGGTACTCGGAACGAAGATGATCTTCTCGTTCCCACGTAGCTTCTCGGTCGGTATGGTGTGACCACTTGACTTTCAAGAATTTGATGGACTTGTTGCGGGTCTTGCGCTCGGATTCTTCGAGAATAGCAATGGGATGCTCTCGGTAAGACAAATCTTGTTGAAGATCAATCTCTTCAAACGGGATCATGCGTTCAGGAGTCTTGAAGCACTTGCGGAGTTGAGACACATGAAACACATCATGAACATTGGCGAAGTTGGAAGGGAGCTCAAGTTGATAGGCTAGATCGCCTCTTTTGCCAAGGATCTTGAAAGGCCCGACGTATCTAGGAGCAAGCTTTCCTTTGATACCGAATCTTTGGGTGCCTTTCATAGGAGAAACACGGAGATAAACATGATCACCAATGTTGAAGGCCAAATCACGATGCTTGCCGTCATAGTAGCTCTTCTCACGCGACTGAGCGGCCTTGAGATTCTCACGTATGACTTTGCACATCTCTTCGGCTTCTGAGATCAAGTCATTGCCAAGAAGTTGACGTTCACCTATCTCGGACCAGTTGAGAGGGGTACGGCACTTTCTGCCATAGAGGATTTCAAACGGAGCTTTGCCGGCACTTGCTTGGAAGCTGTTGTTGTAAGAAAACTCGGCAAACGGAAGGCAATCTTCCCATTTCATGCCAAAAGATATGACACAGGCTCTGAGCATGTCTTCTAGAATCTGATTCACTCGCTCGACTTGACCACTAGTCTGAGGGTGAAAAGCAGTGCTGAACCTGATCTTAGTGCCCATGGCAGACTGAAAGGCGTCCCAGAACTTAGAAGTGAACAAACTTCCACGGTCTGAGGAGATAACTTGAGGAATGCCATGTAAGGACACAATTCTGGAAGTGTACAACTCTGCAAGTTGAGCTGCATTGATTGATTCTTTGACTGGAAGGAAGTGAGCGACTTTGGTAAGCTTGTCAATCACCACGAAGATAGAATCATTCCCTCTCTTGGACTTAGGAAAACCAGTGACGAAATCCATTTCAATGTGGTCGAATTTCCACTCGGGGATAGGAAGAGGTTGGAGAAGACCGGCTGGACGTTGATGCTCTGCCTTCACTCTTCTGCAGACATCACATTCATTCACGAATTGGGCAATCTCCCTTTTCATGTGAGTCCACCAGTAAGATTGCTTGAGGTCTTGGTACATCTTGGAACTGCCAGGATGAATGGAAAGGAGGGAATCATGTGCTTCTTCCATTATGAGCTTCCTGAGATCACCTTTGGGAACCACAAGTCTGTCCTCAAAGAACAAGGTATCTCTCTCATCAACGCGATAGCACTTGTATTTAGGAGTACCCTTTGCAATACCATGTTTCACTTTCTGCACCATAGCATCACTGAGTTGGGCCTCATGGACCTGATCTTCCAAGGTAGGAGCAACTTGAAGATTTGCAAGAAAACCCTGCGGAACAACTTGGAGGTTGAGCTTCCTGAATGCTTCACAAAGCTCAGGCTGGAACGTCTTGATAAGGAGGCTGTTGCAATATGCCTTTCTGCTCAAAGCATCTGCAATCACATTTGCCTTGCCAGGAGTGTATTCGATGCTGGGATCATACTCTTGGATCATTTCGACCCAACGAGTCTGGCGGAGGTTCAGATTCGGCTGTGTGAAGATGTACTTCAAGCTCTTGTGATCGGTGAAGATGTCGACTTTTCTGCCCAACAGAAGGTGTCTCCACGTAATCAAAGCATGTACCACAGCTGCTAGTTCAAGATCATGTGTGGGGTAGTTCTTCTCACTTGGCTTCAGCTGACGAGAAGTGTATGCCACAATTCTCTTGTCCTGCATAAGCACACCACCAAGACCTTGAAGAGAAGCATCACAGAATACTTCGTAGGGCTTGGACTCATCTGGAGTTGTTAGAACTGGAGCAGAGACGAGCTTTTCTTTGAGAGTTTTGAATGCCACTTCACAATCTGGAGACCAGTAGTACTTGACATTCTTCTGTAGCAAGTTGGAAAGAGGCTTGGCAATCTTGGAGAAGTTCTCAACGAATCTTCTGCAATAGCTGGCAAGACCCAGAAAGCTTCGGAGTTGCCTGACGTTCTGAGGAGCTTCCCAGTTGACAATTGCTTCAACTTTCTCGGGGTTTACCGCAATACCGTCAGCGGAGATGATATGGCCCAGATACAAAACCTTATCGAGCCAAAACTCGCACTTGGAGAACTTGGCATAGAACTTATGTTCACGGAGTCTGTCGAGAACCAGACGGAGGTGCTTTTTGTGATCTTCTTCATTTTTGGAGAAAACCAAAATGTCATCCAGATACACAAGCACAAACTCGCCGGTGTATGGGTTGAAAATGTAGTGCATCATTCTCGAGAAGGTAGGTGGAGCATTGGCGAGACCAAAGGACATGACTGTATACTCATATGAGCCGTAGCTCGTTCTGAAGGCAGTCTTGGGGATATCTTCCTCGCGAATGCGAATCTGGTGATAGCCCATTCGGAGATCGAGCTTATAGAACACTTTAGCTCCTTTGAGCTGCTCGAACAGTTCGTTGATGTTGGGGAGCGGATACTTGTTCTTTATTGTCTTCTTGTTCGATGGCCGGTAATCGACGCAAAGGCGCTCCGTGCCATCCTTCTTCTTGACAAATAAGACACCACAGCCCCAAGGGGACGTACTAGGCCTGATCAGACCCATACGCTCCCGTTCATCAAGCTGTTTCTTCAACTCCTTCAACTCTTTAGGAGAGAGCTTGTACGGACGCCGGCATGCTGGCTTAGTACCCGGCTCGAGTTCAATGACGAATTCCACTTGACGGTGTGGAGGCATGCCTGGAAGTTCTTCAGGAAAGACGTCTTGGTATTCGTTTACCATCGGAATTTGAGATATGGCATTCATCTCGCCCTTGTCATTGAGAGAGAAAAGCCTGATTGTGCTATCCCTGGAGGCAAAGATAATC
The DNA here is from genome assembly GCA_902687465.1 of Secale cereale. Taxonomy (NCBI): domain Eukaryota; kingdom Viridiplantae; phylum Streptophyta; class Magnoliopsida; order Poales; family Poaceae; genus Secale; species Secale cereale. The sequence goes on from LR738713.1 coordinate 16,093,339, forward strand.
ACATCGTCATCGGAATGAGTAATCTTGACTTCCTTGTTTGCACAGTCAATTTGAGCATCATGCTGAGAAAGCCAGTCCATTCCGAGGATAAGGTCAATGTCAGAATTACCAAGAACCACCGGTTTAGCCAGAAAGCGATAATCACCCATGCGAATAGATACATCCGGAGCATAGACACTAGAAGTCATAATCCTGCCCGGAGAAACAACTTGCAGCTTCTGAGGCAAATTTGAAGTGACAACATCGTGCTTGGATGCAAATGGATATGACATGAAAGAACATGAAGCACCCGAATCAAACAACACTTTAGCTGGAAAAGAGTTAAATGAAAGGTTACCCAAAATCACATCAGAAGAATTCTCCGCTTGCGCTGCATTCATCAGATTCACCCTTGCTGCCTTTGGATTATGCTTGACAATAGCTGTGCCGATAGGTGGAGGTGGCGGAAGTCGCTTTGGGTTGGGGCACTTGTTAGCATAGTGACCTTTCTGAGTGCACTTGTTGCAGACCACTTCTGAGAGAGGACGGAAATGAGAACCACTTGACTTGGAACCTTGAGACTGAAACTGATTCTTCAGCCGGTTGCTCGGGTTGGGTGGGTGGGAGAAACCACGTCCACCGGAGTTCTTGTTGTTGTTGTTGTTGTAGGGAGCTCGGATCACAGGAGGAGGAGGAAGCCAAAATTTCTGTTGTTTCGCGACCACTTGAGAAGATGAGGAGGAGTGAACGGCATCTCGAATCCTCTTTTTAGAAGCCTCCATCTTGAGCTGGGCTGCCTCTTGCTTGAGCGCCATGTTATAGAATTTGTCAAACTCGTCAGGCTCGAACAAGGTGAGAGCAAGTTGAAGTTCATCCTTGAGACCTCCACGGAACTGATAGATCTTGCTCTTGGCATCTGGTGTGTCTTGCTTAGCATAGCGGGCGAGGTTTTGGAACTTGACATTATACTGGTAGACAGTCATAGAGCCTTGCTTCAGGTTGCGGAATTGCTCACGCATACCCTCGATGACACTTGTTGGAATGTGGTGAGAGCGAAAGTCCTTGCAGAAATCATCCCAAGAGATCACACGCCCTTCTCTGGAGTCTTTGTACTGCTGCCACCACTCAGCTGCTTGGTCTTTGAGTTGGAAGGCTGCAAACTTCACATAGTCCTCTTCCCTTACGTTACTGCACTCAAAATCCTTCTTGATATCGGTTATCCAATCTTCAGCATCAAGAGGGTCGACACAGTAACTGAAAGCCTTTGGTTGATTGGCCAATAACTGGTTGAGAGTAGCATGGTGCTGTTGGTTGAAGAAATTGCCTTGGTTCCCTGGAGCACCCTGATTTGCTTGATTTGCTTGCATTTGCTACATCATTTGCATCAACATCTGGGTGTTCTGATTTGTAGTCTGCATAATCGCTCTCCAAGCCTCAGACGGAGGAGGAGGGGAAGGAGGACGATCTGGAACCTCTTCACCCTCTGGGTTAGCGTTGGGAACCCGTTTCGAAGCCATCCTGAAAGAGATGACCACGAATCAGCAATTGATTGAAAGAAGGTATAAGCTGAAACAACGGATTGAAATGCAACATAGTCTTCACAAGAATCATTCGAACAAGAGGAACGAATGAAATTCTCAGCTTAATGATAACAACAATCTTCACGAGAAGCCACTGGGAGACAAAAGGTAAATAAGAAAAACACAAGGTACAGATAGAACAAACACAAGATAGGAGCTTCGTCCGACATCTTTATGCAGCAAGCTTATGAACGCGTTACGAAAGGGTTTTGCAATCCCCGGATCAGCATAGCCAAGGACCCTTTAAGATGCAACTCCCGATCGGAACATCGGCCATAAAACCACTTCACTCAATGTAGAACCCCCGAACTCGCTAACCTGCATTCGTTGGAAGAATGCCTACGATCTACTGGATAAACCCACCTATGAATTTCCGAAAGTTTCCAGTTATGCAATCAGGTGTTGGGGATACAGGGGAAGCACCACGCAATCAACTCTAAACCTACATCCAGCTGTATCCATCCTTCAACACATAACCAGTTGTTCTCGGAAACCATCTACCTCGGACCTTCGAAAAGCATCCACTATACAAAGCTATGGCAATACTCCCGAACTACCTCCCCAGTACTAGGTGATGTCGGGGTTATCTTGCCACTAACCGTATAGGAGAGATTTTCGATGTCGGCCGTCTTAAGTATTCTAGTACTGTCTCGATATGCTTGTGACGACAATACCCCGAAGCTCAACTCCCCGGGACACTGCCACAACCCCTAATGTCAGGAGGCATCGAGAACAATATTCTCGTCACAAGGACATCGAAACAATCCAACAATACTCGCGAGATTCCTAAAAAAAATTGGTGCAATTTTTTAAAGTAGAAGAGGCAAGAGTAGTCATCAGGAGTCCTCACCAGAGTGAAAGGGGGTGAGAAGCAAAGAAATCCTACTCTCCGATATAAATATATGACTCAAAACTTTTTCAGTGTGTGCCTAGACTCGACCGTCAACGATTCGATCAAACAGTGGAGGCTTCTAGGTCGGAGAAGGCTCTGAATACCAACTTGTAATGCCGAGGATGGGACTATATCTCCTACGTGTCGAGGCACGACTTAGAGATATAAGCCCTTGCTGGAATGATCGCAAGTTTGGTACCTTTGCACATCTCATGTAAAAATGGGGATGGAAAACTGAAAAGATAGTTGGCTTACACTCGCCACGTCACACAAATACATTACATGTTCAAACATCATTCAGATAAACATCACAGCCCATCTAAGGGTAAAGATCCAAATGACAAGATACCAAACATAACATTAAACCACAGGTCTAGATCGAATCCTAGTAGAAGCTCTACTGATCAACCGGATAGTTCACGTAGTAACGGCTACGCTCCTCGTCGTACTCCAAGTCTAGCTCAGTGCCATCGCCTGTGTAGCTCACCATCGTACCTGCATCTGGTGTGTTGAAGTAACTGTGAGCCACAGAGGACTCAGCAATCCCGTTCCCGGGTAACACGACTATCTAAGCCTTGGGTGTGGAACAAGGCTGAAGAAAGAACAAGAGGTGAAGGAAGAACAAGAGTCTGCAGCAGCACTAGCCTAGCTTACGTAAAAGAGAGCGAGAAGAGAAGGTGCCTCGGTCGAGAGATGATCACGAAGTGATCCTAACTAAAGCAAGTCAAACATAACCCCATCGTGTTCACTTCCCGAATCCCTTTCGGAAAATGACCGTCACGGTACACACGCTGGTAGTGTATTGGAATATGGTGTCAAGTTTTCTACAACCGGATATTAACAAGCTCCCATCTGCCACATAACCGCGGGCACGGCTTTTGAAAGTTCATAACCCTGCAGGGGTGTTCCAACTTGGCCCATGACAAGCCCACGATCCGCGGAGTCGAAACTCCAAGGTGGGAAGGCCCGAGTATTCTTGGAATCCCGTGCTCAAGATACTCCGAACTAAGGTAAGGCTAATCCAGCAAATCCTCCCGGTGTGCCGACACCTTGACAATAGCCGCGCGTATCTAGTCTCAGGCCACGACCGGATGGGCGATTGTACAGGTTTTTACCAAACCTTGAGTTCCCTCGAGGTGGCCCCGCAGACTCCGCGTTTCGGACCAACACTCATGTGGAGCACTGGCCCGGGGTTGTTGATTAAGAAAGAGGGTTAATTACTCCCTATGCAAGTTATTTAGTTATTAGGCAAATAGTACCAATGTTGGGACTTGCTGGAAAAGACTTAGCACTTAGCGGTTTATCGAGGGGGTCCCATAACCCCAACCGTGTGAGGAACGCATAATCAAGGAACATAACACCGGTTTATACAGTTCCTAGCGGCATGAGTGGAACAAATCACCAAGCAAAAGGCTTAGCCTTCCACCCATTGCCAATATATAGATGAGTTCATTAATAATTAATATAGTGTGATATCCCAACAAGCTTCAACAAGAAGCAATAATCTTCAATCTTCGCCTGCAACTAACAATGCTATAAGAGGGGCTAAGCGAAGCCTACGTATAGCCAATCAATGGTTTGCATAGGTAGGGTGGTTAAACATGTTCATGGTTACAATAGGAGGCTGACAGGAAAACATGGGCATCGAGGCAAAACTATAGATCGAGACTTCTAGCAATAGGCAAAGATAGTAATGTTATCGGGGTTCGGTCATCTTGCCTGAAGAGTTATCGATAGGATCGTAAGAGGGGTCCTCGTGCTCAACCTCGGTAGTAACCTCGTGCTCGTACTCGTACTCGGTCTCAGCTTCCGGCTCTACTCAACACAAACACACAAGACACGAAATCAACAAGATGCAATGCGCACACGAAAATGCTGGATGCATGGCTGATGCACTAAGGAAGCAAAAACAAATGCACTATGGGAGCACAGGAAGTCTACAAAGGAAGCACAGTGTAAACGCACAAGGAGCATGGAAAATATGCATTCAAGCAAAATACTTCAAAACATAATAACAATAGGATATTATGAATCTACATGAAAAATCACCCAAGTTTCATATAGGACTTGCTCAAAACGGAGCTACGGGCTAAAAGTTACACCCGAAACAATAAACACGCACAAGCTGAAAATAACAGCCACATAGCAACTTCGGAGCAATAGATAAATAAGCGACATCACTCAAACATCATGGCAATGAGCATGGGCATAAACTAGACATGTCCTACAGCAAATAAGTCCATTGGAGCATCCCCAAAGGAGCCATGGATCAATAGCAACAAGCTATGACATATTGAACTTGACAACAAAATCCTGACAGCAGTAATTTGTTGCAACTAGGGAGCAAAAGTTAAATATGCTACATCCACTCAAATAAGCATGTGAGAGCATGAATGGATAGCCAACAATATATACTACAAGTAATCATCAAGAGTCACCCCAAAACTATCATGGATTGGCCTAGAACAACAAGCAAACATGACATCTGGAAATTACAGATTCTAGACTTAGTGAAATTTCACTAAGTGTTAAAACAGCAGTTTCATCATGGCATCTTTGAGAGCAAGTTTAAGTCACCTCAAAGCTAAACATGGCAAGTGGTAAGCACCACAGCAAAGTACACATGATGGTGAATCCAAAACACTTAAGCATGCATCAAGGGGACAAACACAACGATAGCAATGAGCTCCTCAAATTGACATCTCATAACAAGTTTAGTGACTTAACAGCCACGTAGCACTTTGCAACGGAGATAAACATGGCTAGATTAATTCTATCATGCAAGCCTAAGCAATCAACATGTAGAGCATGACAAGACGAACACGTGGACATCTCATTTGCATCATTTGGATAAACGTGCAAAAAGTTATCACCTTGCAAAGATGGCATGAAAACATCTACTAACAGCAGTTTATAACAATATGCACTCTTGCAACAGATTTTTAAGCATCTAGATGATCTCAAACATGCATGGCATAATGGAACAAAATGTAGTACATGTCTCCACGAACATTTTGACATATCATTCACTCAAATCGGACCATCACACAAAAAGTTATCCACGAAACAAAAATGCATCAGACAGGTAAAAACTCTAGGACTTAGTGAAAAATAACCACCTCAGGGGTCAAACACGGGTCAACGGATCTGACGGCGCGGATCGGGTCGGGCTCCTGGCGGTTCGGGCGCGGCGTTGACGGATCGGGCTTCGGGTCCGCGGATCGGGCCGGTGTCGAGGCGGGTCGGGTGCCTAACGGGCCCGGGGCGATCCGCTAGGGCTCGCGGGCGGAGGCGATCCGATCGGATCGAGGGAGCCGATCCCCTCGATCGACCGAGGCGGCGGCGACTGGAGGCACGAGGCCTCGGGCGCTGGATCGATCGGCCTGGCTATGAGGCCCAGGCGGGGCGAAGCGAACGGGCCGGCTGCGGCCCAAGAGCTGGGGCTAGGGCTACGGCCCACCCGGCAGATCGGCGACTGGCTCGGGGGGATCCTCCCGATCCCCCAGTGAGCGGCGGCGGCTGGACTCGGAGCCTCGACTCCTTCGAGGCGGCGACGGGGCAGGTGACCTGGGGTGGCGAGGTGACCCGGCCGGTGGGTGGCGGCGCCGGCCGGCGGCGGGAACGAGGTGGGGCCGGCGCGGCGGCGGCGAGGTGAGGAGGAGGGCGGCCGGCGGTGGCGTGAATTCCGGCGAGGATCCGGCGAGCTCCTCCGGCGAGCTCCGCCGGAGTGGAGGAAGAGGTTGGAGGAAGAAGAAGATGGCTAGGGTTTGCTTATTTTTGGGGCAAAAATTGGGGAAGGTGGACAAATATATAGGCACAAGGAGCTAGGGTTGTCCAAATGAGGTGTGGTTTTCGGCCACGTGATCAGAATTGGATGGCCTAGATGAAGGGAGGGGTTTGGGTTGGTTTGGTGGGCTGTAGGAGGGGTGTCTTGGGCTTCAAAGAGGGGGTACTTACATCCCACGAGAATAACTGCTGGGGTAGCAAACGAATTCCAAACGCGACGAGATTTGACAGGCGGGTTACACACACCAAAACAACAACACATGACAAGTCTTACGCCAAACCGGAAACGTTACACGTCCAAACACCAAAGTAGGCCTCGGGGATGCCATGGACACGTGAGAGAGCTCCGGAATGCGAAACGGACAACGGGAAGGAACGCGTGGGACCGGATGCAAACGGCAACACAAATGCAATGCGATGCACATGACTACATGATATGAATGAATGCCACACACGCACACAACAAAACGACGAAAACCCGAAAGACGAAGAACCCGGAACGGAATTGATGAAGCCAGAGATATCATATATTGCCCAAAAGGGAAAGTATTACATCCGGGGCATTACACTACTCACAAGACATAAAAGAGATCATGATCAGTGGAGATGGATGGATGATAAACAATCTGGACACAATGATATTTCTCCAACAAAACTCAATAGCATTCACCACAAAGTAGTAATCAACACCGATAGAGTAGAGAGGATAGATAGTACGGATTACAACACAAGTTGCAATTGTGAGATGAGATTGGATGAAGATGGAGATGGTGCTGATGTTGGGGATGATGTTGATGATGATCTCGATGATGCCCGTGACGATGGTGATGACGATGGCGATGATCTCCCCTTCCGGGAGGTGATCTCCCCGACGGAATCTGCCCGCCGGAGATGGCTTTTCTTCTCTGTAGGTTTCCGCCACCGAGCGGTGCGGAACTCCGTAAACTCTCTCTCCTTTAGGGTTTCTGGATGACGAGGAGTATATAGGCCAGAGGGGGGAGACTGGAGTGGGCCAGGGGCTCCAGGCACCCTCCCGGCGCGGCCAGGGTGGGGGCCGCGCCAGGTGGCCGCCTGGGCACCCTGTGGCCCCCCTCTGGTTGCTATTTTGCGTATCTTCGTGATCCTTCTGGAAAATACCCTCCGTCGATTTTCAGGTAATTTGGAGGTATTCTTCTTCAGCAACTTAGCGTCCACTTTTTACCGCTGAATCCTGCGTCTGCTGCTTCGGCACCGGAAAGTTGCAAACTGTGTAAAATAGGCCAAAACAACATAAGAACATCATCGTAATGTGAAATATATCAATGAATAAGGATGAATTACGATATAAAATAGTGATGCATTTTGGACGTATCAACACCCCCAAGCTTAGACCTCGCTTGTCCCCAAGCGAATACTGAGCTCGGTAAACATGTCCACAAGTTTAGAGAGTGAAGTGTCGATAAATAGAATACGGACAAGAAGCATCACAGTTTCTTCACCAAACTCAAATATCCTCAACAGCAATCTTCAACTCATAAGGCCCTTATAAAAGAGTGGTAACACTTATAATCGAAAGTAGGGCTAAGGAAACTCATCAAATCATGGCAAACATGTCCTTTGGTCAAAGAACAACTAATAGCTTTTACTTTTGCTCTTTCTCTTTATGTTTTGATGAGATTAATTGAAGCTTTTGAAAGAACATGTTATTAGGCAAGAAGTGAAAGTGTTAACACAAAGGAAGATGTTTGCTTTAGCTGAGCTTGACAAACAACTTACTTATCAAATGATAATGTCAACAAGGATATGATATGACAAATCTTAATGCAACTTTATATGAATGAATCCTCGTCAACATCAAATGTCTGCTCTCTTTAAGAATAGAAGGAAGTAGGAATAACTAACTCAACCTAAAACTAAGAGATAGGCCCTGCTCTAGGGAAGTAGGGAAAACTCATGTGCTATCCTTAAATCAAACAGAATGAAAACAAGTTTTGAGAGGTGCATGATTTGTCAACGAATGCTAATAGATAACTCAATTACTTCTCAAACTGGACAAGTTTCGAGGAACGGCTCCCGCACGGGGACGATCATATCCCCTTATTCTCCTTTGTTTATCACTGCCAAAGTTTTCTGATTTCTCATGAACAAAGCGTGAAGGAGGGTTTGTTTGTTGTATTATCTTTTATGAGCCGGGCGCACTCATGCCAGTTCCTCCTCGTATTAGGGGTTTGCAGATTATACATGCAATCCCGGGGTAAAACTTGTCCAACTTAAAAAGATCATGAATTAACTACTACTTCCTCATGAGCTAAAACAGGGGCACAAAATAGAAGATTTTGAACATTTAAGGATAACACATAAATTCTATACTTTAGGAGGTGGTAGTGGAATACCACGAATAGGAAGGTATGGTGGACTCATATGGAAGGTATTGGTTTAAGGGTATGGATGCACAAGCAGAATTCCGCTTAGTACAGAGTTTAGGCTAGCAAAGGCTTTGAGAGAACAGACAATTGATGATGACTAAGATGCAAAGCAATATAAAGCATAAACATTAAAATAAGCATAACACATCAAGTTGTCTTCCTTGTCAGCATAACACTTCAAGCATAATAACATAAAGGTTTTGGCTATGTTGCTACTTTAAGAAAATCATACTTGTTGTTATGACCAAAGCTACGTTTGCCAAGATTAAATAAAGTTTTCAAAGCCATACCTGATATAAGGTCAATACTCCCCATAAGAATCATCATATAAGGTCGATTGCGTGAAGAGAATACCGAGTGCAGCAAAGGAACCAATAAACTTCTCATTAATATTCCATCATAGACGACTCCACACTCACGGATACAATCTCTCCACAGAAGGAGTGATAGACCTCAATGCACACACCTATTTCATATAATAACCTCCCTAGACATGATACGACTCTACTTGACTCTAAAAGACAAAAGATAAAGATAAAGATACCGGGCACTCCCCCAAGCTTGGAACAAGCCAAGGGGATGCCATTACCCAAGGAGATTTCACTCCTCATTCTTGTTGACGTTGATTCTTCAAATCTCTTATGACACGGCGAAGGGTTTGGTTTTCCTTCTCCAAGATCTCCACTTGTACCTTTAGTACACGGAAATCTTCGCACAGAAACCATGAAAGATAGCAGACATACACCTTTGAAAAGTAGCAGGGGCATTACATAAACCAAAAGGCATACGCCTGTAAGCATAAGTACCATAGGGACAAGTAAAAGTGGTCTTCTCTTGATCAGCAGTGTTAACATGAATTTGAGAGAAGCCAGAATAACCATCGAGGTAACAAAAGTGGGTATTTTTGGATAACTTTCAAGCATTTGGTCGATGAACGGCAACGGGTAGTGATCCTTCCTGGTTGCCTTGTTCAGCTTCCTGTAATCAATACACATTCTATATCCAATAATAATTCTCTGAGGTATTAGTTCATTCTTATCATTAGGAACCACAGTTGTACCTCCTTTCTTAGGAACACAATGTACCAGGCTTACCCACTTACTATCAGCTATAGGGTAGATAATACCTGCGGCTAGAAGCTTGAGAATCTCAGTTCTTACAACATCCATCATCTTCGGGTTCAACCGTCGTTGATGATCAACAACTGGTTTAGCATCGGGCTCAAGGTTGATAGTATGTTGACAGATAGATGGACTAATCCCCTTAAGGTCATCAAGGGTATAGCCAATTGCACCTCGGTGTTTACGAAGTACTTCCAATAGTCGCTCTTCTTCATATCCTGAAAGGTTAGAGTTGATAATAACAGGATATACTTTCTTTTCATCTAAATAAGCATACTTGAGCGTATCGGGAAGAGGTTTAAGATCGAACACCGGGTCTTCTTTTGGTTTTGATAGAATTCCCAAAGGTTCAACCGGAAGGTTGTGCTTCAGGATAGCAGGTTGTCTCAAGAATATTTCATCTAGTTCATTTCTTTCCTGCATATGCAAATCATTCTCGTGGTCCTCCATATATTGTTGCAAAGGATCATTAGGGGGAATAGCAATAGAAGCAATACTTTCAATAATTTTATCATCACTAGGTAAATCGGTACCACAAGGCTGCTTAGAGAACTTAGAAAAGTTAAATTCATATGGCTCACCATTGAATTCAACAGAAACTTTACCTTTCTTGCAATCTATTATAGCTCCACAAGTTCTGAGAAAAGGTCTACCAAAAATAATAGGACAAAAATTGTCCCTCACTGAACCAAGTACTAGAAAGTTGGTAGGGTATTTTACCTTTCCACATAGGACTTCAACGTCTCTCACAATTCCGATAGGAGAGATAGTTGCTCTGTTTGCAAGATGAATGGTAACATCAACTTCTTCAAGTTCACAAGGTGAAATCTCACCGATGATCTCTTGATAAAGTGAATAGGGGATATCACTAGCACTCGATCCCAAATCGCATAGCCCATAATAATTATGATCTCCTATTTTAACAGATACAACTGGAGTACCTGAAATTGGGCCTTTATTCTTGGCTGTGACAAGGTTAGTGGAAACAGCACAAAAATTTACATTGGAATCCAAAACATCATTAGTAACAAGGTCTTTAACCAATGCAACTTGAGGATCGACCTTGATCTGGTCCTCAGGCTCATCAATTCTTCTCTCACTTTTATTTATTATGCCTATCACAAGAGAGTGCTCCCTTATCCTTGCGGGAAAAGGAGGCTTTTCATATATAACTGCAGGCAAAATAGGGTCAGCAACATGAATATCAACAGGTAACTCTTTGAAAGGTTCATGATGCTGATCTCTCTTCTTTTTAAAAGAATCAACGTGAGAGGCAAAATCCTTACAGAAATCAATCATTAGATGGGAATCAAGACCAATCTTAGAGCAAAAGGTATTGAAGTAATCAGTTTTCACATAGCTCTCAATATAATCATGCTCATAATTTATAGCGGGTTCAATACCTTTATCGATTACCCAATCTTCGGTATTCCTCTGGATCCTTTCAATGAGATCCCACCTTTATTCAACACTCTTCGTCTGAAATACACCACTAGAGGAGGCATCCAGCATCTCCTTATCCTGGCGAGAAAGTCTGGCATAAAAATTTGTAAGTATAATTTTCTTGGGGAGCTCATGAATAGGACACTTGAGCATTAGGGACTTCAATCTCCCCCAAGCTTGAGCAATGCTTTCTCCGTCACGAGACCTAAAGTAATAGATATAGTTCCTGTCTCGATGAATTTCATGAAGAGGATAAAACTTGGTATAAAAGAGAGACATAAGCTCTTGCCAATCAAGCAAGTGTGAGTTATCGAGAAGCTTATACCAATCTGAAGCTTTATCTATAAGCGATACGGAGAACAATTTCCTCATGACAAACTCCATTGATACACCTGCAAGCTTAAATAATGAACATAGTTGTGACAGATATAGCAAGTGTTCACCGGGATGTCTGTCTCCTGCATAACGATTAGCCAAAACATAATCGATAATACCAGCTGGTATTTTATAGGGCACAATTTCAGTAGGGGGAGGAGCAACCACCACAGATGTGGGGCGTCTTCCCACAAGCAACGATCCAATAGCAAGGTTGTCCATAAGGACAAAGAGCAGCAACAGCAAAATAAAAACAGAAATATAAAAACTTCCTTACCAGCTTCACTTACCAATAGCGCTACACTCCCCGGCAACGGCGCCAGAAAACGGTACTTGATGACCCACAACCGTAAGGGATCTATTGCAGCGTTTTCAATAAGTAAGAGTGTCGAACCCAACGAGGAGCAGAAGGTATTGATAAGTGATTCTGAGCAAGGAATAACTGCAAGCACTGAAAGATAACTTTTTAGGGGTTTTCTTGATATAAGCAACAGGAAAGTAAAAGCGAGCAAAGTAAAAGGCACTGGAGAGTAACAAGTGGCCCAATCCTTTCTGAGCAAAGGAGAGGCCTAGCAACTGAACTTATAAAGGCTAAAGTGTTCTTGAGGACACACGGGAGAGGTAGTCATGTGCTTTCGCCATATTCCGTATTGGTACTATGTGATGTGTTGATAAGTGTTGAGTGGGTGGATCTATGCTAGTACACCCTCTAGACTAAGATGAGTGCACTCTTATGATTAAACACCTTGCAAGCATCCACAAATACAAGATAGTATTTAAGGCAAAAGCCTAACCATAGCAATATGATCGATGATCCATTGTTCCCTTGTGCAAAAGCGTGCGAACTGGGGTTCAGGTTTCTGTCACTCCGGCAACCCACCGTAAGCATTCCTTGTACACAATGTATTCCCCTAGGTCCTTAATAAGGCGAAGTGTTGAGTGTTCGACTCACACAACACCACTAGGAAAATAACAACACAACTTAAGTATCAAACAACACATATTACTTCAACATCATATGACTACTAACAACAAGACTTCTCCCATGTCCTCAAGAACTAAAGTAACTACTCACAAGACATAAAAGAGATCATGATCAGTGGAGATGGATGGATGATAAACAATCTGGACACAATGATATTTCTCCAACAAAACTCAATAGCATTCACCACAAAGTAGTAATCAAAACCCGATAGAGTAGAGAGGATAGATAGTACGGATTACAACACAAGTTGCAATTGTGGGATGAGATTGGATGAAGATGGAGATGGTGCTGATGTTGGGGATGATATTGATGATGATCTCGATGATGCCCGTGATGATGGTGATGACGATGGCGATGATCTCCCCTTCCGGGAGGTGATCTCCCCGGCGGAATCTGCCCGCCGGAGATGGCTTTTCTTCTCTGTAGGTTTCCGCCACGTAGCGGCGGCGGAACTCCGTAAACTCTCTCTCCTTTAGGGTTTCTGGATGACGAGGAGTATATAGGCCAGAGGGGGGAGCCTGGAGTGGGCCAGGGGCTCCAGGCGCCCTCCCGGCGCGGCCAGGGTGGGGGCCGCGCCAGGTGGCCGCCTGGGCACCCTGTGGCCCCCCTCTGGTTGCTCTTTTGCGTATCTTCGTGATCCTTCTGGAAAATACCCTTCGTCGATTTTCAGGTAATTTGGAGGTATTCTTCTTCAACAACTCAGCGTCCACTTTTTACCGCTAAATCCTGCGTCTGCTGCTTCGGCACCGGAAAGTTGCAAACTATGTAAAATAGGCCAAAACAACATAAGAACATCATCGTAATGTGAAATATATCAATGAATAAGGATGAATTACGATATAAAATAGTGATGCATTTTGGACGTATCAGATGGATGCCTGAAAAGATCGACATCCGGTAGTTATCTCAAGGAACAAGATTTTAGAAGCACCAGGAAACGTATCGAGAGTGTTATTAGAAGGTTCAACAAGATTCAACGAGGCAGGCATCCAGCTGATGCATAAAACTTGTGATGAAGGGGTTCAGAGAAATGAAGAATAATGTTGCCTCTGATACCGGAATGAAACATGGTGAGGAAGTTAGCTCATGAAATACATACGAAGCCAAGTGCAAAGAAAATTTCAGAAACAAGGTTGTACAGGAGAGTGAGGTTTCAATCTTGTGGAACTGTGGGTTATGGTGGGCCCACCATGTGGCTTAAAAGCAGGAAGGCTCTAACATCTTGCATGGTCATGATGGCATGGCAGGTCAGAGGATAGCATGTCAATTATGTTGGCAACAACGTTGGTGCCAAGGGCGAGGGACGAAGAGAACCATTTTCCTACAAGTTAAAATGAGGCGGACCAATGGGCAAAGTTCTCATCCATCGGTGGCTACCGGAATGTCATAAACAATAGTAACAAGGTCTTATTGACAGAGCTTGTACACCGAGGTGTTTACATAAGCAGGGAATTATCCCTGCCCGGATATGTTAGGTTACTATAAATGTTAAACAATTCAATGGAAGGGAAAGTGTAGATTGTAATAATGTATCGGTGTTCTCGAGTGTCTAACAATTAAGAACCCGTGGGAAATTTGAATTGTCGAGAAATAATAGTTGACGAAGAACTCATAAGAAGTTATGTAGTTCCTTGATATTCTCGAGATACCAGAGGGTAATACTCGAAAGTATATTAAAGTAGAGGTTGAACAGGTGAACTGATCTGAAGAGGACAAGTGCTTTAAATTGTCCGAGAAATGGAATCAAAGGAGAACAATCAGGGTCGGAACTACGGCCGCAAAGGACCAAACATAGATACAAGATGAACTTGCCACAAGGGGATTATTATTATTACAAGAAGCTTCCATGATAAGTTCCACATCGGGTCCATGGGCATGAACACGAAGGTTCAAGGTTGACTCCCACTTCATCAATGCATAACCTTCCATTTACTTCTCGTCTTCGACGAAGTTGTATAATTGAAAATTTATCCAAAGAAAACGCTAGTAGATATAACTCGCATAATCCTTGGATTCACTTAGATTAGGGAAGGCGTAGGTTCAACCCACTGAGGCATCTTAGAACATATACCACAAGCTTCATGAGTAAACAACTCAAGCCCGAAAGGAGAGTATGGTTGAGAAAGCAGAAGATACAATTTACCAAGGGCATTATGTATCCGAGGAAAGGCTCACAAGGTTACTGAATAAGAAGGACATTGTCGGATAAAAACCAACAAAGGATCTGGTTGTCCACGTGGGGTCTGATCTAAGCAACTGTACTCAACCCGAAGAAGAAAGAATGCAAGAAGATTAGATTATAGGACCAACTGACTGATTCAAGCTCAAATGCAAAGGAATTATGATTGCCAAATCAAGTGATCAGAAGCAAACACTCTGATTAAGTATGGATATGTTGAATAGACTAAAATGACAATCGATCAAGGCTTGATTCACTGAACACCAGCTCATGTCCAGACTGACACCAGAACCAAGGGAAGAGTTCTAAATAGGACTGATGATCGTGCACATTCACAAACAATTCGAATCAAATGCTCAAAATTATGATGACACATGATGCTAATGAGTATTGCTAGACATATGGAAGTAACCATAACGCAAGCAGATAAGTATTTGCAAAGCAATAGTTGTAGAGTATTATCGGTAGATCGGGTAGTACTTCAAAGCACCTAGTGAATCACTTGATCAACCAGGAATGAACAAATCCTCGAAAAGTGTGAGGAATTACCCAAGGGGGTATTCATGCGGCAAGGAACTGCAGGGCAGCAAGCATAAAGGATTCTCGGAACATCCGAGAGTATTCCAGGGCATACTTGCAATAACAAGAGCAACCGGGGATGAAGGTATGAACGATAATGTAGATAGTTACCCATAAGGAGTTAACGGTGGTAGGGATCGCAACAGCGAAGGGCACAAGGGTCTCGGGAAAACATCAGAGAGTATCTTCAAAGTCTTCCAGTGCACCAAGCAATCATCTGGAGTGAGGGGCTCTCCGGGAGAAAGTATTTATGAGGACCTACAGTTAGAGTTGACAAAATCATTTAACCCGAATAGAAGAGAGATCAGAGTCCCAGAGTATATACGAGGAGTAAAAGATCCTAATACCACCCAAATGGCGACGTGGGCCCGTAAGCCACACAGCCATGTTAGTAAAAGTTGTCCAAAGACTAGACTCAACTTCGACCAAGGAATTGGAAAGGGGGTTCCTACAGGTAGTCGGCTCTGATACCAACTTGGGATGCCCCCGATTTGACCGTACACAATCATGCACGCAAATGTGTACGACCAAGATCAGGGACTCACGGGATGATATCATAACACAACTCTAGACACAAATTAAAATAATATGAGCTTCATATTACAAACCAGGGGCCTCGAGGGCTTGAATACAAAAGCTAGAAAGCAACAGAGTTAGCGGAAGCAACAATATCTGAGTACAGAAATAAGTTAAACAAGTTTTGCCTTAAGAAGGCTATCACAAACATCAACGATCAAAGAGGCAAGGTATCCTGCCTGGGACCTCCTAACTACTCCTGGTCGTCAGCGGTCTCCACGTAGTAGCAGGAATCATCGGGGTAGTAGTAGTAGTAGTAGTCGACTAGGGTGGCATCTGGCTCCTGGGATCCGACATCTGGTAGAAACAACCGGAAAGAAGAAAGAAGGTGAAAAGGGGGAGCAAAGCAACCGTGAGTACTCATCCAAAGTACTCGCAAGCATCAGATCTATACTAAGTATGCATTAGTATCAAATGAACGAGCTGTATACATGGACTGAACTGCAGAAAGCCAAAATAGAGGGAAAAGCCTAGCCTATTGAAGACTAGCATCTTCAAGCATCTTTTCGAAGCCACCATCTTGCAGTAGTAGAAGGGAGTACAGAATAGCATTTTAATTAATAAGCATGTTGTAACAATATCCATCTTTTTCTCAAGTATCCATTTGTAGTTGTAATAGATCAGGATATAAGACATAACATCCATTACCGTGGACACGACTATTCAAATAGATAACTTCCCTGCAGGGGTGCACCACGTTATCCTCATGCTCGATCATCTCTGGCTGGACACACTTTTCTGGGTCAATGCCCGACCTTGGAAGATCAACACGTCGCAAGCCTACCTAGGCTCAGCAGAGAGGTCCCCGCCGGCCTACATCCTAAGCACTCCGGGGTCATGGGCCATTGCCCGTTGCACTCCGGGTTGTTGCGAGCAGGGCGGGTCCAGGCTCCTACACTACAGGAAGGAGCTGGCCCAGCCATGCCGCAATGTTGAACTGGACGTCTGATAAAGCTTCGGCTGATACCACGACGCTGAGGCCCATAACTATTCTCGTGTGGTGGTTAGTGCGTAAAGGCCAGAGGCCAATTCAGAACAAATACCCAAACCAATAGTGTATTAGGGGCTCGAGTAGACGAGCAGAGACTCACGATAATGTGACCCCGTCGGACCGTCTCGAGGAAATATGGCAAGGGCTAGCCCAGCCCACTCGCGGGCGGGCGGCCTGCCTGCCCGGCCGTGCCTCGTAATTAACTCGCTGGTGCTCCACGGGCCCGTCCGACTTTCAAATCAACTCGCGGGTACCCCTCAGGGCCAACCCGACTTTAACAGGTCTCAAGTAAAGTCCGGGTAACCGTGTGATCAAAACATCAAGGGGAAAACCCTAGGAATCACCCCCGCTGGATTCCGCTCGATGTAATTATCAAGGCGAACGTAGGAGGAATCACCCTCGAGGTTCACACTTGAAGTATTGCACGACAGAGTCGTATCGAGAATGGTGAACGAGGAATCACCAACGGTGACCACGACCGGATAGCTACACTACAGATTCATCATCAGGAGTGCGTTACGAGGTATCACCCTCGGCACTCGATAGTAGCTCTGCAGAGTCGAGCAACAGAAGGGGTGTGATGTGACGCGAGCTGTCGGGCTCTGGTAGTCGATCACGTTGATCGAGTCGTCAATGATGAAGCAGGGGTAACAAGGACAAGGTGGGGGTCACTGCTGGATCACTACCAACCTATACTAAGCAGGTAGGAAACAATATCATGTACAAAAATAGGCTATGCATCAGAATAGGATCAAACACATAACAGTAGCAAATTCTAATGCAAGCATGATAGAGAATAGACTGGGCGATATCGGGATGATCAAGGGGGGGGGGCTTGCCTGGAAGCTCTGCTGAAGGGGAAGAAGGTTCGTTGATGATGTAATCGATCACAGTGACCGCATCAGTCTCGGAATCTACCGGAGAGAAGAGGGGGAAGAAACAGTAAATATAAAGCACACAGGTGCATGGCATGACTACAGACAGAGCTAGGCGTGTTCTACGCAGTGCTACACGATACCGACGAAGGAGGATAACATCCAGGGCTGTTTTCCCGGAGTTAGGCATTTTCGGACAAGCGAACCAGAGAGGGAAAGTTGCATGTTCGCTAAGATAGGGATGTGTGACGGACGAACGGACCACGTATTCGGATTCGCCTCATTGTTTTGAGCAACTTCCATATATAAAACTTTTTCTTCCGAGTTACAGATTATTTTATGTGATTTTTCAAAGATTTATTTAAATTTTGAAATTATTATTAGTTCAAAAATAAATGGGAAAATGCTAGGTGTACCCAGCACAGGGTACACAAAAGTGCACCCAGTGGCTGACAGGTGGGCCGGGGGTCCCAGTTGGCCAATCAACATTTTGACTAGTCAACAAGGGGTGTGCCCCCGTCATAGACACATTTTAACTAATTACAAATTAGTAGGCTAATTAAGTAATTAGCTTAACTAAAAATTTAATTAAGTTAATTAATTTACTATTTATTATTATTATTATGAAAAAAAATCTTTTTACAGGGGCGGCCCCACATGCCATAGGCACTTGGCCAAAGCGGGCTAACGGGCGGCGGTTACGGGCGCCTGGGCGCCGGGCGGTGAAGCGGGCGAGCGCCCGTGGAGGCCACAGCCTGCCTAGGGCGGGGCGTCGGCGCGGCTAGAGCTGGAGGCCCGGTTAAGGGGGGCGCGGCTGGCGACCACAGCCGGCCGGAGCAGGTGTGGCGGCGGGGGTGTGGCGAGGTGCGCAGCCTAGCGCGGCATCGGCGCGGGGCAGCGGCCAAGGGCAGTAGCCGTAGCTGCTGCAGTGAGGTGAGGCGGGGCACGCCGGGGCGGCGGAGCTAGTAGGCGGCTACGGAGACGACCGGATGCGGTGGCTAGTCGCCGGCGGGCACTGCCGAAGCGGACAGGGCGGCCCGGTGGGAGCAGCGACGGACGCGGCCGGCACGGCGGCGCCCAGGGGAGGTGCGCGCGCACGGAGCAGAGGCCGGACGTCGCCAGGGTGGGTTCACCGGCGGGCTACGACGAGCGCGTGCGGGGCTGCAGCAGCGAAGCAGCAACACCAATGAGCGAGCGAGTAGCGGCAGAGGGGAGCTAGGCCAGGACGCGGTAGAGCACGGGCAGGGTGCCAGACAGGGAATCTCCGCGACAGACAACGCTTGGGCGCGCGGGAAAGTAGCTACGGTGCACAAGGGAAAGCAAGGAGGAGTCGGGGTTGGCCGGAGGCTTACAGTGGGGCGGCGGAGTAGACTAGCGGGGGCTCGGGGGAGCACCAGAGACGACTGTAGCGTTCTCGGCCGCCCCAAATAGAAGATGACAATGTAGGCAACGCAGACGACTCCACCGGCCGTCCACGGGCATGTAGAGGACGAAGACGACACCGGGGAGGCTGTAGAACAACCCGCCGAGCCCCGGGGAGGCCGTTGGCCACGGCCACGACGACACGACGGCGGTGGCATCGCTCTATGGGGCGAGTCCAGAAAGGGGCAAAGGGGATCTGGGCGAGGGGCTAGGCGGAGGAGGAGAGAGGGGAGAGGGGTGTGGGAGAAAAATCTCAAGGGGAGCCTTCGGTGGAGGCCTTATCGCCTCCCGCGTCGTCGGCGAGGTGGTGTGGTGCCGACCGCGGGCGGGAGCGCCCTATAGTGGCCGAGACCAAGGAACAGAAGGTAGGGGGAAGCGACCGGAGGGGCTTGGTGGGCCGGCTGGGCCGACCTGGTGGGTCTGGTGGCCAAGCAGCCCAGGGTGAGGGGGAAATTGTTTTTTTATTACTTTCTCTATATAAAGTTTTATTTAATTTTAGTGCATTAAAATACTTTACAAAAATGTTGGTTCACCACCACAATTACTTATGGAATATTTGCCACAGTTTGAACTTTATTGTTGTGACATTTGAAAACTTTAAATTTTGACTTAAACTTAAATTGGAATTTAAACAAGACGGATTCAAACGGGGATTTAGCAATAGTGAAAACAATGAATATCCGGGCGTTACACTTGTCTTCTAATCTAGTAACAATAATCAAGCACTTAAGAGGGCTTATATTTAATCTATTTTCCATCCAATTGCCTGCTTCCATATCCTATTTCATATTTGATTGGGCAACAAAGGACCCTCATATTATAAAAATTTCTCAATATCTAGTGTTGGTAATACATAAATTCACTATCTATATGCAGTAGATATGACATGTGCTACCATATCCAAATCTACTAAGTGGCATGTCCAAAGTGTCGGCACTTGATGCATATCGCACACTAGTGCTTGCAACAACAACAACAACAATTACATAGAAGGTCAATTTTAAAATTCATTGTTCAAGTGGCTTTCTATATTAGCTAGGAGTATTTGTCACGACAATGTGCACACAATGTGGAATCAATTTTATTCTTACCATCTTAGGATGTAACCTTATTGTGTAATGTAAATTATAATCTCTTAAATTACTCCATTAGGATCACTTTAATTCTTTACTCCTCAAGGCCTACAACTTGTTGAGTGATCCCACGAACCACCTGTCCAATCGT
Source organism: Secale cereale (assembly GCA_902687465.1). Taxonomy (NCBI): domain Eukaryota; kingdom Viridiplantae; phylum Streptophyta; class Magnoliopsida; order Poales; family Poaceae; genus Secale; species Secale cereale. Next base: position 16,113,751 of record LR738713.1, read on the forward strand.
TCATACACACTAAAGATGACTTAAAGAGGAGAAGAACTACAACTGAATCAGATAGTTAGTTTATGGTCACAACCCTTTCATGGAGTTTGAAACTCAAGTACTTTTTAACCCTTGATTACGAGCACAATTAGTTTGTCCTACATTGCTTCTATAAGCCTAACAGGCATAGAGTGATATATCACAATACAAATGACAAACCGTGCAGTTGAGTAAAGTAGGACATAAACATAATAAACATATATCCACATGGTACCAGCTGCCTAGTCGACCGCGACAACCTAATGGAACCTTTCCGAACTCAATTACCTTTTAAAAAGAAGAAGCTATGGACATGCTTATCCTATGTTACTTCTCTAAGCCACCATACGGTACAACCGAGTGACATACACGCTATTGCCAACCAGTTATCTTGTCCGTATGCAACACAACTTTGTCATGCATCACTATTGGTTTTCGTCTATTCACAATTTCCTAGCCTAGCTATTCTTAAAATTTGAGTTACTTAAGATTGAACATATCATTTAGTCCAAAATTATAAATGTACCGCTAATTCCCTATATGTGTAACCAGACCACATATGTGTAGTTAATACATATAGGGGCTAAAAAACATTAGCAATTATCCTATGTGGCACAACTAAGAGATAGTTGGTGTATTCCTTTGCACTACTACAAAGGCAATGATTGGTTAATGAACCATCCATATGCATCATAAATTTTGAATTCAACTACTTTTCCAATGCTTAGATTGGAGCACCTTAATTTTTTCCTATATTACCTCAAATGGATAGTAAAATACAACACATGGCCTGTTTGGGACTGCTCCACTCTAAAAATGCAAGCCAAACGGGGTAGCTTCATGATGCCGCTCTATTCTTTTGAAGCTCTTCAGGGGATGCTTCAGAACTATAGAAGATGGAGCTTGGAGGAAATTACCCACCACTACCACCACTAAGTGGATACCCCTTCTTTTTTCCCACTTCATCCAAACAAATAGATCTTTTCCACACAATTTATCATTCTTACCCTAAAAATATATAATTCTTGAAGCAGAAACTAGCTGGAAGCCAAATATGATAAATTGTTCTTTGGTGGGGCTACAACTCCTATGTGGAACTGCTCCAAACTAGATTTGGTGAAATGAAGCTGATTTTGATGGAGCCAAGCAGTGTCAAATAGGCCCTTAGATTTCGTGGCAGTACTAAAACCTATTGAAATTGGAAAATGTATTACTTAGATGTCATCTCACTCATGTACACAAGTGTGTGTTGAGGCTCAGAGAGTTGCCACTCTTCCAAATCCCCCACATGATGGTGAAGAGAGATTGTAGGTGGGGGTGGACGGGGGTGATGATGCGAGGAAGCTAGTGTGGAGGTTTACCAGTGTAGCTGCAGGACATCCCAGGTACAATCCGCTCCCACACAAAAATGGCATGGGGCCAGCATGGAATAGGTGCTCCACCCTCCAAGGTCTCCACGCCGCCGCAAAAATGACCCATATATGACGGTGTCACTTTTCTACGGGATGGTATTCCAATGGTGGAGGACGGCAGTTCAAGCCTCGTATAAACGCAACAACAATGACAAAACCCAGAGGAATTGCTTGCAGTGGTGAACGTGCCCGAGGTGAAGGGAGCGAAAACATCCTCCAACAAAGCATGAGAACCCATCAAGTCAGCGATGAGATTATTTTTTGATAAAGGGCGGCATTTTTATTATCTCAAAATGTAGCATCAAGCGGATACAAATCATGACGAGCGCCAGCCAGCCTCTGCATAGCTAAGATGCACACAGCCACAGAAAAATCGTCTGACAAAGTATGTAAAAACGATAATTTGGCAACAGTAAAGTCATATCAGACAAAAAATATGACTATGTCGACGAATGAGGTGGACCGATCTGGAAATTATGCTGCCACACATGTTGAGTAAAAACCTCCCTCGCCATCAGCTCCAACCGCATACACGCCACTTCGAACAGCGACTGGTACCTCGTTTGATGAAGCATAGACCATGTACAAAGTCAGTGCGTACAACGGTAGAAAACCTGCATAGGAGAAGAGATTTTGCCATTTAAAATGCAATCATTTCTATATAGCCAACGCGACCATAGTAAGGCAGACGCTCTCATCCAAATTAGCCGAATCGTCTTTGGTATTCTGTCAAGCTAGTGACCATATATATTGGCAACACTTGTTGACATATACAAATTGGATGCTATTTGGATGGCGGACTATGTAGCACGCGTAAACTTGCATTGAAAAAAGAGACGTTTGATTTGTCTCGGCATGAGTAAAAAAAACTATACTTCTTGCTTTCTTGCCAATTGCCTCTAGCAAGATTGTCTTTAGTTAGCACAACTCCTCTCTAAAGATACTACATAAAAATCTTAACTTTTAGTGACATATTTGACTTCCATATTAGTTTATTATTGTCAACTAAAATCTCTTAGTGCGAGAGTGCATGATACATAGTCAAATGTGAAAGACCCTGATGTAGTTAGATTCCAGCGAACACATCTTGTCCTTGTGTCAAGTTAATCAAATCCAACCCGGATAGTAACTGTTGCCATGACACAAGGCGGGGAGGGGGGGGGCAATCAAATCCCTTCTAAATGATACATCCAGTGGGGAAGACCTGAGAAGGTGCACAAGAGTATCATTCTTATCACGTACTATGTGGTACAAGGCTGGATATTGTTCCCGAAGAGTGGCATTTTTTATCCACTTGTCCTCCCAGAAATGTATCTAAGATTTGTCCTTTATCACGAATGATTCGAAGCAAAAAAAATGTTTTTTTAACGCCATTAGACCAGCCCAAAAATGTGAGTCACCAGGATTCCAATATGCCTGGGAAATTGCTTTTTTCGCCAAGATACTTGTTGCGCAGTAGAGTTTGCCAAACACCATCCTCAGTAAGTAGCTTAAATAGCCATTCACTAAGTAAGGCATCATTTTTGACCTAGAGGCTCTGAATACTTAGACCTCCCTGATCTTGTGGTCGACAAACCACACTCCATTTGGTTAGTCTATACCTTTTCTCTTTACTGTCTCCTTGAAAAAATAATCTAGATCTAAAGTAATCCAGTCTTTGCAGAACCCCTTTGTGAGGATGGAAAAATGAGAGTATGTAGAGAAACATTTTGTGGGAACAGAATTAAAGTAATGCAGTCTTTGCATAACCCCTTCGGAAATTTGGTCGTCCTGTTTGTTGTGTTCTATCAAAGTAACCAACACGTCAGCGACAATATTAAATTACATCGGATATATAGGGACCATGACATAAGCCCTTATTTATTTGGAAGTAATGGCCTACATCATCATTGACTTTGATAGCCACACTACGTCTAGTAACAAAATTTTGGGTCCACTCACGCCACTTATCGGAGAAGCCTTTCATTCTGAGGGTTTGTTAGAGAAACGACTATTTTTACTTTATTGTATTCCTTTTCAAAGTCAATTTTTAACACTACCCCACTCATGTTCTTTTGGTGCATCTCGTGAACGGTCTCATGAAGGATAACTACTCCGTCGACTGTATTTCTTCCTTGCATGAAAGTGGTTTGGGATGGTCGTACAACATGGTCAGCAACCGTGTTGAGCCTATTAGTCGCCAGTGTCGTGAAGATTTTGAAGCTAACATTAAGGAGGCAAATCGGTCTATATTGCTAGGTCTGGTTAGCCTCCTTAGTCTTTGGCATCCAAACAATTTCGCAAAAATTGAGCCTGGATAGGTCAAGTTGGCCGACATGAAGAAACTCGAATAATTCCATCGGGTCCTTCTTGATGATATCCTAGAGGTTCTAATAGAACTCTGTGGGGAAGCCATCGGGGCTTGGAGCTTTGTTATTTTCCATTTCAAACACCATAGCTGGCAACTCCTCAGCAGAGAAAACCTCATAGAAATAAGTTGCTTGCTTGCTTCACAAAAATAAAACTCCATAGATTTTATACCGCATAGAAAATTTCTCGGAGGTTCGAAACTACAATGCTCTTGTAAAAAATAGACTGAATGATGTAATATGGAGTGAAATCTCACGACACCACTATTGTATTAGTCGTTCAACCAAGTAAACCAAGATTAGAACATATCTCACATAAAAAAAAAGCAGGAGCAGACATCGTCTAAGGACCAGTCACTTGGAATGTGTAGTTAACACCAACAGGGATTAAAAACATTAGCAATTATCATACACGGTAACAATAAGATCCAGTTGGCACAGAACTTTGTAGATGCCTTTAAGGAGAACAACTACTAAGGCACCGGTCAGTTAGTGAACCATCTGAATTCATCCTAATCTTCGAAACTCCATTATTTTTTCAAACCATAGTTAGGACAACCTTCATTTTTAGCCGACATTTCCTCCAATGGTCAATAAAGTCTTATTTGATTGGGGGTCGTGGGAGGGGTGGGGTTTTGGACGAGGGTGGGAGTGATAACGTGAGGAAAGCTAGGGCTGAGGTGTTCCACTTTGTGAGAAAGTGAGACACCCTCAGGGATTGTTTGGATAGAGAGAATGTAGAGAATCAGATTTGCATAAACGCAATTTCAGTTATAACAGCCTAAAAACATGTTTGGATCATCTAACTAAACCATGGATAAGTACTACCCAGTTTTCTACAAGCCCAAAAACCGACCTTTTAGAAAAACGAGTAATGGTCGTTTTTCTAAAAACCAGTTATCTATATACTCGAGTCGTGTCGTCCACGTACGACCTATTTGGATCGATCGACCAGCAGGTTCCACGCGTCATATCATGAAATAGGCTAGTGGCCACGCTGGCACCGCGGCTCCAATGCCGGCACCGTCGTACATGCTAATGGCAGCGCGGTTCCAACGCCGACACCATGACAATGGTAACATTGAGCTTGTTGGCATCGATGAGGCGATGCTGGACAACGACAAACTACTGCGATAGTTGGTTCGCCATGCCCGTGCTTGGCATCACCATGCCCAGCTTGGCCACGACCAGCAGCACCTCTGCCCTGCCGTGCACTGGTGTCGCTACCGCTGCTGCTTTCCCCTGCTGCGTGCGTGTTGTGTCCGGCCCTCGCAGGCTTTCCAGCAGGCCAGCACCATGGCCTATGGTCCTGTGCTCATTCTTGTAGCCAGCGTCGACATGGAAGCCACTCTTGCGCTCCAACCACGGTCCAATGAACTCGTGTATTGATACTACAATCTCGTCCTCACAAGGTAACACCTAGAGCCAGCTAGCCGGAGACCGTGCATGCGCATGACACAACATGCATAGAAAGGGGATGCGAGAAGCATGGAGGAGACGATTAGCAGAGAGAGTCATGGCCTGTGAGAGGAGCGGAAGGCCTATAAACGTGTTTTATATCCTTTTCCATCCAAACAAGGTATTGTACAGACTAATCTTAATAGAAAAACTAACAAAAACTAGTTTTCCTAAAAATCCTCTAAAACCCAGTTTTCTAAGATCTCACGTCTAGTACTTCATATCCAAACAACCACTCAGGTAGAATCCTCTCTACACAACACCATGTGGAGTAGGTGCTACAGCCTCGAGTGTCTCGACGCTACCACACAAGTAGCGAGGCATATTTTTTCTAACCAGGCATTACCCCTTTCCATTGCAAATGAACGGAAATACAAGGTTCCGAGAACAGCACAGGAAGAAAGGAAAGATGTGCAACGAGTTTGAGCACTGCCAGGAAACCCACTGCACTCGCCCGACATCGAGACGAGTGCCGTGGGGCGAAAACCTGACAGCACCATATCTCAACACACCCAAACATACTACAATCTTATTACAGCCAAAAACCAACACAGGAGGAAATAAAATGCAGTTAGCCAGGCCTTGGCCCATCACAGCGACTTTTTCGAAGCTTTTCGAAACTTGAATGAAATTACTCGCCCTCGATCGGTCTCCTCACCGTCTCGCACATCTTCATTAGCCGCATAATGCTCGATCTGACCATCTCTGCTCCGCTTCGCAACTCCTTGGCTTTATCCTCTTGTTGCAGACCTGCCCAATATATCAAAAAGTAAAATACAGAGAAAACAATCTCAAATGGTGTCTTAATTTGCTTTTTTTTTTCGAAAGTCACTCGATTACAAGCAAACCAGATAGCCCAGCACACGGCAGCAAGGCCCACAGTATAGTATTTCTCTCAAGCAGGAAGAAAAGTGTGACCCCAGGAAAAATATTGCCAGTAATTATTTGGGCATAACTCAGTTCCCAGCGCCATCCCAACGCATCTCCAAACTACCCTAGCCACCGGACACGAGAAGAACAAGTGTGTGGATGATTCAATCTCATTACAGAATGAACACTTGGGGTCCCCGGGCCATCTCCTTTTTTTCATGACTTGTCTCATGAGAACAGCATCCTGAGACATTTGCCACAAAAAGATTTTGATTTTCAAGGGAATTTTGGCCTTCCAAATCCATCTGTAGTGACAGCCACTAAGAGGATTTTCCAACCATTTATACATGGATTTGGTAGAAAATTTACCATTCCCATTAAGCCCCCAGTACACCCGATCTTCCCCCAGGCCAAGCTGAATATTATTGATAAATTTCCTCATTTCCTCCCATTGATTCTGGAGATCAGGAGTGAGCCTCCTCCTAAAAAAGGAGCTGGTTTCTACTGATTTGAACTCAGCAACAGTATAATTTTGATTATCATATATCGAGAAGCAAGGGGTATTTGTTCTGGAGGGGACCTGATGTGACACCCCGAGACCAGTGCGTCAGGTGTCAGCCAGTTATTCGTTGTCAGTGCCATGGCATCTGCTTGCGTGTTGCATCTTGCCATGTCATCATGTGTGCTTGCATCAGCATGTTTTCAAAACTTGCATCCGCCCGAGTCCCCTCGTCCTTTCCGTTGTCCGTTCTGAGCCCAGTCACACTTGCACGTGCCCGCGGTGCCTCCGAATTTTTATTTTATGAGTGGCCGGAAAATGTTCTCGGAATGGGTTGAAACTTGGCGTGTGGTCTTATTATAGTGTAGACAGGCCGTGTGCCAAATTTCATCGCATTCGGAGTCCGTTTGATAGCCCAACGGATATATATAGCGGCACTAGTCGCCGGTCATTTCGTCGGACGTTTTCGGTCTCCGAAAACCCCGCGGGCCTCTTCCCTTCTCTCCTCTCAGCCCGAAGCCCCTCTAACACAGCCCACTAACCTCCCCTAGGCCCATCCTAACTCCCCTCGCGATCGGATCCATCGGATCGCGATCGGAGGGCTCAAAAACCCCTCCAAACTCCAAACCCTAGCCCTCCTGCTATAAATGGACTCCCCCTAGTCCATTTTTGGCCTTCCCCTACCGCCCTCCTCAATTTCCGCGCCGTGCTTCCACCGCCGCCACGCAGTGCTTCCGCCGCAGCCGCCACCTTCTTCCCCCACCGCACGGGCCCGCGGAAGCCCAGATCCGGCCCGCCCGGGCCCGGACCCCGTCCGCCGCCGCCCGCAGGCGCTCAGCGCCGCGTCTCCCGAGCTCCCGCACACCAGCTCTGCCCCGCCGCCGCGGACGCCGTCGCACCGTCGCCTCCCTCCGCTCGCCGGAGCTCCTGCAGATCGCCGCGCCGCCGTCGAGGATGGAGACCCCGACTCGTTCTCCACCAGATCCGCCCGTCCCCGGTGATCTCCGCTGC
>LR738713.1:16121376-16152152 GCA_902687465.1 Secale cereale
CCCCCCCCCCCCCCCCGTCGGCGCCACCCTGGCCTCGCCGGATCCCCCAGCGCGCCGCCGCCATATTATATTTATCACTTCAGCTAATCGTGAGAGCTTGTGATGGGCTAAGTTGGGACACCCCTGCAGGGTTATGATCTTTCGAAAGCCGTGCCCGCGGTTATGTGGCAGATTGGAATTTGTTAATGTCCGGTTGTAGAAAACTTGACAGAGGATCCGAAGTAAAACACACAACTGTGTTAGTAACCGTGACTGTCTCTTTTCACTTTGAGAAGAGAACACGGTGGGGTTATGTTTGACTCGTATGTAGTTCAGGATCTTTAGCGATCACTACTAGTTACGACCGTTTGCGTAGATGCTCATCTTATTTTTGTACTCGTAAGTTAGCCACCATACTTTGCTTAGCCGCTGCTGCAACCTCACCACTTTACCTCTTCCTACCTATTAAGCTTTGATAGTCTTGTTACCCATGGTTATGGGATTGCTGAGTCCTCGTGGCTCACAGATACTACAACAACAATTGCAGGTGCAGGTTTCCGATGTCTTGACGTGAGAGCGTTGAACTTTGTGTTGGAGTTCTTTCTTCTTCAGTCTTGGGTTAGGTTCCGGGTCGGCAGCCTGGGATAGCAGATGGATGTCTTTGTGCTTTTATTGTTTGTATCCGTAGTCGGATACTTTGTATTGATGTTGTTGTATTCATGTGACTTGTATGTATTGTTGTATCCCCCATGTATGTATGTAATGGTACGATGTAATGATATCCATCTTGCTAAGCGCCCGAAATGCGGTTGTGCCCCAATCACGTAAGTGTCACGTGATCGGGATAGAATCGCATCTTGGGCCTGACAAGTTGGTATGAGAGCCTCGACCGACCATAGGAGCCCCCTTGATTGATCGTAGTCTGGCCGTTGTTGAGTCTAGCAGAAAACTTTTTCGGAGTCTAGTTATATCGGAGAGTAGGAATTCTTTTACTCCCCTGCCCCTTCGTCGCTCTGGTGAGGAATCTTGACGTAGGTGTTTTGAATTACCCCTCTTCCCCTTCAAAAATTTTTAGGATCGCGTGGTTAGTTTTCGTTCGTTGCGTTATTAGTTCTTGTCATCTGGTGCATCTCTCGTCAAGTGGATTCAACCCTCTTCTTCTTTGCAAGTTCAATCCTCAGTTCTTTTCAACCGATGGTGTTTTCCCCGTCCGTTGTGGTCTTTTCTTTTCCCACCCTCCCACCCTTTTGCTTCTCGGAGCCGGAGTCCTTAATCGAGTATCCATCCTACTCGTGTGCATCCTTTGCATTCTTTCCCCAGTTATTTGAACCGGTGAATTCTCATCTAGCTCGTCATCATTCTTCTCTTTTCTTCTACGATGAGTTCTCCTCTCGTTTGATCTTCTTCATCTCTTCTTTCCGGTGGATCCAATTCAAGTATTCGGTGTTGTTCATATTCTTTTTCCTCGGCTCAATTGCTTCACCTTGCTCGTTCATCTCTCGCCATTTAATTATACCGGAGTTCCGAAGAAATCTCAGGATATTCGCCTGTCTTCCGATTAATTCGAGGTTGTCACCTCATTTGAGTCATTCTATCATTCCGGTGCATCATCTCCCTTTCAATCCTTTTCAACGGAGTTCTCCCTTCGGTGGGCTCATAACCCACAGGTCTTTTCCCAGGATCTTACCTGACTCTTCTAATTTGCCCGGAGTGTTCCGAAATTGTTTTCAAGTGTGATGTAAGTATGAATTTCATCAGTCACATGCCTTCTGAAGATCGCTTTTAATTCTTTTCATCGTTGGTTCAATCTTTCTTCTTTTCTTCATCCGGAGTATTTCTTGAATTCTTTTTTTTGTGTTCCTTCGAAGGACATCATTTCAGAATAATTCTTCGGTCTCAGTTTTCAACTTCATCCTCAAAATATTCTTCATTGATGCCTCTTCGTTCGTCTCACATTCTTCCGGTGCTTCGTCCAAATATTCTTTAATCCGTCCGCGATCTCTTCATTCTCGTCATTCAAATTTTCCTCAAGTGCTTTATTCTTCCCGAAGATTCATTCTCTTGTACTCACTCAATCTCAACTCTTCACGGTGGCTTGTCCTCTTGCATCGTTCAATTTCATTCTTTATGGTGGATTGTTCTCTTTCATCACTTGATTTTAATTCTTCACGGTGGTTCGTTCCTTTTCTTCACTCGGCTTCAATTCTTTACGGTGATTCGCTCGACAGTTCTTTTCCGGTGCTATCATGTCAATCCATTCATTTTATTCCAATCCTACCGGTGTTTCATGAAGATTTTCCCGAGTTCAAGTTATATCTCTCTTTAATCTTTTTCAACGGGAATAAGTGATAGGCAAGTCCATTGCTTCTCATCAATTTATTGGTGGAGGATAAGCACAACATAATTCTTATTCTTTTCATCAAGTTGATTTATTCCTTCCTTCGGAGTTTATTCTCCATGAATAAATTCTAGTTCCAAGTCCTTTCATCTTTTCTTTCCGGAGTTCAAGTTTTTCAAGTCTATCTTGTCGGACCCCGTCAAATCACTGCAAGGCTTTAATCTTATTCTTTTCATCCGTCATTTCTATATTCATCATCCTTTCGTTACCGGAGTTCTTCATGGTGGTTCTACATCATTTAATTCATTCTTCTAGTGTTCATCAAATTCTTTTGGCTCAAAGCTCAAGCATTCTTATTCTTGCCTCTCGAGCGCAAATAATTCTCCTATTCTTTTGAAGTGGAGTTTTGCATTTCTTCCTTCATCTTTTAATCCTTCTTTTCGTTGCGGTGGTAATTCACCTCAAGCTGTGAAATGATTAAATAAGCCCACAACAAGTTTATTCTTTTGTTGTTGATTTTCTCAACAACTCCGTTCAAGTCTTCTCTTGAAGATGTTCTTTCAATTCATTTCGTGCTCGAAGTCGTCATCTTCTTCTCCATTCTTTTTTTTTTCCATCATTTCAATTCTTCCGGAGGCATTGTGTTGTTGCTCTCGTCGAGTATCATTTCATCTTTTCGGTTCTTGTCCTATTCCATTCATGTTCAACTGGTGTGCTATTTTCTTTCAGTTCCAGCCGAAGTGCTACCCGAATTCATTCATGGAGATTCCTTTTCTATCTCTTTTAACCGGAGTGGCTTTCAATGTATTCTTGTTCCTTCAGCTCGTGTTTCATGCCTTCCAACCTAATTGGTTCTCGTGTTCCTTGTTCCTCTTCTCTAATGGAGCTTTCTTTCTCGTTCATCTCCATTATATTCTTTCTTTCGAAGTTATTCAACCTCTCAAGGTTCTTTGGTTTCACTCTTTTGTCATCAAAGAACTTTGTTCTTCCTTTTCCCTCCCATCTCGTTCCTAAGATCTCAGGACGAGATCTCTTGTTAGTAGGGGAGTGTTGTGACACCCCGAGACCGGTGCGCCAGGAGTCAGCCAGTTATTCGTTGTCAGTGACATGTCATCTGCTTGCGTGTTGCATCTTGCCATGTCATCATGTGTGCTTGCATCAGCATGTTTTCAAAACTTGCATCCGCCCGAGTCCCCTCGTCCTTTCCGTTGTCCGTTCTGAGCCCAGTCACATTTGCACGCGCCCGCGGTGCCTCCGAATTTTTATTTTATGAGTGGCCGGAAAATGTTCTCGGAATGGGTTGAAACTTGGCGTGTGGTCTTATTATAGTGTAGACAGGCCGCCTGCCAAATTTCATCGCATTCGGAGTCCGTTTGATACCAACGGATATATATAGCGGCACTAGTCGCCGGTCATTTCGTCGGACGTTTTCGGTCTCCGAAAACCCCGCGGGCCTCTTCCCTTCTCTCCTCTCAGCCCAAAGCCCCTCTAACACAGCCCACTAACCTCCCCTAGGCCCATCCTAACTCCCCTCGCGATCGAATCCGTCGGATCGCGATCGGAGGGCTCAAAAACCCCTCCAAACTCCAAACCCTAGCCCTCCTGCTATAAATGGACTCCCCCTAGTCCATTTTGGCCTTCCCCTACCTCCCTCCTCAATTTCCGCGCCGTGCTTCCACCGCCGCCGCGCAGTGCTTCCGCCGCAGCCGCCACCTTCTTCCCCCATCGCGCGGGCCCGCGGAAGCCCAGATCCGGCCCGCCCGGGCTCGGATCCCGTCCGCCGCCGCCCACAGGCGCTCAGCGCCGCGCCTCCCGAGCTCCCGCACGCCGGCTCTGCCCCGCCGCCGCGGACGCCGCCGCACGGCCGCCTCCCTCCGCTCGCCGGAGCTCCTGCAGATCGCCACGCCGCCGTCGGGGATGGAGACCCCGACTCGTTCTCCACCAGATCCGCCCGTCCCCGGTGATCTCCGCTGCCCAGCCCCCCCGTCGGCGCCACCCCTGGCCTCGCCGGATCCCCCAGCGCGCCGCCGCCATAGATCGGGACGAGCCCGATCCGGCCGGCGTCCGCTCGGGGCCGTTGACCGCGCCCAGGCCAGGCCCGTCGCCAACGCCCCAGCTCCGCCGGCCCAGCGGCCCACCTCGGCCAGCTCCGCCCGAGGCCCTGCCTCGCCCCCATCCGACGTGGCCCAGCCGTCACGCACCGGCCCGGCCTCCTTGCTCCAACTGGGCCGGCCCATCCTTGCCAGGCCTCCCTCAAGCCGGCCCAGCCAGCGCCCGCGACCCAGCTCCTCCTCCTCCTTCTTGGGCTTGGCCCATGGGTGAGCAGCCCAGTTCCCCGCCCCGTGCGCATTTTATTATTCAGCGCCCGTGTGTTTTTTTTCCCTTGTGTAAAATTCTGCTAAGTCATTTTCTGTCAGCATTAATGTTGCATCTTTGCATAGTGATATCTTTGTGTGTACTTGTCCAAATTGAGTGAATGATATGTCAAAATGATCGTGGTGACATGTACTATGTTTTGTTCCATTGTGTCATGCATGTTTGAGTTCATTTAGATGCTTAAATCTCTGTTGCAAGGGTGCTACTTGTTATAAACTGCTGCTACTTGTTATTTTGTTGCCATGTTCGTGATATGATAACTTGGTGCATGTTTATCCAAATGATGCAAATGATATGTCAAAATGTTCATCATGAGATGCTCTACATGTTGGTTGCTATAGCATGCTTGTTTGAGTTCATATGGCCATGTTTATCTATGTTGCAAAAGTGCATTTGGCTGTTATGTTTTGAAACTTGTTACGAGATGCCTAGTTGAGGAGCTCGTTGCTATTGTTGTGTTTGTCCCCTTGTCACATGCCTACATGTTTTAGAATCTCCATGATGTGGTCTTTGAGATGGTGCATTTACATTTCCATGATATGCCTTGCGTTGACTTAAACATGCTTGCAAACTTGCCATGTTGCTGTTACTGTTTTAACACTTAGTGAAATTTCACTAAGTCTGGAATCTGTAATATCCTGATGCTATGTTTGCTTGTTGTTCTAGGCAAATCCATGTTAGTTTTGGGGTGGCCATTGATCATTCCTTGTTGTATATGTTGTTGTCTATCCATTCATGCCATTACTTGCTCATTTGACTTGTTGTAGCTTATTTATTTATTGCTCACAAGTTGCTATAAAATATTGCTGTCAGGTTTTTAGTGTCATGATCAAAATGTTGTAGCTTGTTGCTATTGATCCATGCCTCTTATGGAGATGCTCCAATGAACTTGTTTGCTGTAGGATATGTCTACTTCATGTCCATGCTTCTTGTTGCCATGTTTGAGTGCTGTAGCTTATATTTATCATGCTCCAAAGTTGCTATGTGGTTGTTATTTTCAGCTTGTTGTTATATCTTGTTTCATGTGTATCTTTTAGCCCGATGCTCCGTTTGGAGTGTTCCTTATATGAAACTTGTGTGATTTTGCATGTAGAATCATAATATCATATTGTTTTCATGTTTGGAGTGAGTTTGGTTGGTGTTTGGGTGCATCTTGCACCGTTGCCATGTTATGCTTCCTACCTTGCCATGTTATGCTTCCTGTATAGAACTGTTATGCTTCCTGTATATACCTGTTGTGCTTCCTGTATAGATTTGACATGCATCATACCTTGCCATGTATTGCATCATATAAACTTGTGTGTTTTCTATGCTTCCTACCTTGCCATGTTATGCTTCCTGTATAGACTTGCTGTGCTTCCTGTATAGATTTGCCATGCATCATACCTTGCTATGTATTGCATCATATAAACTTGTGTTGTTTTCTGTGCTTCCTACCTTGCCATGTATTGCTTCCTGTATAGACCTGTCATGCATCATACCTTGCCATGTATTGCTTCATGTATAGACCTGTCATGCATCATACCTTGCCATGTATTGCATCATATATATAGACTTGTGTTGTTTTCTGTGCTTCCTACCTTGCCATGTATTGCTTCCTGTATAGACCTGTCATGAATCATACCTTGCCATGTAATGCATCATATATAGACTTGTGTTGTTTTGATGTGCTTCCTACCTTGCCATGTTATGCTTCCTGCATATACTTCAGCTAATCGTGAGAGCTTGTGATGGGCTAAGTTGGGACACCCCTGCAGGGTTATGATCTTTCAAAAGCCGTGCCCGTAGTTATGTGGCAGATTGGAATTTGTTAATGTCCGGTTGTAGAAAACTTGACAGAGGATCCGAAGTAAAACACACAACTGTGTGAGTAACCGTGACTGTCTTTTTTCACTTTGAGAAGAGAACACGGTGGGGTTATGTTTGACTCGTATGTAGTTCAGGATCTTTAGCGATCACTACTAGTTACGACCGTTTGCGTAGATGCTCATCTTATTCTTGTACTCGTAAGTTAGCCACCATACTTTGCTTAGCCGCTGCTGCAACCTCACCACTTTACCTCTTCCTACCTATTAAGCTTTGATAGTCTTGTTACCCATGGTTATGGGATTGCTGAGTCCTCGTGGCTCACAGATACTACAACAACAGTTGCAGGTGCAGGTTTCCGATGTCTTGACGTGAGAGCGTTGAACTTTGTGTTGGAGTTCTTTCTTCTTCAGTCTTGGGTTAGGTTCCGGGTCGGCAGCCTGGGATAGCAGATGGATGTCTTTGTGCTTTTATTGTTTGTATCCGTAGTCGGATACTTTGTATTGATGTTGTTGTATTCATGTGACTTGTATGTATTGTTGTATCCCTCATGTATATATGTAATGGTACGATGTAATGATATCCATCTTGCTAAGCGCCCGAAATGCGGTTGTGCCCCAATCACGTAAGTGTCACGTGATCGGGATAGAATCGCATCTTGGGCCTGACACCTGACCAGTTTAGAGAGTCCTTCCACACTCTGGCAAGATTCGTAGCGAGCCATATGACCCTGAGATATAACGGCATCACTTGTTTGGGGAATGATATACCGACGGCAGAGGAGGTCATTGCAAACATGGAATGAAACGTCGATGATGACAAAACCAGATGAACTGCTTGCGATGACGGGGAATGAACGAGCTTGAGACGAAATGGAACAAAAACTTCCACCGGGAAGGCATCGGAAGCCACTACGTCAGCCCAAGGCGATTTAATAAAAAAATGCTTGACTGCGTTACATGAATAGTAAAAGAAAAATTCATAAATTTTAAACTTTCTACCGAAAAATCTCGGAGATTCTGGACTACAAAGCTCTGGTAAAATTCGTTTGAATGAATGTAAGATGGAGTAAAACCTCACGGCACGGCCAATATATCAGCCGTGCGAGCAAATAAACCAGGATCAGAACATATCTTCAAAAAAGAAAAAGCGGGAGCAGAGCACCTTTCCGAAGGCGTTGGGCTTTTGTCGAAGCCGCGTCGCCGCAAGCGGGTTGTGTCCGTCCGCAAACCAGGTACAGCCCTTATTTTCACTAGTATAATGCCCGTGCGTTACCACGGGCCTTCTTAGTTTGTTTTCCTGATTACACCTATGAATACATTGCATATCTGTCTCTCGCTCCCCAACTCTATGTGTCACCCTTCATCTCTCTCCCTCCCCTTCTCTCTCCCACACTCCCTCTCCCCCTCTCTCTCTCTCTCTCTCTCACACACACACACACACACTCCCCCTCTCCCAGGACTCCAAATTTATTTTGGCGCTCGCCGGCTACAGTATATGCTAGAAGCTAAAACATTAAAGGGAAACAATGTAATATAATAAATAAAGAAAATGATTAAATAACACAGATAAAGTTAATGAAACTTTTGAGAGTAGCAACAATGATCTCCACACATCATAAGATTAGTACAAAACTCGATGGCTTCCGTCACAAAACTTTTTCAGAAAGTAGGTGATGACGAAAGTAAACCAAGACATCGCCTGCATTCTCCATTTTAGGATGGTTAGCAAACGATTAAGGTCGTCTTCCAGGTCGAAACGCATTTCTCCCTCATACATCCGGGCATGTTCGAACATCAAACAAGCGCACAGGACCACAATTCAAGCCCATAGAGGGGGTGTCGTTGTCCGGACTATTCACCGTGGTATCTCAGACACATTGTGTTTAAAAGTAAGTAGGCAGCTAATCTGCAGAAGCAAGAGCGTAAACAAATTAGTTCTAACATGAGGATGCAAGGAACTACCAGCATCTAATTGTGTTCATCATCAGGCCTAAGCCTGGGCTTGACCTTGTTGTCTTAGCTGCTCCATGTCATGACCATTATCTCGAATTGGTGCAAACAAAAGCAAAGCCCTAATTAGTCCAGAGAAGATGAAATCAGATAGCAATATCAGGGCATGAACAGATCTAAAGAACACAAACCACAAGTAGAGACTCGGAGAAGTCCAAGCACGACCACTGTGATGTCACTTCCCTTAATAATTATATTTTTACACTATACACGTTTCACAACTATAATTTGAACACCCGCGTGCCATAAATAAATATATTTTTACACTATACACAAGTGAATCATGTTGTGTCATTTACATGACGGGTAAATTAAATGAACATGTCTTGATTAGGTACGACATACTTTGGACAAGGAAGAGACCTGCAGATAAATAACACAATTAAACAAACAAGTACTGAAATATAAGTGTTCATGTTCCTGCCCTGTGTGTGTTTTCTTTGCACGAAAGTTCCCGTTTCAGTCAGAGAGGTAGAATTTGTGTCAGCAGTTGTCTTGTCACTGCAATTTCAAATGACCGGCAATAAAGGTTGCTGCTTAATTTTAGAATGCCGTAAGTTTTCCACCTGTAGGTGTAGCAGCTAACAACTTTGAACCATACTGAATAACGGAGTCAAAATGGAATACTTTCTGACCTCACAATGCCTATGAATTTCAAGTAGCCATAATTTAAACACCAGACACATTGTCCATGCAAAAAGAGGTGAAAAAAAAAATCAAATCTGAACTGAACTTGACAGAATTCAAAAGTTGTATAGCTGACAATGGACAATCATCACTACCAGAATCGCCCCCTATGCCGACGGCCAGGGCCGTCGGCATAGCCCTGAGTCCCGTCGGGACAGACGTATGCCGACGGCCCTCGTCGGCATAGGGCCGTCGGCAACATATACGTCGGCATAGCCCGGATGGCCGTCGGCATAGAAAAGCCGTCGGCATATATGCTATGCCGACGGCGTCCGTACATCAATGCCGACGGCAACGGCCGTCGGCAAAGCCCGTGCCTAACGGCGCCCACAGCCGTTAAGTTCGCCCAGCGACGGGCCGCCACGTGGCATACGGCTATGCCGACGGCTTGCCGTCGGCATAGGGCTGCCACGTGGCTGCCTGGCGTTGCTCGTGGACCAGGGCTATGCCGACGGCAAGCCGTCGGCAAAGGGCTGCCACGTGGCTCCCTGGCGTTGCTCGTGGACCAGGGCTATGCCGACGGCGACCGTCGGCATAGGGCTGCCACGTGGCTGCCTGGCGTTGCTCGCGGACAATGGCTATGCCGACGGTCGTCGTCGGCATAGGCATGCCACGTGGCTGCCTGTCGTTGGTCGTGGACCAGGCCTATGCCGACGGCCCGGCCGTCGGCATATATTGAATTATAAGCCGACGGCCACTTCGTCGGCTTACTCATTCATACGCAGCTCCCAGTGTCTGACGCGTGGCAGGTATGCCGACGGCCCGGCCGTCGGCTTAGTACGAATTGTGTGCCGACGGTCAGGCCGTCGGCATAGCTGCCACGTGTCAGCTACTGGGAGCTCATAGTATCCCTATGCCGACGGCCTTGCCGTCGGCATAGCTTTCTTCTGCTTTTTTTTTTCTGTTTTGTTTCAAATGAATCCAATTCAATACACAGCACATATATATGATAGAATAGACATATATAACAGAATAAAGATATAAACAACAGCATAATTAAGCATCATCCATCACACACAAATCTCTAAAAGATCATCATCACAACCAACATAAACATAAGCATATAGAGAAGCACACAAGTCATCTAAATGATCATCACCACACACAAGTCCTATCAAGTATCATCACCACACACAAGGATCATCGAGCACCACGGAGGTCGTCACCGCCAAGACCGCCGAAGCCCAGGTCGTCACTGCTAGCGGCAGAGCCACCACCAAGACCGCCGAAGCCTCCACCTCCACCTCCGCCTCCGCCTCCGTGGATCGGAGTGGTCGGGCTCCGTGTCTCCGGAGTGCTGCGAAGACCACCGCCAACGGTAGATCCACCTGTTCCCTGGATGTTGAAAAGACATATTAACGGGATATATGACTATGTTGAAAGGCATGACATGCTTTGGATGAATAGATTGGGGATGAACTAACCGGCGAGGGGCCAGCGGTCTGTGCCACAAACTCCTCAAAGGTCAGCAGCACTGGTTGCGCTAGAGGGCATTGTGCTGGCTGCAACTGAGGACACCTGCCGGCCGCCATTTCCTGAAAAGCCTGCTGCATCTGGAGATCCCTCTGCACTTGGTGTTCATAAAGCCTCTTATGCCACGCCATGGTCTCCTGGCGTGTGTACTCCAGGTAGGCCTACGGTATGCCATGATAGAACTCATAAAAATAATAAATGCGGAAAATAAAATGAGCAATGAAGATAAGAGGGAAAATACTTACAGATTGTTGCTCCTGGAAGAGGGACTGTGCACTGGTCACTGGCTGGCTCGTGCGCTGGCTCAGGCTCGGGTCGATCCGACGAAGTTGTGTGTAGGAGATACTAGGAGTGATCACAGCATCGAGAACCGCCTCCCGACCGTGCTCCTTGGGCCCCATGCTCACCACCGCCCTTTCGTCCAGAGGCGCCGCAATGGGGTCAGGTGTGTCAGGATGCAACTTTAAATAGGCTTCAGAGTAGGCTTGGATGTTCCCCGCGGTCTTCTTGCCGTAGTACTTGTTATCGCCAGGCTTGGGGTCCTTCCGCGTATGGGCGATCTCCCACGCCTGCATGTCTGACAGCGGCCGCTTCAGTTTCTCCTCCTGCACCACCAAACAGAGGTTAGTCATACATAAGAAACTGATGGTAAATAGAAGAAGAATGTTTAATGGGGTTAGTCATACATTAACTGCCTTGTGGAGATAGTGGTTTCGGTTTCCCTGAGCATGTACTCCCTCCGTCCCTCGGTTAGCCTTATTTTTGGTTCTCATAGCCGCCCAGGCTCCAGCCTCATCACACCAAAGATCAACCAATGCCGCCCAGGACTCGTCTTTTCCATAACACCAATTTGGACACACCTACATAATAAAAGCATAATGACATATAGGTGTGTCCAAATTGGTGTTATGGAAGCATAATAAAAGCATAATAAAAGCATAATGGCATAATGAAAAGCATAATGGCATAATGGAAGCATAATGGCATAAAGCATAAAGCATAAAGCATAATGGAAGCATAATGGAAGCATGAAGCATAATGGAAGCATAAAGCATAATGGAAGCATAATGGAAGCATAAAGCATAAAGCATAATGGAAGCATAAAGCATAAAGCATAATGGCATAAAGCATAAAGCATAAAGCATAATGGAAGCATAATGGCATAATGGAAAAAAAATTATACTTACCGCCAAGAACTCGGGCTTCTCCAAGGTAATGCCCATCCTCCGCGCATCTTCCTTGGTCATCTTCACACCAAGAACGTCGTGGTAGTATGTGGAGATGGCCACATAGCGCACCTCGTACTGCAACTGGCGGGCCTTCTTCTTGCATTGGCGCAGCACAATCTGGTCCGCTCTGGCCCTATGCTCCGGAAGAACTCGATAGAATTTCTACAAACATGCATGAAACAAGAATGGAAAAAGCCCTGAGTTAAATCATTCATGAAAGTAGAATGGACTTCTGAAGAGAACTCACCCAAAAAGTAGTGATCACGGCCTTGGCATGGGTGTCATGGTCCGCGTGGGGGGCCGCTTCCCAGTGGTCCCAGCTCGTGGCCAAAACCCGACGATCCGGCTGCCTGACTGGATCCGGACAGTACAACCCCGGCCAGTGTAACTTCAGCAAGACAGTGATGAGGCCGTTGGGAATACGGACCCCTTTAGAATATATCCAGTTGCTGCAAAAGAATGAATTATTAGCATGTGACAAGCAAAATATATAACAACCGGAATAAGCATAAGTATGTCATTTTCATTGACAATGGTCTCACCATCATTCCGTGTATCGTCGACGTTTGGGTCCACATCATCATCACCCAATGGTCTAGCGTCATCGTTTCTAACCACACCATCATCATCATCATCATCATCAGGTTGCTCTTGATAGAACACTCCCTCGTATGTCATGGGGTTAATGTTGTAGTAATCGTCTTCATTCGGGTCTGGCAGCTTACCATGTGGCGAAACCTTGAACACAACTTCCCAACCCTTTAGATACGCTTTCTGGCATGGGTAAGGCAGATAATATACTTGTGTAGCTTGGGTAGCCGCAATGAAGAGATCGGCTCCGGCATAGACGGTTGATGGTTTAACTTCTACCAAACCAATGGAAGGCGTATGTTTTACCCCCTCCCGCGGATCGAACCATCGACATTTGAACACAGGAAGACTTAGGGTCTCACGCCCCTGGCGGAATTTAACCTCGTATATATTTTGTACCCTTCCGTAGTAGTCTACTGAATTTTGACCGGGGGTGTACACTCCGGTATTTATAGTTTTGGGATCGGGGCGGCTGTTTTGGTGCTCCTCTGTATGGAAGCGATACCCATTCACATCATACTTTTTACATGTCATGACGGCAGGGTCAAAACCCATGGAAACCCATCTCAATTCATTATCCATAGATATGTTCGGATCTTTTCCCTACAAGTATAATGGAAATTGTTGCGTGCATTAGTTTGGTTAACTAATAAATGTTGAAGTAGGTATTTAATAGGGGAGTGTGGAAAATTACTTTCTCCATGAACCAAGCAACAAAATTTTTACGTCCAGGGTTTCCATGACGGAGAAGAGTAAGTGCCTCTGCCTCAGTAGGAGGATTCACTCCCGTCCATTCCACTTGAACAAAATCACTAAAAATAAGAAAAGCGGTGTTAGACCGGGACTAAGTGAACATGGAACATGATGATGTGGAAGACATAAAGAATGGTGTAGTGGTATTACCTCATCCACACTTCCTCAACTTCCTTGATGTTGTGCAAGATATAGAACATGATGTCCTCCCACTCTTGTCGTGGCATGTTATAAGATTTCGAGGCCCCAGCCCTCCCACCTTGCGTGTTGAATAGATCGAGCCTGGGTTGATACTTGGGCTCTTCTATATTGTATCGAGGCACCTTGTTATGCAGATGGGGAACATGGTCTGGATAGTATGATGTCCTGAGGTCTGACACCTCCTCTAGGATAACCGCCTCAGCTATGGAAGCTTCAATCTTAGCTTTGTTTCCACATTTCCGTCGGAGATGCTTGTTCTGCCTCTCAGGGCCGTACTGCCAGCGATTCTGCACAGGCCCCCCCAACAATACCTCGTTCGCGAGGTGCAGAATGAGATGTGTCATCGGAGTAAAGAAGCCTGGCGGAAAGATTTTCTCTAGCTTGACTATCAACTCCGGTGCCTTCTTATGCAATTTTTCAATCACCTCTTTACTTACTTCTTTAGCACAGAGTGTGCGGAAGAAATGGCTAAGCTCGGCAAGCACTCGCCAGACATGCTCGGGGACATAGCCTCGAACCATCACCGGCATTATCCGCTCAATCCATACATGGTAGTCATGACTCTTCAAGCCGGTCACTTTGCCCGTTGAAAGATTGACTCCCTTACTTATATTCGATGCATAACCATCGGGGAACTTCAAAATTTGTTTCAGCCAGATAAGTACTTCTTTTTTTCCCGGCGGTTTAAGGACAAAGTCAGCATCTGGCTTGAACCAGTTTTTTCGACCGCCTGTGGGAGGCTTCATGTTCAGCCGTGGTCTATCACAAATTCTCTGTTGATCGGCTCTAGCTTTAACGTTATCCTTCGTCTTATCAGTAATGTTGAGGATCGTTGTGAAAAGGGACTCTGCCACATTCTTTTCGGTGTGCATCACATCAATATTGTAAGGAAGTTTGAGGTCCTTGAAATAGGGAAGCTGCGAGAACGGGGTAATGTGAGTCCAGTTGTGCGTCTCACCATATCCCTCGAAGCCTTTGCCTTTGCCTTTGCCTTTGCCTTTGCCTTTAGGCTTGAGAGCTTTTAGCTGAGCAAGAACATCTGTCCCTGAAAATGTTGGAATCTCGGTTACTTCATGAACAACCCGGCCTTTCGTGAAGTTCTTCTTGTCTTCCCTGTCTGGATGGTCTGGAGGGAGGAACTGTCGATGCAGGTCAAAGGCTACATACTTGCCACCCTTACTCAGCCAAATCATTCGCAGAGCCTGCATGCACATTGGGCATGGCATCTTACCACTTGTACACCATCCGCAGAATAGAGCATAGCCGGGAAAGTCATGCATGCAATAGTGCAACCAAACTTTCATCAAGAAATTTCTCTGCAGATCTCGGTCGTATGTCAACCTCGGAAAGTACCAAGAATGGTGCAAAGCATCCACAAGCGGCTGCATAAACACACCCAATTGCTTCCCCGGGTAGTCAGGCCCCGGAATGATGAGCGACAAGAACATGGTCTTCCGTTGCATTAGGGCACCGGGAGGAAGATTGAGCGGAATTACAAACACAGGCCAGCAGCTGTATGGATTGGACGACATACCATATGGATTCAACCCATCACCTGATATGGCTATTCTGACATTCCCAGCCTCGGCTGCTTCCTCGGGGTATTCTTCATCGAATGACTTCCATGCTTCCCCTCCCGATGGATGTACGATTTTATTTGGATTGTACCTTATACCTTCCTTGTGCCACTTCAAGATCCCCTCCGTGTAGACCCCACGCGTCCGTTCCCCCCCTCCAGGTGCCGGCGGCGGCGCCGTCCGTGAGGGGGGGCACACACCGGACACGCGTCCCGCCTCTTCGGACATGCCACCACACCACCACGCATGTATGAGGTCCCGGTGCGACGCTCCGGTGGCATTGCTACCCCCCCAGTGCCCCCGTCCCGCCTAACCCTGTAGCGTTGGACCACGGGATCTAGCCCTTTGACTTTGCGCGGACGGGCTTTGGCCAGTGGACCTCCCCGCCCGGTTGTGTTAGGTCAGCCCATAGGAACAGCCTGGAGAAACATCCGGGACAGATCCACAGCAAGATCCCCTCCGTGTAGACCCCACGCGTCCGTTCCCCCCCTCCAGGTGCCGGCGACGGCGCCGTCCGTGAGGGGGGGCACACACCGGACACGCGTCCCGCCTCTTCGGACATGCCACCACACCACCATGCATGTATGAGGTCCCGGTGCGACGCTCCGGTGGCATTGCTACCCCCCAGTGCCCCCGTCCCGCCTAACCCTGTAGCGTTGGACCACGGGATCTAGCCCTTTGACTTTGCGCGGACGGGCTTTGGCCAGTGGACCTCCCCGCCCGGTTGTGTTAGGTCAGCCCATAGGAACAGCCTGGAGAAACATCCGGGACAGATCCACAGCAAGATCCCCTCCGTGTAGACCCCACGCGTCCGTTTCCCCCCTCCAGGTGCCGGCGGCGGCGCCGTCCGTGAGGGGGGGCACACACCGGACGTTCGTTACCGGAGGGGGGGGGGCGGCAATCGATATACATCGGGAATTTTTTTAGATAAGGCATAATTATCTTATGCAAAACAAAAATTAAAATAAAGTAAAAACAACAAAGCAAAGTAAAAACAACAAAGCAAACTAAAAATAAAAATAAAGTAAAGTACACCTATGCCGACGGCTAGGCCGTCGGCATACCATTACACCCCACGCAGGTTGTGCCGCGGATCGATGCCGTGGCGTGGCGCAGGGATCGATGACGTGGCGAGTGGGCCTATGCCGACGGTCGCGCCGTCGGCATACCTCTGCCACAAATAACAGAAATGGAGATGAAAAAATAATTAAAATAAATGTATGCCGACGGCCAGGCCGTCGGCATATCAGCCTTCGTCTCATGGATCGATGACGTGGCTTGGCGCACGGATCGTGGACGTGGCAGAGGGGCCTATGCCGACGGCCACACCGTCGGCATACCTCTGCCACAGATATGCCGACGGGCGCCGTTACGGCCCGTCGGCGTAGGGTCAACGCCGTCACGTGGTCTGCGCTGACCGGACAGGTGGGCCTGGTCTATGCCGACGGCCTTTCCTATGCCGACGGCACCCGTAGGCGTAGCTCTTGCGATCCCGACGGCCTCCTCTATGCCGACGGGGCCGTCGGCATAGATGGATGTATGCCGACGGCTTTTGTACGCCTACGGCCTTCCTTTAGCCGTCGGCATAGGTCTCTAGATGCCGACGGTAGCCGTCGGCATATATTTGGCCGTCGGCAAACCCTGTTTTTCTGGTAGTGCATATACAACAAGATATAGTAAGCAATGCAAGAGCACAAATGTACAAAGGGGTGAACATGCCTAATTGGTACTTTAATTTAACACATCGAATCATTGAATGGTGCTAGGTCTAGTTACACATACAGAGTTTAACATCAAGTGGCTAAGTTAGCAATGTCTAGCACGAAGTTAGGCATGTGACCTTCATGGGAAGAACTGGACATACCGGGCCATACCAACCTGCTTCTTCCCTCCTCTGCGCTAGCTCCAAGATGCATGTCTTGTCCTGGTGGATTAACCGCGACCTCGACCACTTCGATCCGCCGATGCTCGGCACTGCTACCAAGAACCACCAACCAGTCCTTGCTTGTGTCCATGGTGAAGACGAAGTCGCAGAATGCAGATCTTGGCTAACCCACCGACCACGCACACATGCGTTGGCGCGGCGCTCCGGGCGTGGCCCGACTTGTACAGCGCGCCGAATCTTCCTCGCACGGTTCCTACAACTGCCAAGGCCAGCAGCGCATGCCCGCACTTCCTCGGCCTCTGCTTGTTCCTGCGCCTAGCCGTAAACATCATCAGGTGTGTAACCTGCATATTCATGGCACAATTATCTAGGCAAGGGCAGGTGTAAAGTATGACCATCCAAAGCAAGGGGATAACAAGAGAACGAACCTCTCCAACATACACCACAGAAAGGATGCCCACATGAAGCAGCACCCATTGACTCACGTGGACAACTTCCGAAGCAAATCCCACACGTAAGCTGTTAAAGGATAGGTAAGTAATATAAGAAGTGGAGTTTATATGCACATGACCTACATGTACGGGAATGTTTTCATTAGCATGCCTAGTCTAGAACATAAAAGGGTGCAAGCCCATCCCTTTGCCGCAAGCATTCAAAATAACAAGCCTACTGTTAAACATTTTCTCCAGTATAAAATACAGGTTGCCAGGCAGGTCATACTAACTCCACGGGTTACAAAAAATATAAAGGCAATCCAATAATATAAACATCAAGAAGAAATCCTTAATGGGAAAGCAAGAAGAAATCGACCGATCAGGGACAATTCGAAGCAGCAGACCTTAACGGGGTTGAAGCAGCGGCCTTCCCCTCGTGCTCATAATCGCCTCCATGGCCTGCACATAGCCAACACCGTCACTCCGCCTGCTGCTGCTGCTGCTAAAACAACAACAACAGCAACCACCACCAATTAGCCTAGTAAATCCAAAAATCCAGGAAGTAGTTGTTGACGAAGTCGTTGCCGCCGAGCGTGATGAGCACCAGCGATTGGCTCACGCGCTCCCTCGCCACGTCCTTGCCGAGGTACGCCGCCAGCCTCCGCTGGTAGTCCTGGAAGTTCTGCAACTGCTGCGTGATCCTGATGATGTTCACCTGCACACGCACACGTACAACATTATTGTCATCTCCGTTGCATTATTGTAGATACGTATACCTGATTCGAGCATGTGTGCGTGCGTGTGCGTGGAGCTTGCGAATTGCACGCCGGTGTCGTTGAGGATGCCGATGCCGGCGGACTACGTTGCACGGATACTTCAGAAAGTGCCCGTATCCAGCCGGATACTGCCCCGATACTCGGATACTGCCCCGATACTTCCCGATACGTATCCCGTAAGTATCCCTCGATATTTTGATATTAAAAAAAGAAAATAATGTTTGATACTCCTAGGATACTTCTGCGATATGTTTTGGATACCTGAAACCCCTCGTTCGACGTGAAATCCCCTCAATAATAAAGACGCACCTTTGAAGATTCCTAACATGGGCGTGAGTTCATGTGAAGACATGTCTGTCAATGTTTTTTATTCAATTGAAAGGTGAGCAAGAGAGAGTCGACCCATTGATTGGAACAGTAAACCTGGTCAAATCTCACTGCCAATTAATGGAAGTGGACTAAGTGCAAGAAAAGAAAGGGGTAATGTATTGAGGCATGCCTTTACCTAGAAGCTCCTTAATTATTTTCTTCATATTTTTAATAATTAATATATGTAACATCTATATATGAACGTATCCCCGTATCCATATTTTTAGAAAATTGACGTATCGGGCGTATCCCCGTATCGCGTATCCGATATGTATCCAAGTATCCGTGCAACGTAGCCGGCGGACGCGAAGTTGGCGCCGACGAGCAGGTTCTCGCCGCGCATGTAGGGGCTCAGGTACGGTAGCACGGGCTCTGCCCTGAGGTACTCGCCTGATCAAACATGTGGCAATGTCAAGAACTACTCTCACAACCGAAAGAGAAATGGTGCAGCGGGGAGGATAACGTACTGATGATGTCGGGGAAGGAATGGGGGGGGGGGTGACCTTGCAGGTGGGCGTCAATGATGTAGAGGTTGCCGGTGTCATCGCCGTCCAAGGAGGTGCAAGTCCGTCGGAGGGACAGAGATGTACCCTGTGGAGGCTAGGCATTGTATCAATGTAGCTGCAACCGTCGATGGTGTCGAAGCGTAACATGCGGTTCGAGCGATTGGCCAAAATGACCTTGCTCTCCGAGGCCGTGGGCAAGAAATGAAGACAACGAGGAGACATGGAGTAGGAGACTCCGCTCATGTCCGACGAGCCTTCTCTCCTGGGAGGGTAATAAGGACAAAAATTAGATCGATTGAACTTCCAAGGTTGGTTAGTATGAAGTGAGGTTCCTGAAACCTGCATATGTCGGTGAATCACGTGAGGTTCTTAAAACATTTGCATCACCAGGTTAGTATGAAGCTTTAGAAAGTAAGTGCATCACGTGAAGTTCCCTAAGTGAGTACGTTTACCTCTATATATTTGACTAACAACATGACAGATTGTGTGTGCTATTATGAACAAAATACAATGAACAAATTGATGGATCGATATGGTTGCTTCACTTTACTTCCTAATAAGTGGATTTCTTTTCCTGAACAAATTGACTGCTGATTTCAGGCAGTAGGATAGATGTTAAGCAAGCAGATATATAAACCTGAGAGCACAAGACAAGATCATGCACGTATTGTAACGGGGAAGATGTGAATTACTTAACAACGTATCCAAACGAAGCAGATCGAAGACACACGTACGTACGTATACAAATCCAATGAGCAACACCAAAATCACATAAGTACGCATCCAAATTAACGTTGATGGGGAAGGAAGGAAATTGAGATGGAGAAAGCACCTTACCTTGGCGGTGGCTGGAACGATCACGACGGCGGCGGCTAGCTAGGTATTCGCGGGCGCTCGCTCTAGAAACGGACGGAGCCCAGGAGGCGCCTCGCCTTGACGCGCGTGGCGGGTTCCTCACGGCGCGGAGGTGGAGGCGACAAGAGTCGACGGCGGCGCGACGCCGAGGTTGGTACGACGGCGAGCTCGGGCGGTGAGGCGGCGGGGCAGAAGCTGCAGGAGACGGCGGCGGGGACCTCGAGGCCGAGCTCAGGCCATGGCTTCCCTGGCTCCAGAGGCCGTGGCGGCGCCGGACGCAGCGGCGGGGCGAGGAGGAGGCCAGCCGTCGGGGAGGTAGGAGCTCCTCGCCCCTTCGATCCAGATCGGGATCGAGGAGGGAGCAACAGGGGCGCGAGGGAGCGGACGACCCGCGGGCGGCGGTCTGGGCGTAGGTTTAATTTCGTAGGTTAACCGTCGTAGTGTTTCACAACTGGCATGGTGGGAGCATACCGATTTTTATTTCCTGGCTCGAGGGCGGAGGAGGGAATCGAGGGGATGCGGGAGGTGGGATCGAGGACGAAAAAACCCGATACACTGACGAAATGGGAGGTGTGTTCGTCAGCATTTTTGCAGAAGATTATTGTTATATTTTCTCATCATTGTTATGATACGTAGTAGTGAGGGTATTCTAATGGTTGACACTTTGCTTATTTAGGTTTTGGATTCAACTGTATTTGTGATTTGTGCCAAGACTTCGGTATATTTTGAAGCAAAGCTAATACGTCTGAAGTCAAACAACTATACCTCCAATACTTTGCTTGACACTGTGACAGCAGCAACACTCCAGGTATTAGAACACCACCATTCTCTTTTCACTATCCGTGAGTAGCCTCCTGACTATATTGAAAACAGTTGAAATTCTTCTTCTCAATGCTCTAATGTCTGTAAAAAAAAATTAGTTTTGTTTCTTTGGCAGTGTTGCTGCTTCACAGTTGAACTATATTATAGTAAAAGGGCCCGTGTGTTACAACATGGACATACATAATTTAGTGGCTAGTTCTAAAAATATATATTTTAGTGGCTTCACATTTTCTAAAAGCAAAGAAGTCATGGATTCCATCGTAGAATATAGAAGTATGTGTTTAGAAACCTTGTGCTCAAAACAATATGTTTAGAGCATCTCCAACAGGCGCCCAAAAAGTGCTTCGCGCGCTAAAATTCGAGTTTTTTGGGCGCCGGGCAGCTCCAACAAAAGCTGTAAAATAGTGCAGGCGCGTAAAAGGATTGGGCGCGCGCTGAAAAGAGCCATCTAAAGCTCTAAATTTGAGGCGCCGGATTGCGCGCGCTTCACAATTTACACTGCGTGGTTTTTTGGGCGCGCGTTTTTGGGCATCTGCTAAAGCAATGTTGGGTCCGGCGCGCTAAAAGTGCATTGGGCGCGCACTAAAACTTTTTTTGGGCGCCGATTTTTTGTGCCGCTGTTGGAGATGCTCTTAGAAACCTCAAAAATAATTTACCAATTGAAAACTTTACTTGCATTAGGTGCTTGAGAATGTGTTTGTCTACAGATACTGGTCATGATAATATTTTGAGATAAGGTGAAATTCACTACTCCTATATATGCGATAGGAACCTTGTGCACTCGATGTCTCATCATATAGACGCCCATCTCGAGAACCATTTCAAAACTAAAGAACGTACGCCATCATTGCGTACATGATTCTTCCCAGTATTTTTTTCCACTGGTCATACAAAATACAAGCACAAATTTCCATATATCTATGGTAGCAGTACTCCTTGTACAGCCTGCTATCATGCTGTGCTACTTAACCAAATATAGCTATCAGTAGTTGGAAGATTTATTGGTTCAAACATATTAGCATACTTGGAAAGAATAGGCATACTTATATATCACCATATAAGTCACTGGGAAGAAGCAACATCACCTCAATTCCTTAACTTCCGTGTTCAATGTTGGGATGATATCGATTCATCTAGCAAAATAACAGCTGGAGTTTTACTGTCTACAAAAACAACTGAAATCTCAGGTAGAAATTATAATCCTTTCAGAAGTATTTTCATGTTCCATGAGAAATAACAAACAAATCTGAGTAGAAAAATATCCAATGCATTTTATTGGTTCATGGAAAACAGTATATAGCACCTACACTTGCCATCTCAAACTTGATGACCACCTCCTAGGTTAAATAGATTAACCATAGAACCTAAGGGTTGTACATGATTCTCCTCCACATCCAACTTGCATATCTTAGGTAGCACACAACAAATTGTTTGCTCGGACGGGTATTTTACCAAGCACACACACATACCATGAACGTTTGTTGAACAGCAAATCAAGCTACTGATTTCCATCATATGGCAACTGGAAAAAAAATCATATGTGGCTATGTCCTACTTATATCCTAATCGACGTCCAACCAATACAGTCACATCACATTGAACATCTAGTAATGTTTATCCACTCGGACTAACATACCAAGATCAAAGTCTGCTCACCATAGCTGGCTGGAGTTATGTATCCAAGCAGTGGCTGCCAATGCGTGGCCACCGGCCGGCTAGCACTGAAGTGTCCATTCGTTGTCTCCCTGTTCACAAGTACCTAGCAGAAGCATACATATCTA
This sequence comes from Secale cereale, assembly GCA_902687465.1. Taxonomy (NCBI): domain Eukaryota; kingdom Viridiplantae; phylum Streptophyta; class Magnoliopsida; order Poales; family Poaceae; genus Secale; species Secale cereale. Next base: position 16,143,827 of record LR738713.1, read on the forward strand.
CATATCATGAAAGGATTGCAATCAGCAATCATTAGCCTTGCCTGTGTAGATGTGTAACAGTAAGCAAGTAGCAGCTTGAACAAAATCAGTAGTAATAGGCTGCTGCTCTCTTCTCCGATCTCTATATATACAGAACAATAGTATAGCCAAGAGCAGCAAATATAGCAAAAGCAGAGCAGCCTCAGCAAGGCAACATACCTATATACAGGAAGACTAATATTTTTTTTTCTCAACTCACCGGATATTAAAACTGCAGTAAAGTGTATAACTATCTAGAGCAGAACAATCAAGCATATCAACTACCATAGGTCCATGATCGGCTCAAAGTACTAATCATTTCCTCTACGTCAGTCCTGAAATCTGAAAATAAACATAAGCAGAATCTCATGAAGCAAGAACTACTTCTGGAATGCAAATATCATCACAAAAAGGAAAATCATGCTTGTCTATCTCACCCTAAGTGCCCAGATTTTTTGTCGCTGTTGCTGGCCACGGAAGAAAGTGCACGCGCTAGGAGAGCTCTGGCAGAATATTTTCTCTAGCCCACAAAGAAAAATGGAGGTCATGGTAGGTGCTACGCTCGGTGGTGCTCCACCGATCCTGTGCGCCGCGTCCAAAGGAAAGGCTGGGAGTGGGCACGGGTGGGCGACTTGGGTGCCGTTTTCATTGTCGCGGTCGTGGATCCCTCCAGACCGTGGTCTCCATCATGCGCAATCCTGATCCCTTTTAGCTTGCAGAAAAGGCGGCGCGCTGGCTCTGACACACGTATGCAGAACACAATTAGTAATCAGAGCAGAGATTTACACCCACTTATTTTTTAACAAAACAGACAACATCAGTATTTAACCTACAGAATATATAAACATATAATCCCTCTGTAACTTAATATAAGATGTTTTTAACACTTACAGCATCTCAAAAAATGTCTTATATTAAATTACAGAGGGAGTACTTTCTATCTTGACTTCAGAAGTAAGATTCTCGTGAGATGATTGTGTGTGTGATATGAGCATCAGAACAGTTAATGAAGATCCATATCTATCTATCTGATGATAAAGAGAATCTTATCTTAAACATAAGAACGGGAGCATACCAGCCCCTGGTGTTGGAAAATCCATAGGGCAACATAAAAGCTGGCTATCCTTGTCGCCATCATCGTCATTGCTAAGTTCAGCAAAGAAGAGTACTGGAACTGAACCTACAGAGCCAACATCCCGCATCACCAGAAAGTTGGCATGTATGTGATGGTAGTAGTCATCATCAAAACGAGTTTTTCGCTTCCAGTCACGACCAGATACAGATACTATCACACCGCAGATCACATGAAGCTGATAACAGGCGTGCCCCTGTAAGACGGCAGAAAACAAGAAAATCAGCAGGTGTGGCATTTGAATTAAGGGGGAGTTCCAAATTATGCACTGAAATAAAAAGAACTTCTTGTACTTGTCCACTCTCTCTTTACATGGTGCCGTGTGTGGCCACAATTCAGCGGGATAATCAAAAGGAATACATAAATGAACATTCCGAGCTTATCAAAAAGAAGCAGCACATTCAGTGAAGCTAATAAACGTCCATGGAGGTCGGTAGCAGTAAGTTCCACCACATGTTTTGATCAAGTAGGCCTTTAATCTGATGGAATTGCTATTAAAAATGTAGAGGTTTCTCTGGAATGTGGGATAAATTAATTAATCAAACGAGGTCCATCAGCTGTTTTGATCGAGTAGCGTTTTGGTTGATGTAATTTTGGACACAAACAAATATAGAGAGAGAGGTATATGAGGGATAAACTAACTCACCGAATTCTGCATCTCATATCTGCTTAGTGCAGCCTTGACCTTTCTGGAGATTCTTTTATGACCCCTTCGCTTTTTGCATCCCTCTCACATGGTAAGATTGAACGCCCGTTCGTAAACGGCAAGTGGCTGCTTCTGCTGGGCTAAGTGGCTGACATGCCAGTGGAATTGAAAGCAGATGAAAATAGCATGGCAAGCTGCTGGACACACTGAGAGGAGAGCTGTTGTTGGCCCGTGGCAAACGCACGGGCATTATGTTTAAGAGAGAATTTTATGTCGGCCTTGACCAAGAGCGTTTTCACTTACATAATCCATAAGAGATGTCAAGTGAAGGGACTCCAATGTGCTGGCCAAAGTTGCAAAGTCTGTTCCGCACCGGCCACTCTTGCAATCTGAAAATAGGCTTAATACTTCAGCATGTTTCAATCAAATGAAACTCTCATGATCGCTCATTTGTGCCACAACGGAATTATATGACAATTCCACCACTATACCCATCTGAGGATTCTGGCGAATCATGTAGTCATACAAGGTATGAGACGGACCATCAGGATCGGGTACCTTCAATCATGAAAAAAAATGAAAGGGTCAAATAATTAAATAAATTTGGTATCTATGTAGACAAGTCTCTAATATGTACTCAGTGCTGCTCAGGGAGTTTAAATTCGATGCTTATAAAGGCTTTAGGTGCAGAGATAAAATACCATTCTGCTTGCTTCCTTGATTCATTCATCGAGTTGTGGGGTTGCACAGAGCATCAGACTTCCAGGCCCAAACATTGACATATCTACGTTCAGACAAGCAACAGTTCTTGAAGAAAGCATATTCATGTCCTCTTCGTCCATTCCGTAGACCCTATATGAGACACTGGATTTTTCTACGCTTTAGAGCTTACACTTGCGGATAAGAAAGCATCTGAGAGCATGCGAGCAAGAACATACCAGCGCAAACTCTTCTGCATCCCAACTGCAGACGATGATTGTTCGCCTTGGCCTCCATCATTTCTTTTCTAGCTTGGACAACCTCCCTGCAATCTACAAGCAAAAATAGGGCATTGGCATTACCCTCAATTTATCAAAGATGCCTTGCATTCATAACAACCAGTATTCCGTAAGGTTGATTACCTCGAGCATAGCTGCTGTTCCGCTATTGGGATCCACTGCCTCTAATGTTTTTAGTACATTTTTTCATATGCTGGCTACAGAAAGCAAATATAACCTACGTAGCAGCAGACTTTCAATAGAACAAGTACATCAGGGATGTTTGGTTGTAACTGATTTACCTCGTCCTGTGTTTGCCGTTTCGTGAGCTTATGCCGTACAGATGGATCAACATCATTTATAACAACTTCTCGCGCTATAAGCTCATCCGGTAGTTTTTCCTGAGGCAACAAGAAACACAGAGATAGTAAATATGAATACTTAGTCCCAGTAACACATAGGCTAGCTTGCTTAGGTTACTGCTAGAGACTGTATCATGGAGCACAGGCCTGACTTAGTTTCGGAATCGCAGCAGCTGCAGCAGTCTGAAGCACCGGTGGAACGAGCTGCGGCGGCAAAGCATAAGGGGCGGCAGGATATGCAGTAGTGCTATGGAATTGAACGACGGATAGAGCTCCGGTGTTCAAGACGGGCAGTCTCACCACCGCGCACCAAATCCTTTGCGGGTTGATCCCACTTCCTCTTTTTTTACAGAAAAAAATACGGCAAAATCGGCCCTAGCATTCCATTTTTTGCAGACCAATCCGCCATTATAGGACAAGAGCCGGCAGGGGAGAGGGGAGGTGGGGAGGGGCGCACCAGATCGGCCATCTTGAAGAGGCCCTCCATGCCAGAGTCGTTCTTGACATTGACGCGGTGGAAGTTGCTGCAGCAGGCGAGGCGAGGCGGGGGTAGGTCGACGAGGCGGCGGATCTTGTAGCAGTAGACGTCGACGGCGAGGACGGAGTCCGGAGTCTGGGATCTCGACCATGAGGTCCTTGCAGAGGCGGGAGCAGATGAATCCGCCGACCCCGATCACGCACATGGTGAGAGGCGCTACGAGCACGCTGTCCAGATCCTACTTGCCGTCGCTGGCGGGCATCGGCGTCGGCAGCGTCATCGTCCTGGCGGTCGCGCGGGCGAGCCGACCTGAGAGATTTTTGGGAGGAAAGGAAAGAGAGGTTGTGTGCTCGAGAGAAAAGGTGCGAGGGCGCCGGCGAAGGGATGGAGCGGCGGCGGCGAAGGGATGGAGCGGCGGCGGCGCACGATCTGCTATGCGACTCGCTCGAGGGCAGGAGGCCTCGCTCGAGGGCGATTCGTTTTGGCGTTTTTCCTTCATTGGTTAATTTTCGTCGTTTTTTTTCGCTGGTTTAATTTCGTAGATTTTTTCCGTTTGTTCGCGAGTGGAAGGCGAGTGGTGGCGTCGTGGGGGGCTCGGCCGGCGGTTTTATTGGTTCTTAGATGCACAGCGTTTGGTGGGATCAGGTACCAAAAAAAGCCATGGTAGGTGGGACGAAAATAAACCCGGAACGGAGACTACCAACTGCTCCATTAGGAGTTTAGATGTGATGGTAGGAGACGGCACGTACGCGCGCATGTCTCGTGCCTCACCCGCCGCCGTCGCGCCCTCGTTTCCCGTTCGACATGTTAAACAGAGCTGCCTCTCCTCCCAGTTCGATCCACACACACCCAGACCCGAGTAAAACAGAGGCAGGCAGCACCGAGCACGAGCTACCGAGTTGCTTGCATCCATGGTGGACCGGAGCAACGTAGGCGGCAGCCTTGCCTGCCTTGGGCTGGTAGCGGCGGTCGCCGTGGTGTCTACCGGCATCATCCTGGTCTCGTACCACCTCCACCGCCGCCTCGGCGCCGACCTCAAGATAGGCATCACCGGTGAGCTATACGCGGTCATCCATCGCTAGCTTGCCGCATTGATATGAGAAAGAAATCAATTTATTAATTTTCCAAGCTGTAAGATTGCTGACAGTCCTTCCTTCTTGATCGATGCAACACAATTGATGCGAGCAGAGCAACGGCGGCAGAGGAGGACGGCGAAGAAAAAGAAGGTGCGGTTCGCCGACGAGGTGGTGGTGGCCGATCCCTCGTCGGACCTCCGCGAGGAGTACCGCCGTCGACGGAGGGCCGCGGCCAATGGCCCGATCCGGCCGACGCTGCGTAAGGCCTAGCTTTTTTTTTTTAACCGGGCCTTAACCCCTTTCCATTACTCAACATAACGGAAATATACATAGTTCAGTAGTCAAAAGACCTAACACACCAGCCAACCTTAAGGAAACTAGAAAGGGGAAAAAGGCGAGTTCAAAGCATCACTGGGAAACCCACCATGGGCACTCGTGATCGAGCAGCCCACCGCAGGCCGAAAACCCAGTGACACCCATAGAGCACGCAAACGACAAGGGTCTAACCAGTAAGATCGCAGCAACAACAGGAACCGTCATAAGTTCAACAACCACAAGGCTCACAACCGAGCAGAGGAGTACTCGCGCAGGAGTAAGAATGGATCAGCCAGAGGCAAAGCACTGGAGGACGCAGATCGAAGGGGGATCAGTCCGTCGCAGAACTGGTTGGAGCCGCACAGATCCTCATCATCGCCGAAGCATTTGTCCTGAGCATCTTGGCCCCGCGCTCCATAGCCTCCCGATCATCGACAGTCATCAATCCTGCCCAGTAAGTCAGTAGACCACAAGTAGCATAAACTATGTTAAATGGGGTTTTAAGAATTTTTTGCTCAAAAGTAACTTGATTGCGACAGTTCCAGATTGCCCAGCACACAGCTGCCAATCCAAAGGTATAGAACATAACCCCATCAGGAAGAAAGATATAACACCAGGAGTAATATTGCCATATGTTATTTGGGCAGAGAGACGTGCCCAAAACACATCCAACAGTCCTCCAAACCACCCGGGCGACAGGACAAGTGAAAAAAAGGTGTTGAGATGTCTCGATATCTCTGCAGAAAGAGCAACTAGGATTGCCAGCCCAGTTACGCCTCTTCATAACCTCTCTAGTCAGGATCGCATTTAGGAACAATTGTCATAGAAAGATGAGAAAGTCATGGATGAACCCGGGTACATATGAACCCACTTTAGAAAACATATTTTGAAATGACAAGAAATTCTGGAAAAAAGTGCACGGGACATTTTCAATTTCTATGTGTATGCAGAAAGTTTCACGAAAAAATAATCTTTTTTGTGGCCTGCGCAAAAAAGACAAAACATACTGTCGTGAAACGTTATTTAGAAGCACTAAATTTTGTTTTTTTGCGGAGACAAAACAAAAATACCCTTTTTTTCACAAAATTTTGTGCCGCGGCATATTTGTGCGAACATGTATGCACAAAATTTTGTTTTGAATTTTTTGACATTATAAAATATGTTTAAAGTACATTTTTGAAAAGCGAGTTCATATGTACCCAGGTTCAGGACGTCCACACTCATAGGAAGATTTGAATCTTTAGGGGAATTTTTGCTTTCCAGATCCATCTATAGTCACAACCCGCCAGATGTCTCTCTAGGTAGACATACACTGATTTGGTAGAGAATTTATTCTTCTTACCCAGGCCCCAGCTAACTTGATCAGGTTCAGCGGAAAGTTGCCAGGAATTCACCGTCTCAACCAGGGCATTCCACTGATATATAAGAGGAGGATGTAGGTTTCTTTTAAAAAAGTCGTTGCCCTCAAACTTTTTGAAATCACACACCGTGATCTCCTGATAAAAAAGTCGTAAGGCCTAGCTTATAATTAACTAATTAGCTTCAGCGAATAAACCAGCAGCTGTAAGAAAAGAGAGTAAATAAAGCTGCAGTTTCCCTAAACATTTATGTATTCGAGTTAATTATTATTACCATCTGGGTTATAATAATTGAGTTGATTAATTTTTGAAGCATCTGGTCGCGCGTGTGTTAATTAGTTAGTTTGCGCACGTGGAGAATGAGGTGCATGTAATAGAGTAGGAGTGCTTGAGAATGGAGGATGCTTGGGGACTCCATCATCCTGAGATAACTGTTAGCCAATCTTCAGCAGAGTCGTCATATGGGACAAGGTTTCCAATCTTGGATGAAAAAATTCTCGTGAGGCATCGAGTTTTTCAGTTATTACCGTGGTAACCTAAACATATCAGGTGGTTACTAGATGAATTTTTTGAATGAAATTTGAATCTGGTTAAAATTCATCAAAAAATCAATCAGATTTATTAAAATTTAAAATTGCTCGGTAAGGCGATTTCTCATGGGGTACTGGGATTTGGGTAAACATTGATATGGGTAGTATGAAGCGAAAAGGTTTTTTTACCGGAGCCGGGATGTACTGGTGCTTGATCCACCTCCACGCATGTCATGTCGTCAAGATTGATGCCATCTGACACAGTATAAACATGCAAACTCTTATACCCGCTGAATACAACTGACAAGTACTGACGTAGACCCATGTGTGCACTTTTTGCATGGTAGGCAGTGTATGGAGATTACATGTATTCTAAAGTATTCTCTCTCTCTCTCCATGCGGAAGACTTCTATTTACTTTCATACTAAAATTTTGGATGATAAATAACTTTTGAACCATAACCCTGTTTTTAATTTTCTTAATGTATTATAATTCGTAGTGAGAAGATCTTCAGAACAAGATCAATCAAGTGTTGAAATCTGAGATGGGCCTAGAGCCCATATGACAATTTCAGATTTGATCTCTAAGGGCCCATGTAGGTGGCATGACAAAGTGGTGGGAAGTTTAGTCCCACCTTGAAAGTGGAAGGAGAGTTGGAGTGGTTTATAAGGGATTCTCTCCCTCATGCTATTGGAGATTGAGAAGAGATGAGGCCCTCGCGCACTCCTCCTCCTCCTCCGCTCGCCGCGCCGCGCCGCGCCGCGCCGCGCTCACTCCTATGCGCTTCTTTTTGCCGGTCAGGAACGGAGACAGGTAGGGCCACGATCTGAGACGTCGGATCGTGGGCTACCGACTTGGACGTGGGTTCGGCCCACGTTTCTCCATGCGCGGCCGCACATATATATGTGGGGCGCTACCAACCCTAGCGGCCGCAATACAGAACGCATCTACACGGAGGGGATGTAGCTCTGGGTTTGGCCCGGATGTTGCTCCCACGTGTCCCTCCGTGCCGACATGACACAACCGGGTGGAGAGGTCCACTGTTCAAAGCCCGTCCGTGGGAAGTCAAAGGGCTAGATCTCGTGGTCAACCGCTCCAGGGTTAGGCGGGACGGGGGCCCTGGGGGTAGCAATGCCACCGGAGCGTCGCACCGGCCCCTCATACATGCGGGGTGGTGTTGTTGCATGTCCGAAAAGATGGCACGCGTCTCCAAGACGTGGCCCCCCTCAGGGACGGCGCCGCCGCCGGCATCCGAAGGGGGGAAACGGACGCATCAGGTCTACACGGAGGGGATGTAGCTGTGGGTTTGGCCCGGATGTTGCTCCGAGGTGTCCCTCTGTGCTGACCTGACACAACCGGGTGGAGAGGTCCACTATTCAAAGCCCGTCCGTGGGAAGTCAAAGGGCTAGATATCATGGTCAGCCGCTCCAGGGT
>LR738713.1:16152631-16177006 GCA_902687465.1 Secale cereale
ATGCTGGGTGGCGTTGTGGCATGTCCAAAGAGGCGGCACGTGTCTCCGGGACATGGCCCCCTCACGGACGGCGCCGCCGCCGGCACCTCCACGGGGGAAACAGACGCGTTGGGTCTACACGAAGGGGATGTAGCTGTGGGGTTTGGCCCGGATGTTGCTACCAGGTGTCCCTCTGTGCTGACATGACACAACTGGGTGGAGAGGTCCACTGTTCAAAGCCCGTCCGTGGGAAGTCAAAGGGCTAGATCTCGTGGTCAACCGCTCCAGGGTTAGGCGGGACGGGGCCCCTGGGGGGTAGCAATTCCACCGCAGCGTCGCACCGGCCTCTCATACATGTGAGGTGGTATTGTGGCATGTTCGAAGAGGCGGCACGCATCTCCAGGACATCGCCCCCCTCTCCGACGCCGCCGTCGCCGGCACCTGGTGGGGGGAAACGGACGGTTCAGAAAAAAATATAAGTGATATTTTAGAAAAATGTTGTACAATATAAAAAAAGATCATGTAATTAAAAATAATGTTTCAAGCCATTAAAGAAAATGTATGGTACATTTTAAATAATGTTCATGTATGTCAAAAATATGTATACCATGTATCATTTTTAAAATAATTATATACCATGTATCATTCAAAAATAATTCAAGAATGTGTATTTGAAAATATTTAATATGTACGTACAAATATTTTATATGTATACGACACTTTTCAATGCGTATGAAATTAATATACACTAAAAATATATTTGAAGACTGTTAAAAATATAAAAATTGTTGAAAAGAAAAACATATGCCGACGGCTAAGCCGTCGGCATAGGTGCCTCGTGGCGCCTTCCCCTATGCCTTAGCCGTCGGCATATGTCACCTTATCCATCCCCCGGGCTGCCTCGTCCACCCTTTTTCTCCTCTCTCTCACCTTATCCATCCCACCCGCATCACCGCCGCCGCGCGCCTCCACCCGCCCACGCCGGCGCCTCCTCCACACCCGCGGAGCCGGCGCCTCCACCCCGGCCCAGCCCTGCCGCCGCCGCCTCTCCTCCACTCCGGCCCAGCCCCGCGTGCCCCTGCCTCTCCAACCGCCGCCGCGTGCCTCGACCACGCCCCCTGCCCTCTCCAACCTCGCCGACCGCCCCTGCCTCTCCAACCGCCGCCGGCCGCATCGCCGTTCTGGGCTCCTCCCTACCCCACCGCCATCCCGAACATACCGCCGATCTGGGCTCCTCTTCGACCCTGTGCGGCGCCGACGGCGGTCCCGAGCACGGCTGGCCGCAGCTCTCGTTGGCCCACGCCCCTGCTGTGGCCTGGCTTCTCCGGCCGACCCAGCCCCGCTCTGGCCCTCCCGTCACCTCCACCGCTGGCCCCTGCCTCCAACTCCACCACCGCGACGCCTCTCTGCCCGGCCGGTTAGCTTACACTCATTTTTTTCATTTTTTTCATTATTTAGCTACTGTTGTATGTATGAATGGATGCATGGATGGATGTTGGATGTTGTTAGGTTGCTAGATGGATGAATGTTGTATGTGTCTTAGATGGATGGAGGAATCTCAGGAAAATGAACTATTTTGCTACAGTTAGGTTGCTAGATGGATGAATCTCGGCAAAATGAATTATCATAGTTAAAAAAGCAACTTGAGTCACTTAGTTTATAAAATTGTTAACGAAAATTTTATTTTCAGTTTGTGATGTTGTTAAGTAGCTATGTGAGATGTGCTTCAAATTTGGGATATGATAAGTGGTTATTTCATCATGATGATCTTGCTAAAAAAATTGATGTGTTAATGCTTAATGTGAGGTGATGACCTAAATTGTGATATGATAAGTGCTTCCAAATTTGGCAGTTGACAAAATATGATTTTTCTTTAAAGTTTAAAGTGTCAATGCTTAATGTGAGGTGATAACCTAATTTTTTTTCACTCGGTGTAATTAACATGATTTGTGGTGTTCCATCTTCGTGGAGTCATCGTCGACGTTGGAGGTGTTGGTCCACGATCGTCCCTCTCCTTTGATCGACTACATCGGAGGGTGAGCAATAATTCCATGACCTCGTCCACTTTTTTTTTCCATGTCACTAGATTAAATTTTCACATCAAGTCGTGTAACCTAGGCGTCTCCCGTCCGAAAGGGTTGCATCGATAAATATGCATTCAATTGCATATTTATCACCAGAGCTCTTTCGGATTGTCCAGCGCTTTCCACGGATAGCCCGAGGATGTGTAGATTGGGTACGTTGTTCATGCTCTACCCCGTTCCGAGACAGGATTTCGGCGGCGCCTCCCTGTTGTTCTCCGGATGCACATTCTCTCGGCATTTTGCCGAGACGTGTATTTGGAGAACAACGGGGAGGTGCTGCCGAAATTTTGTCTTGCAATGGGGTAGAGCATGGACAACGTACTCAATTTACACATTCTCGGGTGGGATTAGGACCCATCTTTACCTATTAGAGATGTAGGTGGATTAAATGTCGTTTCTCGTCCATACCCTAAAAAATAAAATATTGATGTGAGTAATTTAAATGAATCCTTAATTTTTTTGTGTGGCTTCCAATAAAGCAGAGATGGCAGATAATCAGTGGATGTATAGTGGGTTTTTCCGTCGGAATGAAGTAACAACAGAGTGGGTCGAGAAAACTGATGTGTTTTTGAAAAAGATATTCCATAGACCAATGAGGATGGTGCCAGAATGCCCGTGTGCCAGATGTAAGAGACGTATCCGCAGAGATCAGAGTGAGATGACTAAGCACCTTCGCACGAATGGATTTATGCCCAACTTTAATATGCCGATAAACTTTGCCCAGAGGGACCGTGGTAGAGTGGAGGTGATACGACAACGCATCGCTGGTTATGAGGACGATGGGGTTAGAGACATGCTAGCTGATGTCTTTGCTGCATAGCCGACACCTCCGTCACATTCAGCGAATGAACCGGAGGAGCCGGAGGAAACCGCAAAGGCCTTCCTAGAAATCTTGGCCTTGTCAAAGAAACCTCTCTATGAGGGTGCCAAGCTGTCTGTGCTGGATGCCATCTCGCAACTGATGGCAGTCAAGGCGGAGTACGACTGTAGCCGAGGTTGCTTCGAAGCATTTCTCGGAGTATGGGCTAACAGCCTGCCTGAGGGCCATGAACTGCCGAAAACCATGTACGCTACGAAGAAAATCATGAAGGCGCTCTCCATGGACTATGAGAAAATACATGTTTGTCCAAAGAATTGCCTTTTGTTTAGGCATGAGTATGCGGATGACAACTACTGTAGGAAGTGCGGTTCATCTCGGTATATTGAGATGGTCGATAAGCATGGTCAGAAGCGGCAGCTAAAAATCCCTGTGAAGGTTCTTCGGTATCTTGATTTTATAAAAAGACTGCAGCGCCTTTTCATCACCGAGGAGTCTGCCAAGATGATGAAGTGGCACAAGGAAGGGAAAAGGTACAATCCAAACAAAATTGTACATCCATCAGAAGGTGAAGCATGGAAGTCATTCGATATAGAGTACCCGGAGGAAGCAGCCAATGCTGGGAATGTCAGAATTGCTATAATAGGTGATGGGTTCAATCCATATGGTATGTCGTCTAATTCATACAGCTGCTGGCCCGTATTTGTTATTCCGCTCAATCTCCCTCCCGGCGCCATAATGGAACGCAGGACCATGTTCTCGTCGCTTATCATTCCGGGGCCTGAATATCCGGGGAAGAATTTGAGTGTGTTTATGCAGCCATTGGTGGATGATTTGCACCATTCTTGGTACTTCCCGAGGTTGACATACGAACGGCATCTGCAGAAAAATTTCTTGATGAAAGTTTGGCTACAGTATTGCATGCATGACTTTCCCGGCTATGCCCTGTTCTGCGGATGGTGTACAAGTGGAAAGATGCCTTGCCCAGTGTGCATGAAGGCCTTGATTTTCATTTGGCTGAAGAAGGGTGGCAAGTATGTTGCCTTTGACCTGCATCGACAGTTCCTCCCTCCAGACCACCCTGATAGGGAAGACAAGAAGAACTTCACAAAAGGCAAAGTTGTCCATGAAGTAAACGAGATTCCAACGTTTTCTGGTGCGGATGTGCTTGCTCATCTGAAAGATCTTAAGCCTGCCGGCGAAGGGAAGGGCAAAGGCAAAGGCAAAGCCACAGGCGAAGACGAGGGCGAGGGCAAAGGAAAAGGTAAAGGGAAAAAAGTTTTATAGCTTATGGTGAGACGCACAACTGGACTCACATTACCCCCTTCACGCAGCTTCCCTATTTTAAGGACCTCAAACTTCCATACAACATCGACGTGATGCACACCGAAAAAAATGTTGCAGAGTCCCTTTTTTTGCACGATCCTCAACATTCCTGATAAGACAAAGAATAATGTTAATGCTAGAGTCGATCAACAGAATATATGTGATAGACCACGTCTACACATGCAGCTTCCCACATGCAGTCGAAAATCTTGGTTCAAGCCAGATGTTGATTTCGTACTTAAAAAGGATCATAAGACGGAGGCATTGAAGTGGCTGAAACACGTCATGAAGTTCACTGATGGTTATGCGTCGAATATAAGTAATGGGGTCAATCTTTCAACGGGCAAAGTGACCGGGCTCAAGAGTCATGACTATCATGTATGGATTGAGTGGATTATGCCGGTGATGGTTTGGGGCTATGTTCCCGAGCGTGTCTGGCGTGTGCTTGCAGAGTTAAGCCATTTCTTCCGCACGCTTTGTGCTAAAGAAGTATGTCCTGAGAAGATAAAAGAAATGTATAAGAAGGCGCCGGAGTTGATATGCAAGCTAGAGAAGATCTTCCCGCCAGGCTTCTTTACTCCGATGAGACATCTTATTTTGCACCTCGCGAACGAGGTATTGTTGGGGGGCCCTGTGCAGAATCGTTGGCAGTACGGCCCTGAGAGACAGAACAAGCATCTGAGATAGAAATGTGGAACCAAAGCTAAGATTGAAGCTTTGAAAGAACATGCGGTGCCCCTATGTTTGGTTTTGGTAATTGATGACAATCTCTATGGACTAATGGCTGCCTTGAGTTATATTTGAAGGGTTGGTCCATAGGCTTTTCTTGGAGTTCATTTGTTGGTTTCAAGGAGAGTTTGTGATGACCAACATGCTATTAAGGAATTATCAAATGATTGGTCTTGTGGGTGTTGAGCTTATTGCAAGCATGTCTTGAAGAAGAAGAGTTTGTGATCATTCATGTTTACCTTCAAGACATCATACAAATGAAGAGAGTTGGAAGGATTCAAGGTTGATCAAAACTAAGTCAAAGAATAAATCAAGTTGATCAACACACAAAGTGTAGAAGATGTACCAAGAGGGATCAAGCAATCCCAACCTATGGTATGGTAAGCATTGTCAATCATGCTTTGTGTACTAACCCATGGTTTTCGTGAGAGTTCTTTGTGGGGTTAGGTTGCGGTGTGCAAGTTCAAGTGGAGCATCATGAAGAGATGAAGTGCTTGAAGCTTGCCGTCCATTGTGGTGACAATGGACTTGTGAAGATTTGCCGAAGAGTGGCTCACCCATAGTGGAGTATGGGGGAGCAATCTACTAGTCTTCACCGAGACAATGCAATCAAGAAAGGTGGTCCAACTTGAGGAAGTCAAGATCGTCTACATCTAGCTCAAGTGGACTTTGTGCAAAGCAAAGGTTTGCCCTTGATAGATTTTCTATTTTACCAGTCTCGTGGTGGTAGTTGGGAGACCGGGTTATAGGATCGTTTGCCGTACTATCAAGGGGGGCTCTCAAGTTGGTAGCTTGATCGTATCGTTAGTAGAGAGCTCAAACCATTGCATCCTTGCATCATGTTTCTTGGTTCTTGTTTGGTTCTCTTTGTGAGTCTTAGAGCTTATGGTCATCTTGATGACAAGCTTGAGTTCATCGAAAACGGAGTTCACATGCGTCTTCTATGATGTTTTCGGTGTTGGAGGTTTTACCGGTCTTATCCGAGAAAGGGTTCTCACCATTTTCTTATGGGACTTTTCTATTTGCTTCTTATTGGTATTTCTATCAAGATTGTGTTAGCCCTTGTCGCTAGCTTTCCAACAAACTTGGTTTCGTCGAATTCGGAGTTCGTATGCGAAAGTTGTGGCTGTTTTGATCTTACCTATTTTTCATAGAGAGGTTGTACCGCCCCATAGAGAGGTTGTACCGGTTGACTGGTACTACCGGTGTTTGGAGCGGTAGTACCGGTCCAAAATTGGTCTGAAGGTTGTACCGGCCATGTACCGCTCTACCACCGGAATAGTTTCTGTTTTGGAGCGGTTCTTGGGCGGTTGTTGACCGGTTGTACCGGTTAGTTTAGTTTAGCCGGTACTACCGGTTCCCCGGGCTGTTGTACCGCTTAGTGTTTTTTCCTACAGGTTGTTTTTTCCTCTGCCTTGACCGGTTGTACCGGTTCGTGCACCGGTTGTACCGGTCCTACAGTTTTCTGCACATAACGGGCAGATTCGTGGGGACCTATAAAAGGGGATCTTCTTCCCCATTGGACCTGATCTCTTGAGCTCGTGTTCTTCCCCCATTGTTGACCTTCTTCAAGCTTGCTATCTCTCAATCCCTCCGTGGATTCTTGCTAGTTTTTGGAGGAAAAGAGAGAGGAGATCTAGATCCACATTTCCACCAATCACTTTCTCCTCTAGGTGAGGGGAACCCCTTGGATCTAGATCTTGGAGTTCTTGGTGTTCTCCTTCTTGTTCTTCCTCTCTTTTCCCTCCCTAGCATTAGTTGCTTTGGTGGGATTTGAGAGAGAAGGATTTGGGCACTCTGTGTGCCCTTGCCATTGCATTTGGTGCATCGGTTTGAGTTCTCCACGGTGATACATGGAAGTGAAGTTTGAGAAGCTTATTACTCTTGGGTGTTTGGTCACCCTAGAGCTTGTTCCTATTGGGTGCCTTGGCGCCCTAGACGGTTGGTGTTGTTCGGAGCTCAATCATTGTGGTGTAAAGCTCCGGGCAAGCGTCGGGGTCTCCAATTAGGTTGTGGAGATTTCCCCGAGCAATTTGATGGGTACCGGTGACCGCCCCCAAAGGTTGCCAAAGTGTACGGGTCCGGTGACCGCCCCCAAGGGTTGCCATTTGTACGGGTTCGGTGACCGCCCTCAAGGGTCCCTTAGTGGAATCACGGCATCTTGCATTGTGCGAGGGCGTGAGGAGATTACGGTGGCCCTAGTGGCTTCTTGGGGAGCATTGTGCCTCCACACCGCTCCAAACGAAGATTAGCATCCGCAAGGGTGTGAACTTCGGGATACATCGTCGTCTCCGCGTGCCTCGGTTATCTCTTACTCGAGCCCTTTACTTATGCACTATACTTTGTGATAGCCATATTGTTTCTTGTAATATATCTTGCTGTCACCTAGTTGTTTATCTTGCTTAGCATAAGTTGTTGGTGCACATAGGTGAGCCTAGTTGTTGTAGGTTTTGTGCTTGACAAATTAACCGCTAGGTTTATTCCGCATTTGTTCGAGCCTAAACCGTAATTATTTTAAAGCGTCTAGTCACCCCCCCCCCCTCTAGGCGACATCCACGATCTTTCAATTGGTATCGGAGCCTCGTCTCTCTTCATAGGGCTTAACCGCCTAGAGAGTAAGGATGTCGACTAGGGGTTTAGGATTCTCTGACACTCTTAGTTTCAATGGCACAAATTTTGATGTTTGGGTAATTCGCATGCTTAATCTCTTTAGGGTCATGGACCCAAATTTAGAGCGAATTGTAGATATGGGTTTTTCTCCTCCAAAGGATGCACAAAGATTATCTTTAGAGGATGAGAAAAACTCTTATCTCAATGCTCAAGCTTCTAATGTGCTTTTTGATGCTTTGAGCAATGTAGTTATATTTCAACTCATGCCGTTCCGGGATGCTCATGAGTTGTGGACAAAGCTTCAAGATAAATATGGTGTGTCCAAGAATTGTAGGAATGATTGTTCTCCCTCCACCTCCGGCCGTGTTGTCTTCTCAACTTCTTCTACTTCACCTACATGTGGTTTGCCACAAGGTAATGATATGGTGAGTAGTGTTGGTCATTGCAATGATGATAGTATGCTTATTGTGGATGATCCTTCATCACTATCTTACTGCAATTCATCTTCTTTGGACTTTAACACTTCGAGCACCCTACATGTTTCACATGCTTATGTTGATAGTCCTTGCATATCATGTAGAAATTGCTTGACTAAAACTCATGATTATATGCTTGTTATGTCTTGTTGCCATCATAAAAATGCATATATTTCCTCGAATTGTTGTGCTAACAATGTAGAGGAAACCCAACACCCCATGGAACAAGATGTAGTCTTGAATGGTGCTTCAAGGGATCCTACATCATCATCTATTGCATTTTGCCTTATGGCTAAGGCTTCAAAGGTATCTCCCACTTTGAACCCCAATATATCTTGTCATGATAGTGATGATGACAATGATGATGATGTAGAACATTATGAAGAGAATGATAATGTTGCCTCCTTAAAAATTAAGGGGGAAATGATTTTTAAAGCTCTTCATAAGAATAAAATTGCTCGTTCCAACTTCATGGAAATCATGTGTATTGCCATTGAGGGCAAGAAATATATAGAGGAGTTGGAATCTCATCTAGAGGAGCATGAGGTCACCATTGAGAAAATGGAAGGTCATGAGCATGATTACGCTAATGATATCGCCGACCTCTCGCAAGATCTTGAACTTGAACAAACCACCAAGGAATCTCTTGAGGAGACTTTTGCTCTATAACTATCTAGAATAAAGGAATCCCGTGATAGAGCTCTCGAGGTGGTTAATAATTTTGAAACTAAAAATGAGAAGCTTGAAGTTGCACATGCTAAACTCCTTGAGGATTTTGAGCACCTCAAAAATGGCTCAAGGGTCATTAAGGGTGAGCTCATAAAACTCACCGAGTCTCATGCTCAACTTAAAGCTTCATATTCTAAGGAGCTTGCCAAGTTGCCTTCTCCTCTTGCTATTATTGATGATGCTTGTGCTACTAACTCTATTTCTAGTGAAGCATCCATTTTGAAGGAGAATGTTGAGCTAAGGGCTCAACTTGAGTTTCTATCTAGCAATTATGGAGATTGGAAGAGAGTCATGTAAAGCTCACAAGCTCTCATGATGATCTTCTAGTATCCCATAATGTGCTAAAGATAGCTCATGAGGCTATGATCATCAAGGTAACATCTAGTGAGTCTCATGTGGTCGCTAGCACTACTTCTAGTCAAAATGCTATATTGCCATGTGCTAGTCCTCGTAATTCATCTATGCATAACGTTGGTACATCTTGTGATGAATTGCTTTCCTTGCCTTGTTGCTCTAACAATGAAGCCTATACTTCCTCTAGTACTTGTGTTGATAGTAACCATGTAGAGGAAATCAAAGAGCTCATGGCCCAAGTCTCTTCCTTGAAGAAAGACTTGGAAAAGTGTCATGAAGGGAAGTCCACACTCAACAATATCTTGAGTGTGCAAAAATCCCCCAATGACAAAGGTGGACTTGGATTCAACTCCAACAAGAAGAAGAAGTCCAAGAGCAACAAGAAGAAGGGCCAAGAACAACTCAAGAATTCGGCCAAGATTATTTGCTTCAAGTGCAAAATTGAAGGGCATCATGTTAGATCTTGCCCATTGAAGAAGAAGGTCATTAGTGACAAGCAACAAGGGAAGAGGCCACAAGTTCAATCTCGTGCTCAACCGCAAGTTGGAGAAAGGCCGCTTCCCAAGAAGACTCATGGTAATGCTTCTCATTTTGAGAAATCAAATGAGAAGAAAGTGAAGAGTAGATGTTGCTACCTATGCCGTGAGAAGGGTCACCTTGCTTCTTCATGCACTAGTGGTAATTTATCCAACCCAATTATTATTGATGATGTCTATTTTCTTGGGAAGGATAATGTTGGCAATGTGTTTGCCAAGTTTTTTGGTACTCAAAGTGGTGTCAAGAAAAGAACCATTTGGGTGGCCAAGCCTATTGTGACTAACCTCTTAGGACCCAACTTGGTTGGGGACCAACAAGCTAAAACTTGATCAATAGGCGTTGTTGGAGGGCATTGGAGACTTGGCTACATTATGAAGAATTAAGGGGTCTTCATCATTCATATTGTCTCAAGCCAAGTCATTCGGATGATCAAGTTTCTATCTTATATCCAATGTTCCTCCTTGCGGTAACTCGTGCTTAAATTGTTTACATTGAAAGTTACTTGCCCCTTTGCATGTTTTGGTTTTGTTCCTTGCATGTGTTTGTATATGCTGTGCGTCCAATTTGTATATCTTGAGAAATCAAGTATGTGTATATTGGTTTGCACATCATGTATGTGTGTGTCGTGCGTTGAGCCTTTGTGCTTCTTGCTTTTATCTTAGTTGGCTCTAGTGAGAGATTAATGGAACATCCCATTTTGGGGGAGTGATGTGCTTTGTGCACCTCACAATCCTATAAATGTGTGTACATGAGGAATACCATCTAGTATTGATATTACAAGATTATCTAGTCTCTATGTGGTATGTCTTCTCATGAGAAAGTCAAATTCTAAATGTTCCATTAATTATCTCTTGTTGGTTCTCTTTTGCATCTTGGTAAGTTTTTCATTAGTATCACATTATGGGGGAGTAATATTCTATGTGCACATTACAAGCCTAGAAAATGTGTAAATTTGAGATATTGTCACCTAGAGTTGATAGTATAAATTATGTTGTTCCTAGGTGGCATGTTAGCTCTACAAGTTGCATTTTGCTTGTGTTTGGTGTGAAGATGATGTTGGATATCATTGCTATCTATCACCGGGAATTATTTCCAAATACCTCTTGTCTTTGACAATTGGTAGTCATTTATGTGGTGGAAATTATTGATCATCTTTACATTGTCTTTTGGTCTTTTTGTCTTATCTCTTGCCAAGTTTGTGTCAACTCTCATTTCCTTCCATGCCACTTCTGGATCTCGTGTTTTATTGTTTTTGTCGAGTGTTTTCTAGATATAGTGAAAGTGGTGATCCCACCTTGTGCATTTTGTACTCGAATGCAAAATCTCTCTAAATGCACAATTCGTGGGGGAGCTATCCTATTTTCGATAGAACACTCATCTTGTGATCCATATCAAGTGTGTGTTGATGGAAGGCAAGCCGTTTCTTTTTGGTACTTGTGCCATCATGAAACTTTGTAGATGGGTTGGTTTGTTTGGAACCATCCTCTCTTTTGGGGAGTCTGATATCTTTCCTTTTGCGTGTATCAATGGATATCTCATTCCTTGATGTATCTTCTAATAGATATCTTCCAAGTGATGATTTCTCCATTTGGTATCCTATTTTCACTTGGTATTTCTTTTTATTTTGTTTCGTTTCTTGAAAGTCTTGAGCATGCATATTTACTTCATGTATTTTCTTTGGCATGCTTTCTTTCTTTAAACCAATATATATGGGAAACTCCACCTAGTCTCAATTTGGATGAGATGTGCATGAAATTCATTTTCATATATAAATGCACATATGTTTGTGGAGTTTTTCCTATGTATTGGTGTTTCTAACTCTTTGGTCCCAATGAGTTTGGGTACCATTTTGTTTGTGTTGGTGTTCTAGGAACAATTGGAGATGCATTGGATGCTCGGCTCATTCAAAAGGAAGGTGGTGTCACCATGTGCTTATTGGAGTCAAATTAGGATGATCAATGAACTACTATCTACCTTCATTTGGTATCTACTACATCATTCCAATGTTATCTCGGTAACAAGTATCATCATCTACTTCATGCACAAATTTCTTGCATCAACCTTGTGTAGGTTGTAACATGGCATGTAATTCATTACTTCTAGTGATACTTGTTTCCTTTCTCAAAGCATCCCAACAATGATCTCTTGTTGCTAGTTGTGATGTCTTTGATGCTCGTGTGGTTGGAACTCATTTATATACAATAAGAACATATCTAGCCATGTGCTATGCCTTCAAGCAAATATCTTATTGGTATATTTATGACTTCCTTGGGGATATCTTATTCATTCCTTTTTGCAACAATTTCGTGTGTACATCCTTCTTTGTGGATTGATATCATCATGATCTTCGTCTACCTAGAATCTTATACACTTGAGAGAAGTTGCATATCTATTTGATATCCCCTTCTTTCACGTCCACCTTTTCGTTCCTGTTTTATTTCTTTGGTGGCTCCGTGAAGGTGTGTGTCTCAAGTGCGGATCTTATATCGTTGCATCTTGATGCACTCTTTTGTGGCGAAGATCATTTTTTTCTCCTGCTTGTCTTGACGAGGCTTTTGCCATTTCTATTGGTATCCCTCCTCATGACAAAGCTATCCTTTTATATCTTCACCACAGGTTGTCACAAGCATAGGTTATTTATATGATTAGTAGTGAGCTTGTGAACCCATTTGCTGTTGTGTGTGGGAATGATAGGCCTTGCACTGTGTATCTCATTCATTCAAGAGTATATTGATGCTTAATGTTCATCCATACATTAATCTTCTCAAGTTCTTTGCCATGACTCACACACATCATTTTGGTTGAGCTTACTCTTAAGTTGACTCTTTTATATATTGCTCAACCAGTTGTTTGTTGCAAGCGCTAGGCTTTGTTTCCTTCATGCTCACTTGCACTTGGTGTGAGTGTGTATTGATATTGGGGGAGTGATGATCCTATTTTGTGCACTTGATATCCTAATGAAAATATTCTAAGGAGTGCACAAATTATGGGGAGCTTCACTAGTGTCTTTAGAACTCTCCGTTGCTATGTCGTGAGGTTCTATTGATCTTGGGGGAGCGACGATCCTATTTTGTGCTCGTTGTATCCAAATACAAAACTAAATTGTGCACAAATCATGGGGAGCTTCTCTAGTTTCTCTAGAACACTCCTTTTCTCTTATCATAATATCTTTTATTCATTTGGCATGTAGGATCATTGGTCTAGTTGAGTCAATTGGTATCTTTTGATAGCTTGATTCAATTGGTATCCTTTGATTGCTTGATTGCGTGTTTTTCTCCCTTTGTTATGCCTTTGTGGCATATCATTCTTTTGCAATCTTTGGGCCTCAATATAGTTTGTCTTCCTCCAAGTATTTACAGTTGGATATACGTATTGCATTCCACTCTCTATTTTGAGGAATGCGCAATTTATGGAGGAACACAATTTATATTGGCCTTCTAAGCTTTCGCCCATTTTGGCAACCGATGCCAATGGGGGAGAAGTTTCAGAGAGTTTAGTTCTGTGAGGTTTTTAGAGAGTCATCTCTTCTTGCTTTGGTTTTGTTCCTAAGCTTTTGCATCTCATGCGCATACATTATTGTTGCATGCTATGGTGATGCATAATTCCTTATATAAACTCTCTTGAAAGTGATTGTCATCAATTACCAAAATGGGGGAGATTGAAAGAACATGCGGTGCCCCCATGTTTGGTTTTGGTAATTGATGACAATCTCTGTGGACTAATGGCTGCCTTGAGTTATATTTGAAGGGTTGGTCCATAGGCTTTTCTTGGAGTTCATTTGTTGGTTTCAAGGAGAGTTTGTGATGACCAAGATGCTATTAAGGAATTATCAAATGATTGGTCTTGTGGGTGTTGAGCTTATTGCAAGCATGTCTTGAAGAAGAAGAGTTTGTGATCATTCATGTTTACCTTCAAAACATCATACAAATGAAGAGAGTTGGAAGGATTCAAGGTTGATCAAAACTAAGTCAAAGAATGAATCAAGTTGATCAACACACAAAGTGTAGAAGATGTACCAAGAGGGATCAAGCAATCCCATCCTATGGTATGGTAAGCATTGTCAATCACGCTTTGTGTACTAACCCATGGTCTTCGTGAGAGTTCTTTGTGGGGTTAGGTTGCGGTGTGCAAGTTCAAGTGGAGCATCACGAAGAGATGAAGTGCTTGAAGCTTGCCGTCCATTGTGGTGACAATGGACTTGTGAAGATTTGCCGAAGAGTGGCTCACCCATAGTGGAGTATGGGGGAGCAATCTACTAGTCTTCACCGAGACAATGAAATCAAGAAAGGTGGTCCAACTTAAGGAAGTCAAGATCGTCTACATCTAGCTCAAGTGGACTTTGTGCAAAGCAAATGTTTGCCCTTGATAGGTTTTCTATTTTACCGGTCTCGTGGTGGTAGTTGGGAGACCGGGTTATAGGATCGTTTGCCGTACTATCAAGGGGGGCTCTCAAGTTGGTAGCTTGATCGTATCGTTAGTAGAGAGCTCAAATCATTGCATCCTTGCATCATGTTTCTTGGTTCTTGTTTGGTTCTCTTTGTGAGTCTTAGATCTTATGGTCATCTTGATGACAAGCTTGAGTTCATCGAAAATGGAGTTCACATGCGTCTTCTATGATGTTTTCGGTGTTGGAGGTTTTACCGGTCTTATCCGAGAAAGGGTTCTCACCATTTTCTTATGGGACTTTTCTATTTGCTACTTATTGGTATTTATATCAAGATTGTGTTAGCCCTTGTCGCTAGCTTTCCAACAAACTTGGTTTCGTCGAATTCGGAGTTCGTATGCAAAAGTTGTGGATGTTTTGATCTTACCTGTTTTTCATAGAGAGGTTGTACCGCCCCATAGAGAGGTTGTACCGGTTGACTAGTACTACCGGTGTTTGGAGCGATAGTACCGGTCCAAAATTGGTCTGAAGGTTGTACCGGCCATGTACCGCTCTACCACCAGAATAGTTTCTGTTTTGGAGCGGTTCTTGGGCGGTTGTTGACTGGTTGTACCGGTTAGTTTAGTTTAACCGGTACTATCGGTTCCCCGGGCTGTTGTACCGCTTAGTGCTTTTTCCTACAGGTTGGTTTTTCCTCTGCCTTGACCGGTTGTACCGGTTCGTGCACCGATTGTACCGGTCCTATAGTTTTCTGCACATAACGGGCAGATTCGTGGGGACCCATAAAAGGGGATCTTCTTCCCCATTGGACCTTATCTCTTGAGCCCGTGTTCTTCCCCCATTGTTGACCTTCTTCGAGCTTGCTATCTCTCAATCCCTCCATGGATTCTTACTAGTTTTTGGAGGAAAAGAGAGAGGAGATCTAGATCCACATTTCCACCAATCACTTTCTCCTCTAGGTGAGGGAAACCCCTTGGATCTAGATCTTGGAGTTCTTGGTGTTCTCCTTCTTGTTCTTCCTCTCTTTTCCCTCCCTAGCATTAGTTGCTTTGGTGGGATTTGAGAGAGAAGGACTTGGGCACTCCGTTTGCCCTTGCCATTGCATTTGGTGCATCGGTTTGAGTTCTCCACGGTGATACGTGGAAGTGAAGTTTGAGAAGCTTATTACTCTTGGGTGTTTGGGCACCCTAGAGTTTGTTCCTCTTGGGTGCCTTGGCGCCCTAGACGGTTGGTGTTGTTCGGAGCTCAATCATTGTGGTGTAAAGCTCCGGACAAGTGTCGGGGTCTCCAATTAGGTTGTGGAGATTGCCCCGAGCAATTTGACGGGTACCGGTGACCGCCCCCAATGGTTGCCAAAGTGTACGGGTCCGGTGACCGCCCCCAAGGGTTCCATTTGTACGGGTTCGGTGACCGCCCTCAAGGGTCCCTTAGTGGAATCACGGCATCTTGCATTGTGCGAGGGTGTGAGGAGATTACGGTGGCCCTAGTGGCTTCTTGGGGAGCATTGTGCCTCCACACCGCTCCAAACGGAGATTAGCATCCGCAAGGGTGTGAACTTTGGGATACATCATCGTCTCCGCGTGCCTCGGTTATCTCTTACCCGAGCCCTTTACTTATGCACTATACTTTGTGATAGCCATATTGTTTCTTGTAATATATCTTGCTATCACCTAGTTGTTTATCTTGCTTAGCATAAGTTGTTGGTGCACATAGGTGAGCCTAGTTGTTGTAGGTTTTGTGCTTGACAAATTAACCGCTAGGTTTATTCCGCATTTGTTCGAGCCTAAACCGTAATTATTTTAAAGCGCCTATTCACCCCCCCCCCCTCTAGGCGACATCCACGATCTTTCAAGCTTCCATAGGTGAGGCAGTTATCCTAGAGGAGGTGGCAGACCTCAGGACAGCCTACTATCCGGACCATGTTCCCACGTTGCACAATAAGGTGTCTCGATACAATATAGAAGAACCCAAGTATAAACCCAAGTTGCCTCTATTCATCGGGCAATGTGGCAGGGCTGGATGCTCGACACCTTATCTCATGCCACGAGATGAGTGGGAGGATGTCATGCACAACATCAAGGTAGTTGAGGATGAGTGGATGAGGTAATACCTTTGCACCATTGTTTTAGTCAATTCGTTATGTTCACTTTGCCTAGTTCTTATACTGTTTTTCTTATTGTAGTCGATTCGTTGATGAAGACTGGACGGGAATGCTGCCTGCTACTGAAGCGGAGGCACTTGCTCTTCTCCGAAAGGGTGCTGATAGAAGGAAAAAATTCGTTGCGTGGTTCATGGAGAAAGTAATTTTTCACACTTCCCTATTACCTATTTCAATTAAACTCATGCACGCTACAATTCCAATTAAACTCATGCACCCTATAATTTCAATTAAACTTGTAGGGAAATGATCCGAACGAATTAATGGATGAAGAATTGAGATGGGTTTCCATGGGTTTTGACCCTGCCGTCATGACATGCCAAAAGTATGATGTGAATGGGTATCGCTTCCATATAGAGGAGCACCAGAACAGTCGGCCTGATCCCAAAACCATAAATATCGGAGTCTTCACTGAAGGAGATAATAAAGTAGATTACTACGGAAGGGTAGTAAAAATATACGAGCTTACATTCAAACGTGGCCGCGAACCCCTAAGTCTCACTGTGTTCAAATGTCGATGGTTCGACCCCAAAAAGGGTCTGAGACATACGCCTTCTGTTGGTTTAGTTGAAGTTAAACCATCAACAGTCTATGCCGGAGTTGATCTCTTTATCGCCGCTACCCAGGCCACACAAGTATATTATCTGCCTTACCCATGCCAGAAAGAGTACCGAAAGGGTTGGGAAGTTGTGTTCAAGGTGTTGCCACATGATAAGCTACCGGACCCGAATGATGATGATTACTATAACATAAACCCCATGACATACGTGGGAGTGTTCTTTCAAGAGGAACATGATGACGTGACCCGAAACAACGAGGATGATGACTTGGGTTATGTTGACCTGGACCCAAATGACACACGAATTGATAGTGAGGCAGTTGTGAATCAAAGAGACATAATTATGTGCTGACGCTCAAAAGTGGCACAATCATAAAAGTTGCTTTAATCTATGTCAAGATTACTTCAAACTTATGATTGGAAGTCACATTGAGATGGCTTTCTTTGAGAAGATCAAGATGGATATGAAAGTGGTCTAAAACGGAGTCCGGATGCAAAAGTTATGACAAGTTCAGAGATGATCATGGTGACACCAGATTAAAGAATGGCATGAAACCCAATTAAGATGACTTCAAATGAGAAACGTTTCAACATGAAAGTTGTGTGTCTCATCGAAACGGTCGACTTTGATATAAAAATTGTCCCAATCCGAGTTCGTATGCAAAAGTTACAGCCATCCGAACACAGCCCTGTCACAGAGCCATAAGTGGCGCGCCCCGCCAGCCACGTGTCTGATGGGTAGCGCGAATAACAGCCTGTATTGCGTGACCGTTTTGGCCTAGAAGATGGCTTCAAATCAAAAAATGTTCAACATGAAAGTTGTTCGTCTCGTCGAAACGGTCAAGATTGCGTTTGGGCTCTTTTCCATCCGAGTTCGTTTACCACCTCAAAAATTACCCGCAAGGTACAGCCAGTTTAAACCAAACAGTTTTGGAAAGTTCGGACAAAACCAATCCGAATTTGGCTAGGGTTTTGGACATGAATCCAAGCCTTTTCCTTGCATGGGAAGTCCAGCCGCCTCTTATACACCTAAGGGGTGACGGCCGATTGAACAACACACAATCGATCAATTCATCTACCACTTTTTATCTTTTACCTTTTCTCCTTAACCCTAGTTCTTCTTCTTCCTCGTTCTTCGTATGTTCTTCTTGTTGCAGGGCGGCGAACCTCGAGGCCCTAGGGGCGGTCAGGCCGACCTAGGGCAGCCCATTGCCGACGCGCGCCCTGACGGGGTCCCTTTCGGCCGCGTGGGGTTTAGGGTCTACAAAAGTGCCCGCCGGATTGTCTTGCGTACCGCGCTTCCGGCGGGTCTCCTTCGACGTGAGCTGCGGTGCATCACCCCCGGCGTCGAGGGTACACGGTGACGTGTTCGTGTGCAAACACACTTTTTGGCGACTCCGCTGGGGACGAAGCTTTGAACGGTCTCCGGCCCGTTCTTGTTACGAAGAGATCGTCATCTAGGATTTGCAATCTACAAAGATAATATGAATACCCAATTCACATATGTAGATGCAAATAATGCATATGTTGTTGCTAGATCATCTAATGAGCATAATGTATCGGCTAGCCCTAGCTTTATCAATCATGCATCTAATTATGTGCAAGGGCCGATGCAACAAAATATTCATGATTCTACTTCATATAATTTTAGCAACATGCAACATATGTATCCCAACTCCCATGCATCGGCAACCCCACAAATCCATATGCCGATGAACAACATGATGAGTTCGGTTAATCAAGTTGAAACACCCCATGTAGGATCTTTAAATGGCATGCAACATAGTGTTTCATATTTTTATTCATCGGCAACTAATTTGCAACATGTTAATCCAAACATGCTGGTGGATAGGGGAATTGACCATGCTACTACTAGTTATTTGGCCAATTACCCTCAAACATCATATGCTACACCTCATGCTACTAGTTTTTTGGCACCATACGCAACTGTTGATGTCCATAATTCGGCTCCGCACCTTAATGGTCATGGCCGAATAAGTGAAACTTCTGCAGGAGCACAAATGCCTTCACCTACTACCGTGGCATATCATGTCCCCCCTACACAATTACAGAATTTCGGCAACATCTCATTGCCGAAAGAGTCTAAAAGCATTGGGGGCAACCATATCCAGACTGGGTAATTGAGAACAAGCTTACATTCTCTTGGGATTTGTGCAACTCTATTCGCCAGGAACTAATAGAAGGCGGGAAGCCTCATGATTTTGCTGCTGTAAAAGCTAGAGTTGTGCAAATGATGCAGTTGCCCAGTGTTGTACCATCCAGTGTACCACCTAAACAATCGCAAAGTTTTGGCACCTCATTGCCGAAAGAGTCTCAAAGTATTGGGGGGCAATCTCATGACGAGTGGATGGAAATTGACATGAAAAAGTTTAAAGCTCGCCAAGCTGAGATGTGGGCTAAAATTAGACGAGACCGAGAAGCCTTGCAAATTCAAAAAGATAAAGTTGTTGATTCATGTAACAAAGAAAATTCGGTTATTAGAAAAGCCGAATCAAGTAGTATATATTCTGAGTCCATCAAATCCAAAGAGGCAAGCATTATTGAGAAAGGGCATGGAAAGCATAGCAAAACGGTCATACTTGATTTTTCCGAAGTCAATGGAACCTACTTCCTGCCCTATGAGTTCTGTGCCATAGAAATTGACAAGCCTCAAGGACAAGAACAAGTAGCCGAACAAAGTTCGGCTGACATGGATCTTCAAAGCAATGATGCACGGAATCAAGAAAAAGATGATGAAAAGGTGTTGGGGAGCCATCCAAAGACGGAGCAAGATGTTCTTCAAGTGACACCACCATCATGTTCTCCCAACATATTTGAAGAGGTATGCATAGAGAGTAATTAACCTATTTTCAGATTTGGTCGCGACTTCATTATTGATGCATCTATAAGAAATATTCTCATAAGTAATTTTGAAAGACCAATGAGGAAGGGTAATTTACTTGTTAGCAATAAACTTGTTATGGAACATATCGGTCAACCCATTACGCCATTTATGAAGACCGATATTGACTTATTGTTACAGCCAAAGCTTTCCCCGTTGCTTTATGTAAAGTTCATATCTAGTTGGGTAGATTTTCTTATTTCGTACTTGGCTTGCACTTGGTCTCAACTGAGACATGTATGTTCTAAATATCTTCGTTTCAGAAATTTAAAGCCAAGGTTAAATTCTATTGAGAAAACTGATGATAATATAATATCTTATCCAAAGACATCGGAGATAGAGTGGAAAACACAATGCATAGCCGAATGGGGATATTACAAATCTGAACCATTCATTTGCTTATCTCCATAGCCGTTCAAACAGCAAGATCGGCTAGAAAACAAGAAGTATACCTTCAATTCAAGCATGTGTGATCAAATATTTGATTTGTTGCTGAAAAATAATTACATTACAATTCTTGATCACCATTTTAAGCCATCAGTCCAAGGACGAATGTATTGTAAGTTGCATGATTCATCCAAGCATAATTTTGAGGATTGCAACATGTTTCGTCAAATAGTTAAATCGGCCATTGAAAAAGGACGATTGAAGTTTGTTGAAACACCAAGAGATGACCAGTCTATTCCGATTGATCCCGATGGCAAAAGGTTTTTGCATCAGCTGCTTCAAGTCGATCCATTTAAAGAGAATGTAAAAGTTGCAGGTGATGGGATCAAGCTTTCAAGTAAATAAGTTATTGAAGAGCATAACGAGCATAATCTTGAGGGCGAGAGTTCCATCGAAGCTGCAATGGAGACGCCAAGGACTGGGGGGCAACAAGAAAATCCAATGATCGATGAAAGCAAACCAAAAGAAAGAAAAGGCCAAAATAAGCGCAAGTGTAAGAGATCAAAAATCACTTTCGCTGAACTATTGGATAAGTATCAAAAGAAGAGTGAAGAGAAGAATGATTATCGGCCAAATCATGCAAAGAAACCAAGATCACCCCCAAGGCGCAAGTATGAGGATCGGTATTGGCAAAGTGACAATTTTTATGCAACATATTCATATCCTTATTTTGGGCCGCCAATGCCAATGCCGTGGATGCCTCCCTATGCTAAAGTAGATCCATATCCATCATGGGACCGGTATGATACAAGGGCGCATTCTCCATCTTATTTTATACCATCTCACCAATATTATGCAGCTCCGAGAAGATCAACATTTGAACAATCACATGTTAAAGATCGTTTCAATCATAAGGAATCGGTCCGGAGCTCAAGGAAGAAGAAAGAGGTGGTCAAGCAAGTTTACTGTGTTAAAAGAGATGGTCGTAAGAGTGCAACTTCAGATTTGATCTCAAATGAAAAAGAGCCAACTAAAGTGTTGACATTGGCTACTAAATGCAATGAGATGAAGCAACCAATTATTGAGAGTCAAAGTGCCAAATCTGAAGAAAGGAAGTTGAGAGTGCACAAGGCCAAAAAGGATTGCCATTGGCCAAGACAAAATCGCAGCCGGGGTGCCCACTCGGCTTATCATATTGGCAAAAGAAGAAATTACAAAAACTTAGTGCACAAGAACTTGAAGAAAGAAACATGGCATGGGTTCCCAAAGGAAGTGCTCAAAATAAGAATTATGTGCAAGCTTCCATTACAAGAAGTGCGGCAAAGGTGAAGAAGGAAAAGAGTGAAAACTATGAAGGACGAAGCCGAAGGTTTCAGCATCTTCGGTCTACACATTATCCATATTCTTCAACTATGCCATTAACGCCCATGTCATGGAATTCGTCATCAGGTATGATTGGTAACCCTCAATGGGCTTATTTTAATCCATGGATGCCATATAATTTCTTACATCATGAAAGGGTATTACCAAGTCACCATACATTTGATTAGCTACAAGTTTGTTGCTGATCCAAAGGGCTGAAATACTTAGTTTGTCATTTCATTTGTTTGTTTCGGCTATATGTGCTTTGAATGAAGTTTACGTGGTAATGGCCGATATTTATCTATCGTCCTAAGAATATGTCAATGCATGGCCGGTGTAGTATTCTAGCATCGTCCTTAGTTCGAATGGAGAGCGAGACAAGGTATGTGCTCATGAAAATTCATATGTATGCCTATATTATGATTGAATGGAGTTGAAACATCATGACCTATGTCATTGAGTATACGTTGCATAGACCAATTCATAGTGCACAATTGGCTAGTGGGCTCATACTTTGTTTGGATATGATTTGGCTTATGCATCTTTGAGATCTATAAGAGGCCAAATCATAGCTGATTTTATTACTGAACATCGGTTTAATCACATGCATAATATTGATGTTAGCCTTGTCTCTCTAGTACTATGGAGATTATGTTTTGATAGTTCAATTCGTAGCAATGGCCAAAGTGTTGGTGTTGTTTATATATCTCCTTATGGTACTATTTTTTGAAGCCTCATGCCGCTTAGAATATTTTTATGCATGATTAATCAAAGCCGAATATGCATTGTTATTCGGATTGACTCTTTTACTTGCTATAGGTGCTATACATATTTAGGCTTTCGGTGATTCGTTATGAGTATTGCAACAAACATCCAAGGGTTATCAATGTTTTGACGAATCACTTATAGTTTATCTTGAGATATTTCTAGATGCAAAATTTACCTTGGGTTGCTTTAAAATTGTTCTTATATTTAGACATGACAATTCAAAAGAGTTGGCATAACAAGCATCCGGCTACTACGTTAATCATGGTGTATTGCATTTCTCTCAATAGCCGATGCTTCGTCTCGTCAACATAGGTAAGGCCGAACCGAAGTTCACAGCTTCGGCTACTAATGAATTTTGATGCAGGTGATAGTAAGGATTGGAGAGAGTTTATTGTTGATTATCTACAAAATCCTAGCAAAAGGGGGAACAATATGGTTCGGAGGATGACCTTGAGATACATATCTATGGAACTTTATCATCGGATTGTTAATGAAGTTGAGAAGGTTTCGCCCAAGTTCGCATCAAGGGTTCAAGAACAATAATGGCCGATATATAATTATCGTCCTAAGCATATAAATGGCCGATGGGGTGTTGACATCGTCCTTAGAACCAACATGGTACAAATTATTTTTCGGCACGCTTGCTTTGCCGAAAAACAAGGGGGCATGTGTTGACACTCAAAAATGGCACAATCGTAAAAGTTGTTGTAAGCTATGTCAAGATTACTTCAAACTTATGATTGGAAATCACCATGAGATGGCTTTCTTTGAGAAGATCAAGATGGATATGAAAGTGGTCTAAAACGGAGTCCGGGTGCAAAAGTTATGAAAAGTTCAGAGATGCTCATGGTGACACCAGATTAAATAATTGCTTGAAACCAAATTAAGATGACTTCAAATGAAAAAAGTTTCAACATGAAAGTTGTGCGTCTCGTCGAAACGGTCGATTTTCATATAAAAATCATCCCAATCCAAATTCGTATGCAAAAGTTACAGCCATCCGAACACAGCCGTGTCACAGAGCCATAAGTGGCGCGCCCCACCAGCCACGTGTCTGATGGGTAGCGCGAATAACAGCCTGTATTGCGTGACCGTTTTGGCCTAGAAGATGGCATCAAATCGAAAAACGTTCAACATGAAAGTTGTTCGTCTCGTCGAAAAGGTCAAGATTTCTTTTAGGCTCTTTTCCATCCGAGGTCGTTTACCACCTCAAAAATTACCCGCAAGGTATAGCCAGTTTAAACCGAACAGTTTTGGAAAGTTCGGACAAAACCAATCCGAATTTGGCTAGGGTTTTGGACGTGAATCCAAGCCTTTTCCTTGCATGGGAAGTCGATCCGCCTCTTATATACCTAAGGGGTGACGGCCGATTGAACAACACACAATCGATCAATTCATCTACCACTTTTTATCTTTTACCTTTTCTCCTTAACCCTAGTTCTTCTTCTTCCTCGTTCTTCGTCTGTTCTTCTTGTTGCAGGGCGGCGAACCTCGAAGCCCTAGGGGCGGTCGGGCCGTCCTAGGGCAGCCCATTGCCGCCGCGCGCCCTGACGGGGTCCCTCCCAGGCGCGTGGGGTTTCGGGTATACAAAAGCGCCCGCCGGATTGTCTTGCGTACCGCGCTTCCGGCGGGTCTCCTTCGACGTGAGCTGCGGTGCATCACCCCCGGCGTCGAGGGTACATGGTGACGTGTTCGTGTGCGAACATTATGCTTGAAAAGTTAAATGAAGATGCTGAAGATGAGGAAGAGCCTCCACCTTCGTCAGACAACAAAGAAGATATGCGTGATAGTGATGATGAGACCGGTCGACAAATAGATTACAATAGCGATGATTCATACGGGTTCTAGAAAATGTAAGTTCTGTTAATTATCATTAAAATAGTATGCTTAATGTGCTCATATGTTATTAATATTCTTTCATGTATGTTGTTTATTTGATATCCTTACTAATTGTTTATTCTCTTCTCAATGCAGGTTTGCTAATCATGGGCAAGTCCAGCGGCGCCAGTTTCCTCTGTAAATTCAAAGGACTTACTCGGAGTGGACGAGCCCACAAGGTTCCCTCCCGACTACGCGAGGATGACACCTCACAGGGAGGTGGAGTGGTCGGGGGAGGAGCCCCTAGAGGAGGAGGGGGTGGGGGAGAGCCCCTAGAGGAGGAGGAGGTGGGGGGAGAGGCAGCCGGGGCAAAAAACTCCGGGCCGTGTCCGAAAT
>LR738713.1:16177092-16193922 GCA_902687465.1 Secale cereale
CGAAATAGGAGGGTCCTCTTCGATGCCCTCCTATACTGAGGCACCTTTTGAGTCTGAGGAGGAGGAGTATGTTCCTGATGGCGAGGAGGAGGAGGGTGAGGAGGAGGAGGCCGAGGAGGAGGAGGTCGAGGAGGAGGAGGCCGAGGGGGAGGGTGGGGAGGAGGGTGGAGGGGAGGTTGACCCCGAGTTGTGGGGTGACTTTCCACCGGGTGCTCCGAAGGGGTGGCCGCGTGGTAATGCCGGACTACCTACAGCACCTTCTATCGAGGCGCACAAGTGGCTCATTGAACCTGCGGGGCCAGAGTAAGTGCCTCTCAGTCATATTTTCAACACATGACAACATTTTCTTATTGTACACATGGCAACCCTTTGATTCTTTTGCAGTAACTGGATCCTTCATGGAAAGGGCCGTAAACCGAACGGCCTTACCACTGTCCTGCTAAAGGAGTTTTGGCCTGGCCAATTCTGCCCGCGGCCAGACAGGGACCCGCAGCTGCGGGTTTTGGCCACGAGCTGGGCCCACTACGAGGCTTCCAGCAACGCGGAGTACGGGACGGCCGCTAAGGCCGTGATCACCAAATTTTGGGTAAGTTCTCTTCTGAATCACTTGTCTTCAATTTTGTTCATAGTTTATCATTGAATCACTCAACTCATGCCTTGTTTGCTTCTGGTTTATGCATGATTGCAGCAACTCTATAGAGTTCTTGATGAGCACAAGGCCCAAGCCGATGTGGTCTTGCTTGCGGCTGCGAAGAAGAAAGCTCGTCAGTTGCAGTACGAGGTGCGCTGGGTTGCCGTCTCGTAGTACTACCACATCTACCTGCAACAAAATATGACCAAAACTCAAGCGCAGAGGCAACGACTTACCTTGAAGAGGGAGCAGTTCATGAAGGTAACTAGTGGTGACTTTTCAATGTTTCAAGCAGTCAACTATATGTTTCGTGCTCACATGTCATGCTTCCAAAATTTGCATAGGTTGTTCCTCGTTGGTGCTATGCAAGGCATGACGGATGGGCGAGTTTGGTGGATAGGTGTCTCGGCGACGATGCAGAGTTTGCTGCCAAGAGCAGCAAGGGCCGGGCTAACCGTGGAAAAGACGGGACACACGGCCAAGGAAACAGGAACCACTGGGGCTTCAAGGCCATGAAGTTATATCTATATGCATGATGTCTATATGCATGATGCATTTTTGTTCTTCTTTACCGTCATGTTCTTATGTATGGCTAACTTCTATTTGACGTTGCAGGAGGACAAGTTGAAGAGGCCGCTTTCAGACATGGAGTCATGGAAGATGGCCCGTGAGCAGAGTGATCGCAAGGACGGTGAGAGCCAGTACTATGGCAAGACTGAGGAGCACCTGGAGTCTTACACTCAGAACTATCAGAAGTTGCATCCTGATGTTCCTGTTGCTGAGGTCGCCCAGTCTCAGATCGACGACACGGCGGTGGTGGCCATCCAGGGGAAGTCACATGGCCGGTATCCGTGTTTCGATGGCTTGATCACTCCTTCGATCTCGTACACACGGCTTCGGGCTAGCAACCCGAGCCAGTTAGAGAGTACGGGGCGTTCACAGACTCCCTTAGCCCGCCAGCATGATGTAAGTAATTCCCCTTTATCTTTTTCTCTCTAGCATTCTCGGTTTATTTTCAGCATTGCTCGCTTAGAAACAACCTAAATTATGTAGGCATATAAGGCCTTTGTCGAGCATAGGAATCTCGAGGTGCGAGAGTACTTGCAACGAGTGAAGGCAAACGATGATTACAACCGTCAGATGATGGCGGTTAGTTTTGCCCTCTTAAAACATAGCCAAAATTTTGTACTTTCATTCCTTCTGACCTTTTAGTTTGCTTGTTTAACTAACATCCAGGCTATGTTGGCGTCTTGAAGTAACCGCACGGATCCACCACAAATGGGACCACCACCACCTGCGGGAGAACCCCCACACGTTCCCACGTTCGATGAATGGGTGGCACTAGGCAGTGATAGTCCTGTTAGTACATTTGCCTAACTACTGATAAACTAGTTCAAGGTTCATTCAACACTATCATATCATATTTACCATTAGAATCTTCTCTCATACATGTAGGGGACCGGTGGCTCGACTCCTGCTTCCTCGACCCCAGTCACTCCGATCTGGCAGAGTGGTGGTTTTGGCGGAGGTGGTTTTGATGGAGGTGGTCTTGGCGGTGCTGGTTTTGGCGGAGGTGGTGGTTTTGGCGGTGGTGGTCTTGCTTGATGTCGATGATGATACATGTGCATGTGGCCGTCGTGCCATACCTTTCATGTTCCTACTTTTATGATGTTCCATGTCTTGCACTACTTTTATGTTCATGAACTTTCACCGGTGATGATCTTTAGATGATGAACTTGACTATGTTTAAATGATGATGATGAACTTGAGTATGTTTAGATGATGAACTATCATATTTCTGCATAATCCCATATTATTCTGCTTTGAAATGCTGTCAAATGAATTGAAAAAGAGAAAACAGGAAAAAAAACTATGCCTACGGCAAAGCCGTCGGCATAGATGAGCCCAGGACTTCCTAGAGCACGCCACGTGGCAGGCTATGCCTACGGCAAAGCCGTCGACATAGATTTCAATTACGGCAAAGCCTTGCCGCCAGAAGGAGCCAGCTTTCAACACGTGGCACGAATATGCCTACGGCAAAGCCGTCGGCATAGCTTCCTTATATGCCTACATCTTTGACGTAGGCATAACCATGCCACCAGGAGGCACCACGGGATGCCACGTGGCAGAGGTATGCCGACGGCTTGGCCGTCGGCATACCTCTGCCACGTGTCATCCCGTGAATCGTCACCGCTTTTGACGACGCCGTCCGTTGTCGTCAGGAGAAAGTACACTGCCGACGGCTAAACTATGTTGACGGTCGACTAACGGCCGTCGGCATAGGCCCCTATGCCGACAGCTAAACTATGCCGACGGTCTGACAAGACTACGCTGACGTGATCTACGCCGACGGGCCTATGCCGACGGCAGCCGTAGGCATAGATATATGCCGACGGCAAAGGACCTATGCCGACGGCCCCGGGCCGTAGGCATAGCCCGCGAATCCCGTAGTGATGCAAAATAGAAATTTTGTCAAGCTGCAGGCCACACCACCAACGAGATTTACTTCATGAGATCTGATGCATCAGGATCAGTTCTGTGATTGATAGTGGTCGATCTGAATTTTGAAATTCATTTGGGAACCAACCAATTGACATAGAGGCGTGGGATGTGTCAACTAAGAAGCTGCGTTGACAGATTTAATTTAAAAACTATAGAGGAGATGGGATTCGAGGGAGCACCTTCTTGACATGGCGGATCCCATCTTGCGGGATGGTGTAGCGACGAGACTTGGGAGCAGCGCGGCGTGGCAACGGGGAGTACGCCGACGGCCGATGGGACTCCGACTGACGAGGATGCCGACATAGGAGATTGGGAAGTCGCCGGCCGATTGAGGGTGGAGTTGGCGCCGGAGGGCAGAGCCGGGCTGAGAACTGCCGCGGGACGGCGCAGAGCCGCAGGTTGGGATTCTTGTGAGAGGTGGAAACTGGAAAGACGGGGCGTGGGAGGCTTATACGGAGTTACTAGCAAAATAAAATCCAAAAAGCGGCGGGAAGTCTTTAAGCGGTATAATAATGAATTTATGAGTGGGAATTTTTTTTCCCGGGGTAACTAATCGTCTCACAAATCGCCTCTAAGCTAATTAAAAATATAAATTCATTATATAAATGCATCATTATAAAAACAAGATTGAGATGCTTATGTAAACGTCTCAGGAAGCGTCTTTAGCATGCTAGTGTCCTTGGCATAGAGACGGATATAAATAGCGTCCCAGAAAAAACGACCCTACGCGGTTGTTTTGTTGTAGTGACATTGCGGCAGCTACGGCAGCATGTCAGGGGATATGGTTGGCTCGCCTCCTCGGCGAGATGCTAAATCAAGGCACTGCCCGTCTGCCCTTGCACTCATCTTCATTGACAACAACTCGGCGATTGCGCCCTGCAAGAACCCAGTGCTTCACGATCGTAGCAAGCATATCGATCTCCGCTATCACTTCATACATGACTGCATTGAGAAGGGAACATTGGTAGTGGAGTTCATCAGCACTGGTGAGCAGAAGGCGGACATCCTGACAAAGGCTCCTGACCGCGTTCGGTTCCAGGAGCTGCGTGACAAGGTCGGGACCATCAATGTCAAGCCTCTTCGACAGGGTTGAGGGGGAGATTGTTGATCAAACCCAGTCGTTGCACGTAGGCTTTGTAGCATGTAGGCTTTCTCTAGTAGTAGTCTTTCTCCACGCAAAAGGCCGAGGTGGAGATGTAGTACTCCCTCCGTTTCTTTTTAGTCTGCATATAAGATTTGGTCAAAGTCAAACTTGGTTAACTTTGACTAAGTTTGTAGAAAATATATCGAGATTCACAATATGAAATCAATATTATTAGATGCATCATGAAATTAATTTTCATACCATATAGCTTTAGCATTGTAGATGTCGATGTTTTTTCCAACAAAGTTGGTCAAACTTTATAAACTTTAACTTTGACCAAATCTTATATGCAAACTAAAAAGAAACGGAGGAAGTATTAGGCTTTTCTCTAGTTAAAAGGCTGAGAACGTGAGCTCAGGCGTCCTAGGCCCGTTTACCTCTGTACTAGTATTAGAGGACCGGTGCACCTCCGTTGTAAATCAGTCCATCCGATCCAAAGCAAGGTAACAAGCCAGTTTCAGCTACTAGTGCTAGTACGTGAGCTCCTCACTGTATTTGTGTGTGTGCGCGCGGCAGCAGCTTGTGTGAAACTGAAAATCTAGCTAGTCCTCCTCTGTTAAGTGTACAAGTGAGAGTTATCTATTACTCCCTTCGTCCTATAATTAAGACGTTTTTTTTACTTACACTAGAGTTAAAAAACGTCTTACGATATGGGATTTAGGGACTAGTAGTTTGGGCTAACAGACATATCGCTAGCTCCAACATGTAAATTTTTTAAGTGAGGTACGAAGCACTGGTAGACAGATAGATACTCAGACGAGACATCTGCAGCGGCCTGCGGGTGCACAGATATTTGAATAGAACTAAATTATGATGGTTCAGCTATCACTACTACAGATACGGTGAGTAATAAAATAACAAAGCCCTCCCTCCAGTTCAGAACTTCAGATTGCATAGAGCTCCGGCGGCGCAGATTCTGAGGGCAGGCGGCCGCGATTGAGTAGCTCAGCGGGCGGATCGGTGCCAAACACCTTAAGGTACGCCCGCTTGTACCCCTCAAGCATGATTTCTGCGGCCTCTTCCTCGTACTTGTCAGGGACCTCGACGTAGCCCTTCTCCTCCACCTCCTTCCAGGTCTCCTGCTGGAACTCGGTGATGTCGTCGTTCAGCTTGTTGAAGAAGTCAGCGGTGTCGTCCTTCTTTGGGTCGCGGCGGGCGGGCTTCTCATAGGACAGGATGCTTTCCATCGTCTCTAGAAACATCATGTTCTTCACGGGAGGATGAGGACCCACCTTGCACTTGGGGTCACCACAAGTGCCCTTTTTTCCATCATCAAGACGCGGCGGCATGATCACTGCATCCTCCTCCTCCATGGAGGACCTCTTCACGTTCTCGACCAGATTAAGAGGACGCGCCACCTCCTCCGCCGAGCCCGTGAAACGATCTTCCTCGCCGACACCTGCCATCGTTCGATCTAAGCCGTTGTTCCGACAATCCGACTTGACTCGATTGAGATTGGGGGAGGTGACGGCAGCGCGTCTGTATTCTTTATAGTCACGGCGGAGGCCAGCCCTACCGATCGACGAGTAGGTATCGATCCCGGACTCTTTGGTACCTGGTACACTCCCATAATTTTGGTAAACTACCTGGTACACTCCCGTGTCGAAAAAGGACTTCTGTAAAAGACTATTAAAGACATAGAAAAATTCTCGAAGTTGTTCACGACATTGACACAATTTTACCTACGCACGGCACAAGATTTTTAAGTCAGTTACAACTGTTACATAGCTACAAGTATAGTAGAAATAGGGCGTCCATATCCCTCAGAAAAAAAAGACACCGATAACACCCACACTTGTGACATATTAGCCATCCGACCATACACCATGGTGGCGTGAGCAGAAGGCAGCCCACATGGGTTGTGTGTGGGCGAACATTAGAATTGCCCACACGTGTGGACGCAGCTACTTCGTGTCACACATTCAACAAGTACTACTTATCTTCACCCCGCTCGTGTGGCACGAAACAAAAATGCCCACACATCCTGACGTAGCTACGTTAGGTACCAGCGGGATAACGATTTAGTTGTCATCTGAAATGGCAGATGTAGTTATCCGGGGATGGCAAATGTAGTTGTAAAAGCACGGCAACTCTATCTGTTTTGGTTAACTATAGTTGCCATGTCTAATTTATGGTAGTTGCCATGTGTAATCAAATCATAGTTGCCGTGTATGATTAACTACTTGCCACATATGGTCAAACAGTTTTTGCCATGTGTGTTTATCTAGTTACCACTTGTGGTCCAACCATAGTTGCCATGTGTATGGTTAATCAAAGTTGCCATGTGTGTTCATCCGGTTGCCACGTACGTGCAATTGCAATTGTCGTGTAGCAATGAATCATAGTTGCCATGTGTGTTTACCTAGTTGCCACGTATGCGTAACTGCATTTGCCATCCAATAACGTACATGTGTCGTGTGTGCGAAAATCAGTTCGCACACATGCGCGTGGACTAGGTGTTGACTGTGTAGGCAGAAACTATTTCGCCCACACAGCGCAGCTGGCAAACCGCGTGCTGCGGGCGTGTGGGCGAACTCTCCAACGCCCACACACCAACCCCGTCCTACGTGACACGCGAATTCTGCCTCAATGTGTCAAAATTCGTGCAAACTATATTGGATGGTGATCCACGCGTGTGAGCAAGTTGCAAAACTACCACACGTGTGGGCATTAGTATTTTTGGGAAAAAAATAGGGCGTCCTTATTTCTCGCTTTGAACGAGTCCACATTCGGACTCGCTGAAGGGGTGACCGACATGGGCAGCCCCCGCGTGCAGGGCCACATACTATTTTTCTGTATTTGATTTTGTCTTTATTTTTATACTCTTGTTTATACTTTAACTAAGATTATGCGCTGCGCGTTGCCGTTGTATTTTGTATGAAATAAAAATCGAACCGAACTAATCATCTAGTTATTGTGTTTGCAGTTTCTCCTGTAGTAAGATAATTTATTTATCAGTTTTTTTATAAATAAATACATATCTCTATCTATAAGTTCAAAGTTGGACGAACCAAAATAAAATATGCATGCACGACTCACTTTTCTTTCACATGGAGCACTCGAGCATTAAGCTATGAGCTGGATGCATGAGTCAATATTTTTTCTTGATTAAAACACACATAAGCAGCTGTTACTGCATGCATGCATCAGTTACTATATATGATGGGTACAACAGCATTTGAAAAATGTCAATCAAGCATTTAAAAAAATATTAAACAAATATTTGAAAAATGCTAATCAAGCATTTTGAAAATGTTAAATGTGTATAGAGAAAATGTTGACCATGTATTAAATAAATGTTTATCACCGTCCTGGAGAAAAAAGGAACAAAACAAAACAAAAAATGCAAAAAGAAAATCCTAAAGAAAACGGCTCCAGTAGCCTCAAGTAGGACGTGCCCCTAGTTCCTACACGAAAGGAACTTGGTTGGAGTGGCTAGCGCAGCGCGCGGTCTCCCTGGAGACAAGTATCATCCATTCTTCTCGCTTTTCTTATGTGTACATCTATTTAGGAGAAGCATAGCAACGAGTGGGAGAGTGTGTCTACGTATCCTCGTAGACCGAAAACGGAAGTGTCTAGTGACGCGATTGATGTAGTCGAACGTCTTCGCGATCCAACCGATCCAAGCACCGAACGTACGGCACCTCCGCGTTCAGCACATGTTCAGCTCGATGACGTCCCATGAGCTCTTGATTCAGTTGAGCGTCACGGGAGAGTTTCGTCAGCACGACGGCGTGGTGACGGTGATGATGAAGCTACCGGTGCAGGGCTTCGCCTATGCACTGCAACGATATGACCGAGGTGTGTATCTGTAGGGAGGGGCACCGCACACGGCTAAAATCAACTTGTGTGTCCATGGGGTGCCCCCTGGCCACGTATATAAAGGATGGAGGAAGGAGGAGGCCGGCCGGCCCTAGGGCGCGCCAAGTTCCTATTCCTACTAGGAGTAGGAAAGGAAGAAGAAAGAAGAAGAAGGAAGGAGAGAGGTGCCCCCCCCACTCCTAGTCCAACTAGGATTCCCTAGAGGGGGCGCCCGCCAGCCCAATGGGCTGCCTCCCTCTTTTTCCTCAAGGCCCACTATGGCCCAATACTCCCCCGAGGGGTTCCGGTAACCCCTCCGGCACTCCGGTTTTTTTCCGAAATCACCCGGAACACTTCCGGTGTACGAATATAGCCGTCCAATATATTAATCTTTATGTCTCGGACATTTAGAGACTCCTCGTCATGTCTGTGATCACATCCGGGACTCCGAACTACCTTCGGTACATCAAAACTCATAAACTCATAATACCGATCGTCATCGAACGTTAAGCGTGCGGACCCTACGGGTTTGAGAACTATGTAGGCATGACCGAGACTCGTCTCCGGTCAATAACCAATAGCGGAACCTGGATGCTCATATTGGTTCCTACATATTCTACGAAGATCTTTAGCGGTCAAACCGCATAACAACATACGTTGTTCCCTTTGTCATCGGTATGTTACTTACCCGAGATTCAGTCGTCGGTATCACCATACCTAGTTAATCTCATCACCGGAAACTCTCTTTACTCGT
Source organism: Secale cereale (assembly GCA_902687465.1). Taxonomy (NCBI): domain Eukaryota; kingdom Viridiplantae; phylum Streptophyta; class Magnoliopsida; order Poales; family Poaceae; genus Secale; species Secale cereale. The sequence continues at coordinate 16,185,925 of LR738713.1, forward strand.
TCTGTAATACATCATCTTGTGACTAACTCATTAGTCATTTGCTTGCAAGGCTTATTATGATGTGTATTACCGAGAGGGCCCAAAGATACCTCTCCGACACTCGGAGTGACAAATCATATTCTTGATCTATGCCAACACCACAAACACCTTCGGAGACACCTGTAGAGCATCTTTATAATCACCCAGTTACGTTGTGATGTTTGATAGCACACAAGGTGTTCCTCCGGTATTCGGGAGTTCAGGATCTCTAGTGATCATTACTAGTTGCGACCATTTGCGTAGAGGCTCATCTTATTCTTGTACTCGTAAGTTAGCCACCATACATATTGCTTAGCCCCTGTTGCAACCTGTAACACCCCAGATTCTCACCACAGTGATCACCTCTTAAACATGCCAAGTCATGTTCATTTGCAATGCTATTAGCCAAGGTTAAGCAGATCAATTCAAATTTCTGTCTGAAACTCAATTCAAACTTAAGTCAAATATTTCTTCCTTCATATGGCAAAACTAAAATGTCCATAATGTTGCAAATAATCTCAGGGCAATTATAAAATTGAAACCAATATTCTGGAACCACCAAATTGCCCCTGGGAATTAATTCAGTGCACTTCCAGCATTTTTAAATGCTAATTCATTCATGAAAATTCCAAATGAAATCCATTGGTCTCCAAAACAATTTTTGGCACTGTCTAAAATCGCCATGGATTTAATGGGGCTCTTCCCATATTTTTCCTAAGTGCATGTGATGCCCAAATAAATCCCTTTTTCTCTCTGCTAATAAAATAAAAGAAAAGCAGAAAAAGAAAACGGGCGAAGGAATTACCTGGCTCGCGGCCCAGCCGGCCCATACCTGTTCGCCCACCTGCCCCCGCCCCCGTGTCGGCGCGCGCCTGGACACGCCGTCGAACGCCGCCCGAACGCCGACACGCCGCCGCTCCACCGATGCTACAGGGCAGCGAGGAGGATAAGGGCGAGCTCGTGCATTCCCCCTTGCCCTCTGGTCACTCTCCCCCTCTCTCCCTAGCTCCGCCGAGCCCCCCCTTTCCCTTTCCAGTACGCGGCCATGACCTCGCCGGCGTAGATCCCGCGGCCACCGTCGACTTTGCGCTGCGCCATCGTGTCCCGCGTCTTCGCCGTGGTGGACCATGTCGTCTGGTGCCACTCGGAGGAGCTGGGCGCCCCTGCATCGAGCCGACGCCAACGAATTCTTCCTTCGGTCGCCGCCGATCCTCTTCGTCTCTGTCGGCGATCTGCTGCTACTAAGCTCCCAGCGAGCCTTTCCTGAGCTCCACGGTGAGCATCCTCGTCTCCTCCCTCTCCTTCCCAGTCGAATCCATCGCCGTAGCCGTCGCGCCATTCATGCCCGAACGCAGCTCCGCCGATGAGCTCACCGTCGTGGCCTCCGTCGTCGTCACGCATGCCGGAGCCCACCGTTGAGCTCCTGGGGTTCCCAGGAGAACAACTCACCTACGCACGCGTCACCCCGTGCCCTCTAACCCCGAGTGAGATGAGCACCCGTGCGCCACCGCCGCCTTGCTCGACGCCGGCGGTGATTCCGGCCGCCTCCGGCCCAACGGCGACCACCACTGAGACCTCCACTCTGCGCCCGTTCGAACCCCGCCACCCACGACGGCTCCCGTGCCCGGAAACGTCCGGCCGGCGAACGCCGGAGCCGCCGGATTAGCTCCGGCGGGATACGCTGACGTGGCCATTATTAGCCGGGTCATTAGTCACTAACCCTAGGCCTAATAGCCACTGACCGGCGGGCCCGGTTGCTGTAGCAGTTAGTTTAGTTTAAATAATCGGTTAGTTAAATAGGTCACTGATACGTCGGGCCCACTGACTAAATTGTTTAAATTAACTAAATAAAATCTGCTAATTAAAATGTCTCACTGACACGCGGGTCCCACTGGGCCCTTTTACCAGTCAAACCAGCTGACTGGATCAGTCCAGTCACTGACTGGTGGGTCCGGTGGACCCCCTTTGACCAGTCAAGCCTCCAGTTGACTGCTGACTGGGCAGTCAACTGGGGCCCACTGTCAGCCTCTGTACTGCGCTGCTGGGTACACTTTGGGTGTACCCGTAGCAATTTCACGTTTATTTTCGAATTTGAATTAATTCCAGAAAACCCAGAAAATGCCAAAAACTTAGAAAATTCATATCTTTTAAACCGTAGCTCGGATGGAAAAACTTTCTACATGAAAGTTGCTCAGAACGACGAGACGAAGCCAACCGTGCTGCCTGTTTCCGTATCGGGACCCTCTACGGAGGTGAACCCGCAACTTTTAGCCTGTTTCCGGTAGATGAATAGTGCACATACACCGGTAAATAATTCCAGTTAATTCCTAAAAATAACTAATATGACTTAGACATGTTTTTAGGCAACCCTGCACTGCACCCCAGTTGCCACTTGACTCTGACACCACTAACCTGCAACCGTCCCCCTCCGGTAATCTGTCCGACACAGGTCCGGAACCGGGAATACTTTCCCGGATGGGTTCCCCTTCTCCGTTATCGGTAGCACTGCGTTAGATCGTCATGCTTTGCGATTACTTTCGTTACTGTGTATTTATATTGTTTCCTCTCCCCCTTTCTTCCCGGTAGACCCCGAGACCGCTGACGATGCCCTGGTGATCGACTACTTCACCGCCGTTGTTCCTTTTCATTTGCCAAGCAACCAGGCAAGCAACCCCCCTTTGATCATTCCGATATCGCCTATGTCTATTCTCTCTTATTCTTGCATTAGAATTGCTGCTACTGCTACTGCTCCTATTACTGTTGCATAGCCTGTTTTTGCTAAACTGTTGATACCTGTCTTTATTCATAAACTGCTTAGTATAGGTTGGGTAGCACTGCTGTGGTCCCGCATTCTCGTAGTTGCCTCGCATAGTACCCTTGCCTCGATCAAGCGATCGAGCCCCTTCCCCTGACCTTCTTCACATCACCGCACACCCCCTAATATGCTCGACTCCGCAGAGTTAACATCGGGTGACGAGGGTGATACCTCCGAACTCACTTCCGATGTTGCCCCTGTAGTATAGCTAGCTCGTTGTGGGTTACCGAGGGTGATTCCTCTTCCCACTTCCGACCTAGCTTTTGACGTGCATCCGCTATGGTGATTACCGCCGAGGGTGATTCCTCCGGTATCACCTTAACGGGACTTGTCGTTTAGGAATCCAACGAGGGTGATTCCTCGGATTCCTCATCGGCATGTAAACCACACGGATGCCCTGGTCTACCCTACCGTGTTTAAAGACGTATCGATCCCCGAGGCCGGACGTCGCCAGGAACAAAGGCGTGCGGCCAGAGGTATCGTGCGTCTGAAGACACTTTGAAGTTACTACTACACATGTTGGATGGAGGCGGGTTGACCCAGAGAGGGGTACCCGCGAGTGCCTTTGAGGCGTGAGCTGTGGAGTCGGGTGACCAGTGAGGGTACCCGCGAGATAACTACGAGGCGTGGCCGGTCATTCTTAGTCCTTGTCACAAGTCCTCGAGACGGGACGACGGGGCCAACAGTATCGTGGGCTCTGCTCGTTACCGCGCGCTCCCAATCCACTAAGCGATTTGGATATTTGATCCGAGGGGCCTTCGGGTCCGATAGCACTAACCACCACGTGGGTGTGAGTGGGTGCTCTGCGTCGTATACATCAGCCGGAGTCGTCACGACGTCAGCGATTGAGCGGCCCGTTCGGATTGGACCCTGGATGCAACTGCGTGCTTGTATAAGGGGTTGCTAGGTCTGCTACCGAACGGCCACGTAACGTGCAGGAGCGTCCGGGGCGATGGCCAAGACCCCTGGGGGCATAGGTTAGTCCGACGTGCTTGATCCTCTCTGGCGGTATCCGGTCGGGTTGCGTCGTATTGTTTAGCCGAGGGCGGGCACGACCTGATGGTGTGTCCGGCCGGAGTTAAGCGAGCGTGGTGGGTAACTTGGTGCACCCCTGCAGGGAAGAAAACATCTATCGATAGCCTGTCCTACGGTAACGGACACTCGGAGTTGTATCCACTTCGGTACAACTAGAACTGGTGACTTGAGATATGTGATATGAAGATATTCCTATGAACACTATACATTATGATGTACTATTCTGCTCCCTTCTAATTGCTGCAAGACCCTGAAGATGCTAGTCTTCGTCAGGACTAGGCTTTTCCCTTCTCTACTCTGGCTTTCTGCAGTCTAGTCCACCCACATAAAACCTCCTTTGAAAATGATGCATTGCTTAGTATAGATCTGATGTAAGTCTTGCTGAGTACTTTGGATGAGTACTCACGGTTGCTTTGCTTCCTCTTTTGTCCTAACCGCATGATAAACCAGACGACGGAGCCATGGTGCCCGCAGCTCCCGTTGACGACTACTACTACCAGCCCGAGGCTGGCTATTACTACTACCCGGCCGGCGAGTACTTCTACGAGGAGCCGGCGGACGACGACCAGGAGTAGGATCGGAGGTCCCAGGCAGGAGGCCTGCGCCTTTTCGATCGTAGTTTTTCTTTTGCCCCGCCTCGTATGAGGCCTATCTGTTCTTGTGTTCTGTATCTGTACCCAGATACCTAACGCTTCCGCTAACCTTGTGTATGACACTTGTTATGTATTCGAGCCCTCGAGGCCCCTGGCTTGTAATATATAACTTGTATGTTTTTATTTATGTTTTAGAGTTGTGTTGTGATTCCTTCACGTGAGTCCTTAGGCTTGATCGTGTGCATTTGTGTGTATGATTAGTGCACGGTCGGGCCGGGGTCGTCACAGGTTGGTATCAGAGCCGACTGCCTGTAGGAACCCCTTTCCAACTCCTTGGCCGAAGTCGAGTCTAGAGGTCAAAAACTGTTTTACTAACTTGGCTGTGTGGCTTATGGCCCCACGTCGCCACTTGGGTGGTGTAGCTTCTTTTATTCCTCGTCTATACTCTGGGACTCTTCTCTCTCGTCCATTCGGGTTAAGTTTTACTAACTCCATTAGGTTCTCGTAACTGCTTCCTCCCGGAGAGCCCCCCCCCCACATCCCGAAAATGGCATGTCATCATCAGAAGACTCCGGAGATACTCCTCGAAATTAATCGAGACCCTGTGCCCCTGCCTTGCAGTTCCTGACCGCCAACAAAACCCCGTTGATAACTACCCATCCTTGCCGTTTGTACCTTCTTTTCCAGTTACTGTTGTTATCACCAGATACTCTATAATACTCCCAGTTGTTCAAGTGTTCCGCAACATACCTCACAATGCCATTTGATCTTCCGAAAATCTTTCACAGCCTTTGGCTCTTAGCATTCTTGTCTGCTTGCAATATGGTTAGGTCCATACGTCTGATAATCTCCGTTGATCTCCCTTGTCTCCACTATTTTGAGTCCCCTGATTCAATTTGCTGCAAATGCACGTAATCATCAGTTGATTCTTAGAAATTAATTCTTCAACTCAGACGTTATTCCGAACATGAGCTGGTTCTCGGTAAATCAATCCTTGATTGATTAGCCATCTAATTCAATTCAACGTGCTCATCTTTTTATCAGAGCCTCTGCCTCTGATTCCTCGACTTTGGAAATTGTAACTCTTTGCATTTAAGCTTCGGCTTATCCAGATAATTTCCACAAACTGATGCCCTTGCATTCTCCTTCTTCTGGTTGAGTACCGATACTCACATCAGATCCTTTGACGACCACCCGATTTTTGTTGGATTAATATCCGACACTGCCCTCCATATTCCATAACCTTGTTAGTTTCCCCTGATACATAATACCTTCGGTAAATTGTATCCCCCGTCTTGTCAACCATACTCTACTTCTCAAGCTTATGCTACTTACCCCTGAAGTTTGTGGTATATGTTCTTAAGTTGCCCCGATGGGTTGAACATATGCTTTCTCTAGTCTGTGTGAATCAAAAGCTATGCGGGTTATATCTACTCGCGTTCCGTCGAATAAATTTTTCGACTTTACAATTTCTTCGAAGACGAGGAGTGAATGAAAGGTAATGCATTGAAGAAGTGGGAGTCGACCTTGGACCTTTGCGTTCATGCCCATGGACCCGATGTAGAACTTATCATGGACGCTGCTCGTAAAAATAATAATCCCTTGTTGTAAAATTCATCTTGCATTTTACATTGATCCTTTGCAATCGAGGTCCCGACCATGGTTGTTCTTCCTTGATCTCATTTCATGAACAAGTTAAAGCACTTGTTCTCTTTAAATCAATATGCCTGACCAACCTCTAATCTGAACTACCTCGAGTATCACCCCCCCTTTGTTTTCTCGAGGATGTTGTGTCACCGCACTACCCCTTGTAAATTCCTATTGGAGTAATACTCCATCACATCATTCCTAGCCTGATCGGTTATATTATTATCGAATCAATTTTCATTGTGCTACCTGGTCCTTCTTCCCGGAGCACAATTTCCGACGATGAGCCAAGCTCACGACGATCCTTCTCATCTTATCATTTCACCTCGAACAACAAGCTTGATTCCAAGCTTGTGTCGTATCCGCGGTTCCGTTAACCTTTTGCTTCATCATTCCTTTGACTGGATGCCATCGCCGATCGATTGCATCTTCATGAAATCTCTCGACAAAGATGTCGTGGTCATCACCAATATTTGATTTGTTCCAAGTTATCAATTAAATTCATGGTGATAAATACCATCCCTACCCCTCGATAATTTGTGATGTCATCGATGACGTCCCTGACTTCTACCAACACAGACCTGGTTGTGATCGGTTATTCCTCGTGTTCCGAGATAATTTTGGAAGTGTTCCTTTGTATCTCCTCAGATCTTCAGGCCCAACCCTTATTTGAAACACCATGTCATTGCTACCTCGCAGCATGACAATGGTACTACGAATATCGACAAGAACAATTGGAAGCGCAATACTAAATGTTTCTTGATCTATTATCCAAACGTCGTTGTATGGGTAATCTCCTGATTCAATCCTCGCCCCTTTAGCTAAATACTTTTGAGCTTGCTGTCCTATCATGTATATCATGCTCCGCTTTTCCTTAGGAAATGATATCCCCCTAATCCTCCTGTATAAACACATTTTCCTTTCCATTGGTTTGTTTAACCTCTCCTGAGATCATTATGACATAAGCAGGAATAACTCCCTGCTTGTGGAGATATCTCGGTCTACCACTCTGTCAGTGAGACCCTGTTACTATTGTTGATGATTTTCCGGTAACCACCGATGGACGAGAACTTTGCCTATTGGTCCGCCTCGTTTTAACGAGCAGGAAAATGGTTCTCTTCGTCCCTCGCCCTTGGTACCGACGATGTTACCGACATAACGGACAGACTGCCCCTGACATACCTTGTTGTCGTGACCGGTAAAATGTCACCGTTCTCCCTACTTTCGATCGTCCCTCGCCACGGTTCTACACGATCGGAACCTGACCCTTCTGTACATCCTCGATTCCGAACTATCTTTTGGTTCTTGGTTTTGTGTGTTACCACGAGCCACCCTTCGAGAGTTGATCCCTTCCCGAAGCTCTGGACCCTTTTCATACTATGTCCAGGTATCGATCGAATGTCCATTAGATTGAAACTTCTTATGGTACTTTCACACTTTACTCTCGATGTTTTCCTAAGTTTCAACTCGAGAGATTCTTTCTGCCGCATCCCCTGAGTTATCTGTCAGATGTTCGACCTTGTAAGGGTCAGTTCCTCCGAAATTACTCCTTTTCTTCCCCACTCAAATCTCGGGACGAGATTTCTTGTAGTGGAGGAGATTTGTAACACCCCAGATTCTCACCACAGTGATCACCTCTTAAACATGCCAAGTCATGTTCATTTGCAATGCTATTAGCCAAGGTTAAGCAGATCAATTCAAATTTCTGTCTGAAACTCAATTCAAACTTAAGTCAAATATTTCTTCCTTCATATGGCAAAACTAAAATGTCCATAATGTTGCAAATAATCTCAGGGCAATTATAAAATTGAAACCAATATTCTGGAACCACCAAATTGCCCCTGGGAATTAATTCAGTGCACTTCCAGCATTTTTAAATGCTAATTCATT
>LR738713.1:16195264-16238447 GCA_902687465.1 Secale cereale
CCCCCCTTTGATCATTCCGATATCGCCTATGTCTATTCTCTCTTATTCTTGCATTAGAATTGCTGCTACTGCTACTGCTCCTATTACTGTTGCATAGCCTGTTTTTGCTAAACTGTTGATACCTGTCTTTATTCATAAACTGCTTAGTATAGGTTGGGTAGCACTGCTGTGGTCCCGCATTCTCGTAGTTGCCTCGCATAGTACCCTTGCCTCGATCAAGCGATCGAGCCCCTTCCCCTGACCTTCTTCACATCACCGCACACCCCCTAATATGCTCGACTCCGCAGAGTTAACATCGGGTGACGAGGGTGATACCTCCGAACTCACTTCCGATGTTGCCCCTGTAGTATAGCTAGCTCGTTGTGGGTTACCGAGGGTGATTCCTCTTCCCACTTCCGACCTAGCTTTTGACGTGCATCCGCTATGGTGATTACCGCCGAGGGTGATTCCTCCGGTATCACCTTAACGGGACTTGTCGTTTAGGAATCCAACGAGGGTGATTCCTCGGATTCCTCATCGGCATGTAAACCACACGGATGCCCTGGTCTACCCTACCGTGTTTAAAGACGTATCGATCCCCGAGGCCGGACGTCGCCAGGAACAAAGGCGTGCGGCCAGAGGTATCGTGCGTCTGAAGACACTTTGAAGTTACTACTACACATGTTGGATGGAGGCGGGTTGACCCAGAGAGGGGTACCCGCGAGTGCCTTTGAGGCGTGAGCTGTGGAGTCGGGTGACCAGTGAGGGTACCCGCGAGATAACTACGAGGCGTGGCCGGTCATTCTTAGTCCTTGTCACAAGTCCTCGAGACGGGACGACGGGGCCAACAGTATCGTGGGCTCTGCTCGTTACCGCGCGCTCCCAATCCACTAAGCGATTTGGATATTTGATCCGAGGGGCCTTCGGGTCCGATAGCACTAACCACCACGTGGGTGTGAGTGGGTGCTCTGCGTCGTATACATCAGCCGGAGTCGTCACGACGTCAGCGATTGAGCGGCCCGTTCGGATTGGACCCTGGATGCAACTGCGTGCTTGTATAAGGGGTTGCTAGGTCTGCTACCGAACGGCCACGTAACGTGCAGGAGCGTCCGGGGCGATGGCCAAGACCCCTGGGGGCATAGGTTAGTCCGACGTGCTTGATCCTCTCTGGCGGTATCCGGTCGGGTTGCGTCGTATTGTTTAGCCGAGGGCGGGCACGACCTGATGGTGTGTCCGGCCGGAGTTAAGCGAGCGTGGTGGGTAACTTGGTGCACCCCTGCAGGGAAGAAAACATCTATCGATAGCCTGTCCTACGGTAACGGACACTCGGAGTTGTATCCACTTCGGTACAACTAGAACTGGTGACTTGAGATATGTGATATGAAGATATTCCTATGAACACTATACATTATGATGTACTATTCTGCTCCCTTCTAATTGCTGCAAGACCCTGAAGATGCTAGTCTTCGTCAGGACTAGGCTTTTCCCTTCTCTACTCTGGCTTTCTGCAGTCTAGTCCACCCACATAAAGCCTCCTTTGAAAATGATGCATTGCTTAGTATAGATCTGATGTAAGTCTTGCTGAGTACTTTGGATGAGTACTCACGGTTGCTTTGCTTCCTCTTTTGTCCTAACCGCATGATAAACCAGACGACGGAGCCATGGTGCCCGCAGCTCCCGTTGACGACTACTACTACCAGCCCGAGGCTGGCTATTACTACTACCCGGCCGGCGAGTACTTCTACGAGGAGCCGGCGGACGACGACCAGGAGTAGGATCGGAGGTCCCAGGCAGGAGGCCTGCGCCTTTTCGATCGTAGTTTTTCTTTTGCCCCGCCTCGTATGAGGCCTATCTGTTCTTGTGTTCTGTATCTGTACCCAGATACCTAACGCTTCCGCTAACCTTGTGTATGACACTTGTTATGTATTCGAGCCCTCGAGGCCCCTGGCTTGTAATATATAACTTGTATGTTTTTATTTATGTTTTAGAGTTGTGTTGTGATTCCTTCACGTGAGTCCTTAGGCTTGATCGTGTGCATTTGTGTGTATGATTAGTGCACGGTCGGGCCGGGGTCGTCACACAACCTCACCACTTAACCTCTTCCTACCCAGTTAAGCTTTGCTAGTCTTGATACCCATGGTTATGGGATTGCTGAGTCCTCGTGGCTCACAGATACTACAACACCAGTTGCAGGTGCAGGTTTTTGATGACTTGACGTGAGAGCGATGTTACCTTTTGTTGGAGTTCTTTCTTCTTCTTCATCAGTATTGGGCTAGGTTCCTGGTCGGCAGTCTGGGATAGCAGATGGATGTCGATGTGCTTTTCATGTTGGCATCCGTAGTCGGATGTCTTGTATTGATGGTGTTGTATTCATGTGTATTGTATGACTTGTTGTATCCCCATGTATTTATGTAATGGTACGATGTAATGATATCCATATTGCTAAGCGCCTGAAATGCGGTTGTGCCTTAGTCACAAGTTTTATCTAGTGATCGAGATAGAATCGCATCTTGGACGTGACAAGATACCTCTCCGATACTCGGAGTGACAAATCCTAATCTCGATCTATGCCAACCCAACAAACACCTTCGGAGATACCTGTAGAGCATCTTTATAATCACCCACTTACATTGTGATGTTTGATAGCACACAAGGTATTCCTCTAGTATCCGGGAGTTGCATAGTCTCATAGTATGAGGAATATGTATTTGACATGAAGAAAGTAGTGGCGATAAAACTGAACGATCAATACGCTAAGCTAACGGATGGCTCATGTCCATCACATCATTCTCCTAATGATGTGATCCCGTTAATCAAATGACAACACATGTCTACGGTTAGGAAACTCAACCATCTTTGATGAACGAGCTAGTCTAGTTGAGGCTTACTAGGGACACTGTGTTTTGTCTATGTATCCAAACATGTATCAAGTTTCTGGTTAATACAATTCTAGCATGAATAAAAAACATTTATCATGATATAAGGAAATAAAAAATAACAACTTTATTATTGCCTCTATGGCATATTTCCTTCAAAATATACATGCATAGAAGTTCAATTTTATACTTCATTATTCAGTTCGCTTTCTATATTAGCTCGGAGTATTTGTCATGACAATGTGCACACAATATGGAAACAATTTCCATTTTAGGATGTAACCTTATTGTGTAATGTAAATTATAATCCCTTAGAAGTACTCCATTAGGATCATATTAATTATTCCCTCATCGAGTCCTACGACGTGTTGAGTGATCTCATGCCATGAAAAACCAATCAAATTATTCATATACAATGAAAATGACTTAAAGAGGAGAAGAACTAAAATGAATCAGTTAGTTAGTGTACTGTCACAACCTTTTCATGGAGTTTGAAACTCAATTACATTTTAACCCTTGGTTAGGAGCACAATTAGTTTGTCCTACAATGGTTCTAGAAGCCTAACAGGAGTAGAGTGATATATCACAATACAAACGACAAATTGTGCAGTTAATTAAAGTAGGACAAAAACATAATAAACATATATCCACAAGGTACCAGTTAAGTAGTCGATCACGGCAACCTAATGGAACCTTTCGGAACTCAATTGCCTTTTAAAAAGAAGAAGCTATGGACATGCTTATCCTATGTTACTTCTCACCATACGGTACAACCGGGTGACATACACGCTACTGTTAACCAGTTGTCGCTTGTCTGTATGCAACACAACTTTGCCATGCATCACTATTGGTTTTCGTCAATTCACAATTGCCTAGCCTAGCTATTCTTGAAATTTGAGTCACTTAAAATTGAACATGTCATTTGGCTGAAAATTATAAATGTACCGCTAATTCCATATGTGTAACCGGACCTCGTATGTGTAGTTTACAGAAAGGAACTAAAAAACATTAGTAAGGTTCCTATGTGACACAACTAAGAGACAGTTGGTGTATTCCCTTGCACTACTACAAAGGCAATGATTGGTTAGTGAACCATCCATTTGCATCATAAATTTTGAATTCTACTACTTTTTCAATGCTTAGTTTGGAGCACCTTAATTTTGTCCTATATTACCTCAAATGGACAGGAAAGTAGAATATAGGGCCTGTTTGGGACTGCTCCGCTCCCTAAAATTCAGTTCCGCTCTAAAAAAATGCAAGCCAAACGGGGTAGCTCCACGATATGCCGCTTTGTAAAAAAAACTGGAATCTGGGGTACAACTCATATATTCTTTTGAAGCTCTTCAGGGGGTGCTTCAAAAAGTCTAGAAGCTAGAGTTGGTGGGAAATCACCCATCACTACCACTAGTAAGTGGATACCCCTTCATTTTTTCCACGTCATCCAATCAAATAGATCTTTTCCACCAACTTTATCATTGTTACCCTATTTTTTTACCATTGTTCAAGCAGAAACTAGCTGGAAGCCAACATGCTCTTTGGTGGAGCTACAACTCTTTTGTGGAACTGTTCCAAACTAGATTTGGTGAAATGAAATTGATTTTGATGTAGTGAAGCAGTTCCAATCAGGCCCTTAGATGTCATGGAAGTACTAAAACCTATTGAAATTGGAAAATGTACTACTTAGATGTCATGTCACTCATGTACTCAAGTGTGTGTTGAGGCCCATAGAGTTGCCACTCTTCCAAATCCCCCACATGATGGTGAAGACAGATTGTAGATGGGGATGAACTGGAGCGATGATGCCAGGAAGCTAGTATGGAGGTTTACCAGTCTAGCTGCAACCGGGACACCCAAGGTAGAATCTGCTCCCACACAACAATGGCATGGGGCCAGCAGGGAGCAGGTGCTCCAACCTCCAAGGTCTCCACGCCACCGCAGAAAATGCAAATAGGCAGGCTTATGACCCAGAGATGACGATGTCACTTTTATGAGGGGTGATAGTCCAATGGCGGAGGACGGAAGTTCAAGCCTAGAAGAAAGGCAACAACAATGACAAAAACCATAGGAAATACTCGCAGTGATGAATGCGCCCGAAGTGAAGGTAGCAAAAACATCATCCAATAAAGCACGAGAAGCCATCAAGTCAGCCATGAGATTATTTAATAGAAGTTGCTCGATTGCATCACAAGAAATAAAACTCCATAGAGTTTAAACCTCGTAGAAAGTTTCTCGGAGATTTGAAACTACAATGCTCTTGTAAAAATCGTCTTGAAACTACAATGATCTTGTAAAATTCGTCTGAATGATGTAAGATGGAGTGAAATCTCACGAGAAGACTATTGTACTAGTCCTCCAACCAAGTAATAGAAAGTTTCTCGGAGATTCGAAACTACAATGCTCTTGTAAAAATCGTCTTGAAACTACAATGATCTTGTAAAATTCGTCTGAATGATGTAAGATGGAGTGAAATCTCACGAGAAGACTATTGTATTAGTCCTCCAACCAAGTAAATCAAGATTAGAACATATCTAAAAAAAGCAGGAGCAGACATCGTCTAAGGACCAGTCACTTGGAATGTGTAGTTAACACTAATAGGGACTAAACTTGTAAAAAACACTAATTGGGATTAAAGACATTAGCAATTATCCCATTAAGATCCAGTTGGCGTACACCTTTGTCGATGCCCTTAAGGAGAATAGCTACTAAGGCACCGATCACTTAGTGAACCATTTGAATTGACTGTAATCTTTGATACTCCATTACTTTTCAAACCATAGTTAGGACTTCCGACATTACCTCCAAAGGTCAATAAAGTCTTCTTTGATTGGGGGTGGTGGGAGGGGTGGGGTTTTGGGCGAGGGCGGGAGTGATGACGCGAGGAAGCTAGGGCGGAGGTGTTCCACTTTGCCAGAAAGTGAGACACCCTCAGGTGTGTCTGGATGTTGCCACACAAGTAGCAAGGCATATGACCCTTAGATATGCTGGTGTCACTTGTTCGGGGAATGACATACCGAAGGCGGAGGAGGCCATTGCATGCTTGGAATGGAACGCCAACAATGACAAAACCGGACGAACTGCTTGCAATGGCGGGAAATGAACGAGCTTGAGACGAAAGGGAACAAAAACATCCATCGGCAAGGCGTCGGAAGCCACTACGTCGGCTCAATTGAATAAAGGTTGCTCGAGTGCATTACATGAATAGTAAAAGAAAATGAGGAGTGCTAAAAAGATCAGCCGGGTCGCGAGCCATCAGATCTATGCCGCATCTAGCGCTCAGACGTGCCTTCATCATTGCAACACACGTCTAGTTGCAGGATTACTTCTGCAACACAGGTCTTGTTGCAGAATTTTTCTGCAACAGATGTTTTGTTGCATTTTTTGCAACTGAGTTTTTGTTGCAATTTTTTTTGCAACCGAGATCTTGTTGTAGAAAAAAAAATCATAAGAGATATTTTATTGCAAAATGTAGACCCGTCGTAGACATTGCAACACTACATATGTTTCAGAAACATAGCTCCTGTTGCAGAACCGCATTTGACAAAGGATAGTGTGTGGGCTCTCACTGGGACACGTATGAGGCAGGGGAGGTGGCAAACGCGGACCCTGCGATCCACCGGGTGATGGTAAGAGTTTCCCAAAGAAAATTCCATAAATTTTAAACTTTATACGAAGAATTCTAGGAGATTCCAGACTACAAACCTCTAGTAATATTCATTTGAATGAATGTAAGATGGAGTGAAATCTCACGGCACGATCAATATGTCAGCCGTGCAAGCAAGTAAAGCAGGACCAGAACATATCTTCAAATCAATCAAAAGAAAAAAGCAGGAGCAGAGCACCAAAGAACATATCACCTTTTCGACAGCCTTGAGCTTTTGTGGAAGCCGCGTCGCCGCAAACGGGTTGTTTTGTGTCCGTCCGCAAAGCAGGTGCAGCCGTGCTGCTCATGTGATAGTAGGAGACGGCACGTACGCGCGCGCCTGTCTCGTGCCCATAGTTGCCAAGTTCCCGGGTCGACGGGGTCGGGGAACGGGAACGAGGGTCGAGGATCGCTCAGTGACCAAAGTAGGGAACGGTAGGGGTATACATCTCTGGAACGACTGATCGACAAAGGGAACACGATCCAAATAATTTAGGAACGATGACGGGAACGATGCAATGGGTTGAGGAGCGACACACATGTCTAAGCCGATCACGTATGTACAACCTTTTATTTGGAAGGTAATATAGGCTTTAGTATAGGCCGTGTATTAGTGCTTGATTGATGCTGGCCCAGAAATTAAGGAGATCTACCTAGCCCAAAACACAAAGACCACGCCGCCGCCTGAAAGACACGCAGTCGCCACATTCATGTGTGCTCGACGAAAATAACCAATGCGACGGCTGGACGGCGCGGCCCAGCCACCATGCACTCGCCCCGCAAGGTGCAGACAGTGGAGGCCGCCGTGGGGTGGCGCCGCCGCACTACAGGATTCCGGCGATCCATGCGCGCACGTGATGCATCCTGAGAAGGCCGTCCGAGATCTCGATTCCTTGCTCGACGGCGGAGGCCGGGCGCCGCAGAAGTCCAGTAAGCCTTCAAACTCTCTGCAAATCAAGATTGTTGTTCCCTAGTGTTTTGGTTCACGTTCCCATGACCGAATCCTGTCGTCCCACACATCGATCCCGATCCTCGATCCGGGTCGACGATCCCGGGTCGAGGGACGCGGCACCGTTCCGCGTTCCCGGCAACTATGCTCGTGCCTCACCCGCCGCCGTCGCGCGTCGTCTTCTCCTCCCTCGTTTTCCATTCGACATGTTAAACAGAGCTACCTCTGCTGTCTCTCCTTCCAGTTCGTTCCGCATCCACCCAGACCCGGGTAAAACAGAGCTACCTAGCAGCTTGCATCCATGGTGGACCGGGGCTACGTAGGCGGCAGCCTTGGGCTGGTAGCGGCCGTCGCCGTGGTGTCGACCGGCATCATCCTGGCCTCGTACCACCTCCACCGCCGCCAGGGCGCCGACCTGGGCATCAGCGGTGAGCTATGTGTGTTCTTCCATCGCTAGAAAGAAATCAACTTATTAATATTCCAAGCTGTAAGATCGCTGACTGTCCATGACCGGTGCAACAAAATTGATGCGAGCAGAGCAACGGCGGCAGAGGAGGACGGCGAAGAAAAAGAAGGTGCGGTTCGCGGACGAGGTGGTGGTGGCGGATCCCTCGTCGGACCTCCGCGAGGAGTACCGCCGTCGACGGAGGGCCGCCGCCAACGGCCCGATCCGGCCGGCGCTGCGTAAGGCCTAGCTACTCGGCCCTTTCGCAATCCAGCTTTTAATTAATAAGCTTCGGTGAATAAACCAGCAGCTGTATAAGAAAATAAAGTAAATAAAGCTGCAGTTTCCCCAAACGTATTACCATCCGGGTTATAATAATTGATTTGATTAATTTTTTTAAGCATCTTGTCGCACGTGTGTGTGTGTGTGTGTTTGAGACGTGCTCCATCAATTAGTTATTCCGCGCACGTGGAGAACCAGCAGCGACAGAATGAGGTGCACGTAATAGAGTAGGAGTGTTTGAGAATGGAGGATGCTTGGGGACTCCATCATCCTGAGATAACTGTTAGCGAATCTTCAGCAGAGTCGTCATATGTGACAAGGTTTTCGAACTTGGATGAAAAAGAAATCTCGTGGGGCGTCGAGGTTTTCGGTTACCGTGGTAACCGAAACATATCGGTCGGTTACCAGATGAATTTTTGGAATGAAATTTGAATCCAGGTAAAATTCATCAAAAAATCAATCAGATTTAATTTAATTTATTTTTTTGGGGATTTTTTGCTCGGTAAGGTGATTTCTCGTGGGAAACTGGGATTTGCGGTTACAGCTCGGTACCCTATTTTTTAGCTCGGAACCCAAAACCTTGATATGGGCAGTATGAAGTGAGCTCCATGTGAATTAATTTGGAGACCGTGGCGGCTGTGCGTAAACTCACATTTGTCAAAATGGTAAGCTTCATATTTTCCATACATGTATGCCATATTTCGACATATTTGTCAAAAAGTTGTCCGCAGTAGGACTCACGTTGATAGAACAACTAACAATACTTAGCTAAACTACAAACTAATTAGCTAATAGCGGCTGGATTCCTGGCATGGCTCGGAAATGCGCCTCAACGGCCATGTCCTAGCCCTGACACTCGTCGACAATGGAAGTGGGGCCGGACGTGCGCGTCTTCCTAAATTAGATGGCCCCTTTCCAGATCCTCATGCCGCAACTCCTTTTTGGCCAGATAGTACGTGGCCCACAATGGGGCGAGCGGATCTACCTACACGTCCTCCTTCTCATCACAAAATTGAAACTGAGGGGGAGCTTCAATGGTTGTGCCATTGATGAGAAAGTGTATGGTGGATTGGAGGCATGCTAGAGGGAAATGGATGGGGCTGGAGAGAGAGTTGGATAAACAATAAAGATTAGGGAGCCAACAAGAAAAAAAGTATATTTTACATTTTTACTACCCTGAAGAAAATGGTTGGTTCACATAACCCTCTGATCAATTTTTCTGTTCCTTTAACCACTGATCTATCCAATACCGTTCAGAAATAGTCTTGGGTGGGTTTGCTCGGGTAGTTTGCTGACGTGGATGTAGTCAAAACGGTTTGTTGACTAGTGGCCCCCTCGTCAGGTGAAGGGCGCAACCGACACTCAGTCCTCATCCTTGACCGCCTGCGGTGGGTTCCCCCCGGCCGAATGCTCCAGCTGCACGACGGCCAAAGACGTTGTCATGGGCCTCGAGGACAACCTCCAACGTCTACTTCCTTGCCACCACTTCCCCGGTCGTGCTATCCTACAGCCCGGTTCTCCTTCCTCCGACGACGAGCACCAGTGCACTGCCTCCGATGAGCACTGGCCAAGACCCTCCCACCTCGACGATGGTGATGTCCACCGATGGGGCTCAGATCCATCCACTCCAGCCTTGGATCCAGCGCCGCCTCCCCTCCTCTCCTCTGAGGTGAGCCCCATGAGGGAATTGACGGCGACCTCGCAGCTCCTCGCCCTGAAAGAACATGCGGTGCCCCCATGTTTGGTTTTGATAATTGATGACAACCTTTATGGACTAATGGTTGCCTTGAGTTATATTTGAAGGATTTGTCCATAGGCTTTTCTTGAAGTCCATTTGTTGGTTTCAAGGAGAGTATGTGATGACCAGTGTGCTATTCAAGGAATTATCTAAAGATTGGTCATGTGAAAGGTTGATCAAGACTAAGTCAAAGAGTGAATTAAGTTGATCAACACACAAAGTGTAGAAGATGTACCGAGAGGGATTAAGTGATCCCATGGTATGGTAAGCATTATCCATTACGCTTTGTGCACTAACCCATGATCTACGTGGAGTTCTTTGAGGGGTTAGGTTGAGGTGTGCAAGTTCAAGTGGATCATCACGAAGAGATCACGTCCTTGAAGCTTGTCGTCCATTTGGTGACAATGGACTTGTGAAGATGTGCCTAAGAGTGGCTCACCCATAGTGGAGTATGAGGGAGCAATCAACTAGTCTTCACCGAGCCAACGCAACCAAGAAAGGTGGTCTAACTTGAGGAAGTCAAGATCATCATCATCTAGCTCAAGTGGACTATGTGCAAGGCAAATGTTTGCCCTTGATAGGTTTTCTATTTTAACGGTCTCACGGTAGTTGTTGGAAGACCGGGTTATATAATCGATTGTCGTACTATTAAGGGGGGGTTCTCAAGTGAGTAGCTTGATCGTATCGTTCGTAAAAAGCTCAAACCATTGCATCCTTGCATCATCTTTCTTAGTTCTTATTTGGTGTTTCTCTTTGTGAGTTTTAGAGCTTATGGTCATCTTCATGACAAACTCGAGTTCATCGAAAACGGAGTTCACATGCATCTTCTATGATGTTTCCGATGTTGCTGGTTATGCCGGTTCTTCTCTGTTGGAGGTTCACTCTATATCTTAGGCATACCTCTCCTGCCTCTTCCTATTATAAGAAGCTCGAGTTCATCGAAAACGGAGTTCACATGCTGTTTGGATGCTACTCGTCACCATCTATCCAACAAGATTGAGTTTGCTCAATTTGAAGCTCATTTGCAGAAGTTACGGCAGTTCTGGTTTTCTTGTACCAATCTGTTGTTGTGCTTGTGAGCTGGAGGCCACAAACGGTAGTAGCGCTCTGGCAAGTGGTAGTACCGCTTACAAGCGGTAGTACTAATGTCTAGTACCGCGGCTACTACTGCTGCTTCTGGGAACTCGACTTTCATGTCGTGTCTGCGCGGAAGTGCAACGGTAGTGCGAAGCGGTAGTACCGCCCGCTACAACTGCTGCAGTGCCGCTTCCTCCACGTCTCGATGCACTCTCAGCGGAAGTGAAGCGGCAGTGGAGAGCAGCACTACTGCCTATAAGCGGTAGTACCGCTCAGGTGGGCGACAATACCGCTATAGCAGTTCTACTTCTTCTCCCCTGTTCCTGCCCTGCTTCGGAGTAACCCCGAGTTGCAACCCCAGCGGTAGTACCGCTTGGGCGAGCGATAGTGTCGCTCCGGCTGCACTACCGCCTCGTGGCTTCGTGCCATTGCACTGCTTTTGGTTGCTACTGCCCGAGCGGTAGTCACATATCTTGATTATATTGGTCCAATCTCCTAAAACTTGCCCCCTGATTTAAACGGGGTAGTCTCACATAATAAGTGGATCTGGGTCGCTCAGGCTAGGAAGATGACCACCACACTTGTCCCACCGCTACAAGCCCCAAACCGACCACGCCAATGTTAACCCTAGGACGCCATGAAAACTCGCGACCATTGTCGATGCATCCAAGGCAACGCCTCCAAGGAGGATAATTTTCACACCAGAAAAAAGTGATCAACGTGCGCAGATCGAACCTGCGCAACATGTTTCACTATTGACCCAAACACTGTACACCACAAACAGCTAGGTTTGCCATGATGGATTCTGTAGGCTCCCAGGGAGAGATCTATGGTTCCTGTCTAGTATCTCAAATGTTCGATACAACCTCTTTGTACAATCAGCAACGGCAAGAGATGGCACTTCACACTGGATACCAATACCTATGGAAAATGGCACGAACCCTGAGCAAACACCGGCTAACTTATCGACGCCCGCCGTCCCTTCTCCTGCGGTTAATGTGCTTGTTTGGCTGGTCGATCCTCAAAAAGTTCTAGAGGAAACCCGCACAGGTTCATGTCTTCGATCGTTACACACTTGCTACCACCGGTGGCCGAGGAAGTTCTGTTGCCTGCATGACAAACAAAACCGAGGGCGGTAGAATCAGGTCTTTGCTCGATGCAGTCTTACTTTTTGTACACCGGATCAAGCAAGAGTAAGATGATGGCAGCTTACCGGCGAGGTGCTGGTCATGTTGCCGAGGGAATTGGTCTGTCCTGGTGGTCTTAGGATCTTGAAGATTGCAAAGGATCTTCGTTATGCTTCGTCATCAGATCATAATTCATCGATGCTAGCTGGGAAATGTTCTGGTTCCAATAGAGGGCAAGATGTTAACTCACCGAGGACAAGATCCAAAGATTGTGGCAAGAAGGATAGGGTTGGTTACCTTGAATGAGAAGTTGCTGAAAGAATATTTCACCGACAGAGGAGGACCGAACTCTTCCATGCTACCACATTCATCTCCCTGTCAATGATTTTAGCAGAAATTGAAAATATGAGGTGACTGCTGTAAAATGACTTGGATTAATC
Organism: Secale cereale; assembly: GCA_902687465.1. Classification (NCBI taxonomy): domain Eukaryota; kingdom Viridiplantae; phylum Streptophyta; class Magnoliopsida; order Poales; family Poaceae; genus Secale; species Secale cereale. The sequence continues at coordinate 16,207,818 of LR738713.1, forward strand.
TTCATTACTAGCGGAAGTTAAGAGGGATTAATCTGTTATACATCTTCTTCGTAGTCGCAGCTACGTGGACTGCTGCCACAACTCATGCTACTAGTCTCACTTCTGTCATCGTACTCATTGGGGGCTGTAGTGACTTGCTCATCAGCAGCACCCCACGCATGACGGCAGGCAAAGTAACTTGTATCGTATTCATCGTCTGTACAGGGAATAAACACAGCCTACAAAAAAGAACATGATTATGAGACTTCCTTTCGAGGCAGTCTTTTAGTTGCCTGATATTTTGGACTCTGCATTAGCTTAGCTCCTAACCTGCTGTCTAGCAATCATATCCCAATTGATGCCCTTAAAGAACGGATGAGCCTTTACCTGCTCTAATAGCATATTTCAGTTAGCGTGGTTACGTAATATGTGAAATTTCAAAAAAGAGAAATAAGGAAAAGAGTACCTCTCCAGCACCAGTCGCACCTAATCTTTGTACCGGGTTCTCAATTAGCAACCTAGCATGAAAAAAAATACGTTGAAATAACAATTTTAGCTTGCAGATCTATTCTACTCAGCACATATAACTGTAGATTAGAAACAATATTTTTATGACTCACTTGTTAATCAAGTCATATGCTTCAAAGCTCAATTCCTGTGGTACTTGTGGCCAAGGTATTTCCCGGTTCATTATGTTGTCAAATATTATCTGCAAGCAACCAATATCATTAACATAGCTTCTGAAAAAAAAAATTGAGAAAGATTATAGCATGGAGGCCCATTCAGAATATTATCTGTAAGCAACCAATATTGTTGATGATTGTTAACATTGTATATTTACTTTACATTTACCCAAATTTGATTTGATATAGGTAAGCATTAGTGCAGAAGAGTGGATAAATAGCAACTCATTTAGACTAGTCTTCCTCTTTTCAGGAAATTAATTAATTAATCACCATTCTGTAGTTTAATAACTGTTCTGAACAATAACATTGCTTATGTTATCAATTCTAAGTTTTGTGGCTCCAACAGAAAAGAAGTGTATGTTATTAGTATCAATAAATCAAGCCTACATAATACTACCTGTGGATGCTCAGCATTGAATGGAGGAATTCCTACAAGAATCTCAAAGAGAATAACACCAACCGACCACCAATCCGCAGTTGGACCTGCAGGAAGAAATAGATAACCAGGGTATTTGCAGTGTTCCACAAAGGTTAATAGAAGTGATCAATTCAACACTTTTAAGTCAAAACATGTTCCACATAAGAAGCATACGTACCATGGCTCATCCCTAGTAGTATCTCCGGGGCCAAATAGTCAGGAGTGCCCACAGCTGTCTGCTTTTGCCTCTGCTGTCGTTTGTGTGCACGTTGTTCTGCATCTGTTGGTTGATGGTCACCCACTAGAGCACTGCTGACATCTGGACCAGATAAATCATCGGTGCTATTTATAAGACCAACCTTTGATAGCCCAAAGTCAGTCAACTGCATGGAAAGGGGGGGAAATCCAAATCATTCTGCAGCACAACATAACTTAAGACTAGAAAGTAGAGCTTTCGTTTACTTGGATAATTTAATGATCATTTCATAAAAAAATCTCAAAACACAAAGGGAAACATGTATTATAAGAACATAAATGATAGAAGTACCGAGACTTAACCTTTATATGGCCATCACGGGAGATTAACAAGTTGTCGGGCTTCAAATCACGATGAATCACGTTCAAAGAATGCAGATACTCCAATGCAAGAACCTAAAGGTAGAATGAAATTCTATGGTTCATTATTTCAAATAAGAATAAAATCTGAGGTGGGATCACCAATACTGTCAGACAGGGCATTGTAACTTACCAGTTCTGCTATATATGTCCTTGCCATATCTTGATCCAAACAACCTAAGCCTCTCAATAGGGAATAGAGATCTCCTCCATTCAAGTACTCCATAACAAGATAAAGGTTTTCCCTACATGTGAAGGAGTAGAAAAATCGAACCTGTCCATTACAGATGGAAGTTAAGTGAAGTCCAGAATGACACCATGCTGAACATTCAACTTACGTACCACAAATGGGTTACGAGCTGATATTAAGATGTCACGCTCCGCCAAGATGCTTTCAACTGCATTCTTGCGGATCATATCAGCTTTCTTCAGCACCTGCGTTCATGATGATACCATCAAGATTTCGGACTAATGATTAAAACTCATCATTGGAGCTAGCAATGCACAATTTGTGGCAAACAAAGCTAGCAATGCAAATCGTGTGTGGTTCTAAACTTTCATTTATTCTGAAGAGTTCTCTAATTCTCTTGAGCAAGTCATCCATTTAATATCATCATTACTAGTACACAATGAAATAAAGAAATTAAAAAAATGCTATAAGGAGCTTGGAATTTTTTTTTATGGAATGTTGTACAAACAGAAGCCCTTCTGAGAAATGAACAAACCAAAGCCCAGATAAATTCTTTAATGTTCAGTATAAAGGAGCTAAGACATTGTGAAGGAATTAGCATATGGAGGCTGGCATTCTGCTCGTTACCTTGATGGCGAAAAGGTCGCCTGTTACCCTTTTCTTTGCAAGAAATACACGTCCAAATGCACCACGGCTGATTGGCTTTATAATTTCGAAGTCCTCAATTGAGGTGCGGTCCTTAAATTTCCCATTTAGTTGGCTTGTTCTTGAGCTTGCACTATTCTCCAAAGGACCATCTTCATCTATTGGACCTAAAGAATCGGTGCTCATATCATCTATTTGTGCGCATAATTGCATAAATTTCTCCCTGAGAGCTCACAACGTTAATAAGAGAGTCAGGGTAATATTTCAGGTATGTGCAACTAGAGTCACAGAAGTGCAGTTAAGACAATGATAAATGAATCAAGAAGTATTAAGTGGCACAAAGATACATTGAAAACAATCAATATACTTACTGTAGTAACTTGGCTATCCTTCTTCCAAATGTCTCCACAACAAGGGCATCCACATTTCTCGTGTCAATAACAGCATTCAGATCTTCAAGGTAAGAGCTCAAGTCCTCCAGTGAGTTGTACTCTGAACTTTTTATGCTCTCAATGCCTCTAGCGATAGTCAGTAAACTTTCGACCTGCCAAAGGGTAGTATATTGGAAGTTTGGGCCATCAAAGAAGCATAGTTTATTATAGCCTCTAAATTAAATCAAACAAATAAAACTTGAACCAAGAGTAAAGATGGATTAACAAACCTGCTGAAAATTCTCTAGTTCAACAAATGCCTTGTGTTTAGTCAGCTGTGATTCTTCGTGGCTAGTTCTTGGTGTCAAGAATGGTGACTGCGACAAGTTTCCTGATGCAGGTGTCAGTGCTCCCTGACAATTTCATTGACACGGTGTCAGCAATCAATTACGATCAAGTCAGAAGAACTTTAATTGTTTGAAACAAGAGAGGCAACTAACTTCTGAAAACAGTTCTGATGATGGTATTGTCAACAGATAAGACAAATCGTTGTCATGATCCATGGATCCATCGGATTCTTCTGTTAAACTCGATGTGCTAGCTCTTGTGTTCTCAGGATGATGAAATTCCGCATCATGTGGGCTCTTTGCGTCAAAGCAAGCAAGCACCCTCTCAAGCACATCGGCAACCCTTTGTAGCCGCTTGTCAGTACTCAAGCCCTTGGAATCACACCGATCAGCAAGCGTGCATGCTATGAAATGGCCTTCCGCACAAGACATCGGGATCTCAAAATCGCAGATCCTGCATATCATCCTTGGCTTTCCATCGACGATTATTTGTTGGGCCCCTGGGTACTCTGGTGAAATCTCTATCTTGACTGCTGAGTCCCCAAGAGAAGCCAGGCCGTCCGGGTGAATGCTAGCTGCGTCAATCCTCTCAACAATCTCATCCACGTCGACCTTGTTCCTGGTTATTGCCTTCTTTGTTGGGGTGATCTTGTCCTCCTTTGCGTCCGCGTTCTTATGGCGGTTCTTCTCAGCAGGAGACGGCAGCTTCTTCCAAGACGATATCTTGCCACTGCTGCCGCTGCCGGGAGAATCACCGGCATCTCCCAAGAAGTGCCGCCCCGCGAAGTCGAGGGTAAGGTGCTTGTGCTCCAGCATCCTCCTCCTTATGAGCCTCTCCTTAAGCTCGGTCAAGCTGGAGGTGCTCCTGCGGCCTAGCTCTGTGGAGCCGCCGTTGGTGGATTGCAATGGGTAGAGCCCCAGGTCGCTGAGCTGGTGAAGGCCGAGCACGTGCTGGTGCTTGCCGTCGGCGTCGCCGCAGTAGCCGCTGAGCTCCTTGCGGAACTGCAGGAGGCGCGTGCAGCGGGTGAGGATGAAGAGGATGCGCGTGTGCGCCTGCTTGAGCGCCCCCCCTGCCGTGGTGAGCTCCTGGCGGCGGTCGTCGAGGGCCTGGACGATGCCCTCGCACTTGACCCAGAACTCCTCGGGGCTCATCTCGGCGCACTTCTGCGTGACGACGAGCAGGTCCTCGAGCGTGACGCGCCAGTACTGGTGGTCCTCCTCGTCGGCCGTGGCCCGCTCGAGGAGGCCAACGAGGTCCCCCGCGAAGACGCCGAGCTCGCAGTCCACCTCCTCCTTGAGCCTGATGAACTTGCTCTTGACGGCGCCGATGAACTTGTCTTCGCCACGCGGCCTGTTCCGCGCGGCCAGGTGGTGCTGGTGCGCCCCCGCGCCCCCCGGGTTGAGCTCGTGCGAGAAGCTCTTGACGTCCGGCGCCCGCTTCCGGCGCCCGCTCGTCGCCCGCAGGATCGCCCGGAACCGCGGCGAGTCCATCTCCCTCCCTCCCGCCGCGCTCACCGTCGCCCTCCGCGCCTGTCCACCAACGCTGTCCTTCTGCACGCACGCACCGCCGTCAGCCACGCATTACAGCAAACACGACGCCGGCATCGCTCAGACACCGACCAATCAACGATCCCACGATCGACCGAGCCTTACCTCCATGATCTCACACCGCCGCGCGCTCGTGGGGTCAAAGGGCCTCTGCGATCCGGGGAGGATCCTCCGTCGTCGTCGTCGCGCGCACGACCTCGCCCTCGCATTAAACTATGGCGGCAATGGATGGCGAACCTGTCGCTCGCCACGCGCGTGCGCGCTCTCTCATTTCGGGGGGATGGCGAAAACCAGGACACGTGTCTTTTGGAGGAATTTATAAGTGCCGCGGGCCGCGGGGCCGCGCGTGGGCCTGCCTAGCACCGAGCGGCGTAGCGGGCCTCTCGCCGCGAAAGCCGGGCGGAACGGAGACCCGGCCCGGGGCCCGGTTATAATAAAAGCCTCGCTCGCCGCATGCCGCAACTACCGCCACCGCCACCTCCTCGAGCCCCAGCCTCCCATCTCCGATCTCCGTCTCCCGTCTCCCGTCCCGCAGCGACGTCGACGCCGGTAGCCACCACGGCCACCCTCCGCTCCGTGCGAATATTCACGGCGATGCCGTCGCGGCGGAGACTTTGACGACGGAGCAGGCGCCACCGCCACTAACCAACAGTGGCCGCGTGCGCGCGTCTATACTCTATACACTTCTACGTACGTGAGCGTGGGCGATCGGTTCACGTCCGTCGATCGGAGGCTGGGGCGTAGGTGTAAGCAATGGCGGCCGGGGTGCACCGCCACCACCACAACCACCACCCCGTGCTGATGTCGGCAGCGGCGTCGCCTGCTAGGTCGGAGGACATGCGGCTGAGGCGGTCACCTCCGCCTGCCAAGGCGGAGGACAGGCGGCTGAGGCGGTCTCCGCCGGTGTCGGTGGAGAAGGCGCGACGGCAGGGCCGGGCGTCGCGGGGCGGGGCGGTGGTGGCGGGGACGGCGGCGGGGACGGCAGCGGGGTGCGCGGCCGTGTGCGCCTGCTTCCCGTTCGCGGTGCTTGAGCTCGCCGTCCTCGCCACCGTGCGCGCGCCCGCCGCGATGTGCCGCCGCACCATCCGCGAGCGGCGCAACCGGCGACGCGAGGCCCAGGCCATGCGGAAGAAGGGGATGGAGGGCGGGGACGCGTCGCCCAAGCCGGCAGCCGCGGCCCAGGCGAAGCACGCCGCGCTGAAGGCGGGGGAGGAAGAGGAGCAGGGGTGGTGCCATTGGCCGGTCAAGCCTGAGGCGGCGGCGTTGGCTGCGGCCGAGGAGCTCGCCGAGGCGGAGAAGGAGGTGTGGGAGCGCTTCTACGACACCGGCGGCTTCTGGAGGAGCCCGTCGGAGCACGAGGAAGCGTGGTGACCGCTCGCCGCGCGGCTTCTCCGGCCGGCGGTCTCGTCGGCCTAGTCGGTTTCTTGGCCTTCCTCCCTCCCTTCTTGGGCGGAGAGAAACCAAACTCCACTTTTTCAAATCTTGCGATTAACGTAGCGTTAGTTGCAACTTGCAACTCTGTTTGTGTTTCTCTTCTCCCAAATTTTGTCTAATTGGGAGGAATGAAAAGAAACCACGCTGCTTGCTTAGGAAAAAAATTACATAAACACGGCCGGTGCATCGTTCCCAATTTCGTGTTCTCGTGAATTATTCTTCATACTTGATTGATCTTTACATATGTTAAGTACACGTGATACATAAAGAAATGGATGCAATTGAAATGAAAACATAAAAAATAGGGACTTGGTTTTATATTAAAAATGGTGTTATAAATACCATTTGTCTATTGCAAACAATTGATAGTGTTTGTTTTTACAACTGAAAAAACCTTGCACGAATCTCAACAGTACTCGGTATTGCCTACGAAAGGAAAAATATGCGGCGTGAATCTATTGTGCTTTAAAATGCTTATTAAAGCTGGTATTTCTGTATGTGGATATGCATACTGACACATAAGCATTGTATTCTCTCATGGGACTACAAGAAACGAGTTAATTGCAAGGAACTACCACACTTCGGCACGTCGTAACGAATCAGTACCACTTTTCACTTTTTTTGCGTGCCAGTACCAACTCGAAGCCTAATTGTGGCAAAACGGTCTGATAGCCGTATAAACACGTGTTGACCGCGTATCTGACCGACAGGGCCCACCTGTCAGGTGCCACGGTGGCGTACCCGCGCACCCGCCCGGTAGCACTCGTCCTACCCCGCTCGGTCGCACTCGTTTTCCTCGCTCGAGGGTGGTGGAACCTGACCCAGCCGCACTCTGTCCCTCTCCTCCCCCATCACCCTCGTCTTCCCCATCGGCCGTCGCTGGCCGTGCTGTCCGCCGCCGCCGCGCCATGGTCTTCGAGGATGAGAGCAGCAACGACTTGTCCAGCCTGCAGATCTCCTCCTCCGACGACAGTATGCATTATCAGGTCAGTGGTAGAGCTAGGGTTAGGGTTTCTGATTGGGGGATTTAGGGATCTGTGGATTTGGTGATCTGGTATATTGATTTGGCTATTTTGGTTCTTTTTGCTCCTGTAGATTCCTGCTAGCATTGAAGACCAGGACTACAATGGCTTGGAGATGGGACCAGAGGCGCTCTGCGTGGAGCATCGGCTGCCAACTGAGCGCCGTGTAGCTTTTGAATCGTTTGAGACGGGCAGGAGGTTTCTTGTTTGTGCTCAGCCTGTAAGATTCATGCTCTCTCTCTCTCTCTCTATGTTCACTGTAATATAGTTGGTAGGCTCTGTTAAGTAAGTTATTCCTACTGATGATGAAGCATATTGTTTACCATTTAGTACTTTTGATGCTCACCTATGTTAAACATGCCACCTGATCTTAGTATTATATATGGGCAGTAGCTTAGTTGGCAGTGGAGATGCTCATAGTTTAGTTATATATTTTGTTGTATTATATTTTGCCAGCATCTTAGTTAGCAGTGTAGATGCTCATTTTAAATTGAGGCAAATGGTGATTATTTAATACAGTTGAAGCTCAAAGTTGAGGCAGTTGGCCACATGCATAGGTTGTAGTTCTTATGCTGTTAGTTGATTTATAAAAATGCCCTTTTATAATTGTAATTCTTCATTGAGTAACAATATAATTGTTTGCTGTATTGTAGGAAGTTCAGAATTGTGGTTTTCTTGGGTGGGTTGACCCAGAGTGGCCTCCCACAATGCAAAATGCATTGCTGAAGCTTTGGGAAATGTTTGAAGATAGCAGGATTGCTAGGAGGAAGGATAACCTGGATAGTTCACTTACTATCCACCACCTTAAAGAAGAGAAAAGGGATCTGGATGCCAATTATGACAAACTAGTTGAAGATGTCCATCAAATTCTCAATGCCCAGGAGGACAGGGTGTTGGATTTCAGCTATATGCAGACTAAGGAGAAGAGAGCTGAGGTTGGCAGTGCATCAGTTGTGGCTAGCATGAAGAATGAGATGGAGAAGAAAGATGCAGCTAACTTTGAGCTGAAAGAGAAGTATAAAGTTCTGAAGAACCTGGTAGAAGCTCAAGGCAGTGTCATTAGGAACCTAAAGATGAATCATTTGAAAGAGAAAGAAAAGCTAGGTGAAGAGAATATGATTTTGAAGGTTCAGGTTGATGAGCTCACCAAGTCTGAGAAAAAACTCACTGAAGAGAATTTGCAGCTGAACCTTCACATGTCTGATCTCAAGAGGGGAAATGAGAATCTGATAAAACGCAGGGATGAGCTAAAGCTCCAGCTTGCTGTTCAGTTCAAGACACTTGAGAAGAGCAAAGACAAGTTGAAGTTGATCCATGACATCTTGAAGGAATGAGGTAGATGAAGATGATCTGGGTAGATGAAGTAGAGCATAGCTATCATGATATATGATAGCAGGCTTTGCAAATATTTTGTGAAGGGTGGTTTAATGAAGTGTAATGTATGGATGTAGTTGTTGTGAACTTGGTTAAACTCCACTATGCTATGGTCTTTAGCTAATTGTTGTAAGAATCTATTAATTATGGCTGTAAGAATCTTGTTAGATGGCTCAAGTTATATGCTATGGTATTTAGCTATGTTGCTTTGATGGTTGTTAGATGGGTCAAGTTATATGTTGATAGTTGGATGATGGATTGGTGGTGTTCCGTCGACGCCGAGGCACCCTAAACCAATTTAGGTTGGTTGGTGGTGTTCCATCGACGCCGAGGCACCCTAAACCAATCTAGGTTGGTTGGTGGTGTTCCGTCGACGCCGAGCCACCCAACAACCAAATATCATATGAAGCTATAAACAAACAAATATCAGATAAATACATAGTTCAGAAACACAATAAACTTAGTACACATTAGACATTGCTCAGATGAGACTTAGTACACATCAGACCCAACAAAGTACTCCAGCAGAACATCAGATGAGACATAATTCAGAAGCAAAACCCATAAGTGCAACATTCTGTCACTCAAGTGTTACCACTGGCACTAAAGTATGACATCCAGCCAGTATGACTGCTTGGAACATTTGAAGGAGGAGCACCAGAAGTAGAAGGACCATAAGATGAAGCTCTCTCACTAGCAAATCTTGGGGCAGTGAAAGGCCTTGGAAAACTTGCACTAGCTGGCCTGGTAGTAGCAAAACTTGCAGAAGCAGATCTAGCAGTAGCAGACCTTGCTGCTGGCTGCTGTGATCTTGCATGTGGAGTAGTTTCAGTCCTTGATCTGGCAGGTGCAGTAGCTTCATTCCTTGATCTGGCAGGTGCCTTGCAATTAAGAAGGAAACATGGCAGTTAGTCACAAGGGTTTAGCACATAAAACATACAAGGAAACCACAGCAGTTAGAGTACTCTAGCAGTTAAGAAGGGTTTAGCACATAAAACATACAATGAAACCATAGCAATTAAGAAGGGTTTACTACATGCTTATTTTTTCTCAGAGCCAACTCTGGTCTCAATTGTTTCTTGCAATTGGTGTACCTATGGCCTTGGAGACCACAGTTGCTGCATGTTATAGTGGCCATTCTTGAACTGTCCTTTGGTTTTGGAACCTCAAATCTGCCTTTTATTCTCTTCTCTTTCCTTCTCCCCTTCTTCACATGAAATTTGGGTGGCTCTATGTCTGGTCCACTAGTCCTTGTCCAATCATGTTCACCAGGAACTGGATATATCATTGTCATATGCAGCAAGGTAAAAAGGCTTTTTGAAGAAATTGCAGACATAGTCCTCTGGAAATCTTTTTGCCTTGTTAATTGCTGATATTGCATGGTTGCATGGTATGCCAGACAAGTCCCACTTTCTGCAGCCACATGTATGAAGTTCCAAGTTTACTGCATGTGTTTGCTGCCCACTTGTCACTTGCCAAAGATTTACACCAGCTTGAATAGGTTTGCAAAATCTGTGTAGGATCGAAAGTATGTCTAGAGGGGGGGGGTGATTAGACTACTTGTAAGTATAAAAATTCTGCCTTTTGACAAAGAACAGTTTTTGGCAGATTCACAGTTTTGATCAAGTCAAGCATCACCCTACACATGCAATTCTAGAGTATAGGCAGCGGAAAGTAAATTGCACATGTAGTAAAGAGAGGTGGAGAAGAGCAAACGCAATTTTGGAGACGCGGTGATTTTTCCCGTGGTTCCGATAGGTGGTGCTATCGTACATCCACGTTGATGGAGACTTCAACCCACGGAGGGTAACGGCTGCGAGAGTCCACGGAGGGCTCCACCCACGAAGGGTCCACGAAGAAGCAACCTTGTCTATTCCATCATGGCCTACGCCCACGGAGGGCTAGCCTTACTCGGGGTAGATCTTCACGAAGTAGGCGATCTCCTTGCCTTTACAAACTTCTTGGTTCAACTCCACATCGATGACGGAGGCTCCCAAGCGACACCTAACCAATCTAGGAGGCACCACCCTCCAAAAGGTAATAGATGTTGTAGATGATGATGAACTCCTTGCTCTTGTGCTTCAAATGATAATCTCCCCAACACTCAACTCTCCTCACTGATTTGGCTGTGGTGGAAGAAAGGATTGAGTGGAAAGCAACTTGGGAAGGTTAGAGATCAAGCTTCATATGGTGGGAGTGGAGCAACTTGATCTCAACACAAGGGTAGGTAGTTCTCTTCTCAGAAATGTAAGGTAGGAGTGGTAGTTCTTTCTGATGGCTCTCTCCACGAATGAAGAGGGGGTGGAGGGGTATAAATAGCCTCCACACAAAATCCAACCGTTACACACATTTGAGCAATCTCGGTGGGACCGAAGTGGACAACTCGGTGAGACCGAAAGTTCAAATAATGTGAACGTTGGGGTTTTCGGTGGGACCGAATATACAATCTCGGTTAGTCCGATTCGTGCAATGACAAGAGCATGCCAGTTTCGGTGGGACCGACTTCATCATCTCGGTGACACCGATTTGATGACAGAAGGTTACAGAACCTTGGCAACTCATGTTTTGGTGAAACCGATTTCAGAATCGGAAAATCCGAGTTTACTAGGGTTTGGCTTATGGCTGAGGTGGTTCATCTCGGTGTGACTGAGTTTGGAAAATCGGTGGGACCGAGATTACTTATGAGTGTATATGGCAGTGAAAGTTGCTGATAGTTTAGGAGATGTATCACTAAGCACTTGAGCAACCAGATCATCATCATAACCTCATCCCCTTTTAATAGTATTGGCTTTTCCTATGGACTCAATGTGATCTTTGATCACTAAACCAAAAATGGAGTCTTGAGCTTTTGCCAATGCTTGCCTTAGCATTTTGAGGGGTCCACTTCTTCAGTCCTTGCCATACCCATATCACTGAACTTTTCTGAAATGATTCTCAAGTAACTATTAGTTCAATGATATATATGTTGTTATTAATTGCCAAAACCACCCGGGGATTAGTTGCACTTTCAATCTCCCCCTTTTTGGTAATTGATGACAACATATAGATCAAAGCTTCGACAAGGGATATAATCAATGAATAATATCGTCGCTTTGAGAAGTATGTGATAAGCAAGAGCTCCCCCTAAATTTGTGCATTATTTAAGATTTGCGTTTGAATGCAAATGCACAATCGATTAGGATCATGGGTCACTCTTCCATGTCACATACATCTTGGTGGAGCGCACAAAATGATAAGAATGAACAGCATGCACCCAATCACCAAGACATGAGTAAATAGTCATACGAGATAGGAATGGCATATGATAAGCATTAAGCACACATTAAAGCATAGTACGACCAAGCACTCATTAAGGTAGCATCAAACGGAGTATCAAGCACACTGAATGTCTCGAAAACCAAAAGTATCTCAAAGAAACCGCAAAAGAACGAAAGAGCAAAAGCGCAAAGATAACAGCACTCTCTCTCTCGAAGCCCTATGATCTATACAATTTCTCCCCCTTTGGCAACAAGTTACCAAAAAGTTCGAAAAAGCATAGAGCTAAACGTCACTGTGGACTCTGCTGGCGGCTCCCGTCTGGGTTGATGTCGGAGTGGATATGACAGCATCGGCGAAGACTTCAGCTGATGTCTGTGCTGGAGGAGTGGACACTGGAGCTGGATCTGGAGTAACTGCTGGAACTGTGGGAGGTGCTGAAGCTGTAGTCCTGGTGTCAGTCACTGGAATAGCAGCTGATCGGGATCCTTTGGGAACCGGAGCAGTCTGTCGATGAGAATCCTGGACTAAGTCATCCTGCAACTCATGCATAAGCTCTGCCTTGTCCTGCTTTGCTTCCTCAATGTCTGCCTCGAGCTTGTTGACGGTCACTTGTATTTCAGTCAGCTTCACGTCCAGAGCGTGGATCTTCTCGTCAACAATCCTTTCTAAGCTCTCCTGAGACTGTTCAATGCTGGCCAGGCGTTGTTCAATCCTTTGAGTAGCTTCAAGAATTTGCTCTCCGAAACTCTTTGGTTTAGCTGCTGCTGCTTTGTCAGCTTTGGCTTTCTTAGCAGCTTCGATCTTGGCTTGACCTTCAACAGATGTCGGATCCTTCTCATCCATCACAACAACATTGTCTTCATGCTCTGGCTGCAGCGGTAAATGTTTTCTATCCAACAAGAATTTGCCCATGCCAAACTTGGCATTGATAAGCATCTGAATCTGCGGGGCAAATCCACATGACCTTTTCTGGTCAGCTGCAGTCCTCTTAATGGTCTCTACCATCAAGTCCATCACCTTGAAAGGTGCTTTCTCATCAAGTATATGCGGCATGTTGATAGAATATCCTCTGATCATGCGATGATCTCCAGACTTGGGCATCAAGGTATGCCTCAAAATGGTATTAGTGGTAGGTAAGCCTGCCTGGAGATGGTAGACTGAGCCGAGCTTCCAGATTTCCAAATCCTCTGCTGGAACCTCTTTGTACATGTTTTTCATGGATTCATGATTCTTCTTTGGAATCCCATATACATCAATATCATCTTCTCGTTGCACTGGAGCATTCAGAATTTCTGCCCATTCTTCAACAGAAGAAGAGAACCTTTGACCTTCAGTCATCCACGTAATCTTTCCATCAGGGTAGAAGTGAGCTGTGGCATAAAATTGCATTATCATCTCATCGTTCCAACTGGTCAATTTCTGACCTACAAAATCTGCAACTCCACATGCAGTGAAACTTTCATGCACATGTGGAAAGAAATCTCTGTGCTCTTCGCTGTCAATGTACTCCCAGTCAACATATCTGGTGTCTGCGACTATGGGCTTCTTGTCCATCAGCACGGTCTCATAGAAGTCCTGCTGCTCTCTGGTGTGAAATCTGGGATCTACAGCAGTTCTTCTCCTCACGGCATATGGGTCAGTTTGTCTCCATAGCCTGAGACCTCTATCTTTCCTTGCCTTCATATCCTCAGCTTGAGGATGAGCATCATTATGGAGTGGCAGTTTTGGACGAAGTTTCAGCAAAACTTGTCCTTCCTCGTCAGACTCAGCTGGTGGCACATCATCCTTGTTCTTTTCAGACGCTGGAATGTTTCTGATGGTCCTCTTGGGCTTGGCAGCAGGCTTTGCTGGAGCTGCCCTAGCTGGAGCAGATTTCTTGGGCTTTGATGTGGCTCCAGCCTTAATGGCATCACCCATGAGCTTCTGCTTCTAAGGAGGAGGCTGGGGTGCTTCCTCATCCTCATCCTCTACTGCTGCATCTGCATGAGAATCAATATACATATCTGCTCGAGCTTCTGATACATGCACTACCCTCTTTCTCTTGGTGGTTTTCTTCACTTTGCTTGCAGCTGCCTCTCCCAAATTCAGCTTCTTAGCAACAGTTGACTGCTTGACTTTGCTGGTGCCCTTCTTAGATTGTTGACCTTGTTGCTCTTTGGCAACAATCTTCCTTTTTGGCTTGGAGGTCACTTCTTCCTCAACAACAAAATCTGAATCCTCATCATCGGAATTCTTCTCCTTTCTAGCTCTGGTGGCTGCAGGAGGCATGCCACTTGGTGTACTCCTCTCACCATCATCAGATGAGCTACTAGGATTAGGACTAGTGTCTGCCTCTGGAATGTCTGCAATGGGTGTCTCTGACCTGTTCTGACTGTCACTGGTATCTGACATGGCTGACAACCTGTGAATAGATAAGGTATAGGCAGAGAAGAAGAGTCATCACAAACTGCAGAAGTTTTTGCAAAAAAATGAGTTCAAATTCTAGATTTAAGATTTCACAGAAGACATTTCGGTCAGACCGAGTTTAAGTTTCGTGGAAACCTAACCCTAAAATTTTTACTCGAATCTAGTTCAAATGAACCAATCTGGTGTACAGGAGGATTTCAATCGTGGCAAGATACTAGGCAATCCAAACGTGCATTGAATCGGAGATGGGAGCACGAGTGGGATCAAAACTCACCCTAACTTGGTGGAGTTTTTCTACGGCGGCAACGGCGCGGAGGAGATGGCTGTTGACGGCGACGGAGACCTGCGGCGAGGGCGCACAGGCGACGACGGCGACGATCCAGAGACCAAGGCGACGGCAGCAAGGGATGTGGGGGCGAAACGTTTGAAGGAGGAATCAACGCGCGTGGCCCTTGGAATATATACCCCTTTGCTGTCGGTGGGACCGAGTTGTAAAACTCGGTGGCACCGAGATGGATAACTGCTAGGCAGTTATGCACTTCGGTCACGCCGAAAATCACAACTCGGTTTCACCGAGATGAAAACCTAGATCAGTCTAAATGCTTTCGGTTCGACCGAGTTTGAGTGAGTTGGTCTGACCGAAATCAATTAGAAGGTTTTGGAGATTAGCCCTTGACGGATCGGTGGCTCCGAGTGCTCCTCACCCGGAGGGTCCGAAAATGACTTGTTCAAAGTTTGTGATGTAAGCATGAATAGAATTTGAGACAAGAAAGCATAGATAGCTAGGGGAGGTACTTAGGCATTCTTGTCCATCCATTTGGTCAGAAAAATCAAAACGACCAAAACAACAAATGGATGTCCTCGAATGGATAAAATCATGCATCCAACATGCTCACACAATAAGATAGCAAATGAAATATGTGTCAAACATGCACAACCAAAACTCTAGCAACTAACACACAATTTGTCGATGACTAGGTCATCTTTATATGAGTATTTTGACTTAGGAGCCAAATGAGAACATTTGATCATAGGTCATACTCATCGTTTAAGCACAAGTGGGGTTACCACTTTTACATAAAGCATTGATGTGTTCACATCATTTGAAGATGCTTTAGCTCAATTTTTTAGAGCAAAGCTCCCCTAGATGTGAGAACCCCTTTTAAAGGGTCAAACTAACCTTGGGTTGTCGTAGATGACTTCATGTAGATGTTGAAGATGTGGATGCTCAATGTTGATGGAGATCATCAAGAGTTGGGAGCTATCCTTTGGATTCGGGCACTTTCAATACCTACATGGGTTAGTCCCACAAGGAACAAACAAGGATATCCATGGACATAGATTGAAGTTTACAATAGATGATGTCCATGAAAGCAATGATTACCTTGTCCCTTGACTTACCAACAAGAGGGTTTGTGACTCCATGAACTAGTGCACGATATGGAAGTTGATTGCACAAGTTCTTTGCCAAAATGAATGTGAGTGAAGTATGTTGGCGGAGTCACCCTCAAGAACTTTCTAGTTCTTCTTCTTCGGGATCCACATCATCTTGATGGGAATCCTTGGGGTTGTAGTTGAGCTTGACGAAGTAGAACTTGACGTTTCCTTGGGAACCCACTTGACCATGGCTTGAGGTGCTTCAACGAATGCATCAATCTCCTCTTGAAGCTTGTCCTTGGCTTTTAGCTTGTGGTCTTGTGGTGGAAGGTCATCTTGAGCTTGTTCCACATTGGAAGAAGTAGGATCATACTTCTCCTTTTGAGAAACAAACTGTGGAGTAGGATATTGACCTTCTTCCCACTCAACACCTTCGGCGCTGAACTTTCGCTCAAAACCAATTCCTTGATTCTTCCGGTGCCTTCCTTGCTTGCGAACAATTTCCTCAAAGTTCTTGCTTCCGGCAAGGCTCTTGTAGACACCTTTCTCTATGATCCCTTTCAATAAGCTATTCTCTTGCTCAAGTGTAACTTGGCTTGAAACATTGTTAGTGGAATCAAGAGAACTACTAGAAGCAAAAACATTGGATTTAGCATGGTTATTGTTATTGCTAGAGGAAGAATTTTTCTTATGCTTGTCATGCTTAGTCTTAATGGGTGGCAAGAAATTAGACAAGAGAAGTCGTTTGGCAAGATATGAAGAACTCTTCTTTCGAAGATCGTCATTGATTGCTTTTAGAAACTCATGTTCTTGCTCTAGAGTGAGCTTCTCGAAGCGTAGCTTCTCATGAGATCTTAGGAGCTCTCTATGATCTTCTTGAGTTGTTCCATGAGCTAACTTAAGAGTGTTTAGTTCTTTAGTTAGACGCTCAATCTCCTTCATAGCATTGTCATTCGACTCTTCTTGACTATAAAGACTACTAGCATGTTCATCGTTACTAGGCTCACTGGATTTATCATGCAAGAGCTCATCTTCACCAAGCAAGTCATCCTCATCACTATTGAAGTCAATGAATTCAGGGTGTGATACCTTGGGGCCTTTAGCCATGAAGCATCTTCCAATTCCCTCATTTGGTGAATCAAATAAGTCATAGGAGTTGGAGTTGGAGGATACGAGAGCAAGACCGGCAACACCTTCATCTTGACTGTAGTCGGAGTCGGAGTGATAGCTTTCATCGGATTGATTGTCGGAGTCGGAGCCGGAGACCCATTCACCTACATGAGCTTGATGTTTTCTTCTTGTGTAGCTCCTTGATGACTTGTCTTTCCTCTCCGAATCCTTGCTTCTCCGAGAGGGTCTTCGTTCATAACGATCATCTCTACTCCTTCTCTCTTTCCGAGGTGACTCATCTCTTGAACTTCTTCTTCTTGGAGATTCTTATCTTCTCTTGTGGGGAGCCGTACACTCATTTGAGTAGTGTCCGGGTCTTCCACAATTGTAGCAGTTTCGATCACGGCTAGAAGATCTCTTTTCATCATATGATCTAGACTTTGAGCTTCTCTCTTTGCCTCTATTCTTGTAGAATTTGTTGAAGTTCTTAACCATTAGGCTTATCTCTTCATTGGAAACTAACTTGTCACTTGAGGTTGTGGGAGCATCACTTGTAGCTTTGTAAGCACCACTCGACTTGTTGTGAAGCTCTTCCTTATCCTTAAGTGTCATCTCATGAGCAACAATTCTTCCAATGACTTCGGTTGGCTTGAGAGTCTTGTAGTTTGGCATCATTTGGATCAAAGTGCACACGGTGTCATACTTTCCATCCAAAGCTCTGAGAATCTTCTTGATGATGAATCGGTCGGTCATTTCTTCGCTTCCTAAGCCAGCAATCTCATTTGTGATGAGAGCAAGCCTAGAGTACATTTCAGCGACTCCTTCACCATCCTTCATCTTGAACTTGTCAAGTTGACCTTGAAGAATATCTAGCTTTGATTCCTTCACAGACTCGGTACCTTCGTGCATTTCAACCAAAGTATCCCAAATCTCTTTTGCATTTTCAAGACGGCTGATTTTGTTGAACTCCTCGGGACACAAGGCATTGAAGAGAATGTCACAAGCTTGAGCATTGTTTTGCAACATCCGCAATTCTTCCGGTGTAGCTTCGCGATCCGGAACTTTTCCTTCCTCGAAGAATTCACCTTGCATACCAACACAAATAATGCCCCATGCGGCTGGGTTATGACCAAGAATATGCATTTTCATTTTATGCTTCCAACTAGCGAAATTTGTACCATCAAAGTAAGGACCTCTACGAAAATTACCCTCACTAGACGCCATACTCTCCTAGGTTGTGAAACCAAGCTTATGGAGTCCAATGCAATGGAAACCAATACAATGGAGACCAAAGCTCTGATACCACTTGTAGGATCGAAAGTATGTCTAGAGGGGGGGTGATTAGACTACTTGTAAGTATAAAAATTCTGCCTTTTGACAAAGAACAGTTTTTGGCAGATTCACAGTTTTGATCAAGTCAAGCATCACCCTACACATGCAATTCTAGAGTATAGGCAGCGAAAAGTAAATTGCACATGTAGTAAAGAGAGGTGGAGAAGAGCAAACGCGATTTTGGAGACGCGGTGATTTTTCCCGTGGTTCCGATAGGTGGTGCTATCGTACATCCACGTTGATGGAGACTTCAACCCACGGAGGGTAACGGCTGCGAGAGTCCACGGAGGGCTCCACCCACGAAGGGTCCACGAAGAAGCAACCTTGTCTATTCCATCATGGCCTACGCCCACGGAGGGCTAGCCTTACTCGGGGTAGATCTTCACGAAGTAGGCGATCTCCTTGCCCTTACAAACATCTTGGTTCAACTCCACATCTCGACGACGGAGGCTCCCAAGCGACACCTAACCAATCTAGGAGGCACCACCCTCCAAAAGGTAATAGATGTTGTAGATGATGATGAACTCCTTGCTCTTGTGCTTCAAATGATAATCTCCCCAACACTCAACTCTCCTCACTGATTTGGCTGTGGTGGAAGAAAGGATTGAGTGGAAAGCAACTTGGGAAGGTTAGAGATCAAGCTTCATATGGTGGGAGTGGAGCAACTTGATCTCAACACAAGGGTAGGTAGTTCTCTTCTCAGAAATGTAAGGTAGGAGTGGTAGTTCTTTCTGATGGCTCTCTTCACGAATGAAGAGGGGGTGGAGGGGTATAAATAGCCTCCACACAAAATCCAACCGTTACACACATTTGAGCAATCTCGGTGGGACCGAAGTGGACAACTCGGTGAGACCGAAAATTCAAATAATGTGAACGTTGGGGTTTTCGGTGGGACCGAATATACAATCTCGGTTAGTCCGATTCGTGCAATGACAAGAGCATGCCAGTTTCGGTGGGACCGACTTCATCATCTCGGTGACACCGATTTGATGACAGAAGGTTACAGAACCTTGGCAACTCATGTTTCGGTGAAACCGATTTCAGAATCGGAAAATCCGAGTTTACTAGGGTTTGGCTTATGGCTGAGGTGGTTCATCTCGGTGTGACTGAGTTTGGAAAATCGGTGGGACCGAGATTACTTATGAGTGTATATGGCAGTGAAAGTTGCTGATAGTTTAGGAGATGTATCACTAAGCACTTGAGCAACCAGATCATCATCATAACCTCATCCCCTTTTAATAGTATTGGCTTTTCCTATGGACTCAATGTGATCTTTGATCACTAAACCAAAAAATGGAGTCTTGAGCTTTTGCCAATGCTTGCCTTAGCATTTTGAGGGGTCCACTTCTTCAGTCCTTGCCATACCCATATCACTGAACTTTTCTGAAATGATTCTCAAGTAACTATTAGTTCAATGATATATATGTTGTTATTAATTGCCAAAACCACCCGGGGATTAGTTGCACTTTCAATCTGGCCCTTTCCTTTTCCACCTCAAGCTTCTCAGCATAATGTGGTGTGATCTGCCACAGAGCTGCCCTTCCTCTCTCTCTGTTCCTATGCCACCTCACCATCTGTTTGTCCTTAATACCATCAATCATAGTCCTAATTGGTTTTTTCCTAAAATCTAGAATGTACTTGTTGAACACCTCAGATAGGTTGTTAACAACCAAGTCTGTCTTGCAGTTAGTGTCAAAAGCATGCCTATCCCATGTGTGCTTAGGTATTCCACTTAGCCACTTCCAAGCTTCCTCACTCTCATTTTTCAGGTCAATCATGGCAATGTTAAACTTATGTTGGTTATAAGCATAGCTGGCATTATCCATGCATTTCTTAAGATCTTCTCCCCTAAACCCAGCATTCTGGAAATTTGCATAGAGGTGTCTAAGGCAAAATCTCTGATGGCAGTTTGGAAAAACTTGGTTTACAGCATTTAGTAGCCCCTGTTGACATAGAGGTGTCTAGACTTAGCTGATGTACTACTACACCTAGATCATAACATGCTAATGCAGAGAGTAACTATAATGCAGAAGAACATAATAGGAAGCTGCATGCATACCTTCTGTCTATCAGACATGATAGTATAAGGCCCAAATTTCCCAACTTCTCCTCCTAGACATATCTTCAGTTGGTGTAGAAACCAACACCAGTTAGCTGTGTCCTCTTGTCCAACAATAGCAAATGCAAGTGGGAAAATATTATTATTGCCATCTCTTCCAGTGGCAGCAAGAATTTGAGCACCAGTGGTGAGCTTAATAAAGCACCCATCAACACCTATTGTTGGAAACAAAGAACAATTTAAACTTCTATAAAGCACTATAAAGAACTACTAAACACCAGATCTTGCACATCTTACCAATGAAGGGTCTGCAGCCACTAAGAAATCCCTCCCTTGCTCCATTTATGCAGAAGAACATAGCATGAAACCTTGGTCCTGGGTGTGGTATTTTTGTAGTTGGTATTGGTGTAACTGTTGTAACTACAACTCTACTGCCAGGGTTTGTATCCATGATGGTCTGAGCATAATCCCTAAGTCTGGGATACTGCTTCTTGTGCTCTCCTAGCACAGCTTCTACAGCAAGGTTTTTGGCCCTATAAGCCATATGCCTTGGCACATCAACACCATACTTCTCATTGCAGTTGTCAATTAGAGTGTGTATGCTAGTGGTTGGATCAGACCTAAACAATGACTCATAGGTCTTTGCAAGCCACTTGGCACTTATCCTTGATGTCTCAGTGCTGCTAGGGCAAGTGTGCTCCAACCTTATTTTCTTAATAGCAAAAGTCTTCTCCCCTTTGATAACTGCAGCAACAATGCAAAACTGACAGTGCTCTTGCTTACAACAGGCAATGATCCTTTGGTCTGAATTTCTGTGATACCTAAAGTCTCTGGTCTGTGTGATGTGCAAGCTCAACAAAGCATCTCTGAATTGTTGTTGATCCGTAAAGCACATGTACAGACATAACTGTTGATGTGGTTGCTCAAGTTTGTCATTGTACCAGATCCTTGGTTTCCTTTTCTTGGCCCTACTCTTCCTCCCTTTAGGCAGAACAAATGAAAGTGGCTCATGTCCATCATCTTCATCCTCAAACAACAACCCATCATCTTCTTCATCTGATGAAGGAATGAAATCAGTTTTCACCTCCTCCAACACACTTGAATGTGACCTACAAGTTGGGCCTCTCCTAACTACCAGCTTCTTCCTCCTTTTTGCAGGTTGTTGCTTTGCTGCTTCTTCTCTTTCCACAACATTGACCTGCTCATCCTCCTCCTCCTCCTCCATCTCAAACAAATCCTCAACCTCAGTGTCACCCTCATAATGTAATTGTTCCTCATCTGAATCCTCAACTGAATCTTCCTCTGAATCTTGATCTTCAACTTCTTGCTCTGCTAATTTTTCCCCTCTATTATCTATGTGTCTTCACATACCCTGTACTTCTCAATGCAGAAAGGATTGTTATCACTGTCATATGCAGCCTCAGAGTCATCAATATTATGTGCCTCTTCCTCCATTACAGCTTTGAGCTTCCCCTTGCTTAAATTTCTGCTCTCTTGTGTGCACAAAGCAGCAGGTTGAAATGTATTGCTGCTAGACTGACTATGAAACACAACACCTTCTTCATCAACAGCAAGAACTGGAGCCTCACTGAGATCATACACAACAGGTGGTTGATACAATATAGTTGCTAAATCTTGTTCTCTGCTATGACAAACATTGTTGTACTTTGATCTCACAAAATGTTCTTCTATTTGAGAGCTCTCTATTTGACATACAAAAGGTGCTGTTGCACTCACTAGCAAATTCAGAACTAAACTATGCTCATATTCCTTCTTAAGTTGCTGTAGTTTGATGTTTGTGTCAATCAAATCTAACCCATGCTCTCTTTCCTCTCCACTGCCTAAATTCTTCATGTGGTACAGTTCATCAGAGAAAGAATAACCTTGTGTGTGCATCAGTGCATATAGGTTCAGAAATGTCAAATCTGAGTTGCATATCTTCCTATCCAGATTATGTTGTGCATCAAAATGAATTCGAACATCCCAAACAGCATCATCCAAACTACAATCGACAACACACATTTACACTATCATCAGCAACTAACCCTAGCCCCCTGTTTTCAAATATGCAGAAAGAAGGAGAGAAGAAAAGGACTTACACCACGCCGCGAGGAGCTCCACTGGTCCAGTGATGGCTCGTGCTAGGGTTGGCCACCCATATCTCTGCTAGCCTCACCCTGTCCTCCATGGACAGCGCCGCCTCCTCGTCGTCAGCGCTGGAGTAGTACGAACTGGAGCCATCGTCGACTTCCAGACCTAGGTGGTCATCGCTCCCGAGCCCGGGAAGGTCTCCGTGCCCGCCCGCACCGTCGCCGCCGCCAGGAGTCGCCGCCGCCATCACCTGAGAGTGGAGAGGGAGACGAGGGATAGGGGAGAGGAAAGTAGGGTTCGTCCCGTGCGGGTTTGACCCGACCAAACTCACAGCGACCGAGCGGCTAGGACGAGTGCGACCGAGCGGTGTAGGACTAGTATTACCGGGCGGGTGCGCGGGTACGCCACCGTGGCACCTGACAGGTGGGCCCTGTCGGTCAGATACGCGGTCAACACGTGCTTATACGGCTATCAGACCGTTTTGCCACACTTAGGCTTCGAGTTGGTACTGGCACGCAAAAAAAGTGAAAAGTGGTACTGATTCGTTACGACGTGCCGAAGTGTGGTAGTTCCTTGCAATTAACTCACAAGAAACCAAAAGCAATACATCTCTTTAGATGAAGTATCTTATGGAAACTGCTTTCAAGTGGAAGATCGAACCCTGGATGCTCGGTGACCACCATGATATTTACAGGACATGATTATGGTCTTACTCCTCCCAGGAAGGCCTGAACCTCGGTAAACTCATGGCATCTCCGCCTTACCATTCTGATCGACCGTGTGCTTGCCCTTACCGAACAAATCCTCGTCATCGACGACACTGTCAAGATGAAACCTCAACACTCTCCTAGGAGGTAAAGCCGAGGCCAGATCAACATACCAAGGATTCACTAATGGAGGACCTTACTGAGGATACCAAAGCTCTAAAACCATTTGTAGGATTGATTAAGTATGTTTAGAGGAGGGGGTGAATAGACTACTAAGCAAAAATGGACTCGTTTCCCAAATTTTAGTTTCTTCTGGGAATTTTAAGCTTTTATATGGTAGTCTACCAATCACCCTACACATTCAAGTCTACAAAGAGTATAGGCCGCGAAAAGTAAATACTTGCGGGGGTAGAGTTAGAGAAATGGAAACACAAGGGTGGATTGATGAATATTGTTCCCATGGTACAAACAGCTGGTGTTATCCTACTCCATGTTGATGGAGGATTTGGTCCACGAATGGTCTAAGACGACAAAGATCAATGTCACAAGTTCCACGAAGGAACTACTCCACAATAATAATTACCCATGAAAGATCCACGAAGGAGCAGCCAAAATTTGCCGAATTCAAAAAAATGTTCATACATTTTTTAAATATTTCAAAAGAATGAAACAATGTTCATTAATTTAAAACATTGTTCCAAAAATTAAAAAATCTTGGTTTGTTAAAAAAAATCAAGAATTCGAAACAATGTTCATGCATTTCAAAAAAATGTTCACAAAACAAATTTTGTTTGTTAAATTCAATAATTGTTTCCAAAATTCCAAAACTATTTGCCGATTCAAAAAATGTTCACAAGTTTCAAAACACATTCAGAATTTAAAAAATATTCACATATTTGTAAAAAAAAAACATGAATTCAAAAACTGTTAATAATTTAAAAAAATGTTGACGAATCTGTACAAAATGTTCATAAATTTGCAAAAAGCGTTCATGATTCAAAAAAAATGTTCATGAATTTCAAAAATTGTTCATGGTTTCAGAAAATGTGCACAAATTTGAAAGATGTAGGCAAATTCGGGCGCCGCTATGCGTCTTCCGGCGGATGTATTAAAAACATCCGCCGTATGGAGGACCGTTCGATGAGCGCCTTGACAGCCGTGTGATCTAACTATCGCACGGGCGTGACCACCTTCCTACTTCCTGCAACAGCCGCTCAGTTTCGAAAACAGAATCCCCTCTCATTCATCCTTGCACAGCTCCGCCCAGCACGGCGGCAGTCGCCACCATCGCAAAATCGCTACCGCCGGCGCGCCGGGGAATTAGTCCTTATCGTGCTCGCCGGAGTTGTTGTTCCTCCTCCGTCTCAGGCTCGCGAGCAGCAGCTAGCTCCAATCGAGCACGACGGCGACGACCTCTCACGCCTGATGCTTCTTCTTGGCGTTTTCTGCAACCGGAGCTATGTTTCTGAAACATGCCTCATGTTGCAATGTCTGACCACTCACTCTCTAACGTCGGGCGCTCCTGCGGCGCTGCAACTCGGGCAATGTTTCTGAAACAAGACCCTTGTTGCAGAAAAAAGAACTTCACAACCGAATCATTTCTTTTCTTTCTGAAACATAAGATATGTTGCAGAAATCTTTTGAAACAGGACCCCAGTTGCAGAAAAAAAACTGCACAACCGAAATCGTTTTTTCTTTCTTTCTGAAACTAGTCATGTGTTCCAGAAATCTACTGAAACAAGATCCTTATTGCAAGAAAACGACTCATCGCGCGGAATCTAACGGTTACGCAAGCGGCGGACGCTCGCGCGTGCATAAGCCGGTTGAAGGTAAGCTTTTCCCTTTAGTTTACTTGGGAAAAGAATTGTTGGGGCAAAGTATTGTTGTGGGTAGGCATGGATGAATTATGAACGCATTTGATTTGATTTCTGCATGGTTTTAAGATATACTGTTACCCCTTTATTAGTCGTCATGCGAATACATCACTCATTACCATGGTTCCAGCATCTCTGTTCTTGCTTTTTCTCTTTGCCGCTTCTTGGTATGTGAAGGGTCAAATCCCAAGTTTTCCATCAAAAATCATCGTGCCGTTCGCATCAAAGCGTGGCCGAGCGACCGCGGCCAGAAACATCACCTACACAAGAATATCTACTACCATGCCAATCTTAACAATACATATATTGAAACTAAAGAAAAAAACATTTCTGACCTTCTCAATGAAATTTTGCTTTGCGTGCTACGGTACGGATCTTCTTCATCATTCGCCAAATAGTAATTCTGGCTACCACGGGAACGGTTGAACCATTTCTCGTCAATGTGAATGACGTTGTACATCTCTTTGAATTTGGGATCCTAAGGAACAGTATGCTCATCAAACATTGACAAGCAAAACCTTACCCGTCCTACCTTGTTTTCATCCATCAATGTCGATTTGATGGCATTTGTGTGACGCCTCAGCAGGCCCTCCTTCAAACGACGCCATAGCGTCGTCTTCGCCATGTGCAACTCATTTGCCAAATCTTTAAGAGTTGTTCTTTTCCTCAAATCCACTTGTTTGACAGCCTCCGGATCGAATTCTATCCTCTTGCGGCCATAGTTTTTTGCCCGTTTGTTTTCCAGTGCGTGTATTCCACCGGCTTCCTTACATTTCTTCCACCAGTTTTGCACTGTCCGCTGAGGTATGCCCGTTAGTTCAGACACTTCTTTGGATACTCTTGGACTCAATACCCCAGCTTTGGTCCTCTCTAGAACCATAGCATACACAGTATGCTTCTCATGGAGTTGATACCACCTTCTTTTCCTACTCAATGTACCGTTGGCATCTGCAGATTAAATTGACGATTAGACAATGTGATTGTGCACCTACAGATTAAATTGATGGTTAAAGAATGTTGGTTACAGTTTACCTAAGGCACCTCCATTCCCATCGCCTTCCACATTGGTATCTGCCTCTTGTTCTTGTTCTACATGCTGCTCAGAATCACCAAGTCCACCATTCTCTTGTGCTTCTGCATTCAGAATTATGCTTACAAATTTGGCATATGCAACACTGAGAATATAAAGATGAATATGTGC
The DNA here is from genome assembly GCA_902687465.1 of Secale cereale. Lineage (NCBI taxonomy): Eukaryota > Viridiplantae > Streptophyta > Magnoliopsida > Poales > Poaceae > Secale > Secale cereale. Next base: position 16,233,862 of record LR738713.1, read on the forward strand.
AAAAGTAGCACCAGGATCAATGAGAATATAAAGCTGATCTACATGTACACGTGATCTGCATGTACACATTATCTACATGTACAGCTGATATGCATGTACAGTTCTACACATGTTCTGCTTGTACTGATCCAATGTTCAGATTATGGACTAACTTGAGTTGGACTAAGATTACTACTCTCCTAGACGTACACATGACTAACTACACATCATCCCACTACCAATGAGTACAAGCTAAGATTACTGTTAGGAATGAGCAACTGCATTCTCAGGAGGGCCAGGGGCCAGTACATATACATGTGTACAATGGGGATGAACAGAAAAGAGAGACTATACACACACACACATCTAATACATATACACACACATCTAATACATCTAACACCCCCCCTCAAACTCATGGTGGGTCAACAACACTGAGTTTGGAGAGAAAGAACTCATGTTGCGCTCGAGTCTGTGCCTTCGTGAAGAAGTCCGCCAGCTGTAACTCAGAGGGCACATAGTGAAGAGCGAGAACCTCATCCTGCACAGCAGCACGTACAAAGTGGGCATCCACACCGATGTGCTTGGTGAGCTCATGCTTCACCGGATCACGTGCAATACTGATAGCACCGGTACTGTCTGACAGTAAGGGAGTCGAGGTAGCAGCAGACACACCAAAATCCTCAAGTAACCACCATAACCAGATCACCTCAGCCGTCAACATAGCCATGGCTCGTAACTCAACCTCTGTACTCGAGCGGGAAACAGCAGTCTGCTTCTTTGTCTTCCAGGCAATAAGAGAGCCACCAAGAAAGACACAGTAAGCAGACAGCGAGCGTCGATCAGAGGGATCACTAGCCCAGGTAGCATCAGAGTAGGCCTGGAGCTCAAGAGAGCTGGAGCGGGGAAAGAAAAGGCGCTAAGAGATCGTGCCACGAAGATATCGTAGAACACGGAGGAGATGACTATAGTGGACGGAGGTGGGGGCTGAAACAAACTGACTCAGGATGTGGACAGGATAGGAGATGTCAGGACGCGTAACAGCAAGATAGACAAGACTGCCAACGAGGTGACGATAGCGAGTGGGATTAGGAAGAGGGTCACCATCAAAGGCACGAAGCTGAACGTTGAGCTCCATAGGAGTCACAACTGTGCGCTCATCACCGAGAGCGGCGCGAGAAAGAAGATCCTGAATATATTTTTCTTGGGAGATGTAGAAGCCATCAGAGGTCGAGGAGATCTCAATCCCAAGAAAATAGCGAAGTGGACCAAGATCAGTCATGAGGAACTGGTCGCGAAGGCGAGCCTTAACAAAGGCAATGTAGTCAGAGTCGTCACCAGTGATGATCATGTCATCAACATAGAGAAGGAGAAGAGTCCGACCACGAGGAGACGTGTGAACAAACAAAGCGGGATCATGATCACTGGGCGAGAAACCCGCGGCAGTCACGACAAAGGCGAACCGCTCGAACCAGGCACGAGGAGCCTGTTTAAGACCATAGAGAGAGCGGCGAAGTCGGCAGACCATACCATCAGGAACAGAGTACCCTGGGGGTGGCTGCATATAAACCTCCTCACGCAACTCACCATTGAGAAAGGCGTTCTGAACGTCAAGCTGAGACACAGACCAATGACGAACAGAAGCTACAACAAGGAGAGTGCGGACAGTGGTCATGTGGGCCACAGGAGCGAATGTCTCATCATAATCGCGGCCCTGCTCCTGCTGAAAACCACGAGCCACAAGACGAGCTTTGTAGCGCTCAAGAGAACCATTAGAGCGAGTCTTAATCTTATAGACCCACTTGCATGTGATGGGACGAATACCAGAAGGAAGGGAAACCAGATCCCACGTGCTAGAACACTCAAGGGCAGCAAGCTCCTGGGCCATCGCAAGCTGCCATTCAGGCTGAGTGAGGGCAGCCTGGTAGGAAGTCGGCTCAGCAACAACAGAGAGGCCGTACTTGGCAGGAGAGTAGCGATCAAAAGGGGGCCGAGGTCGAGCACGGAGATTATGAACTGGTGGAGGCGTGGAAGGAGGACCATCGGAAGTGGAAGGTGTGTCAGGAGAATCATCCTCAACACGAGGGCGGCGAGTGTAGTGGAGAGGAAAAGGAGAGAGAGGCCGATGGATCAGAGAGGATGGTGGAGATGAGGATGGAGGGGAGGGGGTGTCGGTGGTATGTGAGGAAGAGTAGGATGGGTCGGAGGAAGGGGAGAGACCTGGAGGAGGTATCGGGAAGGAGAAGGAAAGAAATATCGTCCATAGAGAAACTCGAGGAGGAAGGGCGGGGGTAGTAAGAGCGAGACTCATCAAAGGTCACATCACGCGAGATGCGCAAGCGACGACCAACAGGGTCCCAACAACGATAGCCCTTGTGCTCATCACTGTAGCCAAGGAAAACACACTCAACCGACTGAGCAGTCAGTTTGGTGCGTTCTCGCGGGGCAAGCAAGACATAGCACACACATCCAAATATACGAAGAGCTGAGTAGTCTGGAGATCGACCAGTGAGACACTCCATAGGAATACCACCCTGCAGAGTAGTCGAGGGCTGAATGTTAATGAGATAGGTGGATGCAGAGTCAGCCTCAGCCCAAAAGTGGGGTGGAAGAGAAGCGGCAATCATCAGCGCATGAGCCGTCTCAAGCAGATGACGATGCTTCCGTTCAGCAACGCCATTCTGAGCATGAGCACCAGGACATGAGAACTGGGCAAGAGTACCCTGTTCCGCGAGAAAACCATGCAACGACTGGGAGATATACTCGCCAGCGGAGTCAGCACGAAACATACGAATGGGCGTGGAAAACTGGGTGTGAACCATGGCAGCAAATCGTTTGTATATAGAGAGAACCTCGCTACGAGATTTCATGAAGTAGAGCCAAGTGTAGCGAGAGAAATCATCAATAAACAAAACATAGTAACGATGACCACCTTTCGAATCAAAGGGAGCAGGACCCCAGACATCAAAAGGAACTAAGTCAAAAGGATGCTGAGATACAGACTCACTAGTAGGATAAGGTAACTGGGTCTGTTTGCCAAGTCTGCAACCATTACAATGTAAGGAGACATCTCCAGATATAGAACCTAAAAGGCCCTGACGAACTAAAGAAGACAAGCGAGAGCCACAGATGTGACCAAGGCGATGATGCCACTGCTGGAAGGACGCAGACGAAGAGGCAGCAAGAGCATGGGAGCTGGCAGAAGAGGTGGCAGCGGAAGGAACACAAAGCCAGTCAACCTCCCAAAGGCCCTCTGACTCACGGCGCCGGGGGCCAGCACCAACCAAAGCCTTGGTGCGACGTGTTGGAAATATGCCCTAGAGGCAATAATAAAAGGATTATTATTATATTTCCTTGTTCATGATAATTGTCTGTTATTCATGCTTGAATTGTATTGTACGGAAACAGCGATACATGTGTGAATACATAGACCACAACATGTCCCTGGTAAGCCTCTAGTTACTAGCTCGTTGATCAACAGATGGTCACGGTTTCCTGACCATGGACATTGGATGTCATTGATAATGGTATCACATCATTAGGAGAATGATGTGATGGACAAGACCCAATCCTAAGCCTGGCATAAGATCATGTAGTTCGTAATGCTTAAGCTTTTCCAGTGTCAAGTATCTGTTCCTAAGACCATGAGGTTGTGCAACTCCCGGACACCGTAGGAATACTTTGGGTGTGCCAAACGTCACAACGTAACTGGGTGGCTATAAAGGTACGCAACGGGTATCTCCAAAAGTGTCTGTTGGGTTGGCACGAACCGAGACTGGGATTTGTCACTCCGTATGACGGAGATGTATCTCTGGGCCCACTCGGTAAGACATCATCATCATGAGCTCAAAGTGACTAAGGAGTTAGTCACGGGATGATGGATTACGGAACGAGTAAAGAGACTTGCCATGACGAGATTGAACAAGGTATCGGTATACCGACGATCGAATCTCGGGCAAGTACCGTACCGATAGACAAAGGGAATTACATACGGGATTAAGTGAATCCTTGACATCGTGGTTCATCCAATGAGATCATCGAGGAACACGTGGGAACCAACATGGGTATCCAGATCCCGCTGTTGGTTATTGATCGGAGAGTCGTCTCGGTCATGTCTGCGTGTCTCCCGAACCCGTAGGGTCTACACACTTAAGGTTCGGTGATGCTAGGGTTATAGAGATATATGCACACGGAAACCCGAATGTTGTTCGAAGTCCCGGATGAGATCTCGGACGTCACGAGGAGTTCCAGAATGGTCCGGAGGTAAAGAATGATATATAGGAAGTCCAGTTTCGTCCATCGGGAGACTTCCGAGGGTCACCGGTAGTGTACCGGGACCACCGGAAGGGTCCCAGGGGTCCACCGGGTGGGTCCACCCATCCCGGAGGGCCCCGTGGGCCGTAGGGGGGGGGACCAGCCCCTAGTGGGCTGGCGCACCCCCCATGGGCCTCCCCCCATGCGCCTAGGGTTGAAACCCTAGGGGTGGGGGCGCCCCCCTCGGGCTTGGGGGGCAAGCCACCCCCTTGGCCGCCCCCCCCTAGGAGATTGGATTTCCTAGGGCCGGCGCCCCCCTGCCCCCCTATATATAGTGGGGGGAGAGAGGGCAG
>LR738713.1:16251618-16336128 GCA_902687465.1 Secale cereale
GGGATAGCTAACTTTGGTGGAGTTATAACTCCTGAGTGAAACTCTCCAGCATGGATTTGGTGAGGTGCGGCAGATTTTTGTGGAGCACAGGAGTCCCAGACAGATCCTTAATACTTATCATATTGAAAATTGTTGCACTTATTTTTTAGTTATTTGCATTCCGTTTTCTGAAAACACATGAAAATAAGATATTTCAAAAAAGTGTGAATATTTTTTTCCAAAAACATATGAACATTTTAAAAAATGCGAACATTTTTTAAGCAAATGAGCATTTTTTTCACAATTTGAATATTTTTTGTAAACACAGAAAAAATATAAAAGTTATAACACCTTCGGAAACATGGACATTTCTACACAATTTTGAAGATGCGCACATTTTCTATATTTCTGAAATAATCAAAACATGATAATTTTCGTGAATTTTATTTTTTTAATGCAAACATTTTTTGGAAACCTGTTTTTTTATTATAAAATCAAAAATATTTTTTAAAATGTTTTGTATATTTTTATAACAGGTACACTTTTTTAAATATTTGATCTTTTTCTTAGGAACACAAAAGGAGTAGACTAAAAACCCGTCCAGAAATGTTCTAGAAGGTTCCCAAAATCGGATACCGTTATATGTTCTCTATCTATCATCTACACATATGGGTTGGCTGATCTCGGTTTGCCCGGTCGCTCGCCTTGTGCGAAGCACCGGCAGTTTGCCGAATGTGGCAAATAGGAAATACCCAGCTATACCTCGTCTATCGCGATGGGAAAAACACATGAAGGGTGCTTGTATGGCCCAGCTCATCCCTGACTGTCTCCTTCGCTGATAGGGAGAAAAATCCCTACCCCTCACTTCATATATAGTATGGCACGTGCACGTGTTCGCTTATTCGTTCAACAGGAAAACTGTCGTACAATATATGTTTGTGGAAAACCAATTATCATGTTTTTAAATGTTTACAATATTATTCCTGAATTCCAAATGGAGTTTACCAACTAAAAAAACTTAGTTATAAAACATTCATGAATTTGCAAATATCCTAAAATATTGAAAGTTCCACGAATTTTCAAAACTATTCATGGATTTTTATAATATTGACAGATCTAAATAAATCATGAGTTTTAAGAAAATATTCATGAATTTAAAATGGTCATTAAATTTTTAAAATATTTTTACGAAATTAGAAGAAAATATATGAATTTTAAAATGTTCACAAATTTTAAAAATTTATGGTGAATTTTATATATGCTTGTGAATTAATAAAATATCCATAAATTTTTAAAAATGTTCGCGAATTAAAAAATACTATTGGGGAGTAACATATATGTTCCACTTACCACTATCCACGATAGCTTTGAAGCAATGTGAAGAAATGTATAATATTCTCAAAGACAACACATATATTTGGAATTTCCATTTGGTTGGAACAAGATACTTTGATAAGGAAATATACAATGAGCTAATTCGTAATCATACAAATGATCGTACCCCATTTAAATGGATATGGTAAATATGTTACATGTGTAAACAGAAATTATCTTTTTGGCTTCCGATTCAAGACATGTTCAAGACTAGGGAATTACTGTTGTGAAGACACTTCCACATTGAGAATCATAGTTGTGTGCTCTGCAATGATGCCATTATTACATATCTTACGCACCTTTTCTTTAATGTGATTATCGCTAGGTATGAAATGGAATACTGTTGTTGAACTCATTCAACTGCTCATTGAAGGAAAAGACAGAATGAACCGCATATGTTTCACAAAAAAATAATCACACGACATTGGAGCATCCGGAAGCACATAAATGACAAATTTTTGATAATCAGCAGATCAGTACCGAGCAATGCATCTATTCTTTCGAAGCAACTTCGAGATATTGATGAGCAGAGCTAACCTAGTGTCAAGGATGGCATGCAAGACTCGATTGACACATTGTAAAATGTATGATTTGTGTTACCATCACTACATACATGACCATTTTATTAATAGAAAATATGGCACGGTACTGAAAAGATGTTTGCAAATTTTATAAATAATCATTAGAAATCAAAAGAGGAATTTAAAATTAAAGATTTAAAATGAAAAGGGAACGGAAAATGAACATAAAAATAAAAATATAAATATAACACATAGAAATTTCAAAAGAAAAAGCTGGAAAACTTTGTGGGGAATACGAAAAAGAAAGAAAAGGCTTCTCAAAACCGGGAGACTATGTGTGTGGCATCCGGCTTATATGTCGTCCTTTACAACCGTTTACTACGACTGTGGGTGCGTCTAACGCACATAAGTCATCTTATTGATGCAATGGGCATGATATAGGATTTCCCATATAAGAGTGTTGCCCACGCGCGTCCATCACGCACGTATGAGCCAAAAACACACTTCACAGTTATCTTCCCTATTTTTTATTTCCTTTTCCATTTCAAAATATTATTTTATTATAGGTAGAAAAATAAAATTCATCTCACAAAGGTTAAAAATGAAAATATGCTTTATTAAATTCTTTCAAGAGGTGTTCACATATTTCCATAAAGTAGTCACCTATTTTCTTTTCTAATATTAATATTACGAAAAAATTCTTACATATTTGTAAATAACTCGTTCAAAAATACAATTTTGCAAATTTAATGTGTGTCTGGGTAATATTCAACGTGTATTTATTATTTTGCATGTTATTACAAAACTTCTTCACATATTTAATTTGTTTTTATGTAATTTAAAAATGTTCAATATGTATAAAACTACACACTATCTATTAAAAATATTCGGCATCTCTTTTTAAATTTATATAAAATAATATTTCAAATGAAATATTCGTGTAATTATAAAAAATGTTTGCGTTTCTTTCAGAAAATAAAAAAAATCCGTAAATGGAAATAGGTAAAACTAGAAAACAAAATCAAAAATAGAAAACCGAAAACGAAAACTAAACCGAACAAAAATGAATCTCAAATAAACCGAGGAAAAACCACATGGGACACCTGTTTCATGAAAAATATATAAAGCCCGCTGCGACCCCACTACCGGTCCGACTCAGGTCATGGTGTGTGTCGCCAAGCACTATGTATGGCTTGCAATAATTGATAAATAACATTTGCGCTTCGAGAAGCTTTCGGAATGAGGCAACATGCACGTAATGGCTGCCCGATGTTGGCCTTGCTGTTTTGTAGTCTTTCATGAGGGGGGTAGGGTGGGGGTAGTATTTGGAGCACCGGGGCATTGGTGTTACTGGTGCACACGATTTAAATTGTCCTATTTTAAATGCTGAAACCTCCCAAAAAATAAACTATGTTGTAATAACAAGGACAATTCATGCACTACAATGTTTCAGATCCAAATTTTAAACATAGCATGGAAATAAAAATGACACATTAATTGTTGATAAATAAAATGGGCATAATTCTAGGCCCAATTATCATTAGCTACTGTTCATGTTGTGATTTGTCTTTTTGTATCTAAGATTTTATACCATGATAGGTATGTATTGTACTTATATCCTCACAAAATTTCATAATTATTTCAGAACTCTTTAAAATATAAGTTATGGAGTTTGGGTCAAATACCCGGTGCACTAGATATGTTACCAAGCTCTAGGTGGAATACTACCCCATATGCACAATCAATCAAACGATCACAGGACGATGCTAGTAGCCTCGACATCCACAAGTTGCTGCCCCTAATTTTTTTTTTGAAGGCTCTGTTTGAATTCGCACCGTTGGGGCTCTCTGCGGGAGCGGAGGGCGCCTCCCTGCCCGCCGCCGGCGGGGCGACTCGGGTTGCCGGTGCTCCGGGGTGCGTGTCGACGACGGGCTCCGCTCCGTGCTGGGCTGGGGCCTCGGTCGCCGGGGCGCGGGGGGCGGCGCGGTCTCCGCCTCGGCCAGAGGGCTGGACTGTGGTGCGCCATGGGGGTGGCTCACCCCGCGTGGGGTTTCGTCGGTTGGATGCTGGGCCGCCGGAGATACCTTCTCGCTTCGCCGCCCCTCGCTCCAACCATTTTTGGGCTCTGGAGGGGGACGACTCCGACGAGGAGGACAACGCGGCCGAAGTGCTGGTTTGCTCGCCGGAATTGCCCGACCCTCGGAAGGTTCCGGAGGGCCCCACGGTGGGGGATTTTGTGGCGTTCGCGGCGCGCAAGATGGATCTGCGTCCGGGACGGCGGTTTGCCCCTGGGGGTAAAGGTCCTCGGGCCATGGCGCGACGGATCTGGACGCCGTCGGGGTCCTCCTGCGCCGGTGGGGTGGCTGCGTTGGTCCCCCCGGTCCGGGCTCCGCCGCCGTCGGGTTCGCGGCTGTCGGGGCGCTCTGCCTTGGTCCGGTCGGAGCTGCAGGCTCCGGCTCATCCCTCTCCGGCGTCGTCTTCTCGTGCGGCGGCGCGATCCTGCGGGGGGACGGAGACGACGACCGCGCCTGGGCCTAGGGTTGGGGCGGGTGCTCTTTCCGGGTCGGGCGGCTCGGATGGGCCTGGCGCTCCTACTGGGCTGGGCGGCACGGCTGGGCCTGTTGTGGCTGGCCCGGGGGTTGGCTCTGGGACGCTGGTCTCGGCCGTTGAGGCGTCCGGTCTGAATTGCGGCCCGGCTCTGGGGGTGGATGCGCATGGGCCTGGTGGTCTCCCCCCGCTCGGGCCTCCACGGCCCATCTCGCTCAAGCCCACGACGGCCTCGGGGTCCAGATATATATGGCTGCGACGCGGATGCCTCGACCCCCACTTAGGGTTTCCTGCTACTCCCAGAGAGGTGCGGCGTCTGGCTCACTCCGCCCGCACCCTCTTCCCTCTCGCTCCCCCTCCTCCTCTTCTCAAGACCTTCGCGGAGGCGGTAATGGGCGACCGCCGCGCGGAGAAGCGACCCTTCGAGGCTCTCGATCCGGCGGATGAGCGGCGCAAGGAGGTGGATCTACAAGACAAAGCCAAGAGAGCGCATCGGGATCGCTCCGACGGCCGCGATGGTCGTGGGCGGTCCGACGGGCCGCGCGACCTCGGCGGGCGCGAGGGGGATTGGGGTCCCCCTCCCCCATGGTGGATCCATCAGCAGGCCAAGAAGAACAAGAAACAGCATCTCCAGCGCCGGCGCGCTCTGGAGAAGAAGGCCGAGGGGGAGATCTACGCTGAGGGTAGCGGGGTCGCTCCTTTCCCCTCGAAACCTCGGGCTACTCCAGATCCGGTGGGTCCGGGTCTCCCCGCTGCCTCCATGGGTACGGAGGCGGAGCCTATTTCGGTGGAGGAGGCGCCCGAGGTGGAGTGCTTCAAGTGCGGAAGGCTCGGACACTACCAATCGAAGTGCAAGTTCAAACCCCTTTGCGTGCTGTGCAAAGAGGAGGGACATGCTTCGGCCAACTGTCTGACGCGGGGTCGGCAGCTTCATCTGCAGATCTTGGGGAGTGCGATTTCCGGCGAAGGCTTCTTCTGTTTGGAATACGACGACGACGACGCATTGGAGACCCCCATCGATGAGCGCATCAAGAACGCGGCTATCCTCTCGGCCGAACCTGGGAAGCTGACGCTCCGCATCCTCAAGCAAGAACTCAAGCATATGGTGGCGAACGATTGGGACTGGCAGGTTACGCAAGTTGGCGATGATGACTTTCTGGTGGTTTTCCCCTCTGCTGATCTTCTACACATGGCTAAGTCTAGTGGAAAGCTTTTCCTTTCTATCCATGACATAACCGCAAGGGTGCGGGATATGTTACATGAAGAAATCCAACCTATGCTCATGCCGGAGACGTGGGTTCGTCTATACGGCATTCCGAAGAAACATCGACGTGAGGACCGTATCAAGGAGGGCCTTCGGATGCTGGGCCGGCCTATCGTGGTTGATGAGTTATCCCTGATTAGGTTGGGGCCTGTCAGGATGAAGATAGCTTGCCGTGCACCTGAGAAACTCAACGGGGTGGTTGAGGTCTGGTTCAACAGCGAGGGTTACCAAATCAAGGTCGAACGTGAGGTTCTTCCTAAGCGTGGTGGCGACCGTGCCCCCCTGGCGGTGACTGCTCCCCCAACGGCCAAGGTCCCGTCCACGGGCCTGCGCGCGCCGCCGCCCAAGAACCCTGGATCGGCCCCGTGCGGTCAGGGCGGGGCCAGCGCTCGGGGAAATACATCTACTACCGCACCCCCTCTGCCTATTCCCGCGGACGACCCGGATGATAGTCTCCACGATACTTCTATCGACACTGAGACCTGGGAAAAGCTGGGAGCTTTGACCTCCGATGTGGGAACCATTGGGACGGTGACCCAGGACACCGCGGTTAGCGTCCCTCCGCTAGCCCGGTCCCTCGATACATCTTTCAACGAATATGGGTCCAACCTTGACACTCTCCCTCTGGCTTGTCATGGCGGAACCGGAGCGCCTAAGGCTCCTCCCTCCCTCAACACTCCTCTGCCCGAAGATCAAGAACTGGTGGTGCTTGGCGACACCGATCACACTCCGGGCCCTAAGCGGGGATCCAACAGCGCGGGGCGTCAACCTAAGAAGATGGCGGGGAGGAAACCGACGTCCAAGGCCACTCCTTCGACGGGGACTGGGATTTCTGTGGAGCTGGGTGGTGAACTGGGCGCAGCCTTGGGAGCGACGGGGAACAACAGCAAGGCCAAGCGTACGAGGGCGACTCTGGTGGCACAGCGGGCTCCTAGTGCGCGTGCCAAGGCCAAGTTGGGGGAGTTATCGTCCATGGAAAGCGCCCAGCTTCGCATCGCCGACAAGAACATGGAGGCCTCTGGTAATCCCCCACCCTCCTTTCGCATTCTTAATGCCTTTTCCGATGATCACCTTGCTTCGATTTTGGATGATGCTGGTGTGTTTGTGCCTAATCCCCCTGGCGAGATTATCTCTTTAATTAGGGCGCGTGAAGACGCGCAGGCATCTTTGTCTGAGGCTGCTGCCAGGTGTGCAGTGCCAGATTTACCCGAGACCATCCCAGCTGGGGCTGGTGATATCGTGGTGCCCAATGAGGCTGCATTGAATTCAGGGTCTGATGCACCTCCTTCTTCTCCGAGGGACTCGCAGGGGCGGGGACGGATTAAGAAGAAAGTGGCTAAGGTGATCACCTCTAGGGGTGTTCGCCTTCGTAATCGTATTATTTAGATGCGGTTCCTCTTTTGGAACATTATGGGCTGCGGCCATGTGGGCCGCCGCACCCAGCTTCGAGAACTCATAGCTAAGGAGCGCATAGATTTTATTGCTCTTCAGGAAACGATCAAGTTAGATTTTTCGCATAGAGACCTCCTTGCTTTTGACCCCCTCCAGCGTTTTGATTGGCACTGGCTTCCTTCTTCGGGTCATTCCGGAGGCATCCTTATGGGGTGCAATCGTGATATCTGTGAGGTGCTAACCTGGGAGGTTGGTCTGTTCTGCGTTTATGTGACAACCAAACACAAGGGCTCGGGACTTACCTGGGTTACCATTTGCGTGTATGGCCCGGCTAACCATGACCGCTCTCACGAGTTCCTCCACGAGTTATCTTTAGTTGTGAGCACTAAGCGTAATCTTAATCTCCCCGTTGTGGTTGGGGGTGATTTTAACTTGATCCGCTCGGGTGCGGACAAGAACAACAGCAACATTGACTGGACAAGGGTGTCCATGTTCAATCAGGCTATCGCTGCGGCTGTCCTTAGGGAAGCGGCTAGGACCGGAGCCAGATACACCTGGACCAACAAACAGACTAATCCTGTCCGAAGCGTCCTTGACCGGGTGTTCTTCACACCTGAGTGGGAGGCCCTTTTCCCTCTATGCTCGTTAGTAGCTGAAACGCGCATAGGGTCGGACCACATTCCGCTAATCTTCTCCTCAGGGGAGGAGTCGATTAGACGCAGCCAACGTTTCTCTTTTGAAACGGCTTGGTTTGAGTACGAGGGTTTCGAGCTTATGGTTCGCAATCGTTGGGATGATATTATCACAACGATCGGACCTCAAAGATCTCCAGCGAATCTTTGGAACGCCGCGGCGGCTAAGCTTCGGGCCTTTTTACGTGGCTGGGGAGCAAACCAAGGTAGTACGTCCAAAAAAGAGCGGGCTCGGCTGGTGGACGAAATCGCGCGCCTCGACTATGAAGCGGACCTTCGCCCCTTTTCGGAGGACGAATGGTCACACAGATACTCCTTGGAAGACCAAGTCCTAGCTTTGCTTCGGGCCGAGGAGGAATACTGGCGCCGTAGGGGCAGCGTCAAATGGGTCACGAAGGGCGATGCGAATACTGGCTATTTTCACGCTTTTGCGAATGGCCGGAAACGGAAAAGTACTATTCTCCGCCTTCAATCAGACTCGGGTCTGCTGCTCACCCAGGAGCAAATCTCGGCCCACATCTACGGATTTTTCATTGACCTTCTGGGGACGGCCAGTGAAAAACCTTTGCGTCTTCGCGCGGATTTGTGGAATCCGGCGGAGCAGGTCTCTCAGGAGGAAAATGAGAGCCTGGCGCTCTCTTTCCTTCCTGAAGAGATTGAAAAGGCCCTGCTAGATATGAAGAACGACACGGCGCCTGGACCGGATGGTTGGCCCGTGGAATTTTTCAAGCGTTTTTGGCCCATGTTGAAACACCTGTTTTACGACATTATTAACGGCTTCGCCCTAGGTACGATAGATCTTTCGAGCCTTAACTACGGTGCCATTAGCCTTATCCCTAAGGTCAAAGGGGCGGACAATATCCGACTGTTCAGACCTATTACTCTCATCAACGTCCCCTTCAAGATCTGCGCTAAAGCCTACGCCTCTCGTCTAGCTCCAATAGCACAGCGGATAATTAGTCATAGCCAAACGGGCTTCCTTAAACATAGAAATATTCTTGAGGGTCCGATCGCTTTGTTGGAAATTGTGCACGAGCTTAAAAAGAATAAAACTAAGGGAGTTTTACTCAAACTCGATTTCGAGAAGGCCTATGACCGTGTGAATTGGGACTTTGTCCAGGAAGTCTTCCTCAAAAAGGGTTTTGAGGCAGGTTTTGTTCACCGCATCATGCATCTTGTGTCTAGTGGACACACGACGGTCACCATTAACGGAGAAATGGGTAATTTCTTCCGTAATAAGAGGGGACTCAGACAAGGGGATCCGAGCTCCCCTTTAATCTTCAACTTTGTGGCGGACGCACTTGCCGCGATGATTCACCGTGCGTGTGCTGCCGGTCACATCTCCGGTCTTGTCCCGCACCTCATTCCGGGCGGAGTGTCTCACCTCCAATACGCTGATGATACGTTACTCCTCTTCGAGCCCAATGACAGTAGTGTGGCCTCTGTCAAACTCATTCTCCTGGCCTTTGAACTCATGTCGGGGCTGAAGATTAATTTCCTTAAGAGCGAAGTCATTACCATAGGGATGGATGACCTCTCGAGCTCTCAAGTGGCAAACCTACTCAATTGTAAGCATGGTATCTTTCCGATTAAGTACTTGGGTTTACCTATATCTTCTCGCGGACTTACCATCGCTGAGTGGGAACCTCTTTACGGGAAAGTTGCCAACCGTGTCAGCCCTTGGCGTGGACGATTTATGTCGTCTGCGGCCAGACTCATCGTGACCAACTCGAGCTTATCCTCTCTCCCCATCTTTATTATGGGTATGTACCTCCTGGCGGATGGAGTTCATGCCAAACTCGACACCCCCCGATCTCGTTTCTTTTGGGAAGGAACGGGAGCCAAAAAGAAATACCACTTGGTCAAATGGGCGGCAATTTGTCGTCCAAAAAAACTTGGGGGGCTTGGGGTTACCAACTCCAAGTTAATGAATGTTGCTCTCTTAACCAAGTGGTGGTGGAGATTAGCTCAAAATGAGTCATGGCTCTGGGCTCGAATTCTTAAAGCCAAGTACTTTCCGGACGGAACGGTCTTTCAAGCCCAGTCCTCGGGTTCGACGTTTTGGAAAGGGATCCAGGCCGTTCGGCCGGCTTTCGCTTTAGGGGCACAATTCACAATTAAGAACGGCGTCTCTACCCGTTTCTGGCTCGATCATTGGTGGGAGAATGCCCCTTTGTGGCAATCTCATCCCGAATTATATCACATAGCCACCGATACCAACATTATGGTTGCAGACGCCCTTAGAGTCAGCCCCCCGGCGATTACCTTTATTCGTGCTCTAGGACCGGTGGAAACTTCCAACTGGGATAATCTGGTGGAGGCTTGGAGGGATATAGAGCTTTCCCCCGAGCCAGATGCCGTCTCTTGGAAACTTACGTCCTCTAAACTATTCACGGTCAAATCCATATACTCTAAGATGTCCGAGGGCCCGGTGTTTTCCATGGCTAGGGGACTATGGAAAGCGGGTCTGCCTTTGAAGATCAAAATCTTCATGTGGCAGATGGTGAGAAATAGACTACCATCCTCTGATAACGTGGCCAAACGGAATGGTCCGGCTGATGGCACTTGTACCCTGTGTGGGCTGGTCGAAGATGCCAACCATATATTTTTTAAATGTGTGCTGGCCCGTTTTGCGTGGAGTGCGGTGAGGGAAACTTTCTCCAAAAATTGGCACCCTCAATCCACGAAAGACCTCTTAGACATTCTCTCTGCCCAGAATGGATCTTCCGCTAGAATTCTGTGGCGTTGCGTTGGGGCGCTTTTATGGTCCCTTTGGACGGTTCGAAACAAATTCACTATCGAACACAAGTTCCCAAATCATCCAGCTGACATATTATTCAAATGTCATATTTTTCTTCAGGTGTGGATGTCGTTGGGGAAAGCGCATGACGAACAAGACATGATTTCTGTCATGGAGAAGATCAAATCGATGACAAGCCAAGTTCGTCGAGACGAGGGGCCCTCCACTACTGCTTAAGTCAGATCGTTTCCCACCCTATCGTTTCGCCTTGTCTCTTTTGTTGCTTGTGTTGGTACTGCAGTTTGAAACTTTGAGTTTGTTATGTAAGGTCTGTAACTTAAACTCCTGTGTGACGACGATTGCCCTATTGGCTTTATTAATTTAAAGCCGGACGCACCCAGCGTCTTCGTTCCAAAAAAAAAAACAAGAGTTGTTGCCCCTAATAGATACCTAGGTACTCCCTCTATAAAGAAAGATAAGAGCATTTAGATCATGATCTAGGCGGCTCTTATATTTCTTTACGGAGGGAGTACATTCATATACTAGAATTGGGTTTTGTTTAGTTAAAGTTAGTCATCGCTGCAATATTTAGATTGTTTTATAATATTCCTATTAATTTCTTTATTAACTGTCAAAATATATAGAATTTTTTAAATAATATTCTTATTAATTTCTCTATTAACTGTTGAAATATATATAGTTTTTTAAATAATATTCTTATTATTTTATCTATTAGCTGTTGAAACATACGTAGTTTTTTTTTTGCGGGGCAGAAACATACGTAGTTGATAGTGCTTCGGCATGGTTAAAAAGAAGATTGCTTCAACAATCGCTCATGTCAAACATCTAGGTGTAGTCGGAATCGTGAAGGTCATTCTCTGTCCAAATCAAGAGAATAAATCTCATCGAAACATCGAGACACGCTAGTGCTCCTCCCTAACTGATAATCCTGGGGTGGAGGTTACCGACGAGTGGTTGAAGTGGGTATTTTTTCTGACCAATGCATATGCAGACCCTCATATATATGCACATACATTTAAACGAACACACACACACACGTAGATACTACTCTTATGAGCATTTTCTAGAGACTGGACTGACACATCCTCTTGAGATTGACAAAGTTGCCACACACATCTTAATCGACGGAAACGTCTCCTTCCACTAAACGCACATCGCCAAAATATATGGAATAAATTTAGAAAAATACGACCACCAATATCATGTCTAGAACTTGAACCACAACCTTGTGGCTGTTTTCACCCCAAGGAACCCCGCCGGAAAACCATACGTTCGTATAGTACTCTGACCACGTGAGCACACAGTCCATGTATAGGCAAAAGATTCTAACTAATCAATTCGTCTGCAGCCCAGCCGGATGCAGTTCATGCAGAGGCACGGCTGCTGGTTGCAGGCACGGTAACGGCGGTGTCGTTCATCGGAGGTGCAGAAGACGATCGAGGGAGGGACCGGTTTTGAACTGGGGGGCCGGGCGGCCGGCAGTTGGCCCTGCCGGAGCTTAATGCCATGTGCCTCCTTGACTGTACAACTGCGCGGAGATCTGGACGTGAGCCTGACCAGCCGGATCTGTACGCGCCAGTTAGATCATGGAAGAAACTACGTACGTATAGTTACTACTGGCAGATAAAGACGATTGTGGACTGGAGCGTGCGCGTGCAGGCCACCTACTCGCTGCTGCTCATTTCAACTCACCCCTCTCCTTTTCTGATGCTGGCAGGTGCTGTCTAATCCAGTTTTGGTTGCTGCTAGCTTAATTATTGTTTGCTATGGACCAGCACGTACTGTACTACTTATCGCTCAAACGGATGTATCTTCTTTCACTACTCGAGTCTTTCCGGTGCATGAACGTAGGTTCCACCTCCACAGGATATGTGAAGAATACTCCATTTGTCCATAGATTCAAGGCGTATTCGGTTGTTCCCCAACAAAAAAGGCGTGTTCGGTTGCTCACAATCTGCCTTGCATGACTTTCGCTATAGTTTTCACCTACAGAAATAGTTTAAGAAATACCGCGATCGGAGGCGCGCGGAGGGTGGGGAGCGCGGCGGACACAGGCGCCGTGATGATGAGGACCACGACCGTCGCGACGGTGACCGGGGCCGCGGGGACGCTGGGCGCCGCGGGCGCCACGACGACCGCACGGGTTCCTGGCGCCAGAGGCTGTTCCGGAGCCGCTCGAGGGCCCCGGAGAGGAGGGCGGACGATGGGCGCCGCGATGAAGGAAGGGGTTCCGATCGTGACAACGATCGTCGACGCAGCTGCGCGGTGGAGGACCTGGGCAGGCGTGTCGACCTCTCCCGCGAGCAGGTGTTGCCTGATGGGTCGGTCATCCCTGCCTCGGGGCGTCGCCCACGTGCTGCGTCCCCGGTTTATTCTCGCCGTCGGAGTTCCAGGACGGTGCCGAGAAGCCCGGACCGTGCTGTTTCACCGCTGGCGGCGCTCGCCTGGCGCATCAAGAAGGCGTCCTTGGCCTGCCTGGGTGGCCGCTCTGCCACGGCGGTGGTTACGCCGTCGCCCGCTGCCGCTGCTCAAATTTCTGAGACGCCGAAGACTGTTTCTGCCATGGCACTCCAGGGGCGTCAGGTGCAGCTGCTGATGCATGGCGGTGGTTCTGAGTGCTTGGCTGCGATCGAGGCGGCGGCTAGGTCGCCTTCCACACTTGTTTTTGTGCCCTGCTCGCCGGCCCCCTCCATCACGCACGAGCCTTCCGACACGACGCCAATCTTGGCCACCCCGCTGGCGACCCAGACACCTGTTGGAGCTGTTTCCACACCAGTTTTTGTCAAGAGAAGGTCCCCTCTGCTGCCAACTCCGGTGACGTCCAGGCCGAAGCCGACCAAGGCGAGACGCATGACTCTGGCCCCTGGCTTCTCGATCAGCAGGAGGAGTGCGCGTCTGAAATCCAAGAACAGGTCCACGCCGGTAGCTCAGATGGCCGAGAAGATCCTTTGTCGTAGAGTCGGCATTGTGCAAGAAGGCGACCAGGTCACAGAAGATGCTATCGCGAAGTTCGCGGAGCTGTTCCGGGGCCAGCTCCCCCCGTTGGCTGTCGGGGCGCTTCGGGCCCTCTTTCGCCTTGACTGCGACCTTGCGACGGCTGTTGAGGAGGCGCTGATCGAGCATGGTGGGGCTGCTGCTCTGGACCATGTTGAGGCTGATCAGGTGGAATGCACGGCTGCAGTCTGACGCTACAAGCTCCTAGCTCCAAGTGTCTGGGTCTGTTTTAGCTTCAATGTTAGTTCAGAACTACTATATTTATGTGTGTGCCGGTGCTTCAAGTTGGAGGGCCAGAACTTGCTATGTGCGTGGGCTATGGCGACTGCCGCTATCAGCTTCTATGTGCTTTGTTTCGTTCATTTGCTGCTGCTGTGCCCTGTTGTTTTCTCTGGTGCTGCCGTGCTCCCACACGCCGTGTTTTCGCGGCTGCTTCCTGATGACCCGTGCCTCTCAATGTTAGACCACAACCTGAACGTCATTAGCTGGAATGTTAGAGGACTTAACTGCCTGGACCGACGGGCAACTGTGCATGAGGCCATTGCCGCATCCTCTTGTAATCTCCTGTGCATCCAAGAATCCAAGCTTGCCGTGCTAGACGACGCTTCAGCCGCCTACATTGGTGGTTTCCGCCTGAAGAAATACGCCACGCTGCCGGCTGTTGGCACTAGGGGTGGGATCATTCTGCTATGGGATGGGGACCGGATTGACGCCACAGATATCTCGCTGGGTGAGTTCCACCTCTCAGCTACGATAAGGCTGCTGGAGTCCGAGGTCGTTTTCAAGCTTACTACCGTCTATGGGCCAACGGCTAGCTCTCGTAAGGACGATTTCTTCACCGAGCTTATCGCGCAAAAGCCGGCGCCGGGACTGCTTTGGCTGGTGAATGGTGATTTTAACCAAATCCACAGGGCACGTGACAAGAACAAGCGGAATGCCAACATCTCACGCATAAACCGGTTCCGCAACACTCTGAATGATTGCGAGCTCAAGGAGATCCATTTACAGAATCGCAAATTCACTTGGAGTAACGAGCGCTCTAACCCAACCCTCTGCAAGCTGGATAATTTTTTCTGCAACCCTGAGTGGGACCTTCAGTTTGGCTCTCATGTGTTATCTGCTCTGGCAACCTCGCTCTCCGACCACTGCCCGCTGTCTCTTTCGAGTGACCGCGGCCCCAGGCGCCCGCGGAGGTTCAAATTCGAGAACTTTTGGATTAAGCTCCCGGGTTTCGGGCAGGTGGTGGCCGACTCCTGGGCCAAGGCCACACCACACACGGAGCCTTGCCGAATCATGGCCGAGAAGTTGCGGCGCGCTGGGATGGCGCTGAGGCATTGGAGCAATGGGTTTTTCTCGCATGCGAAGCTGCAGCTAGCCATGGCCTTAGAAGTTATCCTGAGGCTGGACATGGCTTTGGATATCCGCCCGCTGTCCACGGAAGAACGGGACCTTAGATTGAGACTCAAAAGACGGGTGATAAGCCTTGCGGTGTTGGAAAGAGCTAGGAAACGGCAGGCCTCTCGGGTGGCGAATCTTAAGGATGGGGACGCGAACACCAGGTTTTTTCACCTCAAGGTTAACGGGAGAAGAAGAAAGAACTTCATCCGCCGCCTTCGGAATGGTGCCGGGTGGGCTACGGCTCAGGAGGACAAGGAGAGGGTGGCCCAGGAACACTTCTCGTCCATGCTCCATAAGGACGTACGCCCATCGAAGGATTTCAACTGGGACAATATTGCTTTCAGTCCGTGTGATTTGGCTTCCCTTGCGGAGCCTTTCGAGGAGAAAGAGGTACGAGAAGCCATTGGGGAGATGCCAAAGGACAAGGCCCCGGGTCCGGACGGGTTTACTGGAGCCTTCTTTAAGGCCTGCTGGGAGGTTATCAAGGAAGACTTGATGGCTGTTGTTAACGGCTTTTCTAACCTTCGTGGAGATCATTTTCAGTGGGTAAACACGGCTAATATAGTGCTTATACCCAAGAAGGATGGCGCGGAGTACATATCGGATTTCAGGCCCATTAGCCTCATCCATACTGTGGCTAAGATTATAGCGAAGATGATGGCTTCACGCCTTGCCCCTTTCATGCATGTGCTAATTTCACGCTCCCAAAGTGCCTTCATAAGGACTAGAAGCATCCATGATAACTTCATGTATGTGCGCAACATGGCTAGGCGGATGCACCGGTTGCGGAAGCCTACTCTCTTGTTTAAACTGGACATCAAAAAGGCTTTTGACTCCGTGCGGTGGGACTATCTGCTGGAGCTTCTCCGTCGCCGGGGTTTCCCAACAAAATTCAGAGATATGGTGGCTGTCCTTTTGCGCTCCTCATCCTCCAGAGTTCAAATCAACGGTGTTCCAGGTGGGCCTATTTGGCATGGCAAGGGCCTTCGACAGGGAGATCCGTTCTCTCCTCTCCTGTTCGTCCTTGCAATTGACCCCATACAAAGCATCCTTGACCTTGCCACTCGCAAGGGCAAGCTTCACCAGATAGGTGGGAGGAGCACCCGCATGCGCACTTCCCTGTACGCAGACGACGCTGCAATCTTTGTGGCTCCCTTCAAGGAGGACGTTCAACAGCTCACCTCCCTGCTTGGGGGTTTTGGGGAGGTCACCGGCCTTGTGACTAATTTGGAGAAAAGCTTGGTCGCCCCCATTCGCTGTGATGGCCTCAATCTTGACGACATCCTCGAGTGCTTCCCTGCTACTCGAGCTGCCTTCCCACTGAGATACCTTGGGCTGCCTCTTTCGGTCCATCGTTTACGGAAGGTCGATCTTCAACACCTCGTAGACAAGGCAGCTGGGAAGTTGGTGCCTTGGCAGGGTCGGCTCATCACGACCGTGGGAAGGGCGGAGCTAGTGAGGTCCGTGCTTACCTCCCTGGCCACCTTCCATGCAACGACACTCAAACTTCCGGAGGGCACCATCTCCGACTTTGTGGGTATTGAGAGAGCTTTCCTCTGGTCTGGTTCGGATAAGGTATCCGGCGGCCAGTGCAAAGTTAACTGGCATCTCGTGTGTAGACCAAAGAGACTTGGTGGGCTGGGTATTCTTGATATTCGTATGTTTGCCCGGGCTCTAAGGCTGCGATGGCTCTGGTATGAGTGGAAGGAGCCACACAGGGCATGGGTGGGCATCGGAAACCCATGCGACAACATTGACAGAGATCTTTTCTATGCTGCCACAACGATCTCTGTCGGCGATGGTAGGATGGCGCGCTTCTGGCTTTCCCCCTGGCTGGATGGAGTGAAGCCCAAGGACATTGCACCGGCCATTTTCATGATATCTGCCAACAAGAACAAGTCTGTGAGAGAAGCCTTGCTTGGAAATAATTGGATCCATTGGATCAACATGTCGGGAGGCCTCTCAGTGGAACACATTCAGCAGTTCTGCGCCCTTTGGGGGATGCTCGCTACGATACACCTACAGGACGACCTACCCGATGATATCAAGTGGAACCTCACCGCAGACGGTATCTATTCCTCGGCCTCTGCCTATAAAGCCCATTTCGTGGGTGCGGTCGCCTCTAACATGACAACGGTGGTCTGGAAGAACTGGGCACCGCCAAAGTGCAAGTTCTTTGCGTGGTTAGTGATCAAGGATAGACTTTGGACGGCCGACAGACTGCAAAGAAGAGGGTGGCCCAACTGCAATCTGTGTCAACTTTGCAAGAGGGAGCCTGAGACCGCAGCTCATCTACTCTTCCAATGCAGGTACTCGGCTCGCATTTGGATTGCAATCAGAGCTTGGGTCGATGCCCCTGAACTAGATGCGGTGGCCTGGATCGGGATCCCCACGGTTAAAGAGTGGTGGTCGACGGTGGTCCTCAGGCGTGGTCACAGGAGGAAGGCGATTTCATCTCTCATCATGCTTGTTACTTGGGAAGTGTGGAAGGAAAGAAACGCGAGGGTGTTCCAGCACGTATGTAGGTTGCCGAGCGCGTTGATCGATAATATTAAGATGGAGGCGAGGCTCTGGATTACGGCAGGGGCGAAGCATCTGGGTTCTTTGATGCCGCGAGAGTAGGATTGTCTTTTTTCCATTTATGGGAGGTGTAATGGTCCTCTGCAGACTTTGTTATTCCCCTTCTTTTTAATGAGATGAGGCAAAGCTTTTGCCTCCGTTTCAAAAATAAATAAATAACACTAAGTAATTTTGCAATACAAATATATAGAGCAATGATATTATTTATTTATTTTTGTGGTGAAGCGATGATATTATTGTTGCATCATCGACACCATCCTCCTCTCACACTGGCTGGCGCGGAGGGCCATGAGCGAAGCTTGATGCCGCCTTTGGACCTTTGAATCACCACCGGAGCCAGAGAAATATTGTTGATGCATCTGTTGAAATCTGAGATGGGCCTAGAGCCCATATGACAATTTCAGATTTGATCTCTAAGGGCCCATGTAGGTGGCATGACAAAGTGGTGGGAAGTTTAGTCCCACCATGCTAGTGGAAGGAGAGTTGGAGTGGTTTATAAGGGATTCTCTCCCTCATGCTATTGGAGCTTGAGAAGAGATGAGGCCCTCGCGCACTCCTCCTCCTCCGCTCGCCTCGCCACGCCACGCCTCGTCACGCCGCGCCGCGCCGCGGGTTGCGGGATTGAGCCGAGCCGAGCTCACTCCTATGCGCTTCTTTTTGCCGGTCAGGAACGGAGAGGGTCAGGAACGGAGAGTCTTTGACAGGTAGGGCCACGATCTGAGACGTCGGATCGTGGGCTACCGACTTGGGGTTCGGCCCACGTTTCTCCACGCGCGGCCGCACATATATATGTGGGGCGCTGCCAACCCTAGCGGCCGCAACACAGAACGCATCTGCCTCCACGCCCGCCGTCGTCCCTTTGCTGCTGCTGCCGCCGGTGACTCCATCCCGTCCGCCGCGTACACGGTCGACGGGAGAGCAGGTCTCCGAAGCCTCGCCTCTCTGAATCCTGTACGGGAGAGGGGCGAATAGGTTTTTGGGAAGCGACTACGCGACTGCTCGCCGTTCATCTACTTCCTCTACGTCCGCGTCGCCCTCGTCATCACCATGGCCACCGACGCCGAACGTGCCGCCGCCCAGAAGATCGAAGCCGACAAGAAGGCAGCCGAGGACGCTGCTGCCGTCACCGCCGCCGCGGCCTCTGCATGGCCTACTGGAGGGTATAACTCGTTTATCCCGCTCCTACTGTTTTCTATTTTAGGCATGCTAGCGTTATACGTAGATCTGTCTACAATTAGCGTAGTATGTGCTCACATGATTGAATATCAGTATGCTATTATTTGTGTCAATGCCATGCTAGTAGTTAATTCGTGGATTAAATTAATCGGAAAATTGCCTATTTACTCAGCAATCCAAAAACCTATTATGTGTAGGAATTTTTCGACAAGTGGCTTTGCCGCTGCACTGAAACCGGATAAGTTTACCGGTACATATTTTAAGCGTTGGCAGACTAAGACCACTTTATGGCTCACGGCTATGAACGTGTTCTGGGTCGCCGGTGTGCCCACGGGAACGATTGCTCCTGAACAGGAGAAGGCGTTCAGGGAGGCCACCGTCGTATTTCTCGGAGCACTTCTTAGCGTGATCGGAGATAAACTGGTCGACGCATATTTACATGTGCATGTCGCCAAGGACTTGTGGGAGGCGCTCGAATCTAAATTCGGGGCCACCGATGCTGGGAGTGAGATGTATATTATAGAGCAGTTCCACGATTACAAGATGGTTGAAAACCGTCCTGTGCTGGAGCAGGCTCATGAGATAATATGCATTGTTAAGAAGCTTGAGCTTCTGAAGTGCGAGTTACCGGGCAAGTTTGTCGCGGGCTGCATAATCGCTAAGCTCCCTAATTCCTGGAGGAACTTTGCCACTACTCTGAAACATCAGAGGCGTGAATTCTCAGTGGAGGATGTCATTGGCCATCTGAGTGTTGAGCAGAACTCAAGGGCAAAGGACTCGAACGGGAAAGCAGTTGAGGGGACTTCTGTCGCCAACATGGTGAACCAGAGGAACTCCAACTCCCACAAGCCCAAGGGAAAGAACGGTGTCCAACACAATGCCGACTTTAAGAAGAAGGGTAAGAAGACCTTCAAGAAGAACAAGAAGGATGAGGGCTGCTTTACTTGTGGTTCGACTGAACATTGGGCCAACAAGTGCCCAAACAAGTACAAGAAGCCAGGACAGGACTCCAAGTCTGTCAACATGATTGTGGGCAACAATGACAATGGTGCATCTGGGTACGGTAATTTATTTACTGTTTTTTCAGTGTTTCAGCCCAACGATTGGTGGGTGGACACAGGTGCAGGAGTTCATGTGTGTGCTGACATTTCATTGTTCACTTCTTACCAGGTCACAGGCCACGGGTCCGTATTGATGGGGAATGGAGCGAGTGCTTCTGTTCATGGTGTTGGCACGGTCGATCTGAAGTTTACTTCGGGAAGGATCGTGCAGCTGAAGAACGTGCAGCATGTCCCCGCCATCAAGAAGAACCTCGTTAGTGGCTCCCTTCTATGTAGAGAAGGGTTTAAGTTGGTTTTCGAGTCTAATAAATTAGTTGTTACGAAATATGGACTCTTTGTTGGAAAAGGTTATGAGAGCGGAGGAATGTTCCGCCTTTCCCTCGCAGATTTTTGTAATAAAGTCGTGAACCATATTCATTCGAATGTTAATGAATCAGAAGTTTGGCATTCACGTCTTTGTCACATTAGTTTCGGTGTTATGACGCGGCTAGCTAAGTTGGATTTAATCCCGAGTTTCACTTTAGCCAAAGGTTCTAAGTGCCTTTCATGTGTGCAAGCTAAGCAACCTCGCAAGCCTCATAAGGCCGCGGAGGAGAGACACTTGGCACCATTAGAACTCATACATTCTGATCTTTGTGAGATGAATGGTGTGTTGACTAAAGGTGGAAAGAAATACTTCATGACATTGATAGATGATTCCACTAGATATTGCTATGTTTACCTGTTAAATACTAAAGATGAGGCTCTACACTACTTTAAAATCTATAAGGCAGAAGTTGAGAAACAACTTGAAAAACAAATTAAATGAGTCCGGTCAGATCGTGGTGGAGAGTACTTCTCGAGTGAGTTTGACTCCTTTTGTGCGGAACACGGCATTATTCATGAGAGGACGCCTCCCTATTCACCCCTGTCAAACGGGGTTGCCGAGCGGAAAAACCGTACTCTAACTGATTTGGTTAACGCCATGTTAGATACGTCGGGTTTATCCAAGGCATGGTGGGGGGAGGCTATATTGACGGCATGTCATGTCCTGAATAAAGTTCCGACAAAGGACAATGAGATCACTCCCTATGAGAAATGGGCGAAGAGAAGGACAACACTCTCGTACTTGCGTACTTGGGGCTGTTTGGCGAAAGTCAATGTGCCGATCCCCAAAAAGCGCAAGCTTGGACCGAAGACCGTGGACTGCGTTAATTTGGGCTACGCTAAGAATAGCGTTGGCTATAGATTTCTAGTAGTGAAATCTGAGGTACCTGACCAAAAGGTTGGTACAATTATGGAGTCTAAGGATGCTACATTCTTCGAGGATATATTTCCTATGAGAGATAAGCAAAGCACTTCTAGACAGGAATCTGAGGAGACTCCTGAGCCTGCCATTCCTATGGAATACTATGAACGAACACATGATGAAAATCCTGAGGAGGATGACGAGGAAACCCTTGGTAGGGGAAAGAGACAAATGACTGCAAAGACCTTTGGTGATGATTTCTTCGTGTACCTCGTGGATGATGCTCCCACTTCTATTTCAGAAGCGTATGCCTCTCCAGAATCTGACTACTGGAAGGAAGCGGTCCGTAGCGAGATGGATTCCATCATGGCTAACGGGACATGGGAGATTACTGAGCGTCCCTATGGTTGCAAACCAT
The DNA here is from genome assembly GCA_902687465.1 of Secale cereale. NCBI lineage: Eukaryota > Viridiplantae > Streptophyta > Magnoliopsida > Poales > Poaceae > Secale > Secale cereale. The sequence continues at coordinate 16,273,004 of LR738713.1, forward strand.
TGGGATGTAAGTGGGTGTTCAAAAAGAAGCTTAGGCCCGATGGTACGATTGAAAAGTACAAGGCTAGGCTTGTGGCCAAGGGCTATGACCAAAAGGAAGAGGAAGATTTCTTTGATACTTATTCACCTGTGGCCAGGCTGACCACCATTCGAGTATTACTCTCGTTGGCGGCCTCGCATGGTCTTCTCGTCCACCAGATGGATGTTAAGACAGCTTTCCTAAATGGAGAGCTAAACGAGGAAATCTACATGCAACAGCCAGATGGCTTTGTGATAGATGGTCAGGAAGGAAAAGTGTGTAGGTTGATAAAATCTTTATATGGCCTGAAACAAGCACCTAAGCAATGGCATGATAAGTTTAATACAACACTGACATCTGTTGGCTTCGTTGTTAATGAAGCTGACAAATGTGTATACTATCGCCATGGTGGGGGCGAAGGAGTTATACTGTGCTTGTATGTTGATGACATACTGATATTCGGAACCAACCTCAAAGTAATTGAGGAGGTCAAGTCGTTTCTATCTCAGAACTTTGAGATGAAAGACCTTGGTGTGGCTGATGTTATCTTGAACATCAAGCTACTGAGAGATAATGAGGGTGGGATTACACATTTGCAATCCCATTATGTTGAGAAGGTGTTGAGTCGTTTTGGATACTCGGACTGCACACCATCTCAAACACCATATGATCCTAGCGTGTTGATTCGAAAATCCAAAGGCACGGCTATAGATCAATTGAGATACTCTCAAATCATTGGTTCACTGATGTACCTAGCTAGCGCTACGAGGCCTGACATCGCTTTTGCTGTGAGCAAACTGAGTCGGTTTGTATCAAAACCGGGTGATGTACATTGGCATGCTGTTGAAAGAGTTATGCGTTATCTAAAGGGTACTATGAACTATGGACTTCACTATACCGGATACCCGTCGGTACTTGAAGGGTATAGTGATGCGAATTGGATCTCTGATGCTGATGAGATGAAGGCCACAACTGGGTATATGTTTACTCTTGGAGGTGGCGCTGTTTCCTGGAAGTCTTGCAAGCAAACGATCTTAACGAGATCGACAATGGAAGCAGAATTAACAGCATTAGACACATCTGGTGTCGAAGCAGGATGGCTTCGAGATCTCTTGTTGGACTTGCCATTGGTTGATAAACCGGTTCCGGCTATCCTTATGAACTGTGACAATCAGACCGTCATCACCAAGGTGAAGAGTTCAAAGGACAACATGAAGTCCAACAAACACATAAGAATGAGATTAAAAGCTGTCAGAAAATTGAGAAACTCCGGAGTGATAGCGTTGGAATATGTCCATACGGCTAAGAATCTGGCAGATCCCTTTACAAAAGGGCTATCACGTGTTGTGATAGATAATGCATCGAGGGAGATGGGCATGAGACCCACATGAGTTGCCATGGTGGTAACCCAACCTATGTGATCGGAGATCCCGTGAAGTAGGACCTGGGAAAACAAGCCAGTGGTGAACTGAGGAGAGTAACTATACTAACCCACTCCGCTGGAGATGCAATACTCTCAACACTGTATGGGAGGATGACTACTGTCTTAATGTGTCCCAAGGCTTATATGTATAAGCAAGATGCTATCCTACAGAGCGATCTTTGGAGGAACACACCTATATGAGCCCGACTGCTGGTCACAGTCTATGAGATTGGGGTGATCTCTAGTAAGCTCATGAACAGGCCAGGAGTGTGACTTATATGCTCCACCCGAGGGGTCAGCCTTCGGCAGCCTAGTATCAGTAAGACATGTGGTGAAACTTCTTTACGCCAAACTGACAATTCAAGGCATAGTCCATTGTTCAGTTGTGAAGGAGTGTAGCTACTTGCTCTAGGTGAAGCTCAACCTTAACAGGTCTTCGCTGAAACACTGGTATATCGAAACAGTAATTGGAACAGAGGACACAATGGGCCCTCGAGATCTGGTGGGGGATTGTTGAAATCTGAGATGGGCCTAGAGCCCATATGACAATTTCAGATTTGATCTCTAAGGGCCCATGTAGGTGGCATGACAAAGTGGTGGGAAGTTTAGTCCCACCATGCTAGTGGAAGGAGAGTTGGAGTGGTTTATAAGGGATTCTCTCCCTCATGCTATTGGAGCTTGAGAAGAGATGAGGCCCTCGCGCACTCCTCCTCCTCCGCTCACCACGCCTCGTCACGACGCGACGCGGGTTGCGGGATTGAGCCGAGCCGAGCTCACTCCTATGCGCTTCTTTTTGCCGGTCAGGAACGGAGAGTCTTTGACAGGTAGGGCCACGATCTGAGACGTCGGATCGTGGGCTACCGACTTGGACGTGGGTTCGGCCCACGTTTCTCCACGCGCGGCCGCACATATATATGTGGGGCGCTGCCAACCCTAGCGGCCGCAACACAGAACGCATCTGCCTCCACGCCCGCCGTCGTCCCTTTGCTGCTGCTGCCGCCGGTGACTCCATCCCGTCCGCCGCGTACACGGTCGACGGGAGAGCAGGTCTCCGAAGCCTCGCCTCTCTGAATCCTGTACGGAAGAGGGGCGAATAGGTTTTTGGGAAGCGACTACGCGACTGCTCGCCGTTCATCTACTTCCTCTACGTCCGCGTCGCCCTCGTCATCACCATGGCCACCGACGCCGAACGTGCCGCCGCCCAGAAGATCGAAGCCGACAAGAAGGCAGCCGAGGACGCTGCTGCCGTCACCGCCGCCGCGGCCTCTGCATGGCCTACTGGAGGGTATAACTCGTTTATCCCGCTCCTACTGTTTTCTATTTTAGGCATGCTAGCGTTATACGTAGATCTGTCTACAATTAGCGTAGTATGTGCTCACATGATTGAATATCAGTATGCTATTATTTGTGTCAATGCCATGCTAGTAGTTAATTCGTGGATTAAATTAATCGGAAAATTGCCTATTTACTCAGCAGCATCGACCAGAAAGTCATCAGTCGGAGCTAGAAGAAGTCGGTAACAAAGATCTTGAGAAATAGACCATTGTCCTGGAGAAGAAGGCGATGAAGAGGGTACCCAATCCATGTCCTTATGCTCATACTGGTGGTCAAAGTTGGAAGAGCTGTAGGGAAGCGGAGGCCTTAGATGGTGTGTGCTTCGGCAGAGCCTGGATATGTCGGGGCGCCGGCCACATGGCCTTTTCGTGATGGTCGTCCAGCTATGGCTGCGTGGGAAACATGACGGTGGCGAAGGATCTGGCCCTGTACTGGCCACCATCGGCTAGTGACAGGGATTTTGCCGGCCAGTGGAATGTTGCCTTTTGTGCCTTACTTATCAGCGGCGGTGGTGTTGGCTCATGTTGTGTCTTGTGCAGGCAGTAGCGAGGCGGATCTAGTGCGGCCTGATCTGGTGAGGGCCGACCTTCTTAAATCGTTCCCGTCTCAGGCCCCTAAAGGTGTGGCCTTGGGTGGTGCGCATGATCTTCTGGCTTCATTTCCCTTCGTCCATGCGATGGCTCGACTGTAGATGGGTTTCATCATTTTTTTAGTGATGCTTGGGGTTTGCTCCATATCATAGCAGGTGTTGGTGTGCTCGACAATGATGTCTCTGTTGGCTGACATGCCCCCTCAGCAAATGCCCCATGTGTCGATTTCAACCTGGTCCATGGTTCCAATGCTGGCCGGAGCATTCTAGCAACACATCGTTTTGGCAAGTTGGCCGGAGAAACACAAGGGGCTTCATTTTTGGTGGTGTTGTTCGAGTACCGGGACTCAGGGTGAAAACCCTAGGTCGGGCCTCCATTGGTTGTACCTGGTAGTGGCAGCCTATGCTCCCTTGCTGGAGGGATTGTCTTGATTTTTGCTCGCATGTTCTTCCATGGGCGAAAACCAACGATCTAGCCTATATGGATGAATCTGTTGGCGAACGCGTTAATGCCCTTCTCCCAATGGCTTTATTGTTGGGAAACTTTCTCGTAGTCTTGGTGTTGCCAATGGCGGAAGTAAATGTTATGTTTTGTTACAGTAGGTTGTTCACCTGGCCTTGACCTCTCGATAGGACCGTTTCAAAAATTAATTTAGTTGTGTGCATCCTCGATGTGTCGACTAGCTCTTGATATCATGTTTGTGTAGAGACTAGGTGTAATTGGTATCAACAATATATTAATGTATTATCCTTTACCAAAAACTAGTGGCACAACTTAGATTTTTTAACTGCATGCAGAATAATACATCTTATATTTCTGGACGGAGGGGGAGGGCGTACTTTACTTAGATTTCGCTGTGAGTTTGACATATTGCGGTGGATACTCGGGAAAACTTGTTTGGTTTTCTCATTTCTCATGCAATACCCGATCGGTAAAAAAAAAATCATATAATCTGATGTAGCAACTTTAACTTTACTTAAATATGTGAAAGAAAAACGCAGCTAATAACAAGATACAGTAACTCAAGACATCACATTTCAGCACAAAAAAATTGATCCCTAGAACATATGGATTTTTTAAGAAACAAATAAGTAGGAAAACTCTTTGAAATGCAGTAAGAGGAAATTGACAAGATTGAGAACTTGAAAACACTCTAGCTAATGAACTCGGCCCATAGTGGTGAACTCCAGGGAATTAATCTTGCATGTCTTCGGCGGTTTTATCTTTGGTGGATTTGCTTGAATCTGTTTGTCGTTTGTCTATATTCTTGTGTCTTCAGGCTAGATTCTTTTGATCTACACTCTTCATCGACGGCGGTTGCTGTTCTGGTGCATTAATTAGGATCTATGAGACCTTAGCATGACGACTTCCCGACTGTCTAATACAATAAGGTTTGACCGGCTCCGGCAAGGGAGGGGCGATGACAGCGGCACGCTTCAGTAATTGTAGACGTTCCTAGGTGGTCTATGGACCTAGATGTAATTTTTATTATTTCTAGTGTTCGTTATACTATCATTATTGAAGATGAATAGATCAAAAGTTTTTCTCGCAAAAAAATAAATCTTGTATGCACACTAGTAGTAGCTATAGCTAACCTTGAATTGCGAGTAAAACAAATACCCATGCATGAGTACGTGCGAGCAAGAAAATAAAAAAGACAGGCTAATTATTTATTCACACGATCGCCGTATATGTACGTACAATTGTATATGGTAAGGTACGTAGCGACTTCTCTTTTCCTTTGCATCTTTACTTACTCACTTGCGGTACGTATACACATATGCGATATATACTAGTACTATATAGATACAATAGTCCTTGTTTGGACTCCCGTCGACCGTCGTGTCTATGAACAGAAACCTTGGATCTTCTTGGCAGCCGGCGCGGCATCGTCGACGGCGAGCCTCTTGCCACCATCGCTCCCGGGGTTTAGCCCGAAATGGATGTTTGGGTAATGTGCCCACTGCCAAAGAAAATGTATATGCGAAGTTGATGTTTGGGTAATTTGCTTGAGGAATGGAGAAAAGAAAATCCTTAATATTTTAGAATGCATGCATGCATGGATGCATGGATGCTACGACGTACGTTCTTTGCGGCAGTGCTGAAGGCTTCCCTGTGGCTAATGTCCGGGTTGTTTGCTTTGATCCTTCGTATCTCTTCCCTGATCATTAGATTAATTATATTTTAGCATACATCCATCGTACTTAAATAAGTAGTAGACAACTATTCTTGCAGTTATATTTCAGCTAAATTGCTTCAGGAGGAGAAAATCAGTAGTAGTTAGTGCTACAATATTAGAAAAGTAGATTGTTTTTGTTTTGCGGGGGAAGTAGAAAATAATATTAAAGAAACTCACTTGATGAATCTGTTGTACGCCGAAGGAACACGCTGCCTCTTCTCCGGAGCTGTTGAATCACATCAATTGAAGCAATGATTAGTTCAAATATTGGAGGAAACCAAGTCGAACCTATTCCATTCCAGCAATTCATATGAACAATCCAGTGATGTAATTTCATAACTAGCTGATCATAACTTTTATTTTTTGCGGGTGATCATAACTATATTTTGGATGCATGCATGCATGCATGCCATGATCTCCTTATTTAAATCTAGGAAACATGCATGCATGCATGCAGTTTATCTAATTAGGAGCATCTAAACATACGTAAACCAACTAATTGAAAGCCCCCTCATACTTTGGCTCAAGTTTTGACCATAAACTACTTAATCATATTTGACTAGTTAAACTCATGGTCATGGCCAAAGCTTGACCCAAATTATGAGAGGGACTTATATCTAAACCTGGATGGATAAAGTAACATGAGAGGATTAATTTTGTGATGACACTTACGACGTGCGTGCATCGTTTGTTCCTGCAGCAGATCGTTTTGTGACGAGAACATCATCGTCGGCATACGGAATTTGGGCGATGACGACGAAGAAGACGAACCAAACTCCGGGTTATTGTAGACGCCGTGATCACGAATGAAGCCGTTGGTGCCATTGGGCTTGCTCAAGCTGGTCTCCTACATGTCATCGATAAAAAAAAAGTAGCTAATTAATATCATATGTATGTGCATGCTGCAAATTAAGTAGATAAAGTGTACGAGCATGTGCATGTTGTGATATATATATATATATATATATATATATATATATATATATATATATATATATATATATATGGTACTATAGTATCATCAAATTATGAAGACATGGATGTGACTTGTGCATGCACTACTGTGTAGCCTTTTTCCTGCTACAGAAAAGTTATTAAGAGCCGGCGTGACATGTCACAATATATATGTTTGTCCTGTTTTGCCGATTAGTCGTTACAGCTGATGAGATATGTCCTAGCCGGAGTAGCCAGCATCGATAGATGACAAGATATGTATGCATGAATCTCGCTCGTCTATGGCCCTGTTTGGATACTCTAACAGAGTTAGAGTTAGAGTTATTTTCTAACCCACTCTAACTTAAATAAGCACATCTCCATTGGGATAGTTGAGTTAGATGGAACTAACCCACTCTAACCCTATCTGTTTGGATACTTTTGGGTTATTTCAGCCCCCAACTAACTCAAACTAGCTCTAACCCCATGATCCAAACAGGGCCTATACTATGCATGTTACTACATCATCGATCGACCTGCATGATTTATCTGCATGCATGTACCGCAATCAATTACCATGTGCATTAATTTATGCATGTACTACGCACAGACATGCACGAGCTGGTAGCAGCATCATCGGTCAACGAACCTGGACTTGTGCCGCAGCAGGGAGTGGTGAGTGCATCTGGCCTCTCAGGTTCACCGAAAGTAGGTTTGTGCAGTGCCCACACCGGACTGTCACAATGTTGAGCATGCTGTTGCCAGGGACACTCACCTGCATCCAAGTTGATATTCCAAGAATTAACCAACGGCTAACCAACCATGCATAGGTAGACTCCAGAGCACATGTAAACTCAAGCAAAAAGACAAGCGCATGGGGTAGGAAGCCAAAGATCAAGGTAGATTGGAAAAGGCATGCGATTAGATTTCAGACCAGGTGTGTATGAAGCCCTTGTTGCTTTCCTCTCACTTTGTTTTGCACGTCTCTACTTTAACCAGCTGCATGCATGCATGCACGCTGGTCCAATTTATGACTTTTATCAGAGCCTCGCCTGAACTATGTATTGGATACCCATTTTTCTCTCACCTTTTGGGAGCACGACAATGGCTGCAGCATCTGGGAGTACTGAGAATCATGGCTGATCACTTTCGTGCTTTTTTCATCTCTTCCTTTTGGGCACTCGCTCCCGTAAGAAATAATTGATAAACAAGCCCATGCATCACCCCCTACCAATCATTGTGTATGTAGGTATTTTGGCCCATGCACATACACATACACACTCACACGGTCACACCTATACATATGCATATGGTACTCCCTCCGGTCCTTTTTAGTCCGCATATAGATTTGTCTGAACTCAAAGTATCTCTAGTTTGATCAAACTTATACAAAAAGTATCAGCATTCACGATACCAAATTAATATCATTAGATTCATTATGAAATGTAGTTTCATATTATATATATTTGGTATTGTAGATTTTGATAATTTTTAATATAAATTTGGTCAAAATCTCTGAAGTTTGATTTGACAGAAATCTTATATGTGAAGTAAAAAGGACCAGAGAAAGTACACAAGACGGATTAATTACATGCTGTGCCAGATTAATTAGCTCTGCCACACACATGTGTGAGTGTGGCTGTGTGTGTTTGTATGTTTGTGAGTGAGTGGTATGGTAAACAGTGCATGTGTGCAGTGCATGGACAATCTCATTGTCTGTCCCAGCTAAATTGTTTTTGGGGGATAAACTAGCAGTAGTACAAAGGCAATAGAGATGTGTGGGTGTCCCCTACACTAAGGAAAAGATGCATCAGACAGTGACACTTCATGCAGAGGCCACTTCACACACACTCACATGCACGCACAAGATCCAGCATATATACTCCACAGACTCTCACAGATATGTATACCAGCTACAGTGGTACCTCCGACTTTATCTTGGGTTTATCTCACAAGTAGTTTTAAAAATAGCTTAGCTTAATCATAATTAAGCTCAGCGGGTAAAGCTAGATTACGGAAATTCTGGAAAGTTTTTCATGTGGTAAACCTACAGCATATATAAGAAACTTAGCTAAACTCACCCACTAATACTTCATAAGATTATCTGAAAAATAAATAAAGTGACCGGCGAGTTCATCTTTCTTCATTAGTATTTTTCATGCTGATTATAATGTGAAAATTTGATTATATACTCAGGCTCAGTAGGGAAAATCCATAAGGATAAAAAATGTTAGTGATCTATGCAAACTTGACGCTCTAGTTAAAACTTGACGCTTGAATTAACAACAATCAGAGTTACTTAAGCTCATTTTCTGTTTGTTTCCCTACATGATCAGAGAGATGAGCGTGTTGAGCGAAGTGTAACTAGGATGATGACCATCATTGATCTTGCGCGCAATATTCGGGAACGGCACAGCAAAGCTCTCAAAACACCACTGAAGTAGGTCTTGACTCCATTTGATTATTTAGCAAGATTAACAACTGATTGTGTACTAGCTAGTTAGTGAATGATTAATTGGCCATGATCATTTCATGAAATCACAGAAGTACCAGAAAACGCGTAGCCATTTAATTTGCCCATGTGAAGCTTAAATAAATGAACCGACCAAATTGAAAAAAACAGCAGGAGATGCTTGACATTACCATCCATGGTGCCTGGATGCATGATCAAGCTAAAAGCTAAGCATAACCTCCTAGTCGTACTTCTCAACAAATAATTAATGGAAAACTATGATGAGTAAATAACATTGGCTGCAGTATTTTTTGAAGCAAGCATGATGTGGAGTTTGTCGCATGGTTTAAATTTAGTTGCCAATTGTTCATCTATATCCGCTTTGAGTTCATGCATGGTTATCACCGAAATATCTTTACACACAAGGACCAAAATTATTGAGTACAAACTTTCTTTTACCCCTACCTGAATAGCTTAACATTAAACTTGATGATTATTAAACATCACAAGAATGCATGAAGAAGAGGGAAACCTGACATGCACTAAAATAAAATCAATATTAATTTATTGCTGATGAAGCATTACGAATTCCGAAGAAGAGGAAGACTATGGTGATTGATAAGTAAGAATTATTTCTGATAAACTTCGTAAATTATGTGAAGAGTAACTCTTTTGTACTAATCTTCTTATGATTTTTTTTTGTGAAGGCCTCGTGTGATTCTTTTCCATGTATCAGAATATTAAAACAAAAACGAATTAGGCAGGAGAACTAGGAATATGTGTTCTAATTAATTTCACAAGAAAGGCTTCGAAACACTACAAGGGTCTTTATTATCCCATGCCAATACAAACTGAAATGATATAGTATGTAAAAAGCCTACAAACTATCATGTGTTATATATAATGTAATTGTTTATGTGTAAACGGTCACTTAGCTTGAAGGCGGCACACTGGCGCACCTATTAATTTCATGGACATATCTATATTGAGAATAAACAAATCCAATAAGTTAAGCATAGTACTTACTTATCTGATTGAGATCTATGACCGTGTTAGTATATATAAATGTGTTGATACCCATGCATATAACTTATCAGGCACAAAGAAAAGCCAGAAATGAAATAGGGAGAACCTTTCAGATAAAATTGTGGAAGAACAAGGGATCAATCAACAGACTTACTTACTTTAAACTTGCAACTCAAGTATCAACAATAGTATCTTATAAAGATCGTGCATTTATAATGTTTAAGTAGCATTAACTTTGGCACATGCATGGTGTACAATACTGCTAGTATTTGATATTATCTTTATGGTGAGACACTGTTCTCTATTATTTCAAGTGTATTCAAATCCAGTGATTCACATGATGAAACACAAGGAGAATGCATGCGGTTTTTATGCTCCGTGCAAATATTATATATTGAAGAATGATAATAATAATAATAATAATAATCAAATTGGAAAACAGTTCTATAAATTGTTGGGTAAGTGCGCCGACAGGCTTAAACAGATGTTCTTTTAACTGAAACTGAAATTCCAAGGAAAAATAGAGAGCATAATAATTAAGGAAGGGGGGGAATGCTTCCTGTTTTCTTTGGATAGGATTGTTGTCCTTTTGGTTTTTTTAGTCAATTCTCCAACAAACTGGCAACAACACAAAAAGGAAGAACCCCCACTATCTATAATCAGGTAGAGAATCTAGAAGACGATTGGATTTTGCAAATAAAGAAACACTACATATACAAAGACTCATAGCACTACAACATTAGACTGACCAAAAATCAGTCAACCGATCGATCAGCCGAGGAATCTCTCTTTTCTAGGCAGATCTATATCAGAGAGAGAGAGCCCCCGCTCGCGCAAGAGAGAGAGAGAGAGAGAGAGAGAGATTATGCAGGCAACATGTACACATATGGATCTTACCGCGAGTACGGTGTTGCAGAAGTTGCAGTGCACGTAGCAGACTTGTTCTGCCGGTGTGATCTGGCCCTCCGACGACATTGATTCCTTCTGATTATCCCCTGGCGCCGCCGCCTCACTGGCCCCCTAGCCGTTCAGACTACGGCGAGGTTCACCAGGCGGCAGCCAGAAGAAGAAGCGTTGGCGTGGAGAACTGGAGGCTAGCTAGGTTACATGTGCTACTGCTGCTTCTCTCTCTTTCTCTGTGTGTGTAGGTTAGATCGATGGAGAGAGAGATATGTATGGGCAGAGAGGAAGGAGAAATTGAGCTGTCTACCTTTCCCCTTTCCAGGTTTTATTGATGCAATGGCTCTAGAGAGAAAGTAGGAGAAGGGGGGAGAGAGAGAGAGAGAGAGTAGGAGAGGGGGGAGAGAGAGAGAGAGATGGGGGTTGGAGGATGAGAAATGGCGTGTGTGGATGATTGCAACAATGAGTGGGTGGCAGATACCCCTATCTCCCTCCATCATGCCTATCTACCAACATGGATCCACATCGTTAGTGTGCACTTACCAAATTGCTCAGCCACCAGCAAGCAAACCCTCTCACACTAGGTTTTACAAAAGTTCTTTCAAATATTTCCGACCGTCGAAAAAATCACTGCAAAATCAAGATCTTGCTCCAAAATGTTGTGACTGTGCATCCACTCTTCCTGGCAAAACCAAAAACTACGTTCGTATTATTTACATGACTATTTAATTTCCACCACTCTGGTTATATTTTTGCTGCCATTTTCTTGGCCAGCGTTGGTCGTGTGCATCGTAATAATGCAGATGCCGGCGGTAATCCTCCTTTTCTAAAAACATTTATTGGCCTATGTATGTATGCATAGTCCTGTGTGCGCTAAACTTAATTATATGTACTATTTTAAAATACATAGATAATATATGTACGTCCACGCATCCAAATGGATCCGATGGATGGATGCCCATGCGGTGTAGATTGAAGTCCCTTTCTGCCTCTACACTGCGGGCCCGTGCACTTGTTCGATCGATGCCATAACTTCATGACAGTACCAGCTGCAACTTTGGTTCATGCACATACGTGCTCTGCAGCGAATAAATTCAGCTATAGTGCGCGTGTCAAAACGTTTTACTCTTTGTCCGTAAACATATACCCCGTCCCAAAATAAATGTCTCAACCTTAGTACAACCGTGTCGTGAACTTAGTATAAACTTGCGATATTTATTTTAGGACGGAGGGAGTATCAGGTTTCACTTTTGGCGTACGTTTATTGTCGATGTACAAATCAGCCGGTGACCAGATAATAAACGAGCAAAATGCACCGAAGAAAGTTTTGTAAAAGAGAAAATCAGTGCACTTTTTGGATGGCAATGGCATACGAGAGAATGTAGCGGGAGTGCAACAAGTGAGAACACCATAGACTAATCAATTCTCATACGATATGATGTGTGCACATGTGATGTGTAGTCGTGTCGAAAAACCTGTGGCTGTGGCCAAGTGATTGACGTACGATTTGTAGAGGACGAAGGTGATAACGTTGGTGATGAGGACAAGTCGAGAGATAGATCTTGCACAGATGCAGCCCAACAGTACTCACAATTAATCTCTTGGACAAAAAATGATCTCTCGTCCAAAACAAGAAAGATTCCTGGGGCAAGGAACAACCCATCCAAGACTTTGGTGCCCCTCTCTCACCCCAAAACGGCAACCGCTCTGATCTCCACAAGACGTTCGTGCAACCCTGTCGATCAATCTCTTGTCAATAACCGTGACCTATCAACCACGGCGCCTGTCCAATCCCTTTTTGCAATTTGACAAAACATCACCAATGATTCCTCCTAGCTCTACCCAACGATATATGCCCACGAAATTACTCCGTATTTTTTTCGCGGTGAAGTTTTGTACTCCCTCCATTCCCTTATACAAGGTCACTTCATTTCTTGTGTCAAACTTTGACTTGTAATTTTGGTCAAAAAAATATGAATTATATGTCATCAAAACTTTTACATTGGAAAGTTCTTTCAAATGTGCATCCAATGAAATACTTTTTGTGGCATATAACTCACTTTTTGTTTGTAAAATTTATGATAAAATTAGACATAAAAATATAAAGTGGTCTTCTATAAGGAAATGGAGGGAGTATTTCTTTTGAGCTATAGTGGGTGCGGTTTTGTTTGTATGATGATTATGCTGTTCCTTTTTGAGACGGCATCTATGTTTACCACAAACTAGCCCGGTATCCCGTCCAATTGTCGCCATTTGTTAACCGGTAAATTAATTGGGTGTGTTCTTTGCGCGTGTCGGAAGGTATGCGGAGGTCATATATTACTACATCCTTTCTGGTTTATAAGGCTTGCGCGTATCCCTAGATCTATAATTTGACCAATATAAAATGAGTTGTATAGTCTAAAAATTACACCATTAGAAAATAGAAGATCTGAAGTTTCCAATGATATATTTTTTGTGACAGATAACTTGTATTACGTTGGTTTATTTTTCAACCTAGATATACGTGCAAGCTTTATAAAACGAAAATGAGGTAGTAGTTAGCTTTTCCCTGCAAATAAAAATAGAATTTAGTTAGCTTGATCAAGTTGTAAATCAATTGATGGATGAATTACATGACTTTTGCTTTCCATTCGAATAGTGACTAGTCTCTCTCAATTTAATCGTGCAAACTAAAGGCAACGTTGCTCTCATCGTACCTTTTTTCAGGAGGTGAATTTTCTGGTTGACGATGACACGCAGATCGATGCAAAGCCTTTAGTGTTGTCCACTCTCCCAGCTTCTATTTCTATGAATAGTGACGGCAACACTATGAAGGTAAAACAACACTAATTCTTTATTATCCAGGCCTTTGAAATTATTGGGTTGCTCCACTCTGACATTCTCAAGCTAGCTGTGGGGTCAATGTGAAATGGAATAATAACAATAGTATATATTTGACTGGCCTCGATCTACGTATATAACCATCATGCAAATTTTAGTTTAAGAAATGTGAAGGGCTATCAAATATCATTCCCTTCTATAGTATTGAATTCTATACTCCCTCTGTTCGGAATTACTTGTCTCGGAAATTGATGTATCTAGAACTAAAATACGTCTAGATACATCCATTTTTGCGACAAGTAATTCCGAACGAAGGGAGTAGATTGTAAAAAATTCCCTAGAAAATGCAATAGTCTTTCGTCTTGACAATATAATAAAAGAGAGTTATCTACAAAGATCAAGCGGAAAAGGGCTATACCCGTCAAAAAATAATGCAGCACCCTATCGTTAAGTGCGATGGGAAAGGCGCCACCAATCCGGTTGCCCTATCTTTGCCCAGTTTGTCTGGACTCAGCTTTGAGTTGCAGCGAGCTCTGACATTGGCTCTCTAGTTGTCGAAGACGATCGTATTCTCCCTGCAAAAAAGGAAGAGGAGGATAATCATGTTTGATCACCGAAGACGTGTGCTTTCACAACATTGGGAGCGTGGAGAGAATCGTCTGATGCCACCATTCCATGAAGTTGTCCCCGACAACCGAGGACCAGAAGGTCGATTAGATCCAAGATAGAACCTCAGGCCAAACAGAGTGCGAAAACGAACGGCCCGCAAGGTGGTGGTTCTCGGTCTCCAAGGATATAGTCGCTCTAATTGAGCTGTTCTACTGACTTACTCGCTCCGTTCCAAAATAAATGTCGTGATTTTAGTTCATCGGAGTAACTCAAGACATGGTCAACGCATCCATGTGCAGCAGCAGATTCTCCAACATGGAACGATCTACACTACTATCTGTCAATACAGCAGGATGAATTCAACAGTGGCAGTTAGGAGTAACTAGCTGCAGGAGCCTATAGCTGCTAGCTCCAGCCTCTAGCTAGCTAGCTGGTCAGTCAGTCTCATCAGTGGAGCTGAGCTGAGGTGAGGAGTAACTGCTAACTAAACATATTGAATCAGTGGGACAGTACACATAACTGCTAGATATAAATGTACAGCAGCGACGCCGATCGTATAATTAAGTAATCATGTTTACTTGTGTCTTTATGATAGGTGCAGCCGAGGAAAATGATAGAGCCGTGTCAGTGTGTGCGCATCTGAGAGTTACTTCGTCCGTTCTTTTACATTGGATGGTATTAAGGCCTTGGTTAACAGGATCCTGATAACGCGGTAATAGAAGAAAAATACAGGAATATAATTGAAATGTATGTGCAAATTAGAGACTTGTAAACATCGGAATTTTGTCAACTTGAGTGTTTGTTGATAGGAAGTGGAAAAAAACATGAATCCTATCAAATATGGTCAAATCAAAGTCAAATCACATGAAAATGTACGGTTCAAATGTTAATCTTGTTTTTTCGTGCACAAGAATTTGATAAGGAGGTGTAGGTGGATGTTAGAATTCTTGCGTTTTTCCATACCGATATCGGTGAAATTCCCTCTAATTTTTCTTTTCCATATTTTTTAAAACCAAAGACAAGAGTAGTACCACCAAGGAAATGTATGTTCTTATGTTCTCCCTCGACCTTTCGTTTGAATCACAGGGGCCTATTTTTTTTTTAACAAAGTACTTATGTAGATGCTCATATATAGTTATATACACAAGTACGCTCACCCCTATGAACACACGCAAGCACACCCTATCCCTATGAGTACCTCCGAGAGATTGAGCCGACATATCATGT
Source organism: Secale cereale (assembly GCA_902687465.1). Taxonomy (NCBI): domain Eukaryota; kingdom Viridiplantae; phylum Streptophyta; class Magnoliopsida; order Poales; family Poaceae; genus Secale; species Secale cereale. The sequence continues at coordinate 16,288,519 of LR738713.1, forward strand.
TTAGATGTCAAGTTCAGGATTTCAATCCTGGTGAGCTAAGGATACCACTGTCCTCCTGACCATACAAGCACATGTTGGTTGGCAACCAAAGGAGCTTTTTACGAGGGATATGTTTAAAACCATGAATTGGCTCATGGAGCCGATGAGCATAAACACTCATGCACACATTTGCTCGTGTGGGTTACTTTCTAAATACTCAACATAATCTAAAATACTGAAAGAAACTGCCCAAATAATTTGTGAGTGTAAATATTAGTCCCTCCATTTTTTTGTACAATCTTAAGTGTGCAATTTCGCTTTTGATTTTCCTATATGCAAGTATAGTATTATAATGATACCTAATAGTACCACTTGTGTCTAACAAACATAGGTCGTTTCTAATACATTTGACGTTCACGATAAATAAGTTTGATTGTTGATTTCTAAAATGATCGTTAAGGATAAATAAATTTTAGTTTGACTTTCAACTTGTAAAAAAATCTTGCAAAAAAAACTAGTCAAAGATATGACATATATTTTTTAACGGACGAGGTTTTCTTATGCTACGTGTGGAATCGTGACATTTGGTAAACTAATAAATGTGTACGTGCAATGCATGTTGATTTGAAAGTATATTAAGTGCATGCGGATATTAATTAGGATATTATTTACGTGTTATTATGTGATTAACATTATATTTAGCATGACATTAACTACGCGCTAAATGAGTTAAGCGCTCGACATTGAAGCAGTATAGATCGTTAGATTGACATGATTTGATAGCCGAGATTAATTGGATCTGCCCCTTTGGATCGTTTTATATTGGTATAGATACGCCCGCTGCTGCTTGTGTAATGGTTTATTCAGCTTGTGTGCGGCTATGATTTTGTAGATTACAAGGACACGTACTCACACAAGTCCAGCTCACGCCTCTATACGCATATTATATGCGTCCTTTGATTTATTTTTATATTTTTAAGAGAGAAAGAGCGAGAGAGAGAGAGGGAGAGCACGTACGTAGGTGCTTGAGTGCAGTTGTGCTGGACCGCTGGCCAACCAGTTCGCAAACATCTCATGATGATGTGGGTTGTGGCTTGAGAGTTGACATGACAACTAACAATAATCAATGAGCAGATTTTTTGTGTTAGGATCGTGCATGCATGCCTCCTTTTTCTGTGTGATAATATAGGACCAAGCCTGCATGCACATAATCTGACCTGCTCGCTGGATTATCATTAGGAGACCATAGCTAATAATGCAGTGATAATACAGGACCAAGCCTTAATGCACATGCCCAATTCCTGAATGCACATATATCGCGCACCGATTCTTTGGTCAAGTTTAGCCAGGCATCAAAATACCAAAATAAGCTACCGAAACTCGCCAGACCATCAATGTACTGTCTTTAGATTATTATTAGTTCAAGGAAACTAAAATTGAACCGTGAAAAGGTTTAAGGTCACTCACAATGGACGGTATCATGTGCTAATCATAGTCCATGCATATTACTCCCTCTGTAAACTAATATAAGAGCGTTTAGATTACTACTTTAGTATTCTAAACGCTCTTATATTAGTTTACGGAGGGAGTACTATTTTAACTTGTATATTCACAATTAATAATATCATAAATTAATATCGTATTAATATATTTGTATTATATTCTCACTTCATTTATTAGTTTGTAGAATCTCAATACAAAGTTGTGGATATGATTTATTTATTTATGACTTTTGTCTCTTGATATGGTATCATAAGTTTCCTTTGATATCCTTAATTGCAATGCATGCCATATCATCCTTTTGATTATTTGGCACTGCATGATACTCTCCCCGATTATTTTTCGTAGGATTGTCTCCCTTTGTTTGGCCTATTGTAATTGGCGAGCTCACTCTGGTAATTAACCTCATTTCCTGAACAACCTCTCTCTCCCATTGCTTGATTTGGTCGCTTTGTTTCCGCGTAATCATCCCAGAATCAATGCTACACAATAATATAGTAGACAAATAAGTAATTCTGTTGGTCATTTTGAATTCAGGGATTTTGAAACTCTACCAAGTTAGAAGAATTTTGAGATGGGCCTATTGAAAAGAATCAAAAGGAGTATGTCGCATATGCATGTGCACATCAAGTACGCACGTTGATGGGAGGGATAGGTCATGATATATCTAAAGTAGATATTGATGAAATAATATGATTTATCCTTTATTCTGGAGCTACTCCTCCGATTCGGTTTATAAGTTCTAATACTTACTTCAAGATTTACTTTAACCATATATTAGATATAAAATATAGGAGATAGATGCCACAATAAGTACACAATTGAATTTGCATATTTTTTAAATCCCAAACTTCATTAAATCAAAATAACAATTACATTAGTATGGGGATGTGCACAATTTCACTCAAAGGCTCCTCAAACAAGTCGTAACTCAAAGAAATCGAGCTAATCTAGCAAGCTCATGATCACCCTTATTAGCTTCTCAATTATAATGTTTGAACCTAGAAATAGGAAGATCACAAGCAATATAGTAACAATTTACATTAAATTTGCATTTCAAAGAAGATTCCAATGGTATACTTTTTATGGCTTTGCTGGATGGTGCCACAACTCCATATCCAAGTTTTTGTGGAGGTCCTAATGATGTGTGGTAGCCTTCCAGCACCCTAGTGGTAGTGCAATTTTTTATTGTGTGTTCGACGGTTTGTGCCAGTGTTAGTCGCTTCAGCTTTCCCTCATGTGCTAGTTTTTCTACGCGGATATGCTGGGCTGTACTGCAGTGTTAGACTTGGACCAAAACTCTTATATGAGGATTTGGCAATGGTGCAACCTATGGGCGTCATTCACCTCCTTTGATTGGCGTCTTGCGGTTCTGTCATTGTTCACACTTTTTTATAATTCATTGAGGCAGAGGGGGTCCACCTGAATTTTCCTTGTGTCACATTACATCATATCTTTGAGATCGATCTTTAACCGGTTTTTCGAAAGCGTGAAAAAAATAACATTCACCATTACATCATTGGGTGAAAGAGTTTGCTGCCTAAATACTATGGCATCCTGAGTGTTCTATATCTTCCATAGCAAAGTGGGTTGTACAAAGGGTTTTAGATGAGGTGGAAGCTAAGAGGTGAGCAAGCCCATCCATAAGTATTTGATTTGTTTGAAGGCTAGTGTGAAGCCAACTGTTTCCTAGACCGAGACGATAACACTCAGTTGGAAGAATCGGTAGTTGCGTGACTCAGGTAATAGGCTACACATTGTCGTAGTCAATGATTGTTTTCCATTTGAGGTTTTGGAGAACATTGGGCCGATCCATGTGTAGCAGCCAACCAATTTTTTTATGTCTGTGCGAACACATGGGGCCCAAATGTGGTCAAGCTCTGACAATGCTATTTGTGTTGAACACAGTTGCCCTTCGTGGAGAAAGATCCACTACCCATGATCTCTCTAACATAGGGCCCTCTCCCGCACGTCTACTTGCAACAAGGGCACATGCAACAGCCACAGTCAGCCGGATATGCCAGGATTGGTTGATGCCTCCCTGATAAATCTATGATACGGGAGTGTACTGTTTTTGGTGGTGTCACTACTAGGAAGTACCTTATAGGTAGATGCTTATCATGTTAGATATATGCCCTAGAGGCAATAATATTGTATTATTATATTTCCATATTCATAATTAAAGAGTTTATATTCTATGCTATACTACTATGATCCTGGAATATGTGATTCAATGGAAAACTCATATGCACATGTTGAATGATAAATGGTGAAATAAAAGGTTCCTAGCCTTGCCTCTAGGAATATATCAAGTGTTGTTGGTGATCACATTTTTCGGATCTTAGAATATTGTTAAGTGTTAAACGATAGTTCTAAAACGACATTGAGATTATGACACTGGAAGAATGATCATATTGATTCGACCCGATCTTGTGTGTTATGAACTGAGTTAATATCGTTTGTAATGAATTGTAATAGCACCGAGTGTTAACTTGTAATTTTCTCTCTAGACCATGAGAGTATCGTAGTCACTTATTACTATACGTTGGGATTTGGGGTTGCTCAAACGTCACCTATAACATGGTGATCATAACGACGACTTACAAGTTCATCGGAAAGTTTGACAAGGGACTAGATGGCTCGAGAATGGGATATGCTCCTCCGACAATGGAGAGTTATTCTTAGGGACCTATCGATGTGACATGATCCATCATCGCCTAGCCAGACATAGGTGACTTCGTGACAGGGATGCTGGAACACGATACCGAGAAAGAAGACCAAAACTGATAATGAGGATAACGATATAGTGAGCATATGATGACTTAGGACGATACCGATGCATCCCGGGTTTTTTGAACTATCGCGAAGCAAAGAAAGCATCACATGATAACCAAAGGTTCACACAAATATCATTTGTGTGCTCATAAGGATCGATATGGACGTCCACAGTTGCGTTGTCGGTCATTGAATGAAGTGTTTCGTTCATGACAGAGTTACCGAACCTACGTCATCACAAGCTTAAGGAAATTATGATCTGCTGAGTGTTAGTAGGACATGAGTGATGATAATGTATTTGTGGAATTGTTTCATAAATTTTCAGAATAGTTTCGAGAGGATCTGGAAGCGTTTCGGGGTCACCGGAAGGGTTTCAGAGAGTATCGGTTAATACTGGGTATTGCCGATAATTAATATATAGGTGAATGTACTTGTGATCTACGTTGGGATTTTCCCGAAGATGAAAGGATGATGCAGTACAATAGAGATAAGTATTTCCCTCAGTTAAGAACCAAGGTTATCAATCCAGTAGGAGAACCACACAACACATCGTTAGCGGCACCTGCAGACAAACAACAAATCCTTGCAACCCAACGCAAACCAAGGTTGTCAATCCCTCGGCGGTTACATGCAATATTAGATTGTGTAGTTTTTGGTAGATAGATAGACGCAAAAATACAAAATAAATTAAATAAAGAAAAAGTGCAGAAAATTAGTTTTAGTTTTTGATATATGATAAAGGTAGACCCGGGGCCATAGTTTTCACTAGAGGCTTCTCTCTTGAAAATAGCATACGGTGGGTACACAAATTACTGTTGGGAAATTGATAGAAAAGCAAATAATCATGACGATATCCAAGGTAATGATCATGTATATAGGCATCACGTCCGAGACAAGTATACTGACTCCTGCGTGCATCTACTACTATTACTCCACACACCAACTTCTATCCAGCATGCATCTAAAGTATTAAGTTCATGAAGAACGGAGTAACACCTTAAGCAAGATGACATGATGTAGACAAAGTAAACTCACGCATGAATAAACCCCATATATGTATCCTTAATAGCAATTATACAGTACGTTTCGTGTCCCTTTCTGTCACTGGGATTGAGCACTGCAAGATCGAACCCGTTACAAAGCACCTCTCCCATTGCAAGAAAAATCAATCTAGTTGGCCAATTCAAATCAATAGATCAAAGATAAATAAAAATCTACAATAATCATGCATAAAAGAGTTCAGATAAAACTCAAATAATATTCATGGATAATCTGATGATAAACCCATAATTTATCGGATCCCAACAAACAGACCACAAAAAGTCATTACATCAAATAGATCTCCAAGAATATCAAGGAGACCATTGTATTAAAGATCAAAGAGAGAGAAGAAGCTATCTAGATACTAGCTATGGACCCGTAAGTCTGTGGTAACTACTCACACATCATCGGAAAGGCAACAAGGTTGATGTAGAGCCCCTCCATGATTGACCCCCCTCCGGCAGAGTATCGGAGAAGGACTCCAAATGGGATCTCTCGAGAACAGAAACTTGCGGCGGCACAATAAGTATTTCGGGTGGCTCTCTGATGTTAGGGGAATATTTTAGTATTTATAGAGGTACAATTAGGGTTGGAGGTGCGACGAGGGGCCCACAAGCCTGGGGGCGTGCCCCCTGAGCCATGAGCTTGTCGCTCCGTCGTAGCTCTTCTAATGTTCTGCCGAACCTTCTAGGGTCTCTTCTAGTCCATGAAAAATTAATCCAAAGTTTTTTCTTTGTTTGGACTCTGTTTGATATTGATTCCGTGAAAAGCTAGAAACTGCCAAAAAACAACAACTCGCACTGGGCACTAAGTTAATGGGTTAGTCCCAAAAAATGATATATAATTACATATAATGGTATATAAAACATCCAAAATTGATACTGTAATAGCATGTAACAATCAAAAATGATAGATACGTTGGAGACTTATCAAGCATCCCCAAGCTTAATTCTTGCTCGTCCTCGAGTAGGTAAATGATAAAACATAATTTTTGATGTGGAATGCTACCTATGGTATTCATCATATAATCTTTTCTTTTTCAGCATGGATATTTGGACTTAAGTGATTCAAAGCAATAGTCTATAGTTTGACATAAAAACATAAATACTCAAGTATACCAAGAAGCAACCATGTCTTTCAAAATATCAACGCTAAAAAAAGTTATGTCTAGCCCATTATGCTCAGTCATTGATCCATTCACGAAACACACTCAATATTAGCTACATCCAATGCACAAGTATGACAATAGTGTTCTCTAGTTGGTGATTTGCAAGAGAAGATGGAGACTCAAAATAAAAATAAAAATTGCATAAAAGTAAAATAGTTAGGCCCTTCGCAGAGGGAAGCAGAGATTTACAGAGGTGCCAGAGCTCAAGGTTTAAATTAGAGAGTTAAAATTATTTTGAGAGGCATTGTTTTCCTTCCTACGAAAACGACCTAGAGTTGCCAATATCTTCCATGCTAGACAAATCATAGGCGGTTCCCAAACAGAAAATAAAGTTTATTTCCTTTTCACAATCCATGGCTAGCCGTATCGACAGGTGCCTTCCATACCGACACTTTCCAAGGAATTTATTATTTTCATCATATATTTTTTTCATTTCAGGACTAGGCATACCTGTTACCTGCCACTCTCTCGTGCAATGACAAGTGAATAAACACTCATCGTGAGAATAACCCACCTAGCATGAAAAATATTGGCCACCCCTGCCGCTTCATGAGCGGTACGGGCACACAAAACGGAAAATTATTTTGAAAATTTAGAGTTGGCACATGCAAATTTACTTGAAACGGCATGGAAATACCGCATATGGGTATGTACGGTGGACTCATTTGGCACAACTTTGGGTTTAAGGAATTGGATGCACAAGCAGCATTCCCACTTAGTAAAAATGAAGGATAGCAAATGTATTGAGAAGCGACAAACCAAAAAATGAAAGCGGTCATAAACATGCATTGAACATAACAAACAATGAATAATGCACCATAAGTAGGATGTAACTTCATTACATAACTATTGACTTTATGTGCATGCATACGGAATCACAAACCTTAAAACCAATATTCTTACTAAGGCACAATTACTCACTAGCATAACTCACATATTATCATCTCCATATCGCAAACTATTGCAAGGAATAAAACTTATCACATCCAATGATCTATCTGAATGTGTTTATTATATCCTTCTTGGATATTCATCACTTTGGGACCAAATTCATATCTTGTGCAAATTACCATTACTATTGTCAACTCTTAGAAAGATATAAGTGAAGCATGAGAGTGCAAGTATTTCTTCAAAAATATAATCACTTCCGTGCTCAAAAAGATATAAGTGAAGCACTAGAGCAACTACCTAGCTCAAAAGATTGAATTGAAGCACAAAGAGTATTCTAACAAATTATAGATAATGTGCATCCCTCTCAAAAAGGTGTGTCCAGAAAATATGATTTTGACAAACTAATAAGAAAACTAAACAATGACTCATATAATACACGAAGCTCCAAGAAAAACTCATAACATGTGACGAATAAATATATAGCTCCAAGTAAAATTACCGATGGTCATTAGAAGAGAGAGGGGATGCCTTCTGGGGCATCCCCAAGCTTAGTTCATTGGAAGTCCTTTAACATTACCTTGGGGTGCCTTGGGCATCACCAAGCTTAGGCTCTTTCCACTCCTTATGAAGGAAATATGCCCTAGAGGCAATAATAAAGTTGTTATTATATTTCCTTATATATCATGATAAATGTCTTTTATTCATGCTAGAATTGTATTAACCGGAAACTTGATACATGTGTGAATACATAGACAAAACAGAGTGTCCCTAGTATGCCTCTACTAGACAAGCTTGTTAATCAAAGATGGTTGTGTTTCCTAACCATAGAAATGTGTTGTCATTTGATCAACGAGATCACATCATTAGGAGAATGATGTGATGGACAAGGCCCTTCCGTTAGATTAGCACTATGATCGTTTAGATTTATTGCTATTGCTTTCTTCATGACTTATACATGTTCCTCTAACTATGAGATTATGCAACTCCTGAATACCGGAGGAACACCTTGTGTGCTATCAAACGTCATAACATAACTGGGTGATTATAAAGATGCTCTATAGGTGTTTCCGAAAGTATTTGTGGTGTTGGCATAGATCAAGATTTGGATTTGTCACTCCGAGTGTTGGAGAGGTATCTCTGGGCCCTCTCGGTAATACTCATCATAATAAGCCTTGCAAGCAAATGACTAATGAGTTAGTCACGAGATGATGTATTACGGAACAAGTAAAGAGACTTGCCGGTAATGAGATTGAACTAGGTATGATGATACCGACGATCGAATCTCGGACAAGTAACATACCGATGACAAAGGGAACAACGTATGTTGTTATGCGGTTTGACCGATAAAGTTCTTCGAAGAATATGTAGGAGCCAATATGAGCATCTAGGTTCCGCTATTGGTTATTGACCGGAGATGTGTCTCGGTCATTTCTACATAGTTCTCGAACCCGTAGGGTCCGCACGCTTAATGTTCGATGACGATCGGTATTATGAGTTTATGTGTTTTGATGTACCCAAGTTTGTTCAGAGTCCCTGATGAGATCACAGACATGACGTGGAGTCTCGGAATGGTCGAGACATAAAGAATGATATATTGGATGATGTTATTCGGACACCGGATGAGTTCCGAGGGTCACCGGATAAATATCAGAGTGCCAGGGGGTTATCGAAACCCCCGGGGGAACTAATGGGCCAACATGGGCCTTTTGAGAGAGAGAGAGAGAAGGGGCCTCTATGTTGGGGAACGTAGCAGAATTCAAAAAATTTCCTACGTTTCACCAAGATCAATCTAGGAGTCATCTAGCAACGAGCATAATGGAGTGCATCTACATACCCTTTGTAGATCGCGTGCGGAAGCGTTCGAAGGAACATGGATGAAGTAGTTGTACTCTTCGTGATCCCCGTCACCGATGATCCCAGCGCCGAACGGACGGCACCTCCGCGTTCAACACACGTACGGTACAACGACGTCTCCTCCTTCTTAATCCAGCAAGGGGGTAGGAGAGGTTGATGGAGATCCAGCAGCACGACGGCGTGGTGGTGGATGCAACAGGAAAACCTGCAGGGCTTCGCCGGCGCCCTGCGAGAGGAGATGGAAGTGTGACGGGAGGGGGGAGAGGCGCCAGAGGCTTGGGGTGCGGCTGCCCTCTCCCCCCACTATATATAGGGGCCAGGGGGGGTGCCAACCCTAGGGAGATCAGATCTCCAAGGGGGGCGGCGGCCAGGGGGAAGACTTGCTCCCCAAGGCATAGGGGGCGCCCCCTCCCCCTAGGGTTTCAACCCTAGGCGCATGGAGGGGGGGCCCATGTGGTGCGCCATCCCACCAGGGGCTGGCCCCTTCCCCCTTGCGGCCTACGGGACCCACCGGGATGGGTGGCCCCACCCGGTGGACCCCCGGGACCCCTCCGGTGGTCCCGGGACACTCCCGGTGACCCCCGGAATTCACCCGATGGCCGAAACTGGACTTCCTATATATCATTCTTTACCTCCGGACCATTCTGGAACTCCTCGTGATGTCTGGGATCTCATCCGGGACTCCGAACAACATTCGGGTTTCCATGTGCATGTATCTCTACAACCCTAGCATCACTGGACCTTAAATGTGTAGACCCTACGGGTTCGGGAGACACGCAGACATGACCGAGACGACTCTCCGGTCAATAACCAACAGAGGGATCTGGATACCCATGTTGGTTCGCACGTGTTCCTCGATGAAATCATCGGATGAACCACTATGTCAAGGATTCAATCAATCCCGTATGTTGTTCCCTTAAGGAATGCCGTTTTGACGTCCATTTGCCATATCTCATAATCATAGAATGCGGCAATTGCTAACATGATTCTGACTGACTTCAGCATCTCTACGGGAGAGAAAGTCTCATCGTAGTCAATCCCTTGAACTTGTCGATAACCCTTAGCGACAAGCCGAGCCTTATAGATGGTCACATTACCATCCGCGTCTGTCTTCTTCTTAAATATCCATTTATTTTCTATGGCGTGCCTATCATCAGGCACGTCCACCAAAGTCCATACTTTATTTTCATACATGGATTCTATCTCGGATTTCATGGCTCCAAGCCATTTATTGGAATCCGGGCCCGCCATCGCTTCTCCATAGTTCGAAGGTTCACCGTTGTCTAACAACATGATTTCCATGACAGGGTTGCCGTACCACTCTGGTGCGGAACGTGTCCTTGTGGACCTTCGAAGTTCAGTAGTAACTTGATATGCATCTTCATGATCATCATCATTAACTTCCTCCCTTGTCGGTGCAGGCACCTCAGGAACAATTTCCTGCGCTGCGCTACTTTCCGGTTCGGGAGGGGTGACTGTCACCTCATCAAGTTCTACTTTCCTCCCACTCACTTCTTTCGAGAGAAACTCTTTCTCCAGAAAGGGTCCATTCTTGGCAACAAAGACCTTGCCTTCGGATCTGTGGTAGAAGGTGTACCCAATCGTTTCCTTTGGGTATCCTATGAAGACGCATTTTTCCGATTTGGGTTCGAGCTTTTCAGGTTGAAGTTTCTTGACATAAGCATTGCAACCCCAAACTTTTAGAAACGACAGCTTAGGTTTCTTGCCAAACCAAAGTTCATACGGTGTCGTCTCAATGGATTTCGACGGAGCCCTATTTAAAGTGAATGCGGCAGTCTCTAAAGCATAACCCCAAAAAGATAGCGGCAAGTCGGTGAGAGACATCATAGATCGCACCATGTCCAACAGAGTACGATTTCGACGTTCGGACACACCGTTACGCTAAGGTGTTCCGGGCGGTGTCAATTGTGAAACAATTCCATAGTTCCTAAGGTGCGTGCCAAATTCATGACTTTAATATTCACCCCCACGATCCGATCGCAAGAACTTTATTTTTCTGTCACGTTGATTCTCAACCTCATTCTGAAATTCCTTGAACTTTTCAAAGGTCTCAGACTTGTGTTTCATCAAGTAGATATACCCATATCTACTCAAGTCATCTGTGAGGGTGAGAACATAATGATAGCCTCCGCGAGCCTCAACACTCATTGGACCGCACACATCGGTATGTATGATTTCCAATAAGTTGGTTGCTCGCTCCATTGTTCCGGAGAGCGGAGTCTTGGTCATCTTGCCCAAGAGGCATGGTTCGCACGTGTCAAATGATTCATAATCAAGAGACTCCAGAAGTCCATCAGCATGAAGCTTCTTCATACGTTTGGCACCAATATGACCAAGGCGGTAATGCCACAAGTATGTGGGACTATCATTGTCAACTTTACATCTTTTGGCATTCACACTATGAATATGTGTATCATCACGATCGAGATTCATCAAAAATAAACCATTGACCAGCGGGGCATGACCATAAAACATATCTCTCAAATAAATAGAACAACCATTATTCTCGGATTTAAATGAGTAGCCATCTCGCATCAAACGAGATCCAGATACAATGTTCATGCTCAAAGCTGGTACTAAACAACAATTATTAAGGTTTAAAACTAATCCCGACGGTAGATGTAGAGGCAGCGTGCCGACGGCGATCACATCGACCTTGGAACCATTCCCGACGCGCATCGTCACCTCGTCCTTCGCCAGTCTCCGCTTATTCCGCAGCTCCTGCTTTGAGTTACAAATATGAGCAACTGCACCGGTATCAAATACCCAGGAGCTACTACGAGCGCTGGTAAGGTACACATCAATAACATGTATATCACATATACCTTTGACGTTGCCGGCCTTCTTGTCCGCTAAGTACTTGGGGCAGTTCCGCTTCCAGTGACCCGTTCCCTTGCAATAAAAGCACTCAGTCTCAGGCTTGGGTCCATACTTTGGCTTCTTCCAGGCAATTGGCTTACCGGGCGCGGCAACTCCCTTGCCGTCCTTCTTGAAGTTCTTCTTACCCTTGCCCTTCTTGAACTTAGTGGTTTTATTGACCATCAACACTTGATGCTCTTTCTTGATCTCCACCTCCGCTGATTTCAGCATTGAATACACCTCGGGAATGGAGTTCTCCATCCCCTGCATATTGAAGTTCAACACGAAGCTCTTGTAGCTAGGTGGGAGCGACTGGAGGATTCTGTCAACGACCGCTTCGTCCGGGAGATTCATTCCCAACTGAGACAAGTGGTTGTGCAACCCAGAAATCTTGAGTATGTGCTCACTGACAGAACTATTTTCCTCCATCTTACAGTTGTAGAATGCGTTGGAGACATCATATCTCTCAACTCGGGCATGAGCCTGAAAAACCATTTTCAGCTCTTGGAACATCTCATATGCCCCGTGGTGCTCAAAACGCTTTTGGAGCCCCGATTCTAAGCTGTAGAGCATGCCGCACTGAACCAGGGAGTAATCATCACAACGCAACTGCCAAGCGTTCATAACATCTTGGTTTGCCGGGGCGGGAGCATCACCTAGCGGTGCTTCTAGGACATAAGTTTTCTTGGCAGCTATGAGGATGATCCTCAGGTTACGGACCCAGTCCGTATAGTTGCTACCATCGTCTTTCAGCTAGGATTTCTCTAGGAACGCGTTGAAGTTGAGGGTGACATGAGCGTGGGCCATTTGATCTACAAGACATATTGTAAGGAATTTAGACTAAGTTCATGATAATTAAGTTCATCTTAATCAAATTTTAATGAACTCCCACTCAGATTGACATCTCTCTAGTCTTCTAAGTGATACATGATCCGAATCGACTAGCCCGCGTCCGATCATCACGTGAGACGGACTAGTCATAAACGGTGAACATCTTCATGTTGATCATATCTTCTATACGACTCATGTTCGACCTTTCGGTCTTCCGTGTTCCGAGGCCATGTCTGTACATGCCAGGCTCGTCAAGTGAACCCTAAGTGTATTGCGTGTCTAAATCTGGCTTACACCCGTTGTATGCGAACGTTAGAGCCTATCACACCCGATCATCACGTGGTGCTTCGGAACAACGATCCTTAGCAACGGTGCACAGTTAGGGGGAACACAATTCTTGAAATTTTAGTGAGAGATCATCTTATTTACTACCGTCGTTCTAAGTAAACAAGATGCATAAACATGATAAACATCACATGCAATCAAATAAAGTGACATGATATGGCCAATATCATCTTGCTCCTTCGATCTCCATCTTCGGGGCACCATGATCATCTTTGTCACCGGCTCGACACCATGATCTCCATCATCGTGTCTTCATGAAGTCGTCATGCCAACTATTACTTCTACTACTATGGCTAACATTTAGCAATAAAGTAAAGTAATTACATGGCGTTATTCAGTGACACGCAGGTCATACAATAATTAAGACAACTCCTATGGCTCCTGCCGGTTGTCATTATCATCGACATGCAAGTCGTGATTCCCTATTACAAGAACATGATCAATCTCATACATCACATATATCATTCATCACATCTTCTTGGCCATACCACATCACATAGCACATGCTGCAAGAACAAGTTAGACGACCTCTAATTGTTGTTGCAAGTTTTACGTGGCTTCTATAGGTTTTCTAGCAAGAACGTTTCTTACCTACGCCAAAACCACAACGTGATTTGTCAATTTCTATTTACCCTTCATAAGGACCCTGTTCATCGAATCCGATCCGACCAAAGTGGGAGAGACAGACACCCGCCAGCCACCTTATGCAACTAGTGCATGTCTGTCGGTGGAACCAGTCTCACGTAAGCGTACGTGTAAGGTTTGTCCGGGCCGCTTCATCCCACGATGCCGCCGAATCAAGATTGGACTAGTAACGGCAAGAAAATTGAGCAAACTCAACGCCCACAACTTGTTTGTGTTCTACTCGTGCAAGATGCTACGCAAAGACCTAGCTCAGATGCCACTGTTGGGGAACGTAGCAGAATTCAAAAAATTTCCTACGTTTCACCAAGATCAATCTAAGGAGTCATCTAGCACCGAGCATAATGGAGTGCATCTACATACCCTTTGTAGATCGCGTGCGGAAGCGTTTGAAGGAACGTGGATGAAGTAGTCGTACTCTTCGTGATCCTCGTCACCGATGATCCCAGCGCCGAACGGACGGCACCTCCGTGTTCAACACACGTACGGTACATCAACGTCTCCTCCTTCTTGATCCAGCAAGGGGGTAGGAGAGGTTGACGGAGACCCAGCAGCACGACGGCGTGGTGGTGGATGCAACAGGAAAACGTGCAGGGCTTCGCCGGCGCCCTACGAGAGGAGATGGAAGTGTGACGGGAGGGGGGAGAGGCGCCAGAGGCTTGGGGTGCGGCTGCCCTCTCCCCCCCACTATATATAGGGGCCAGGGGGGGCGCCGGCCCTAGGGAGATCAGATCTCCAAGGGGGGCGGCGGCCAGGGGGGAAGACTTGCCCCCCAAGGCATAGGGGGCGCCCCCTCCCCCTAGGGTTTCAACCCTAGGCGCATGGTGGGGGGCCCATGTGGTGCGCCAGCCCACCAAGGGATGGCCCCTTCCCCCTTGCGGCCTACGGGACCCACCGGGATGGGTGGCCCCACCCGGTGGACCCCCGGGACCCCTCCGGTGGTCCCGGGACACTCCCGGTGACCCCCGAAATTCACCCGATGGCCGAAACTGGACTTCCTATATATCATTCTTTACCTCCGGACCATTCTGGAACTCCTCGTGACGTCCGGGATCTCATACGGGACTCCGAACAACATTTGGGTTTCCATGTGCATGTATCTCTACAACCCTAGCGTCATCGAACCTTAAGTGTGTGCAGACCCTACGGGTTCGGGAGACACGCAGACATGACCGAGACGACTCTCCGGTCAATAACCAGCAGCGGGATCTGGATACCCATGTTGGTTCCCACGTGTTCCTCGATGATATCATCAGATGAACCACTGTGTCAAGGATTCAATCAATCCCGTATGTCATTCCCTTTGTCTATCGGTACGGTACTTGCCCGAGATTCGATCGTCGGTATGCCCGATACCTTGTTCAATCTCATCATGGCAAGTCTCTTTACTCGTTCCGTAATCCATCATCCCGTGACTAACTCCTTAGTCACTTTGAGCTCATTATGATAATGTCTTACCGAGAGGGCCCAGAGGTACCTCTCCATCATACGGAGTGACAATATCCCAGTCTTGGTTCGTGCCAAGCCAACAGACACTTTCGGAGATACCCGTTGCGTACCTTTATAGCCACCCAGTTACGTTGTGACGTTTGGCACACCCAAAGTATTCCTACGGTATCCGGGAGTTGCACAACCTCATGGTCTAAGGAATAAATACTTGACACTAGAAAATCTTATGCATTACGAACTATACGATCTCGTGCTAGGCTCAAGATTGGGTCTTGTCCATCACATCATTATCCTAATGATGTGATCCCGTTATCAATGACATCCTATGTCCATGGTCAGGAAACCGTGACCATTTGTTGATCAACGAGCTAGTAACTAGAGGATTACCAGGGACACGTTGTTGTCTATGTATTCACACATGTATCGCTGTTTCCGTACAATACAATTCAAGCATGAATAATAGACAATTATCATGAACAAGGAAATATAATAATAATCCTTTTATTATTGCCTCTAGGGCATATTTCCAACACTCTAGGGCTGGCCGCGCCCGCATGAGGAGTCCGAATTGGACTAGGAGGGGGCGGCGCCCCCTCTCTTTCCCTCTCCCTCTCTCCCTCTCCTTCCTCCCCCCTCTCTTCCCTTGTTGGAAACCTACTAGGAATATGATTCCTATTCCTAGTAGGAATCCTACATGGGGCGCGCCCTATAGGGGCCGGCCTACCTCTCCCCTTGCTCCTTTATATACGGGGGCAGGGTGCACCCAAAGACACACAATTTGACAATTATTTTTAGCCGTGTGCGGTGCCACCCTCCACAGTTACACACCTCGGTCATATTGTCGCAGTGCTTAGGCGAAGCCCTGCGTCGGTAACTTCATCAACACCGTCACCACGCCGTCATGCTGACGAAACTCTCCCTCGGCCTCAACTGGATCAAGAGTTCGAGGGACGTCACCGAGCTGAACGTGTGCAGATCGCGGAGGTGTCGTGCGTTCGGTACTTGATCGGTTGGATCATGAAGATGTTCGACTACATCAACTGCGTTACTAAATGCTTCCGCTTTTGGTCTACGAGGGTACATGGACAGACTCTCCCCGCCCGTTGCTATACTTCTCCTAGATAGATCTTGTGTCATCATAGGATTTTTTGAAATATTACGTTCCCCAACAGTGGCATCAAGAGCCAGGTCTATGCGTAGATGATATGCATGAGTAGAACACAATGAGTGTGGACGATAATAGTCATACTGCTTACCAGCATGTCATACTTTGATTCGGCGGTATTGTTGGATGAAGCGGCCCAGACCGACATTACATGACCGCGTTCATGAGACTGGTTCTACCGTCGTGCTTCACACAAAGGTGGCTAGTGGGTGTCTGTTTCTCCAACTTTAGTTGAATTGAATGTGACTACGCCTGGTCCTTGTTGAAGGTTAAAACAACACATTTGACAAAAAATTGTTGTGGTTTTGATGCGTAGGTAAGAACGGTTCTTGCTAAGCCCGTAGCAGCCACGTAAAACTTGCAACAACAAAGTAGAGGACGTCTAACTTTTTTTTGCAGGGCATGTTATGATGTGATATGGTCAAGACGTGATGAGTTATACGTTATTGTATGAGATGATCATGTTTTGTAAATTATCGCCAACCGGCAGGAGCCTTATGTTTGTCTCTTTATTTTATGAATTGCGAAAGCCATGTAATTGCTTTACTTTATCACTATGAGTTAGCGATAGTAGTAGTAGCAATAGTTGGCGAGACGTCCGCGACGCTACGATGAAGATTATGGTGTCAAGCTGGTGACGATGGAGATCATGACGATGCTTTGGAGATGGAGATCAAAAGCACAAGATGATGATGGCCATATCATGTCACATATTTTGATTGCATGTGATGTTTATCTTATTATGCTTATTATTTTGCTTAGTACGGCGGTAGCATTATAAGATGATCCCTTACAAAATTTCGAGGTACACGTGTTCTCCCTGAGTATGCACTGTTGCGATAGTTCGTCGTGCCGAGACACCATGTGATGATCGGGTGTGATAATCTCTACGTTCAAATACAACGGGTGTAAGACAGTTTTGCACATGCAGAATACTCGAGTAAACTTGACGAGCCTTGCATGTACAGACATGGCCTCAGAACACTGGAGACCGAAAGGTCGAGCATGAATCATATAGTAGATATGATCAACATAAGATGTTCACCATTGAAAACTACTCCATCTCACGTGATGATCGGACATGGTTTATTTGATTTGGATCACGTGATCATTTAGATGACTAGAGGGATATCTATCTAAGTAGGAGTTCTTTGGTAATATGATTAATTGAACTTTAATTTATCATGAACTTAGTCCTGATAGTTTTTGCATATCTATATTGTTGTAGATCAATGGCCCGTGCTACAGTTCCCTTGAATTTTAATGCCTTTCTAGAGAAAGCTAAGTTGAAAGATGATGGTAGCAACTACACTGACTGGGTCCGTAACTTGAGGATTATCCTCATTAATGCACATAAGAATTATGTCGTTGAAGCACCGCTAGGTGGCACGCCTACTGCAGGAACAATGTAATGCCCAGGATGGAGTTATACCTCCTACGTGTCGAGGCACGACTTAAAGGCATAAATCCATCCTAGAATGATCTCAAGTTCGGTATTCTTTGCACAACTCATGTAAAAGAGGGGATAGTAAACTGAAAATAGTTGGCTTACACTCGCCACGTCACAGAATTACAGTACAAGTCTCAAACATCATACATTAAGAACATCACAACCCTCTAAGGGCAAAAGCCAAATGTCAAAGTACCAAACTTAGATAAATAAACCACAGGCGGATCGAATCCTAGTAAGAGACTCCACTACTGATCGTCCGGGTAGCGCACGTAGTACCGACTACGCTCCTCGTCGTACTCCCAATCCAGCTCGGTGCCATCACCTGGATAGCTCACAGCTGGACCTGCATCTGGTGTGTGAAGTAACTGTGAGCCACAGAGGACTCAGCAATCCCGTTCCCGGGTAACAGAACTATCAAAGCCTTTGGGTGAGGATAAGGCTGAAGAAAAGAATAAGTCTGCAGCAGCAACTAGCATCTAGCTTACGTAAGTGAGGGCGAGAAGAGAAGGCCTCGGCGAGAAGTGATCACGAAGTGATCCTAGCTACAAGCTCCACAAACATAACCCCTCCGTGTTCAACTCCCGAATCCCTATTCGGAAATTGACAGTCACGGAACACACGCTGGTAGTGTATTAGAAACATTGTGTCAAGTTATCTACAACCGGAATTAACAAGCTCCCATCTGCCACATAACCGCGGGCACGGCTTTCGAAAGTTCAAACCCTGCAGGGGTGTTCCAACTTGACCCATTACAAGCCCACGATCCGCGGAGTCGCAACTCCAAAGTGGGAAGACCCGAGTATCCTCGGAATCCCGTGCTCAAGATATACCGAGCTAAGGTAAGGCTAATCCAGCAAATCCTCCCGGCGTGCCGACACCCTGATAGTAGCCGCGCGTATCTCGTCTCAGGCCACGACCGGATGGGCGATCCCACAGGTTTTTACCAGACCTTGAGTTTCCTCGAGGTGGCCCCGCGTAACCCCCAGTTTGGACCAACACTCATGTGGAGCACTGGCCCGGGTTGTTGAATTAATAAAAGGGTTTATAACTCCCTATGCAAGTTTAGTTTGTTATTAGGCAAATAGTACCAATGTTGGGACTTGCTGGAAAAGACTTAGCACTTAGCGGTTTATCGAGGGGGTCCCATACACCCCAACCGTGTTAGGAACGCATAATCAAGGAACATAACACCGGCTTATACGGATCCTAACGGCATGAGTGGAACAAATCACCAAGCAAAAGGCTTAGCCTTCCACCCTTGCCAATATATAGATGATTTAATTTTAAGCATTCATATAGTGTGATATAACCCAACCAAACTTCAACATGGAGCAAGCATCTTCACTTCACCTGCAACTAGCAACGCTATAAGAAGGGCTGAGCGAAGCGTACTTAGCCAAGCAACGGTTTGCATAGGTAGGTTGGTTAAACATGGCAATTGGTTACAAATAGGAGGCTGACAAGAAGATCATGGGCATCGAGGCAAAACTATAGATCGAGACTACTAGCAATAGGCAAAGATAGTAATGTTATCGGGGTTCGGTCATCTTGCCTGAAGAGAAGTCGTTCGGATCGTAAGAAGGGTCCTCGTGCTCAACCTCGTTGGAAACCTCGTGCTCAACTTCGTACTCGGTCTCAGCTCCCGGCTCTAAACAAGACAATCACACCAAGCACAAATCAACAAGATGCAATGCGCACTCGGAAAAGATGAATGCATGATGGATGCACTAAGGATGCACACGGAGCACGGAAAATATCACTCAAGCAAAACACCTCAAAACAAGATAACAATCTGATATTATTAATCTACACAGAAAATCAACCAAGTTTGATATAAGATTCGCTGAAATCGGAGTTACGGGCTAAAAGTTATGCCCGAAACAAGATTTGAGCGAAAGCTGAAAATTACAGCAACATAGCATCTTCGGAGCTCAAAATAATTGAGCTACAGCATTTAAATAACATGGCAAAAGGCATGAACACCAACTAGACATATAGTACAGCAACTATGTCCAAGGTGCACCCCCAACGGAGCCACGGATCAATAGCAATGATCTTGGACATATTGAACTTGGCAATAAAATTCTGGCAGCAGAATTTTATTGAAACTTTAGAGCAAAAGATAAACATGCTACAGCAACTTAAATGGACATGTGAGGACATGGATGGAAAGACAACAATATATACTACAAGGAACAATCAAAAACCACTCCAAAACTATCATGCTTTGTCCTAGAACAACACACGAACATGGCATCGGAACGTTACAGATTTCAGACTTAGTGAAAATCCACTAAGTCCTAAAACAGCAATATCATCATGGCATATAAAAGAGCATGTTTAAGTCACCTCGAAACTAAACATGGCAAAGGGTAAGCACCTCATCAAAGTACACATGAAGGTGATCCCGAAACACACAAGCATGCATCATAGAGGTGAACACAACGATTGCAACGAGCTCAACAAGATGGCATTTCATAACAAGTGAAAACACATCACATGAACATGGCACTTTGCAACGATGATAACAAGGCAATAATAAATCTACCATGCAACCTATCACAAGCAACACGTAGTTCGTGGCAAGACGAACACGTGGACATGTCATTTGCATCATTCGGACAAACGAGCTAAAAGATATCACATGGCAAAGGTGGCATAAAAATAACACATAACAGCAGTTTATATCATGATGCATTCTTGCAACAGCAAAACAAGCACCTATATGATCTCTAACATGCATGACAACAACAGGGGAAACGTAGAGCACATCTCCACGAACGTCTGGACATATTACACGCGCAAAACGGAGCAACACAGTAAAAGTTACAGCAGGTCAAACATTGCATCAGAGTAATAGATCTCAGGGACTTAGTGGGAAAAGGGGGGTAAACCTCAGATCTAAAACTGGAGAAAGAAGATGGGCCGGCGGCGACGGATCTGGCCCGGCGGAGGAAGAAGTGGTGAGGCAGAGGCGGCGGCGGCCCGCGGCCTGGCTTGCGGAGTCTGGCGCAGGAGCGGCGCCCGGCCCACTGAGGCGAGGCCCAGCCGGGGCGGCGCGGCTGGTGCGGTCGAGTGGAGGGAGGCGCGGCCCGGAGAGGGAAGGCCCGCGGAGGAGCGGGAGGCCCAGCCGGCGGCGGCCTGGCGCCTGGCTGTCGCGGTGGGAGGCGAGCGGCGGTGCGGGCCTCGCGGCCTTGGGCCCGCGATGGCTCGCGAGGAGCGAAGGAGGCGCTGAAGGGCGTCGAGGGGAGCGGCGGCCCGCGAGGAAGTGGTCCCGCTGGACCACTTCGACGGATCGGTGCGGTGGGCTGACGAGGCCTGGCGAGGCTGGGAGGCGTACGGGCGGTCGAAGCCTCGCGGCGCTGACCTCGCACCAGATCGAGGGATTCTGGTCGGCTGCTTCGAGCTGCGGCTGCGGCTGGTTGGATCTGGGGAAAGAAAGAAAAAAAAAGGAAGGGGATCTAGAGGAGGAAGAAGAAGGGGATAGGGATGCCAAAATAGACCTAGAGGGGGCTATATATAGCAGTTTTTAGGGTTAGGAGGGAATTTTAGGGGCGCTAGGAGCCCTCCGATCGCGATCCGACGGATCCGATCGCGGGGATAGATTTAAAAGGTCTAGAAGGAGATAAAAGACTGTAGTAGGGATGTTTCCGGGACACGAAGTGAAGGCACTTCGGACCCACACGAGCAACGGATGGAAAAGCCAACGGAGTCCAAACGAGACGAGATTTGAGAGGCGGGTTGCACACAACAAAACAACAACACAGACAACAACCTCGCGGCACACCGGTAACGTTAAACACCCGAACAACAAAGTAGGCCTACGGGAAGTCACGGACACGTGAGGGAGCTCCGGAACGCGAAACGGACAACGGGAAGAAACACGCGGAACCGGATGCAACCCACAACACAAATGCAATGCAATGCACATGTCTACATGATATGAATGAATGCCACACACTCACACAACAAAACGACGAAAGCCCGAAAGACAAAGAACACGAAATGGAAATAGATGAAGCCGGAGATATATTATATACCCAAAAGGGAAAGTATTACATCCGGGGCATTACAAACTCTCCTCTACTACAAAAAGATCTCGTCCCGAGATCTAGGACTGGAAAAAGGAAGGGTACTCGGAACGAAGATGATCTTCTCGTTCCCAGGTAGCTTCTCGGTCGGTGTGATGTGACCACTTGACTTTCAGAAACTTGATGGACTTGTTGCGGGTCTTGCGTTCGGTTTCTTCGAGAATTGCAACTGGATGCTCTCGGTAGGATAGGTCTTGTTGAAGATCAATCTCCTCAAACGGAATCATGCGCTCAGGTGCCTTGAAGCATTTGCGAAGTTGAGACACATGGAAGACATCATGAACATTTGCAAAGTTTGAAGGGAGCTCAAGCTGATAGGCTAGATCGCCTCTTTTGCCAAGAATCTTGAAAGGCCCGACGTATCTAGGAGCAAGCTTTCCTTTGATACCGAATCTTTGGGTTCCTTTCATCGGAGAAACTCGGAGATAGACATGATCACCGATGTCGAAAGCCAAATCACGATGCTTTCCGTCATAGTAGCTCTTCTGACGCGACTGAGCGGCCTTGAGATTCTCACGAATGACTTTGCACATTTCTTCGGCTTCTGAGATCAAGTCATTGCCAAGAAGTTGGCGTTCGCCTGTTTCAGACCAGTTGAGAGGGGTACGGCACTTTCTGCCATAGAGAATTTCAAACGGTGCTTTGCCTGCACTTGCTTGAAAGCTGTTGTTGTAAGAGAACTCGGCAAATGGAAGGCAGTCTTCCCATTTCATGCCGAAGGAGATGACACAGGCTCTGAGCATGTCTTCTAGAATCTGATTCACACGCTCGACTTGACCACTAGTCTGAGGGTTTAAGGCAGTGCTGAACCTGATCTTAGTACCCTTGGCGGACTGAAAGGAGTCCCAGAACCTTGATGTGAACAAGCTGCCACGGTCTGAGGATATCACTTGAGGAATGCCATGTAGGGACACAATTCTGGAAGTGTACAGCTCCGCAAGTTGAGCTGCATTGATTGATTCTTTGACTGGAAGAAAGTGAGCGACTTTGGTAAGCTTGTCAATCACCACAAAGATAGCATCATTCCCTCGCTTGGATTTAGGAAAGCCAGTGACGAAGTCCATTTCAATGTGGTCGAACTTCCACTCGGGAATAGGAAGAGGTTGGAGAAGACCGGCTGGACGTTGATGTTCTGCTTTCACTCTTCTGCATACATCACATTCATTCACGAATTGGGCAATCTCCCTTTTCATGCGTGTCCACCAGTAAGATTGCTTGAGGTCTTGGTACATCTTGGAACTGCCAGGATGAATGGAAAGGAGAGAATCATGAGCTTCTTCCATTATGAGCTTCCTGAGATCACCTTTGGGAACAACGAGTCTGTCCTCGAAGAACAAGGTATCTCTCTCATCAACACGGAAGCACTTGTATTTTGGAGTGCCCTTTGCAATCCCATGTTTCACTTTCTTCACCATGGTATCACTGAGCTGGGCCTCACGGACTTGATCTTCCAAGGTAGGAGCAATTTGGAGATTTGCAAGAAAACCCTGCGGAACAACTTGAAGGTTGAGTTTCCTGAATGCTTCACAAAGCTCAGGCTGGTATGGCTTGATAAGAAGGCTGTTGCAATATGCCTTTCTGCTCAAAGCATCTGCAATCACATTCGCCTTGCCTGGAGTGTATTCGATGCTGGGGTTGTACTCTTGGATCATTTCGACCCAACGAGTCTGACGGAGGTTCAGATGCGGCTGTGTGAAGATGTACTTCAAGCTCTTGTGATCAGTGAAGATGTCGACCTTTCTGCCCAACAACAGATGTCTCCACGTAATCAGAGCATGTACCACAGCTGCTAGCTCGAGATCGTGTGTGGGATAGTTCTTCTCACTTGGCTTGAGCTGCCGAGAAGTATATGCCACAATTCTCTTATCTTGCATAAGCACACCACCAAGACCTTGAAGAGAAGCATCACAGAATACTTCATAGGGCTTGGTTTCATCCGGAGGAGTCAGAACTGGAGCAGAGACAAGCTTCTCTTTGAGGGTTTTGAATGCCACTTCACACTCTGGAGACCAAAAGTATTTGACATTCTTCTGAAGCAAGTTGGAAAGAGGCTTGGCAATCTTGGAGAAGTTCTCCACAAACCTTCTGCAATAGCTGGCAAGACCCAGAAAACTGCGGAGCTGCTTGACGTTCTGAGGAGCTTCCCAGTTGACAATTGCTTCAACTTTCTCGTGATTAACCGCAATACCGTCAGCTGAGATGATGTGGCCCAGGTACAAAACCTTATCGAGCCAAAACTCGCACTTTGAGAACTTGGCATAGAATTTATGCTCTCGGAGTCGATCAAGAACCAGACGCAAGTGCTTTTCGTGATCTTCTTCATTCTTGGAAAACACCAGAATATCATCCAGATACACAAGCACAAACTCGCCCGTATAGGGGTTGAAGATGTAATGCATCATCCTTGAAAAGGTAGGAGGAGCATTGGCGAGACCGAAGGACATGACAGTATACTCGTATGAACCGTAGCTCGTTCTGAAGGCCGTCTTGGGAATGTCTTCCTCGCGAATGCGAATTTGATGATAGCCCATTCGGAGGTCAAGCTTAGAGAACACTTTAGCTCCTTTGAGCTGCTCAAAGAGTTCGTTGATGTTGGGGAGCGGATACTTGTTCTTAATCGTCTTCTTGTTCAATGGCCGGTAGTCAACACAGAGACGCTCCGTGCCATCTTTCTTCTTGACAAATAAGACACCACAGCCCCACGGAGATGTACTCGGTCTGATGAGACCCATACTCTCCTGCTTATCAAGCTGCTTCTTCAATTCCTTCAATTCATCCGGAGAGAGCTTGTATGGACGCCGGCATGCAGGTTCAGTGCCCGGCTCGAGTTCAATGACAAACTCCACCTGACGGTGTGGAGGCATGCCTGGAAGTTCTTCTGGAAAGACGTCTTGATATTCGTTCACCACTGGAATTTGATCTATGGCATTTATTTCGCCCTTATCATTAAGAGAGAAAAGCCGAATAGTATTATCCCTGGAGGCGAAGATAATCACATCTTCATCAGAATGAGTCAACTTGACTTCCTTTTGAGCACAATCAATATGAGCATCGTGCTGAGAAAGCCAATCCATTCCGAGGATGCGAATAGAAACATCCGGAGCAAATATCTTTGAATGCAATAGTTTGCCTGGAGAAACAACTGACAATTCTCTTGGCAAACTTCTGGTGACAATGTTGTGCTTGGATGCAAAAGGATATGACATGAAAGAGCATGTAGCACCCGAATCAAATAACACTTTAGCTGGAAAAGAGTTAATTGGAAGGTTACCCAGAATGACATCAGACGAATTCTCCGCTTGTGCTGCATTCATCAGATTGACCCTTGCAGACTTTGGATCATGCCTGACAATAGCTGAACTCATAGGTGGAGGAGGAGGAAGACGCTTCGGATTCGGACATCTGTTGGCATAGTGACCCTTCTGAGTGCATTTGTTGCAAGTCACTTCTGAGAGAGGACGGAAATGATAGCCACTGGACTTGGAGCCTTGAGACTGAAACTGCTTCTTCGACTGGTTGCTCGGGTTGGGTGGGTGGGAGAAACCACGACCACTAGAGTTCTTGTTGTTGGAGTTGTTGAAGTTGTTGGAGTTGTTGTATGGAGCTCGAATCACTGGAGGAGGAGGAAGCCAGAATTTTTGATGCTTCGAGACCAACTGAGACGATGAGGAAGAGTGAACAGCATCTCGAATTCTCTTCTTAGAAGCCTCCATCTTAAGCTGAGCTGCTTCTTGTTTCAAAGCCATGTTATAGAACTTGTCGAATTCATCCGGCTCGAACAAAGTGAGAGCAAGCTGAAGTTCATCTTTGAGACCTCCACGGAACTGATAGATTTTACTCTTGGCATCAGGAATGTCTTGCTTTGCATAGCGAGCGAGGTTTTGGAACTTGACATTATACTGATAGACTGTCATGGAGCCCTGCTTGAGGTTGCGGAATTGCTCACGCATACCCTCGATGACACTTGTAGGAATGTGGTGCGAGCGGAAATCCTTGCAGAAATTCTCCCAAGAGATCACTTGACCCGGCCTGGAGTCTTTGTACTGCTGCCACCAGTCAGCTGCTTGATCTTTCAGTTGGAAGGCTGCAAACTTCACATAGTCATCTTCTTTCACGTTACTGCACTCAAAATGCTTCTTTATGTCGGTCAACCAATCCTCAGCATCAAGAGGGTCGACACAGTAACTGAAAGCTTTAGGATTGTTAGCCAGGAACTGGTTAAGAGTAGCATGGTGCTGCTGGAAGAAGTTGCCTTGATTCCCTGGAACACCCTGATTAGCTTGATTAGCTTGATTAGCTTGCATCATCTGCATCATCTGCATCATCAACTGAGTGTTCTGAGCAGTAGTCTGCATAATTGCTCTCCAAGCCTCAGGCGGAGGAGGAGGGGAAGGAGGACGTTCTGGAACCTCTTCACCCTCTGGGTTAGCGTTGGGAACCCTTTTCGGAGCCATCCTGTAAGAGATGACCATGAATCAACAATTGATTGACAAAAGGAATAAGCTGAATCAATGGAATGAATTGCAACAAGTCTTCACAATAATCATTCGAACAATAAGAACGAATGAAATCATCCGAACAAGAGGAACGAATGAATTTCTCAGTTAAATGATAACATCAGTCTTCACGAGAAGCCACATAGGGGACAAAAGAAAAATAAGAAAACAACAAGGTACGGACGGGAACAAACACAAGAGAGGAGTTTCGTTCTAACATTTTTGTGCTGAAAGCATATGAACGCGTTACGAAAAGGTTTTGCAATCCCCGGATCAGCATAGCCAAGGACCCTTTAAGATGCAACTCCTGATAGTAACATCGGTCATATAACCCCTTCACTCAATGTCGAACCCCGAACTCACTAACCTGCATTCGTTGGAAGAATGCCTACGATCTACTGGATAAAACCCACCTATAGATTTCCGAAAGATTCCAGTTATGCAATCAGGTGTTGGGGATACACGGGAAGCACCGCGCAATCAACTGTAACCTACATCCAGGTGTATCCATCCTTCAACACATAACCAGTCTTTCTCGGAAACTGTGTACCTCGGACCTTCGAAAAGCATCCACTATAACAAGCTATGGCAATACTCCCGAACTACCTCCCCAGTACTGGGTGATGTCGGGGTTATCTTGCCACTGGCCGTATAGGGGAGATTTTCGATGTCGGCCGTCTTAAGTATTTAGTACTGCCGCGATATGCTTGTTACAATGATACCCCGAAGCTCAACTCCTCGGTAACAGGAGGCATCGGGAACAATATCCTTGTCACAAGAACATTGAAACAATCCCAGAATACTCGCGGGATTCCTAAAAAAAAAATTTTGTGCAAATTTTGAAGATAGGAGAGACAAGAGTAGACATCAGGAGTCCTCACCAGAGGGAAAGGGGATGAGAAGCAAAGAAATCCTACTCTCCGATATAATATAGGACTCAAAAGTTTTCAGTGTGTGCCTAGACTCAACCGTCAACGGTTTGATCAAACAGTGGGGGCTCCTAGGTCGGAGAAGGCTCTGAATACCAACTTGTAATGCCCAGGATGGAGTTATACCTCCTACGTGTCGAGGCACGACTTAAAGGCATAAATCCATCCTAGAATGATCTCAAGTTCGGTATTCTTTGCACAACTCATGTAAAAGAGGGGATAGTAAACTGAAAATAGTTGGCTTACACTCGCCACGTCACAGAATTACAGTACAAGTCTCAAACATCATACATTAAGAACATCACAACCCTCTAAGGGCAAAAGCCAAATGTCAAAGTACCAAACTTAGATAAATAAACCACAGGCGGATCGAATCCTAGTAAGAGACTCCACTACTGATCGTCCGGGTAGCGCACGTAGTACCAACTACGCTCCTCGTCGTACTCCCAATCCAGCTCGGTGCCATCACCTGGATAGCTCACAGCTGGACCTGCATCTGGTGTGTGAAGTAACTGTGAGCCACAGAGGACTCAGCAATCCCGTTCCCGGGTAACAGAACTATCAAAGCCTTTGGGTGAGGATAAGGCTGAAGAAAAGAATAAGTCTGCAGCAGCAACTAGCATCTAGCTTACGTAAGTGAGGGCAAGAAGAGAAGGCCTCGGCGAGAAGTGATCACGAAGTGATCCTAGCTACAAGCTCCACAAACATAACCCCTCCGTGTTCAACTCCCGAATCCCTATTCGGAAATTGACAGTCACGGAACACACGCTGGTAGTGTATTAGAAACATTGTGTCAAGTTATCTACAACCGGAATTAACAAGCTCCCATCTGCCACATAACCACGGGCACGGCTTTCGAAAGTTCAAACCCTGCAGGGGTGTTCCAACTTGACCCATTACAAGCCCACGATCCGCGGAGTCGCAACTCCAAAGTGGGAAGACCCGAGTATCCTCGGAATCCCGTGCTCAAGATATACCGAGCTAAGGTAAGGCTAATCCAGCAAATCCTCCCGGCGTGCCGACACCCTGATAGTAGCCGCGCGTATCTCGTCTCAGGCCACGACCGGATGGGCGATCCCACAGGTTTTTACCAGACCTTGAGTTTCCTCGAGGTGGCCCCGCGTAACCCCCAGTTTGTACCAACACTCATGTGGAGCACTGGCCCGGGTTGTTGAATTAATAAAAGGGTTTATAACTCCCTATGCAAGTTTAGTTTGTTATTAGGCAAATAGTACCAATGTTGGGACTTGCTGGAAAAGACTTAGCACTTAGCGGTTTATCGAGGGGGTCCCATACACCCCAACCGTGTTAGGAACGCATAATCAAGGAACATAACACCGGCTTATACGGATCCTAACGGCATGAGTGGAACAAATCACCAAGCAAAAGGCTTAGCCTTCCACCCTTGCCAATATATAGATGATTTCATTTTAAGCATTCATATAGTGTGATATAACCCAACCAAACTTCAACATGGAGCAAGCATCTTCACTTCACTTGCAACTAGCAACGCTATAAGAAGGGCTGAGCGAAGCGTACTTAGCCAAGCAACGGTTTGCATAGGTAGGTTGGTTAAACATGGCAATTGGTTACAAATAGGAGGCTGACAAGAAGATCATGGGCATCGAGGCAAAACTATAGATCGAGACTACTAGCAATAGGCAAAGATAGTAATGTTATCGGGGTTCGGTCATCTTGCCTGAAGAGAAGTCGTTCGGATCGTAAGAAGGGTCCTCGTGCTCAACCTTGTTGGAAACCTCGTGCTCAACTTCGTACTCGGTCTCAGCTCCCGGCTCTAAACAAGACAATCACACCAAGCACAAATCAACAAGATGCAATGCGCACTCGGAAAAGATGAATGCATGATGGATGCACTAAGGATGCACACGGAGCACGGAAAATATCACTCAAGCAAAACACCTCAAAACAAGATAACAATCTGATATTATTAATCTACACAGAAAATCAACCAAGTTTGATATAAGATTCGCTGAAATCGGAGTTACGGGCTAAAAGTTATGCCCGAAACAAGATTTGAGCGAAAGCTGAAAATTACAGCAACATAGCATCTTCGGAGCTCAAAATAATTGAGCTACAGCATTTAAATAACATGGCAAAAGGCATGAACACCAACTAGACATATAGTACAGCAACTATGTCCAAGGTGCACCCCCAACGGAGCCACGGATCAATAGCAATGATCTTGGACATATTGAACTTGGCAATAAAATTCTGGCAGCAGAATTTTATTGAAACTTTAGAGCAAAAGATAAACATGCTACAGCAACTTAAATGGATATGTGAGGACATGGATGGAAAGACAACAATATATACTACAAGGAACAATCAAAAACCACTCCAAAACTATCATGCTTTGTCCTAGAACAACACACGAACATGGCATCGGAACGTTACAGATTTCAGACTTAGTGAAAATCCACTAAGTCCTAAAACAGCAATATCATCATGGCATATAAAAGAGCATGTTTAAGTCACCTCGAAACTAAACATGGCAAAGGGTAAGCACCTCATCAAAGTACACATGAAGGTGATCCCGAAACACACAAGCATGCATCATAGAGGTGAACACAACGATTGCAACGAGCTCAACAAGATGGCATTTCATAACAAGTGAAAACACATCACATGAACATGGCACTTTGCAACGATGATAACAAGGCAATAATAAATCTACCATGCAACCTATCACAAGCAACACGTAGTTCGTGGCAAGACGAACACGTGGACATGTCATTTGCATCATTCGGACAAACGAGCTAAAAGATATCACATGGCAAAGGTGGCATAAAAATAACACATAACAGCAGTTTATATCATGATGCATTCTTGCAACAGCAAAACAAGCACCTATATGATCTCTAACATGCATGACAACAACAGGGGAAACGTAGAGCACATCTCCACGAACGTCTGGACATATTACACGCGCAAAACGGAGCAACACAGTAAAAGTTACAGCAGGTCAAACATTGCATCAGAGTAATAGATCTCAGGGACTTAGTGGGAAAAAGGGGGGTAAACCTCAGATCTAAAACTGGAGAAAGAAGATGGGCCGGCGGTGACGGATCTGGCCCGGCGGAGGAAGAAGTGGTGAGGCAGAGGCGGCGGCGGCCCGCGGCCTGGCTTGCGGAGTCTGGCGCAGGAGCGGCGCCCGGCCCACTGAGGCGAGGCCCAGCCGGGGCGGCGCGGCTGGTGCGGTCGAGTGGAGGGAGGCGCGGCCCGGCGAGGGAAGGCCCGCGGAGGAGCGGGAGGCCCAGCCGGCGGCGCCCTGGCGCCTGGCTGTCGCGGTGGGAGGCGAGCGGCGGTGCGGGCCTCGCGGCCTTGGGCCCGCGGTAGCTCGCGAGGAGCGAAGGAGGCGCTGAAGGGCGTCGAGGGGAGCGGCGGCCCGCGAGGAAGTGGTCCCGCTGGACCACTTCGACGGATCGGTGCGGTGGGCTGACGAGGCCTGGCGAGGCTGGGAGGCGTACGGGCGGTCGAAGCCTCGCGGCGCTGACCTCGCGCCAGATCGAGGGATTCTGGTCGGCTGCTTCGAGCTGCGGCTGCGGCTGGTTGGATCTGGGGAAAGAAAGAAAAAAAAAGGAAGGGGATCTAGAGGAGGAAGAAGAAGGGGATAGGGATGCCAAAATAGACCTAGAGGGGGCTATATATAGCAGTTTTTAGGGTTAGGAGGGAATTTTAGGGGCGCTAGGAGCCCTCCGATCGCGATCCGACGGATCCGATCGCGGGGATAGATTTAAAAGGTCTAGAAGGAGATAAAAGACTGTAGTAGGGATGTTTCCGGGACACGAAGTGAAGGCACTTCGGACCCACACGAGCAACGGATGGAAAAGCCAACGGAGTCCAAACGAGACGAGATTTGAGAGGCGGGTTGCACACAACAAAACAACAACACAGACAACAACCTCGCGGCACACCGGTAACGTTAAACGCCCGAACAACAAAGTAGGCCTACGGGAAGTCACGGACACGTGAGGGAGCTCCGGAACGCGAAACGGACAACGGGAAGAAACACGCGGAACCGGATGCAACCCACAACACAAATGCAATGCAATGCACATGTCTACATGATATGAATGAATGCCACACACTCACACAACAAAACGACGAAAGCCCGAAAGACAAAGAACCCGAAATGGAAATAGATGAAGCCGGAGATATATTATATACCCAAAAGGGAAAGTATTACATCCGGGGCATTACAAACAACTCCTAACATTATGAATGTCTGGCAAGATCGTTCTGATGACTACTCGATAGTTCAGTGTGCCATGCTTTACGGCTTAGAATCGGGACTTCAAAGACGTTTTGAACGTCATGGAGCATATGAGATGTTCCAAGAGTTGAAGTTAATATTTCAAGCAAATGCCCGAATTGAGAGATATTAAGTCTCCAATAAGTTCTATAGCTGCAAGATGGAGGAGAACAGTTCTATCAGTGAACACTTGCTCAGAATGTCTGGGTACTACAATCACATGACTTAACTTGAATGCAAAGTTGATGAAGATAGTGTTATTGATAGAGTTCTTCAATCACTGTCACCAAGCTATAAAGGCTTCGTGATGAACTATAATATGCAAGGGATGCAAAAGACAATTCCCGAGCTCTTCGCTATGCTCAAAGCTGTGGAGGTAGAAATCAAAAAGGAGCATCAAGTGTTGATGGTTAACAAGACCACTAGTTTCAAGAAAAAAGGGCAAGGGAAAGAAGGGAAACTTCAAGAAGAATAGCAAGCCAGTTGCTACTCCCGCGAGGAAACACAAGTCTGGAGCCAAGCCTGAAACTGAGTGCTTCTACTGCAAAGGGACTGGTCACTGGAAGCGGAACTGCCCCAAGTATTTGGCACATAAGAAGGATGGCAAAGTGAACAAAGGTATATTTGATATACATGTTATTGATGCGTACCTTACTAATCCTCGTAGTAGCACCTGGGTATTTGATGCTGGTTTGGTTGCTAGTATTCGTAACTCGAAACAGGGGCTACAGATTAAACGAAGATTAGCTAAGGATGAGGTGACGATGCACATAGGAAATGGTGCCAAAGTCGATGTGATCGCCATCGGCACGCTACCTCTACATCTACCATCGAGATTAGTTTTAGACCTAAATAATTGTTATTGGTGCCAGCATTGAGCATGAACATTATATCTAGATCTTGTTTGTTGCGAGACGGTTATTCAGTTGAATGAGAGAATAATGGTTGTTCTATTTATATGAATAATATCTTTTATGGTCATGCACCCTTGATGAGTGGTCTATTTTTGTTGAATCTCGATCGTAGTGATACACATATTCATAACATTGAAGCCAAAAGATGCAAAGTTGATAATGATAGTGCAACTTATTTGTGGCACTGCCGTTTAGGTCATATTGGTGTAAAGCGCATGAAGAAACTCCATGCTGATGGAATTTTGGAATCACTTGATTATGAATCACTTGGTGCTTGCGAACCATGCCTCATGGGCAAGATGACTAAAACTATGTTCTCTGGAACAATGGAGTGAGCAACTGACTTATTGGAAATCATACATACTGATGTATGTGGTCCAATGAGTGTTGAAGCTCGCGGGGGGTATCGTTATTTTCTGACCTTCACACATGATTTGAGCAGATATGGGTATATCTACTTAATGAAATACAAGTCTGAAACATTTGAAAAGTTCAAAGAATTTCAGAGTGAAGTAGAGAATCATCGTAACAAGAAAATAAAGTTTCTACGAACTGATTGCGGAGGCGAATATTTGAGTTACGAGTTTGGTCTTCATTTGAAACAATGTGGAATAGTTTCACAACTCACGCCACCTGGAACACCACAGCATAATGGTCTGTCTAAACGTTGTAACCATACTTTATTAGATATGGTGTGATCTATGATGTCTCTTACCGATTTACCACTATCATTTTGGGGATATGCTTTAGAAACAGCTGCATTCACATTAAATAGGGCACCATATAAATCCGTTGAGACGACACCTTATGAACTGTAGTTTGGCAAGGAACCCAAGTTTTCATTTCTTAAAGTTTGGGGCTGTGATTCTTATGTGAAAAAGCTTCAACCTGATAAGCTCGAACCCAAGTCGGAGAAATGTGTCTTCATAGGATACCCAAAGGAAACTAAGAGAAGTATCCAAATGACATGTGTTATTTTACAATAACCCATGCTTGGGTACACCTTCCATCACAGATCCGAAGGGAAGATATTCGCTGCTAAGAATGGATCCTTTCTAGAGAAGGAGTTTCTCTCGAAAGAAGTGAGTGGGAGGAAAGTAGAACTTGATGAGGTAATTGTACCTTCTCCCGAATTGGAAAGTAGTTCATCACAGAAACTAGTTCCAGTGATTCCTACACCAATCAGTGAGAAAGATAATGATGATAATCATAAAACTTCAGATCAAGTTACTACTGAACCTCGTAGGTACCCCAGAGTACGTTCCGCACCAGAGTAGTACGGTAACCCTGTTCTGGAAGTCATGTTACTAGATCATGATGAAGCGATGATGATCCCAGATTCCACAAAATGGCTCGAGGCCATGAAATTTGAGATGGGATCCATGTATGAGAACAAAGTGTGGACTTTGGTTGACTTGCCCGATGATCGGCAAGCCATTGAAAATAAATGGATCTTTAAGAGGAAGACCGACGCCGGTGGAAATATTACTATCTACAAAGCTCGACTTGTTGCGAAAGGTTTTCGACAAGTTCAAGGAGTTGACTATGATGAGACTTTCTCACCCGTAGCGATGCTTAAGTCTGTCTGAATCATGTTAGCAATTGCCGCATTTTATGATTATGAAATCTGGAAAATGGATGTCAAAACTACATTCCTTAATGTATATCTCAAAGAAGAGTTGTATATGATGCAAGCAGAAGGTTTTGTTGATCCTAATGGTGCTGACAAAGTGTGCAAGCTCCAGCAGTCCATCTATAGACTAGTGCAAGCATCTCGGAGTTGGAATATACACTTTGATGAGGTGATCAAAGCATATGGTTTTATACAGACTTTTGGAGAAGCCTGTATTTACAAGAAAGTGAGTGGGAGCTCTATAGCATTTCTGATATTATATGTAGATGACATATTGTTTATTGGAAATGATCAATGTTGGGGATATCGCTGATACGTCTCAAACGTATCTACTTTTCCAAACACTTTTGCTATTGTTTTGCCCTCATTCTTGCATGATTTGAACTAAACTAACCCGGACTGACGCTGTTTTCAGCAGAGCTGCTTGTATGGTTCTATTGTGTGCAGGAAAACGGATTTTTAGGTATCTCAGAAAATTCCAAGAAAAATCACAGAAAATCCACGCACCCGAAGGGCCCTTGTGCCAGAAGAGGGGCCAGAGGGCAGCCAGGGGGGCCCCAGGCGCCCTGCTGGGGCGGCCCCACCCCTGGCCGCCTCGGGAGGCCGCCTGGGCGGGTTCTTTCCCCCCTGGTGCCCAACCTTGGCCCGTATTTATCCCCGTGACGAGAAAACCCCACAACAGAAGTCGTTTTTCCAGTTTCCGTCGCGGAGCCGCCGCCACCCTCTGTTCTTCTCTGGGAGGGCTAATCTGGAGGCTGATTTGGCCTCCGGAGAGGGAAGATCGTCGCCATCGTCATCATCATTACCTCTCCATCCTCCCTCCATGACTTCTCCTTCCATGAGTGAGTAATTCCCTGCTGTAGGCAAAGGGGATGATAGGGATTGGATGAGTTAGATCATGTAATAGTTTATCAGATTGTTGGGGGCATGTTGCCTATCATCTACTTTGGTGTTTATCATCTTTGCTTCAACTTGTTGCTCTTAATGCTTGTCACTTAGGGCCCGAGTGCCATGATTTCAGATCCGAACCCTATGTGTTTGCATGAATATATTTGTGTTCTTGATCCTATCTATGAGTTGTTTGCACCTATTATAGTCCGGAACCGGCGATCCCAAAGGTGACAGCTTGGGACACCAAAGGGGATGGTCCGTAATTTGAGGATTCCATGTATCCATTGAGTTTATTGCTTTGTTCCGGTGCTCTTTGACAGGAGCACCTTAATCTTCATAAGTTCCTTTTGGCCGCGTTCGTAGCAGGATGGTAGGACAAAAGATGTTGTGCAAGTTCTTATTGCAAGCACGTACAACTACCTGTGGGATACATGCCTAATGTTTGATATCTGCCTAGATGATCATTACTTTTCTGTGTGCCTTGCCCCAAGTTAGATTCATGATGTATGTCATCCATGCAGCGCCCAACCATCCATCTCCCTAGCCTACAGTGTTTCAATCCTGCTGGTTATTAGTTGTTACTTTTGCTGTTACCACCATCACTATCATATCACCGTTACCACTTATCTTTTGTTGCAAGTAAGTATATTTCAGGTGCGATTGAATTGACAACTCAACTGTCAAAGCTTATAAATACTCTTTGGCTCCCCGTGTGTCGAATCTATAAATTGGGTTATTCTTACCCGCGAAGACTATCTCGATCCCTTACGGTTGAGGGTTATCAAGTACCGTTTTCTGGTGCCGTTGTCGGGGAGCATAGCAATATTTACAAGTCTACTTGAAGTATCCTACCTGCTGCACTTCATCCGCTATGGGTAAGAAAGGAGACCCCAAGGTTCCGATCTTACTATCCACTACAAGAAGAGGTACTGTTCTGAACACTAGTGCTACACTTGATTCACCTTCTGTTATGAGTAAGTTTGCCTCACCACCACCACATGATGCTTCTACTGAATCTGTTACTATGTCCGATACTTTTGATGATGCTTCTACTACTTTTGATGATATTGGTTCACTTGGTTATGCTCTTGAGAAACAGATCGCTGCTGCTGCAAAAAAATCTGGAATTGAAATTCCTGTTACTCGCTACCCTATTGGTGGAACTTATGATAATCCTGATTTGAGTAAACTCAAGGCGAGACTCCTTGATGATGATTACATTATGCTTGATGATGATTTATGCAGGGAACTGACAGAGTTTGCCGACTCTGACCCTGAAGCTATTAAGAAGCTGCTTGAAAAACACTCCTTGAAGAACAAGACTGTTCCTGATCCTGAATTTGCTACATCTCCTATATGCATCAATGATCCTGATTATGATTTCTCTGTTGATCTTTCACTTATATCTATGGTTGAGGCTGACCCCTTTTATGGCAGAGAAAATGATGATGCTATTGCACACCTGACCAAACTCATTGAGTTGGGTGGCTTGTTTACCACGGATGAAAAGATACGAAACTTTTATGTGACTAAGCTTCTTCCTTTCTCTTTGAAGGAAGGTGCTAAAACATGGTATGATGCACTACCATGTGGTTCCATTAAGAGTCCTCAAGACTTAGCTCACTCTTTTGTTGATAAGTACTTTCCTGCTCATATGCAACATGCTGCTTTACAAAGAATTTATAACTTTAAACAGTTGCAGGATGAGCACCTCCCTAAAGCTTGGGGGAGGTACTGTAGTCTGATCCAGGCTAGACCAGGACATGGAGTCCCTAAGAATGAATTAATCGATATATTTTATGCTGGTCTAACTGATGAATCCAGGTCCTATTTGGATAGTTGTGCTGGTTGTGTTTTCAGGAAAAGAACACCGGACGATGCAGAAGAATTGATGGGCAGGATTGCCAAAAACCATGAAGATTGGTCCGTCCCTGAACCACCTCCACCACCAAAGAAGAGGGGCATGCTTGTTCTAAGCCCCGAAGATATGCAAGAAGCAAGGAAGTCTATTAAAGAGAAGGGTATTAAAACTGAAGATGTGAAGAATCTACCCCCTATTGAGAAGTTGTGTGAGCCTACCACTCATCCTCCTATGGTAGAGGTACACTCTCTTTTAGATTTCAACGCAAGTGACATCCCTCATGGTAAGCCTCCTGATCAATGTTTAGATGAGCTTGATAATTTTATTATGAAGCAAAGTCATTTTAATGAGAGGATACAAAGTCAATTGCATGATAATTCCCTTGCTATCAAAAGTTTGCTTGATGTTCTAGGTAGAACAGTTTATGATGTTAAATGTCTTGTGAAGCATTTTCATATGGTTCAAACTCAGCTTGAACAAATTTCTAATGTGCAAAAAGATTTGCTTGCTAACAATGCCAAACAAGATGATTTGTAGGCCTTCGGGATTAAGACCCGAGGAGGAACTAGCACTCAATATCCTCTCTATCCAGAGGGGCATCTGAGGAGAATCGAGCAAGATTCTCAAATGCAGGAAGAAGAAATTGTTGGCTCTCCAAAGAAGAAGAAGAAGAAACACAAGGAGGCTGATAATTCCAATGATCCTATTACAAGTGAAGAGCCAGCTGTTGATCCCAACAGTATATCTACCTCCGATGCTGAGACTGAAGACGGTGCCGAACCTGAAGATAAGGATAAGGAGAAGAATGATCCGCCCGAGGTTCGAGAAGAAGAAACACCTGACAAACACAAGAAGTACACTAGAGAAGACTTCGTCGCAAGAAGACATGGGAAGGAAAGAGAACCATGGATACAGAAACCCATGCCCTTTCCAGGTAAGTCTCTCAAATCTAAAGAAGAAGAGCATTACAATAAGTTTTGTGAGTGGATGAAACCTCTTTTTCTTCAAATCCCTTTGACTGATGCTATTAAGTTACCTCCCTATTCAAAATATATGAAAGATATTGTTACTAATAAAAGAAAAGTTCCTAATGAAGCAATATCTACTATGCTTGCTAACTACTCTTTCAGTGGCAACATTCCTGAGAAGCTTGGTGATCCAGGTATACCCACCATTCCTTGCTCCATAAAGAATAATTATGTCAAAACTGCTTTATGTGATCTTGGAGCAGGAGTGAGTGTTATGCCTTTCTCTCTTTACAAGAGGCTTTGTTTAGAGAAGCTAATCCCTACAGATATTTCTCTTCAGATGGCTGACAAGTCAACCGCCGTCCCGATAGGTATTTGTGAGGATGTTCCCGTAGAAGTTGCTAATTGTTTGATCCTTACTGATTTTGTCGTGCTTGACATGCCCGAGGATGGGAGCATGTCCATTATTCTTGGTAGAACTTTTCTTAACACCGCAGGTGCTATTATTGATTGCAATAAAGGAAAGGTTACTTTCAATGTGAATGATAAAGAACACACGGTGTATTTTCCAAAGAAGACCAACAAGAGGCATGGCCTCAACTCTATAGAAAATATCGAGACCGTGAAGATTGGAGAATGGGACTGTCCACTACATGTGCACCACAAATACAAAACTATTATGGTGGGGACAATGTCCATTAAAGTAAAGGTGCAATGATCACTTGGTAAAAAGTTGAGCTTGTTATGTTTTCATTTGTTTTAGCTTTTGTTCTCCTTGCTGTACCAAGTGTTTGTGTTTTTGAAGCTTCACAATACTAATCACTGCTTTAAGTTTTCAGAAAGTTTTGCAGCTTTTTGAACTTCGAAAAAATTTCAATAGTGAAGTTTTCAGAAAAATTCCAGAAAAATAAAAATAAAAATTTCCATGCCGGGAGTGACCCAGAGGCACCTGGGGCTGACCAGGGGGGCCACCAGTGGCCCAGGCGGCCAGCTGGCGCGGCCTGCCCCCTGGCCGCGCCCATAGGGCGCCTGGGGCCCACAGGTCTCGCCTCCAGGTGAGTCTTCTTCCTCTCTCTCTCTTTCTCTCCGAAAACACGAGTTCTGCACCTGGTCTTGCGTTCTTGCTGTTCTTGGAGGCGATTTTCGATCTCTCTCTACAGGCTATCATTCGAGCTGAGATTTTGAACAAATACTCCCTGGTATGTAACTCCTCCACCCCTCCAATTAGATTTTTGGTTGGTGGCTTCATTTGTGAGTATTTAGTAGTTCTTAGTGCTGTGTAGATGAGCTTGCATGCATGTGTAGAAATTTATTTTCCAAGTTTTGATGCAAGTTTATGCCTTAGGTAAGTGAGTTGAGTAGTTTGCCTTAACCCACTTTGTTTAAACCCTTGTTTTTGTAATTTGTCAAAAATTTCAGAAATGAGTTTGTTAGGAAGGGCAAAGGGGTGGCTTGAGAAGAAGAAGCCTGCGCACTCCGATCGAGTTACTAGAGCCGCGGCTTCACCCTCGACTGCTAGGGTGAGCTACAATGAAGATCATGTGCCCCTAGAATTGTTGGAAGACAGCAAGCCTGCACGTGCGATGATGTTACCATGTGATGAATTCCTTGAAGATGTAGGAATTAAGGATGAGTTTTATAATCTTTGTGCTAATGCAGGTCTGACACGGCTCGTCACGTGCCGTGTTGTTCAGTATCAAAAACTCACCTCCGGTTTCATTAACAGTTTTAGATATAACCTTGATACTGGTTCTATTGAGTTTAAAATTTACAATAATCTTTTGACCATGCCCTTGGAAAAGTTTTGTGAAATAATAGGTGTGCCAAACGTTGGGCGGATGGCGAAGATGACCTCTCAGCCCTCCGAGCTGAGAACCGTCCTCAACTCTCTCTACAGCATGGGTACGAGGGATATACATCGGTCAAAAATCTCCAGCATCTTATTCCCTCACCTCAGGTATTTTGCGTATTATGTTGCTAGAGGGGTGTTAGCTCGTGACAACACGAGCAACATTTCCGCGCCGGATATTGCTATCCTGGCAGCCGCCCTCTCAGGGAGGTTTGATTATAATTTGGGTGCCCTAATTGCTCGACGCCTTGCTATGAACGGTAACAAGGGAGATTTATTTGGTGGCGTTTATGCCACACTTGTCTTAGAGTATCTTAAAGGCACCCCACACCCTGATGATAAGCCTTTTACTTATTTAAGTTTTGATCTTGCTGCTATGAAAAGGCATAAGTTTGTTACCATGACTTCTGAATTTGGTAACCTTGTTTATATCTTGCGTTTCGGAACTACCGCGGAACGCAAGATCCGTCTACCTGCACCTCTTTTGTTTGATTTTTCTCACAGGAACGGATGGTCCTTTGATGTTATCCAGTTCGATGAGTTCATGGTCCAGCATCAGCTTCATAACCCCATGGAGGGGGTTGTGCCCGACGAGGAGGAGCACGGTGAGTTACCACCTTTTCAGGGGGAGACCGTCACCCAGTTTGGTGAAGGGTCTTCCTCTGCTTGGAGTGCAGACCCTTCTTCGTGGGAGGATCCGAGGACTTCGGTGTACGCGCCAGAATCCTTTTACGACCCTTGGACTCACCAGTACCACCCTGGAGCAGGAGGCTCCTGGGGGCAGTAGCTACTACCAACTTAGGCCAAAAGCCTAAGCTTGGGGGAGTACGTGCCCTTCTCACTTTTCCATTGTATTATCCGTTTTATTTTTGTTCGCTTTGATCTTTTTGAAGTTTTTGCCCGTTCTTCTTTGTTCTTTCTTTGCAAAAACAACAAAAATATTTTCTCTTTCTTTTGCTTTCGTTCAACCTTTGAAATAACCCAAAAAGATTTCCTTTCTCTCTTTAGTTTGCTTTGTTTTCAGAGTTCAGCTCGAGTCCGTGATGGCATTTAATTATATTTCCTACGTTCGATCGTGCAAGTGACAAGGCAGTAATGACGAAGATCGACGGAAGGGAAGCAACAAGGAAAACCGGTATGAACTCTTCTTGTTTCTACTTTTGTACATATGCCTGTACTTATGATCTAGAGACCAGCTTGTAGCGACATAGTGCTATGTTTACAATGCTTTCCCAGTGGTTCATGCTTTCCTTGTGGCTAATCTCAAATAGTTAGAGTATATAATGTGTTATTGGAATGATTTACATGCATTGCATTGTTCATAGTTTGGTATACTAAGGTGGTATTTCCCGTTGGAGAATTCTTGGATTGACTTGGCACATGTTTACACATGTTTAAGACTAAAAAGTCTGCTTTGCCTTGATGATCTTTGAGTTTCAGAATAGTTATATCACTTTCATGCCCGATTCAATGTTGCTTTGTCGCTCTGCATGATTATGACCGTTATTGCTCTCTAGTTGGTCGCTTCCCAGTCTCTTGCTAGCCTTCGCTCGCACTAAGCGGAATTCTGCTTGTGCATCCAAATCCTATCAAACCAGTTATTCCATATGAGTCCACCATACCTTCCTATGTGGTATTTACCGGCCATCCTAACAAAGACTTTCTTGTACCATCTCGAAATTATTGAAATTTACTCCTGTTTTGTGCCTCTGTTTTAGCTCATGAGGAAGTAGTAGTCAATTCATGATCTTTTTTAAGTTGGACAAGTTTTACCCCGGGATTGCATGTCTAATCTGCAAATCCCTAATACGAGGAGGAACTGGCATGAGTGCGCCCGGCTCATAAAAGATAATACAACAAACAAACCCTCCTTCACGTTTTGTTCATGAGAAATCAGAAAACTTTTGGCAGTGATAAAAAAGGAGATTAAGGGGATGCGATCGTCCCCATGCGGGAGCCGTTCCTCGAAACTTGTCCAGTTCGAGAAGTGATTGGGTTGTCTACTAACATTCGTTGACGAAATATGCACCTCCCAAAATCATTTTTACCTCTGTTTTAAAAACCAAGAGCTCTGGTACATGTTTAGTCTTTGCTTCCAACCACGGGTTTTCAACCACGCCATCAAATTCCACGGTTCGAGAGTCTCCACCTTCTTTCTTCAAAGCACCAACTAGGAGAGCATAGTTGTCATTATGAGTGTAATGTGCATTGTCCCAAAAGTATTACATTGTCTTCTGCATGCTTGTGGTATCATTTATTCAGAAATTCTTAGTTCTAGTCTCCTTTAAAACTCCAGAGGAGTTTCTGCATTTATGTTTTGCTTCACTCATGGAGGCTAGCGAGATACCACTCTAGTATGTTCAAGCTATGTGCAATGTAATCTTGTCTTGATTTTCAGTAGCATATTATTTACTTTTCGTTATTTGTGATTGGTCACTTGAAAGAAGGATTGCTTCGTGCATTGTCCTCATAGCATTGTTTCAATACTTGCTAGACTCTTTTCGTAGTACATGCTTATATACATCTAATGAAGCAAAAGAGTTTGTCAAAGTTTTCTTTGTCGCGTCCAGTTCATTGAACTGAATTGCTTGAGGACAAGCAATATGCTAAGCTTGGGGGAGTTGATACGTCTCAAACGTATCTACTTTTCCAAACACTTTTGCTATTGTTTTGCCCTCATTCTTGCATGATTTGAACTAAACTAACCCGGACTGACGCTGTTTTCAGCAGAGCTGCCTGTATGGTTTTATTGTGTGCAGGAAAACGGATTTTTAGGTATCTCAGAAAATTCCAAGAAAAATCACAGAAAATCCACGCACCCGAAGGGCCCTTGTGCCAGAAGAGGGGCCAGAGGGCAGCCAGGGGGGCCCCAGGCGCCCTGCTGGGGCGGCCCCACCCCTGGCCGCCTCGGGAGGCCGCTTGGGCGGGTCCTTCCCCCCTGGTGCCCTACCTTGGCCCGTATTTATCCCCGTGACGAGAAAACCCCACAACAGAAGTCATTTTTCCAGTTTCCGTCGCGGAGCCGCCGCCACCCTCTGTTCTTCTCCGGGAGGGCTAATCTGGAGGCTGATTTGGCCTCCGGAGAGGGGAGATCGTCGCCATCGTCATCATCATCACCACTCCATCCTCCCTCCATGACTTCTCCTTCCATGAGTGAGTAATTCCCTGCTGTCGGCAAAGGGGATGGTAGATGGTAGGGATTGGATGAGTTAGATCATGTAATAGTTTATCAGATTGTTGGGGGCATGTTGCCTATCATCTACTTTGGTGTTTATCATCTTTGCTTCAACTTGTTGCTCTTAATGCTTGTCACTTAGGGCCCGAGTGCCATGATTTCAGATCTGAACCCTATGTGTTTGCATGAATATATTTGTGTTCTTGATCCTATCTATGAGTTGTTTGCACCTATTATAGTCCGGAACCGGCGATCCCAAAGGTGACAGCTTGGGACACCAAAGGGGATGGTCCGTAATTTGAGGATTCCATGTATCCATTGAGTTTATTGCTTTGTTCCGGTGCTCTTTGACAGGAGCACCTTAATCTCCATAAGTTCCTTTTGGCCCCGTTCGTAGCGGGATGGTAGGACAAAAGATGTTGTGCAAGTTCTTATTGCAAGCACGTACAACTACCTGTGGGATACATGCCTAATGTTTGATATCTGCCTAGATGATCATTACTTTTCTGTGTGCCTTGCCCCAAGTTAGATTCATGATGTATCTCATCCATGCAGCGCCCAACCATCCATCTCCCTAGCCTACAGTGTTTCAATCCTGCTGGTTATTAGTTGTTACTTTTGCTGTTTACTTTTGCTGTTACCACCATCACTATCATATCACCGTTACCACTTATCTTTTGTTGCAAGTAAGTATATTTCAGGTGCGGTTGAATTGACAACTCAACTGTCAAAGCTTATAAATACTCTTTGGATCCCCGTGTGTCGAATCTATAAATTGGGTTATTCTTACCCGCGAAGACTATCTCGATCCCTT
Organism: Secale cereale; assembly: GCA_902687465.1. Taxonomy (NCBI): domain Eukaryota; kingdom Viridiplantae; phylum Streptophyta; class Magnoliopsida; order Poales; family Poaceae; genus Secale; species Secale cereale. The sequence goes on from LR738713.1 coordinate 16,332,386, forward strand.
ACGGTTGAGGGTTATCAATCGCTTATCGGGAACTTATCGGTCGACCCATGATAAGGGGTAAATCGGACAATTTATGAGCATATCGGCTGATTTATCGGCATATCGACTGATTTATCGGCCGATTTATCTTATCGATCAGACAACGGTAAGCGATAAATCGGCCGATTTATCGGCATATAGGAAGATATCTTGAACAGTGGAAATGATATAGAATTTCTGGATAGCATAAAAGGATACTCGAATAAGAATTTTTCTATGAAAGACCTTGGTGAAGTTGCTTATATATTGGGTATCAAGATCTATAGAGATAGATCAAGACGCTTAATTGGACTTTCACAAAGCACATACCTTGATAAAGTTTTGAAGAAGTTCAAAATGGACCAGTCAAAGAAAGGGTTCTTGCCTGTGTTACAAGGTTTGAACTTGAGTAAGACTCAATGCCCGACCACTGCAAAAGATAGAGAGAAAATGAAAGTCATTCCCTATGCTTCAGCCATAGGTTCTATCATGTATGCAATGCTGTGTACCAGACCTGATGTATGCCTTGCTATAAGTCTAGCAGGGAGATACCAAAGTAATCCAGGAGTGGATCACTCGACATCGGTCAAGAACATCCCGAAGTACCTGAAAAGGACGGATGATATGTTTCTCGGTTATGGAGGTGACAAAGAGCTCATCGTAAACGGTTACATCAATTCAAGTTTTGACACTGATCTGGATGACTCAAAGTCACAAACCGGATACGTATTTTTGTTGAACGGTGGAGCTGTCAGTTGGTGCAGTTCCAAGCAGAGGGTAGTGGCGGGATCTACTTGTGAAGCGGAGTACATAGCTGCTGTGGCAGTAGCAAATGACGGATTTCATATACGATCTAGGTGTAATACCTAGTGCATCGGGTCCAATGAAAATCTTTTGTGACAACACTAGACCAATAGCCTTGGCGAAGGAATCCAGGTTTCACAAGAGAACCAAGCACATCAAGAGACGCTTCAACTCCATCCGCGATCAAGTCAAGGAGGGAGACATAGAAATTTGCAAGATACATACGAATCTGAATGTTGCAGACCCATTGACTCAGCCTCTTCCACGAGCAAAACATGATCAGCACCAAGACTCCATGGGTGTTAGAATCATGACTATGTAATCTAGATTATTGACTCTAATGCCCTAGAGGCAACAATAAAGTTGTTATTTATATTTCCTTATATATCGTGATAAATGTCTTTTATTCATGCTAGAATTGTATTAACCGGAAACTTGATACATGTGTGAATACATAGACAAAACAGAGTGTCCCTAGTATGCCTCTGCTAGCCTAGCTCTTTAATCAAAGATGGTTGTGTTTCCTAACCATAGACGTGTGTGCTACTTCTCGAGCTTGCGTTGTATTCCCTCGAAGAGGAAAGGGAGATGTAGCACAGTAGTGTAAGTATTTCCCTCAGTTTTTGAGAACCAAGGTATCAATCCAGTAGGAGACCACGCGCGAGTCCTTTGCACTTGCACAAACAAATAAGAACTTCGCAACCAACGCGATAAGGGGTTATCAATCCCTTTACGGTCACTTACGAAAGTGAGATCTGATAGAGATGATAGTTTGATATTTTTGGTATTTTTGATTATAAGAACAAAAAGTACAAGCGGAAAAGTAAAGTAGGTGTAGATTTGTATGTTGAGAATAGACCCGGGGGCCATAGTGTTCTCTAGTGGCTTCTCTCGTGATAGCGATATTCTACGTCGGGTAAACAAATTACTATCGTGCAATTAATAGAAAAGCGAATAATTATGAGACTATCTAGGCATGATCATTATATATAGGCATCACGTCCGAGACAAGTAGACCAAAACGATTATGCATCTACTACTATTACTCCACACATCGACCGCTATCCAGCATGCATCTAGTGTATTGGGTTCATAAGAACAGAATAACGCCTTAAGCAAGATCACATGATGTAGAGGGATAAACTCAAGCAATATGATATAAACCCCATCTTTTTATCCTCGATGGAAACAATACAATAAGTGCCTTGCTGCCCCTACTGTCACTGGGAAAGGACACCGCAAGATTGAACCCAAAGCCAAGCACTTCTCCCATTGCAAGAACTATAGATCGAGTAGGCCAAACCAAACCAATAATTCGAAGAGACTTGCAAGGATATTATAATCATACATAAAGAGTTCATAGAAGAACCAAATATTTCTCATAGATAATCTTGATCATAAACCCACAATTCATCAGATCTCGACAAACACACCGCAAAAAGAGATTACATCGAATAGATCTCCTCGAAGACTGAGGAGAACTTTGTATTGAGATCCAAAGAGAGAGAAGAAGCCATCTAGATACTACTTGTGGACCCGAAGGTCTGTGGTAAACTACTCAAAACTCATGGTGAGGCAATGATGATGATGTAGAAGCACTCCGTGGAAGACCCCCCCTCCGGCGGAGGTCCGGAACAGGCCCCAAGATGGGATGTCACGGGAATAGAAGGTTACGGTGGTGGAACTAGGGTTTTCTCTGTTGTTCTGATGGTTTCGGGGTACGTAGACATATATAGGAGGAAGGAGGGCACTGGGGGCCATACGTGGGGCCCACGAGGCAGGGGGCGCGCCCTAGGGGGGTGCCTCCCACCCTCGTGAGCACCACGTAAACCCTACTCCGTGGTTTTCAAGTCTCCCATGCGTGATTTTCTCCAAAAATATCTCTCCCGAAGGTTTCATTCTGTTTGGAGTCTGTTTGATATCCCTTTTCTGTAAAACCCTGAAATAGGCAAAAATAGCAATCTAGACTGGGCCTTTGGGTTAGTAGGTTAGTCCCAAAAATAATATAAAAGTGTATGACAAAGCCCATTAAACATCCAAAACATCATAAATAATAGCATGGAACAATAAAAAATTATAGATACGTTGGAGACATATCAGTGTGTTGTCATTTGATCAACGGGATCACATCATTAGGAGAATGATGTGATGGACAAGACCCATCCGTTAGCTTAGCACTATGATCGTTTAGTTTTATTGCTATTGCTTTCTTGATGACTTATACATGTTCCTCTTACTATGAGATTATGTAACTCCCGAATACCGTAGGAACACCTTGTGTGCTATCAAACGTCACAACATAACTGGGTGATTATAAAGATGCTCTACAGGTTTTCCGAAAGTATTTGTGGTGTTGGCACAGATCAAGATTAGGATTTGTCATTCCGAGTGTCGGAGAGGTATCTCTGGGCCCTCTGGGTAATACTCATCATAATAAGCATTGCAAGCAAATGACTAATGAGTTAGTCACGAGATGATGTATTACGGAACGAATAAAGAGACTTGCCGGTAACGAGATTGAACTAGGTATGATGATACCGACGATCGAATCTCGGACAAGTAACATACCAATGACAAAGGGAACAACATATGTTGTTATGCTGTTTGACCGATAAAGATCTTCGAAGAATATGTAGGAGCCAAGCCGAGCATCCAGGTTCCGCTATTGGTTATTGACCGGAGATGTGCCTCGTTCATGTCTACATAGTTCTCGAACCCATAGGGTCCGTACGCTTAACGTTCGATGATGATTGGTATTATGAGTTTATGTGTTTTGATGTACCGAAGTTTGTTCGGAGTCCCGGATGAGATCACAGACATGACGAGGAGTCTCGGAATGTTTGAGACATAAAGAATGACATATTGGACAATGTTATTCGGACACCGGATGAGTTCTGGGGCACCAGATAAATATCGGAGTG
>LR738713.1:16336202-16365827 GCA_902687465.1 Secale cereale
GGGGGGGGGGGTTATCGGAACCCCCGAGGGAACTAATGGGCTAACATGGGCCTTGTGTGAGAGAGATAAGGGGCCTAGAGGGCTGGATAAGGGGCCTCGAGGGCTGGCCACGCGACCCCCATGAAGAGTCTGAACTGGACTAGGAGGGGCGGCGCCCTGCTACCTCTTGAGCTTGCATTGTATTCCCTCGAAGAGGAAAGGGAGATGCAGCACAGTAGCGTAAGTATTTCCCTCAGTTTTTGAGAACCAATGTATCAATCCAATAGGGGACCACGAGCAAGTCCCTCGAACCTACACAAACAAATAAGAACTTCGCAACCAATGCGATAAGGGGTTGTCAATCCCTTTACGGTCACTTACGAAAGTGAGATCTGATAGAGATGATAGTTTATATTTTTGTTTTTTTTAAATAAAACAGCAAATAAAAGCGATAAAAGTAAAGTAGATGTAGATTGATATGTTGAGAATAGACCCGGGGGCCATAGTTTTCTCTAGTGGCTTCTCTCATGATAGCCGGGTAAACAAATTACCGTCGAGCAATTGATAGAAAAGCGAATAATTATGAGACTATCTAGGCATGATCATTGTATATAGGCATCACATCCGAGACAAGTAGACCGACTCCTGCCTGCATCTACTACTATTACTCCACACATCGACCGCTATCCAGCATGCATCTAGTGTACTGAGTTCATAAGAACAGAGTAACGCCTTAAGCAAGATAACATGATGTAGAGGGATAAACTCAAGCAATATGATATAAACCCCATCTTTTTATCCTCGATGGCAACAATACAATACGTGCCTTGTTGCCCCTACTGTCACTGGGAAAGGACACCGCAAGATTGAACCCAAAGCCAAGCACTTCTCCCATTGCAAGAACTATAGATCTAGTAGGCCAAACCAAAACCAATAATTCGAAGAGACTTGCAAGGATATTATGAGCACACATAAAAAGTTCAGAGAAGAACCAAATATCTTTCATAGATAACCTTGATCATAAACTCACAATTCATCGGATCTTGACAAACACACCGCAAAAAGAGATTACATCGAATAGATCTCCTCGAAGACCGAGGAGATCTTTGTATTGAGATCCAGAGAGAGAGAGAAGAAGCCATCTAGATACTAGCTATGTGCCCTAAGGTCTGTGGTAAACTACGCACAACTCATGGTGAGGGCGATGATGATGATGAAGAAGGCCTTCGGGATGGATCCCCCTCCCGTGGAGCTCTGGGGGACGCTCGAGGGGGCCATGAGGCAGGGGGCGCACCCTGGGAAGGGGGGCGCGCCCCGCACCCTTGTGGGCAGCCCCTCGATCTCCTGACACGTGGTTCTCAAGCTTCCTGTGTGTGATTTTCTCCGAAAATATCTCTCACGAAGGTTTCATTCCATTTGGACTCCGTTTGATATTCTTTTTCTGCAAAACCCTGAAACAGGCAAAAAACAGCAATCTGGACTGGGCCTTTGGGTTAGTAGTTAGTCCCAAAAATGATATAAAAGTGAATGATAAAGCCCATTAAACATCCAAGACTTCATAAATAATAGCATGAAACAATAAAAAATTATAGATACGTTGGAGACGTATCAAGCATCCCCAAGCTTAATTCCTGCTCGTCCTCGAGTAGGTAAATGATAAAGAATTTTTTTTTGATGTGGAATTCTAACCAATATAGTTTTTCAATGTAATTCTCTTAATTGTGGCATGAATGTTCAGATCTGAAAGATTCAAGATAAAAGTCTATATTGAGATAAGAAATAATAATACTTCAAGCATACTAACAAAGCAATCATGTCTTCTCAAAATACTATGGCTAAGGAAAGTTATCCCTACAAAATCATATAGTCTGGCTATGCTCCCTCTTCATCACACAAAATATTCATAGCATGCACAACCCCGATTGCAGCCAAGCATTTGTTTTCATACTCTATCTTTTCAAACCTTTCAACTTTCACGCAATACATGAGCATGAGCCATGGATATAGCACTATGGGCAGAATAGAGGTGGTTGTGGAGAAGACAAAAAGGAGGGAGATAGTCTCACATCGACTAGGCGTATCAATGGGCTATGAAGGTGGCCATCAATAGATATCAATGTGAGTGAGTAGGGATTGCCATGCAACGGATGCACTAGAGCTAGATATGAATGAAAGCTCAAGAAAAGAAACTAGTGGATGTGCATCCAACTTGCTTGCTCATGAAGACCTAGGGCATTTGAGGAAGCCCATCGTTGGAATATACAAGCCAAGTTCTATAATGAAAATTCCCACTAGTATATGAAAGTGACTAAGCATGAGACTCTCTACAATGAAGAACATGGTGCTACTTTGAAGCACAAGTGTGGAAAAAAGATAGTAGCAATTGTCCCTTCTCTCTTTTCTCTCATTTTTTTGGAGGGGCTTTATCTCTTTTTTTAGACCCTCTCTATTTTTTTGGGCCATCTCTTTTTTATTGGCCTTTCCTCACATGGGACAATGCTCTAATAATGATGACCATCACACTTTTTATTACAACTCGAAATTACAACTCGATACTACAACAAGTATGACTCTACATGAATGCCTCCGGCGGTGTACCGTATTATGCAATGAATCAAGAGTGACATATATGAAAAATTATGCATGGTGGCTCTGCCACAACTACGATGTCAACTACATGATCATACATGGAAATATGACAATATGATGCGTGTCATATAAACGGAACGGTGGAAAGTTGCATGGCAATATATCTCGGAATGGCTATGGAAATGCCAAGATACGTAGGTATGGTGGCTATTTTGAGGAACAATATGGTGGCTGTTTTGAGGAAGGATATATAGTGGATTTATGACACCGGCGAAAGTTGCGCGGTACAAGAGAGGCTAGCAATGGTGGAAGGGTGAGAGTGCGTATAATCCGTGGACTCAACATTAGTCATAAGAACTCATATACTTATTGCAAAATTCTACGAGTCATCAAAACAAAGCAAGCAACTCATGCTCCTAGGGGGGAGGTTGGTAGGAGTTAACCATCGCGCGCCCCCGACCTCCACACAAAGGTTGGCACTGTACAAATACCTCATGCTCTAATTTCATCACATAGCGGTTCACCATACGTGCATGATACCGGAATCACTAACCTTAACACAAGTATTTTTCAATTTCATAATAACTTCACTAGCATAACTCTAATATCACTATCCTCATATCTCAAAACATTTACCAAGCATCCAACATCTCATTCTATTCAATGCACTTGGTGTGAATTTTTTTACTACAATGACATTGGATGTTTATCATGTGAAGACTATTTTCTTTAGCCTAAACACATTACCATGCTGTTTTAATGGACTCTCGAAAGGATATAAGTGAAGCATGAGAGTTCGAAAATTTCTACAAAATATTACCACCACCGTGCTCTAAAAGATATAAGTGAAGCACTAGAGCCAAAATTATTCAACTCAAAAGATATAAGTGAAGCACATAGAGTGTTCTAACAATTTCTAGGCCATATTTAACTCTCTCAAATAGGTGTGTGCAGCAAGGATTATTGTGGCAAACTAAAAAGCAAAGACTCAAATTATACAAGACGCTCCAAGCAAAACACATAACATGTTGCGAATAAAAATATAGCTCCAAGTATAGTTACCGATGGATGAAGACGAAAGAGGGGATGCCTTCCCGGGGCATCCCCAGGCTTAGGCTTTTGATTATCTTGAATTTACTTGGGGTGCCATGGGCATACCCAACCTTAGGCCTTTGCTACTCCTTGTTCCGTAGTCCATCAAAGCAATACTCAAAACTTGAAAACTTCACAACACAAAACTTAGACAAAAATTCTCGTGAGCTCCGTTTGTAAAAGAAAGCAAACCACTACTCAAAGGTACAGCAATGAATTCATTCTTTGTTTATATTGGTGTTAAACCTACTGTATTCCAACTTCTCCATGGTTCATATCCTCTAATACTACTCATAGATGCATCGAATAAGCAAACAACACACGAAAAACAGAATCTGTCAAAAACAGAACAGTCTGTAGTAATCTGTAGGTATCGCCTACTTCTGGAACTCCAAAAAATTCAAACTAAATTTGTAAATTTGTGGAATTTGTCTAACAATCATGTGCAAAAAGAATCAACTAAAAAGCACGCTCCAGCAAAATCTCACGACTACTTTAGAGACTGCTAACGATTCTGTTCTTCACAGCAAGATCATATAAACTTCACACAAGTCTTCCCAAAGGTTCTACTTGGCACAAACACTAAACAAAACATGAAACCACATCTAATCAGAGGCTAGATGCAATATTTATTCCCTAACAGCAACAAAAACAAAAAACAAAAAATTGGGTTGCCTCCCAACAAGCGCTATTGTTTTACGCCCCTAGCTAGGCACGATACAAGATGAATCTAGGTATAGCCATAGTGGTACGATATGTCGCGAAAGCTCATCTCATATTCCCTACGTTCAGTAGCAAGCTTCCTTTGTGGCAAGCAAAAGTAATCAAAAGGGCTAAATCTAATGAGACAAAAGTCCCCTACATCAATCTCGGGAGGAACAGGTTCCACCTTTGGCCCTTTGTAGTGGATGACCAATTCATCATTATAGGCATTCTTTTAGCAGAAGGTCATAAGCCTTCGCTCAAGGGAGAAGCCTAACCCATTATTTTGAATAGCAAAATCATCGTTTATCTCAGAAATTCTATCAATGAAGATCTCAACAGGAACCTTTTTTCTAAGGTTTTCATTAAAAGCAACGTGATCAGGAGATCGCAACCGCATTAGGTCTTCTTGATTGAACAAGATAGCCTCTATAGGAGGTCGACCGGCATCTACTCCGTAATGAGCAAAGATTTCTCTGGCCTCTTTCATGATATATCTGAATTCATGAGCCAAAAAGATAGTAGCTGCACGCTTAACGGAAAATGCTCAATATTGGAGAACTCCAAAAATATTCTCTGAACACAGGGATGCATATGGATAAATTGCCTTTCTATTTCTACTATGAACATAGATACATCATCTGCAAGGCTACTAGTTCTGTGAAGAATTGAGCCACCCATAGTGGGCAAAGCACCGGCACAAGTAAAGAAGTCTTGAGGAACTCCTTTCCAATAATATTACCACTACCAACCCAGAACTTCTTAATATGTAAAGTGGTAGCTTCATCTGGGGGGTCAACATGAACGTTGCCCTCGACATTGCTACCCTTCTCGATAAAATCGTCCCCCATCTCAGACATCAGAGCGAGCAAGCAAGCAGAACACGAGCAAACAAGAAGCAAGCGAACGATAAACACACGGCGGAAAAAGGGCAAATAAAACGGCAAGGGTGAAGTGGGGGAGAGGAGAACGAGAGGCAAATAAATGTAATGCGAAGGATAAGGGTTTGTCATAGGTACTTGGTATATGACTTTTGTATAAGCCTCCCCGGCAACGGCGCCAGAAATTCTTCTTGCTACCTCTTGAGCTTGCGTTGTATTCCCTCGAAGAGGAAAGGGAGATGCAGCAAAGTAGCGTAAGTATTTCCCTTAGTTTTTGAGAACCAAGGTATCAATCCAGTAGGAGACCACGTGCGAGTCCCTCGCACCTGCACAAACAAATAAGAATTTCACAGCCAACGCGATAAGGGGTTGTCAATCCCTTTACGGTCACTTACGAAAGTGAGATCTGATACAGATGATAGTTTATATTTTTGGTATTTTTTTTATTAAAACAGCAAATAAAAGCAATAAAAGTAAAGTAGATGTAGATTGATATGTTGAGAATAGACCCGAGGGCCATAGTTTTCTCTAGTGGCTTCTCTCATGATAGCGATATTCTACGGCGGGCAAACAAATTACTGTCGAGCAATTGATAGAAAAGCAAATAATTATGAGACTATCTAGGAATGATCAATGTATACATGCATCACGTCCGAGACAAGTAGACCGACTCCTACCTGCATCTACTACTATTACTCCACACATCGACCGCTATCCAGCATGCATCTAGTGTATTCAGTTCATAAGAATAGAGTAACGCCTTAAGCAAGATGACATGATGTAGAGGGATAAACTCAAGCAATATGATATGAACCCCATCTTTTTATGCTCGATGGCAACAATACAATACGTGCCTTGCTGCCCCGACTGTCACTGGGAAAGGACACCGCAAGATTGAACCCAAAGCCAAGCACTTCTCCCATTGCAAGAACTATAGATCTAGTAGGCCAAACCAAACCAATAACTCGAAGAGACTTGCAAGGATATTATGAGCACACATAAAAAGTTCAGAGAAGAACCAAATATCTTTCATAGATAACCTTGATCATAAACTCACAATTCATCGGATCTCAACAAACACACCGCAAAAAGAGATTACATCGAATAGATATCCTCGAAGACCGAGGAGAACTTTGTATTGAGATCCAGAGAGAGAGAGAAGAAGCCATCTAGATACTAGCTATGGACCCGGAGGGCTGTGGTAAACTACTCACAACTCATGGTGAGGGCGATGATGATGATGATGAAGGCCTCCGGGATGGATCCCCCTCCCGTGGAGCTCCGGAACAGGCTCCAAGATGGGATCTCCACGAGAACAGAAGGTACGGCGGTGGAATTAGGGTTTTCTCTCTGTCTACGGAGTTTCTGGGGTACGTAGACTTATATAGGAAGAAGGAGGGCACCGGGGGACGCTTAAGGGGGCCACGAGGCAGGGGGGCACGCCCCCCACCCTCGTGGGCAGCCCCTCGATCTCCTGAGGTGGTTCTCAAGCTTCCTGTGCGTGATTTTCTCCAAAAATATCTCTCGCGAAGGTTTCATTTTGTTTGGACTCCGTTTGATATTCTTTTTCTGTAAAACCCTGAAACAGGCAAAAAACATCAATCTGGACAGGGCCTTTGGATTAGTAGGTTAGTCCCAAAAATGATATAAAAGTGAATGATAAAGCCCATTAAACATCCAAGACTTCATAAATAATAGCATGGAACAATCAAAAATTATAGATACGTTGGAGACGTATCACGCCCCCTCTCTTTCCATCTCCCTCTGTCCCTCTCCTTCCTTCCCCCTCTCTTCCCTTGTTGGAAACCTACTAGGAATAGGATTCTTATTCCTGGTAGGACTCCTACATGGTGCGCGCCCTATAGGGGCCGGACGGCCTATCCCCTTGCTCCTTTATATATGGGGGCAGGGGGGCACCCAAAGACACACAAGTTGACAATTGTTTTAGCCGTGTGTGGTGCCCCCCTCCACAGTTACACACCTCGGTCATATTGTCTCAGTGCTTAGGCGAAGCCCTGCGTCTGTAACTTCATCAACACCGTCACCACACCATCATGCTGACAAAACTATCCCTCGGCCTCAACTGGATCAAGAGTTCGAGGGACGTCAGAGAGCTGAACGTGTGTAGATTGTGGAGGTGCCGTGCGTTTGGTACTTGATCGGTTGGATCGTGAAGACGTTCGACTACATCAACCGCCTTACTAAACGCTTCCGCTTTCGGCCTACCAGGGTACGTGGACACACTCTCCCCGCTCGTTGCTATACTTCTCCTAGATAGATCTTGCGTGATCCTAGGATTTTTTTTAAAATACTATGTCCCCAACACCTTATTCCTTCATCCATCATGATGTCACCCAAAACTTGAAAACTTCAATCACACAAAACAACAAAAATCTCATGAGACCCGTTAGGATAATAAAACCAATCCTTGCTTTATGTAAAGCTGCAAACCCATTCATATTTTATTATTGCATTATACCTACTATATTATAAGTTCACCATGGTTTATAACCCCTGATACAACCCATAGATTCATCAAAACAAGCAAACAATGCAATGAAAACAAAATCTGTCAAAAACAGAACTGTCTGTAAAGATTTGAAAAATGACTATACTTTTGCAACTCTAAAAATTATGAAAAAATAGGAAAACATGAAAAATGTGTATATCAATTACGTGTAAAAAATTCAGAAAATCAGGAGGCCTAGTGATTTTTGGATTTTTTTTCTATACTAGGTGCGAAAGTTTCTATTTTTTGCGCATAATCAAATCAACTATCAACCAAATCATCCCAAAGGCTTTGATTGGCACAAACACTAATTAAAACACAAAACACATCCAAAATAGAGGTATAATTGTGTGCTTATTGAAAAACAGAATAAGGTTAACTATTGGGTTGTCTCCCAACAAGTTCTTTCTTTATAGCCATTAAGATAGGCTTTGTGATTTCAACGATGCTCACATGAAAGATAAGAATGGAAGCACAAAGAGAGCATCATAAAACATATGACCAACACATTCAAGTCTAACATACTTCCTATGCATAGGTATTTTATAGGAAAACAACTTATCAAGATGAGCAATTTCTAGTATATGCAAATAGGAAAAGGAAACATTAATAATTTCAACACAAAGAGAGGTGATTTAGTAACGTGAGAATTTCTACGACCAAATTTTCCTCTCTCACAAAAATTACATGTAGGATCATATTTAAATTCTACAATATAGCTATCATAACATATTCTCTACACGATCCACATGCATGCAAAGTTGACACTCTTCCAAAATAGTGGGAATATCATCAAACAGAGTCATAACCTCTCCAAGCCCACGTTTATCAAAAATTTCATAAGATTGATCATTCTCCAAAGTAGTGGGGTAATTATTACCTAAAGTTGAAACTCTTCCAAACCCACTTTTAATATTATTGCAAACAATATTATCAATATCACATTCATAATGAGGTTAAATAAATTTTCAAGGTCATAAGAAGCATCACCCCAATCATGATCATTACAATATGTGGTGGACATACTAAAATTAGCATCCCCAATGTCGGTGTACTAAGGTAGGGGTACCTCAGTACCCCAACTTGTGCACGGGCAGTTGCAGCTTCCCGCGGCAGGGTTTACCGCGTGCTCGCCGGAGACCTTCCTGCTCCCTATCGAACCATTCAAAAAACAAAGTATACAAGAAAGAAGATCGAGACCCCGGCAAGTGGAGCTTGCCGGGAAGGCCGTACCAGGCTCAAGATTGCATCATTCACGCAAGGCCCTGGCAAGAGGAGCTCGCCAGGAAGACTAGAAGATTCCGTCGTAGAAGACCCGACGAGGGCCCGGGGAGCGACAAGCTTCAGAGCCCGGCAAGCTCCCGGGCCCGGCAAGGTCAAGACCCCGGCAAGGTGCTTGCCGGGAAGGCCGCGCTGTGTGCCCACGCTCCAGCTCATCGGCCCACGCGTCGCCCTGGGGCCTATCCAGGGACGCGTGGCGGATGGCTGTGCAGCCTGGGGGACACGGTGGCACTCCACGGTGGTGGATCCATCGCCGTGGCAGACGGAGACGCAAGGGCGGGAGCTTTTGGGGTCGACGGCGACGGGCATTAAATGCCCTTGTCCCCCACTGTCAAAGTAGGTATAGACCACTGTTTTGCACTGTAGCTCCACTGTTCCCGCACTGTTACAACTACCACCTCTTTTACGTTTTTACCCCTTTCTCCTACGTTGACACCTGTCGGTGACCCCTTGCACTATAAAAGGAGGCCCATGCACAACGTGGAGGGGGTTCGGAACCTAGATCACTCGTACGCTCGGTGTAGCTGCTTCTTCAAGCTCCCGAGCGCTCCAACTCAATACACAACTAAGCAGGAGTAGGGTTTTACGCGACCACCGCGGCCCGAACCTGGGTAAAACTGCCCGCGTGCCCGCTACGATCTGGTCTTTGTGCTCCCTCCGCCCTCGCACCGCACAGACAAGGGGCTCCGGTCCCATAGGTGTTCGTGGCGGACAGTTTCCCCCGACATCTTTGGCTGGGGGCTGCGAAGACCCAGCGCCTGTGGTAGCCGGCGCCCGAGGAGCGGGCGGAGCCGTTGCTCCGCTCCGAGAAGACCCCTGTCGGCTCGGCGCCGGCCTGCGAGGCGCCTCCGTCGTGGCCCGCGCGCGGGCCGCCTCTGCTGTGGCTGGTACGCCGGTCGCCCTTGGCGCGGCTTGGCTCCCCCGGGGAGCTGCCCGGCGAGCTGGTTGTTGCCGGGGCGCTTGCGCCCTCTCTCCCGTCGCCGTCTTGCGGAGACGCTTCGGTGGAGATTGCCTTGGGCTTGCCGGGGGCGGGGAGCTCTCCGATGAGGAGAGGTCGTCGGCGTAGAGCTCCGTAGATCCACCGGAGTCTTCGGCCTCCTCCTCCTCCTCTTCCCCGGCCGGCTCACTGGGCCCAGCACCCTGCGCTGCGGCCTCTTTTCCCTTGACGCCTCCGCTCCTCGCGGCGCCTCTGTTCCCTCCGGCGGCACCCTCCATTGCCGCGGCCTCGGCCGCGATTCCGTGGATCCCGGAGTGCCTCAAGGAGGGGACCCCGGCGAGCGCGTCGGGAGGGAGCTGCAGCAGTCTGCGGATCTCCGCCTCCTCCGCCTGGCAGGACGCGTCCGCAGCCTCCGCCTCCTCAGGCGTATACCCGAAATCTCCTGCCGCTGCGGCTGCAGCGGCCTCTTCAGCCCGAGAAGCCATATAGGCAATCTCCTGGTCGGTGGTGTCCCGCGTGTGCTCCTTGATGTCATTCTTGTTCTTCGCCACCTCCACGAGGTTGTCGTAGAAGTTGAGGACGTCGATGGGCTTGGGCGCAATCCACGTGCGGTCCACGCCGTGCGAATCGCATGCGGGCATCATGGCGAGGAGACGATCCCGGACTATGCTGATGCAGAGCGGCACCACTCCCCGGGGAGCTCGGAACCACTCAGGGTGTGCCGGGTCGTACTTGAAGAGTTCCCGGACCATCCCCTTCAGCTCCAGCGTCGTGAAGTTGAAGTTTAGCCCGGGGCGCAGCCTCATTATATCCGCCGGGCCGCCGTACTCCCAAGCCGGCCTTTTCCTGTCTTGGAGAGGGGCGATGCGGCGGCGGAGGAAGTCTGCGCCTACCTCTGCAACGGACAGCTGTGCCACCCGAAGACGAAGAATCCGGACGAGGGCGATGTCGAGCTTGATGTCGTCCGAGTCTAGCTCGCTCCAGTCCCTGCCGCGCACGATGGGCGTTGTGCGCGGCGCGGTGAAAGCCTGCGGCTCGTCCTCAACAACCCAGCACCACTCCGCGTGCCATTCCTCCCACTTGCCGCGGAGCTCCCCCGGCAAGTAGGACCCCTTCTTGTTCAAACGGAAAACCCAAGAAATTCCTCCGGAGAGGGGGGCCTCGGCCTCTGCTCTAGGGGTGAAGAAGTGCCTAAAAAGCGCTACATTTGGGTGTATTCCTATGAAGTTTTCGCACATGTGTGCGAAAACCGCCATTGTGAGGATGGCGTTGGGGGTGAAGTCAAGAAGATGGAGGCCGTAGGTGTGCATGATGTCGCAGAAGAAATCAGAGAAAGGAGGGCAGAGACCGCAGTGAAAGAAGGCTGCGAAGAAGTAGTACCCGCCGGGGTAGTTGTCCTTGGCGGCGGCCGGATATGCTCGCGTGCGGGGGTGCGCCTTGGTTTCCTTGGCCCAGAACAAGTAGTACTTGTTCCAGAGCTCCCGCGCGCCGAGCTTCGGCGGGAAGACGAGGTTCCGCTTCCGATACGCGGCGAGCTTCGCCGCTTGCTCCGACTTCTCCCTCTTGGCCTTCTCCGCCTTCGCCTTGTCGGTCTTCGGGGCCATGGCGGACGCGGCGGAAGAAGAGGGACGAAGAGCTCAGCGACGCCGGAGATGCAGACGGCGGCGGCGGAGGTGTGGAGGCGGAGCGCAAGAGGGATCTCTGGAGGAGGAAGAAGATGCCATGAAAGCGAAGGAGGGGAATCGCTCCTGCTTCCTCTGCTTTTATGGGGAAGTGGGGGGCGTTTCGCCTTTTTCCATTAAGAGATCGTGGTCACGTCCCATCCCACGACGCCGCAATCGACGCGTGCCGTTGGGAGGGGATGCGGCGGATACGGAAGTGGATTCGGCGCGCCGCGGGCCGCGTGTGCCCGTGCACTGTTTTGGGCCTGGCCCAACAGCGCTCGGCACCGTGTGTGGCCCAGGCCCGGGGGCTCCTGTCGGTGTACTAAGGTAGGGGTACCTCAGTACCCCAACTTGTGCACGGGCAGTTGCAGCTTCCCGCGGCAGGGTTTACCGCGTGCTCGCCGGAGACCTTCCTGCTCCCTATCGAACCATTCAAAAAACAAAGTATACAAGAAAGAAGATCGAGACCCCGGCAAGTGGAGCTTGCCGGGAAGGCCGTACCAGGCTCAAGATTGCATCATTCACGCAAGGCCCTGGCAAGAGGAGCTCGCCAGGAAGACTAGAAGATTCCATCGTAGAAGACCCGACGAGGGCCCGGGGAGCGACAAGCTTCAGAGCCCGGCAAGCTCCCGGGCCCGGCAAGGTCAAGACCCCGGCAAGGTGCTTGCCGGGAAGGCCGCGCTGTGTGCCCACGCTCCAGCTCATCGGCCCACGCGTCGCCCTGGGGCCTATCCAGGGACGCGTGGCGGATGGCTGTGCAGCCTGGGGGACACGGTGGCACTCCACGGTGGTGGATCCATCGCCGTGGCAGACGGAGACGCAAGGGCGGGAGCTTTTGGGGTCGACGGCGACGGGCATTAAATGCCCTTGTCCCCCACTGTCAAAGTAGGTATAGACCACTGTTTTGCACTGTAGCTCCACTGTTCCCGCACTGTTACAACTACCACCTCTTTTACGTTTTTACCCCTTTCTCCTACGTTGACACCTGTCGGTGACCCCTTGCACTATAAAAGGAGGCCCATGCACAACGTGGAGGGGGTTCGGAACCTAGATCACTCGTACGCTCGGTGTAGCTGCTTCTTCAAGCTCCCGAGCGCTCCAACTCAATACACAACTAAGCAGGAGTAGGGTTTTACGCGACCACCGCGGCCCGAACCTGGGTAAAACTGCCCGCGTGCCCGCTACGATCTGCTCTTCGTGCTCCCTCCGCCCTCGCACCGCACAGACAAGGGGCTCCGGTCCCATAGGTGTTCGTGGCGGACAGTTTCCCCCGACACCCAAGCTTGTAGCTTTGCATATTATTATCATAATTGACATTAATAGAATTTATAATAACATCATTGCAATCATACCTTTTCATTGAAGGAGCTATCATGAATCACTTTATTAAAAAAATGTTTAACACTTCGTCGCAATTTTCAGATTCATAATTTTCAAGCAAAACTTCATAGAGATAATCAAGTGCACTCAACTCACTAGTAATTGGTTCATCATAATTGTATCTTTTGAAAAGATTAGAAGTGGATGTGGATCCATATCAATATATTTTTAGCATGCGAAGATTCATGAAAATAGAAGGCACATGGCAACCCAAGCAAAGATAGCAAACAAGCAAACACAAATATTTTTGTGTTTTTGTAAAACTTTTTTAGAAATGGGGGAGACGAAAATGAGTGGCAAATAGCAAATAATGTAAATGCAAGGAGATGAAAGTTTATGCATATGTATTTGATAGATGTTGATGATGTCTCCCCTGGCCAGAAATTCTTCCTGCTACTTGTCATTTGCGTTGAGATTTCCCCGAAGAGGAGAGGATGATGCAGTACAGTAGCGTATTTCCCTCACTTAAGAACCAAGGTTACTGTGAGGGATATTACTATTAGGTATAAACCGCCCAGGAGGGGCCGATTTATGCCTGTGGAGATTATTTTACTGAAGCCCAGCCAAGCGTGGAGCAAGACGCTTTGGTCCAAGGAGCTTAAGGCCCAAGAGGCATTAGGGCCCATGATTTTTAAACCGCCATATGATGTATAACTTGTGATGTAAGATAGGAAGGATAAATACCGAGCCGGACACGTTTATGAGCCGGCCTCGGAATTCTGTAAACCGGACCAGGCGTCACTTCCTATATAAAGGGACGACCCGGCGATGGTTGAGGAGAGAGAACAACAGCTCGAGACACATGCAAAGCGGATTCGCTCCCTGGTCATCGAAACCCTAGCAATATTACACCAAACTAGACGTAGGCTTTTACCTTCATCGAAGGGGCCGAACTAGTATAAAATCCATGTGCCCTTGTCCGCTTTAACCCCTTTAAGCTAACCCGTAGCGATGTCCTCACGACTAAGTCCTTTTGCTAGGACATCTGACATGACAAAACCATGATAGTTGGCGCCAACCGTGGGGCTATCACACGATGGTTTCGAGTTCTTGAAGGGCAGCTTTGAAGGACTCAAGGGCTACACAGTGGGCCGAATGACTAAGAGTCGTCACGGCAAGATCTACATCGACGACGCGGGCTGGGGCCCCGAGGCCGATTCGATCGAATACGGGTACCGGATCCCCTTCGGCGGCATCCACGTCTTCATCGGCAAGATCGGTGAACCGGGCCCTGAGTCGGACATCTTCCCCAACATCGTCGAGCCGACTCAGCGTGCGAGACCTACCCGGATTCATCCCGCCATGGAGCACATCTTCGTTGGAGCAGTGCATGGAGTGCAAGCCGAGGACGGATCAGACTCTGGCGGCGAGACTGTTGTCTATTCCGGCGACGAATCTTCTTCCGGAGAGACAGAATCCTTATATCTGTTGCAGGATGGCCGATCTGAGGGCTGTTCCGATGGAGACAGTATTCCGGACCCCCTCGATCCGCCAAACCGGGTTGCCGTCTTTATGGCCGGATCACAACCTATGCAGTAGTCCTCAACTACAGCGGCGTTAACATCAGATGCGGTGGGCGCTAGGGCAGGAGGTCCTGACCCGTCGCCGTCTAAAACTTTATCCGCTTTGGTCGATACTTTGACAGCGCTGTTAACAGCAGAGGTAGCTCAGGCCAATAGAGAGCAGCATGATACGGAAGTCGCTCAGGTCAAGAGCCGGATAGATCGAACCAAGTTGGACCTAGCTGCTGAGAAAACCAAGATGGCTGCAAAGTAGGCTGAGCTTGATGCTCAAGCTTATAGACTCATGTTGGATCAGACCGCTTCATACGAGGTGATGATGAGGAGGTAGCGATCTCTCTTGCCACCGGTTTATGAGGCAAGAAACCTCTTTAGCACGCCAGGAGCAGGAACCAGTAACCAGCCAGAGGTGAACCGGGGAGGGGCATCGGGCACGGGAGCGTCAGTCCAGCCGCCGGCCGCGGAGCCAACCCGCCAGGTTGTACCATCACAGCATGTGCCCACCCCTCCTGGTCATTACTCTAATCCATTGGATAACATAGTTGTTGCCGCTTCACGACTGGTCGCTCTTCCCATTGAAGGAACATCCCCTATAGCAGTAGAGGCATGACGAGCCAGGGAGTTTTTGGAGACGGCGCTAACTCAACACCAAGCTTATTCTCACAGCCGTGAGAGGATTCATTCAACTCCTCGCCCAAGCCGGAGTTACACTAGGCGTCTGGATGAACCGGCCGTATCAAGCAGCGCACGAAGACGTAATCCGCCGCGGCAGGATGATCCGGTAGGAGGAGATGCGAACGCTCTGAACGTAGTGGATCAGGGCAGGCAACGCCGGGAGGCCGAATTAACAGCACAACATGAAGCCCGTCAGGCGACGCTGGTTCGTTCCTCTACCACAGCTGAACCGGGGGTTATGCCTAGCTCCTTGGGAGTGCCTTGTCTTACTCCCGCTTTGCGGAATGTGAAACTGCCCAAAGATTTCAAAGGACCGCGCAAGGTGCCCAATTACACGGCGGATCTATCCCCGGAGGCATGGGTTGAGAATTATGAGATGGCAATGGAGATGCTGGATGTGGATGATGCAGCGTGCGCTAAGTATTTCACAATGATGCTAGAGGTCACATCTCGCACTTGGCTGAAGGGCTTGCCAACCAATTCCGTCGGATCATGGGATGAATTGCGCCACCGGTTTATCAATAACTTCAAGGACACATGCAAGCAGCCAATGTCTGTCGTCGATCTAGCTGCCTGCGTTCAAGGAGAGTATGAGTCTACAAGTAGTTGGGTGCGTCGAGTGTCAGAGATCCTGCATCCCTCCAATAGCATCAACCCAAGCACAACAGTGTTAACCTTGGAAGGCAATTGCCGGTTTGAACCTTTGAAATTGAAGTTGGGACGGCTTAAGCGTAATTGTGAGGACATGGGGACACTCATGGGCGCTTTAGTGAAGTATGCGGACTCCGATAATACCAAATGCCCAGACGCCGATAGTGACAAGTCAGGGAAGGTAAACAAGAATGGTAAGGCGCCGCAGCCTAGCCCGGCGAATCAAGGATACAATGGTAAGCGTAAAGCGGATGGTAATTCGGATTTTGTGGCCAACACCAATGCTCAGGAGGACGAACAACGCCGCAAGGGTAGACCGCCCCCACGAAATGGGAGGCCGCCTATTAATCTGGAACGCCAGATGAACATACCTTGCCCGAAGCACGGTACAGCAGAAAAGCCAGCTACACACCTCTGGAAGGACTGTTTTATTATGTAGGAATTCATGAACCGATCTCGGCACGATCACGGACCATCCGGCGGGTCAGGCCCCGGTTTTCAAGGGCCGGGTTATCAAGGTGGTGGATCCGGTTCAGGGTACCAAGGCAATAACGGCAACCACAACGGGCACAATCAGCATAACCAACAGCACGACCAGGGCGGTTATACCAATCAGGGAAATCAACAGCGTCAACAGCAGCAACAATCCGGATATCAGAATAATCCGAAGGAGTTGAGCAGTGGGCAGTATCATGTCTTCACCACGAGCTTGTGTAAACGTGACCAGAAGGTTCACAAGAGGGCAGTGCATTCTGTTAAACCGGCGGTGCCGCGTTACCTGCGTTGGTCAGAACAACCCATTGTGTAGAGCCGAGAGGATCATCCGCCCCGGGTTGATAATCCGGGTCAGCTGGCTTTAGTTGTGGCACCTCAGGTGGGTGGCTACAAGTTTACCAAGGTGCTTATGGACGGAGGCAGCAGCATCAACATTTTATACTATGAGACTTTACGGCGCATGGGGCTGACAGATAAGAAGCTTCGGCAGTCCAACACAGTTTTTCATGGGGTAGTGCCCGGTAAATCGGCATATCTAGTTGGCAAGATCGATCTGGAGGTCACTTTTGGAGATGAACAGGATTCCAGGTCGGAGACCTTGACCTTTGAAGTAGTAAAGATCAAGAGCCCGTATCACGCTTTGTTTGGGCAACCGGTTTACGCCAAGTTCATGGCAAGGCCGTGTTATGTTTATCTGCAGCTCAAGATGCTAGGACACAAGGGAACTATTACGGTCCATGGGAGTCGCAAGATTGCGTTGGAGTGCGAGGAAGGTGATGCAGCCTATGCTGAGGCGGTTTGTGCAACCGAGGAGCTGAATTTTTATAAAGACAATGTTGATCCGGCGGATATGTCTCCGCTGAAGAAACCAACCACGGAGCATGATTCAGCCTTGAAGTTCAAATCAGCTGAAGAGACCAAACAGATTGACTTTGTTCCTGGCAATTCATCTAAGCAGTTCACCATCAGTGCTAACCTAGATCCAAAATAGGAAAGCGCGCTCATCGAGTTCATCCATGAGAATCGGGACATTTTTTCATGGAAACCTTCTGACATGCCAGGTGTACAGAGGGAACTCGCTGAGCACACTCTTAACATTGATCCTAAGTTTAAACCGGTTAAACAATTTCTGCGCCGCTTCAATGAAGAAAGGCGCAAGGCTATTGGAGAAGAAGTGGCTAGGCTCTTGGCGGCAGGCTTTATAGTTGAGGTTTTCATCCAAAGTGGTTGGCTAATCCGGTGCTAGTGCTTAAGAAAAATGGCACTTGGTGAATGTGTCTTGATTACACAGATCTGAACAAAGTTTGCCCAACTAATCCCTTTGCCCTCCCCCCCATATTGATCAAATCATTGATGCTACGACAGGTTGTGAGCGGCTAAGTTTTTTGGACGCATATTCAGGTTATCATCATATCAAGATGGCAGTTAAGGATCAGGAGAAGACGGCCTTTATAACTCCCTTTGGAGCCTTCTGCTATGTATCTATGCCATTTGGGCTTAAGAGTGCCCATGCGACCTATTAGCGTTGTGTGCAGAACCGCCTTCATGGACAGATTGGGCGGAATGTTCATGCATATGTGGATGACATTGTGGTGAAATCCAGGAAGGAGGAGACATTGATAGCAGACTTGAAAGAAACCTTTGATAATCTCCGGATTTACAAAATGATGCTCAATCCGGATAAGTGCGTTTTTGGTGTTCCGGCAGGCAAGCTCCTGGGATTCTTGGTATCAAACAGGGGAATTGAGGCTAATCCGGAGAAGATCAAGGCAATTACATCCTTGGCTAAACCGGCGTGCATCAATGATGTCCAACGCGTGGCGGGCCGTATTGCGGCGCTCAGCCGGTTTATCAGCCGTTTGGGGGAGAAGGCTATCCCGCTTTATCAGATGATGAAAAAGACATATCGCTTTGTCTGGAGTGATGCTGCTGATGCTGCGTTTGAAGACTTGAAGAAGAAATTAGCAGAGCCACCGGTCCTCGCAGCCCTAGTTAACAATGAGCCGTTGTTGTTATATGTGGCAGCTAATGCCCAGGCAGTAAGCGTGGCCATTGTGGTGGAGCGTAAGGAGGCAGGCAAGGAATATCTGGTTCAACGGCTGGTTTACTACATCAGCAAGGTGCTCATTGAATCAAAACAGAGATATCCGCATTGACAAAAATTGGTGTATGGAGTCTTCATGGCAAACCGGAAGCTAAAGCATTATTTTCAAGGCCATCCAATCACTGTAGTCAGTTCATCTCCATTGGGGGATATAATCCAAAACAGAGAAGCTACTGGTCGGGTTGCAAAGTGGGCCATTGAGCTTAGCCCGCACGGCTTGAAGTATGTGCCCCGTACTGCGATAAAATCCCAAGCATTGGTGGATTTCATTAATGATTGGACAGAGTTGCAAGCACCTGAGGAAAAGCCGGATCACACATATTGGACTATTCACTTTGATGGATCCAGGCAATTGGAGGGCTCGGGGGCTGGAGCCGTGTTAACTTCCCCACGAGGTGATAAGTTTTGTTATGTCCTCCATTTAATGTTCCCTTGTACTAACAATGCAGCTGAGTACGAAGCTCTCCTCCATGGTCTACGGCTGGCCAAGGAGATGAATTTAAGCCGGGTTAAATGCTTTGACGATTCAGACCTGGTGGCACAACAAGTATCTGAAAAGTGGGATTCCAAAGATCCACTTATGGCAGCGTATCGACAAGAGGTAGACACTGTTGCTGGACACTTCAAGGGTTATCAGGTGGATCATATAGACCGGCGGAAGAATGAAGCGGCTGATGCGTTAAGCCGGCTGGGTTCTCAACGTAAGCCGGTCCCACCCAATACCTTCTTGGATGTATTACACAACCCGTCGGTACAGTTACCTTCAGAAGAGGATTTGGCTATTCCTGATCCAGAGGCACAATTGGTTGCGGCACTTCATGTTATTCCGGATTGGACGCTTCCCTACCTGGCGTACATGAGTTAAGGTGAGTTACCAGAGGACGAAGTCTTGGCTAGACAGATAGTCCGGTGATCCAAGTCAATGACTATTGTCAATGGAGAACTTCATAATCGCAACGTTTCTGGGGCGTTTCAGTGGTTTGTGTCGTCAGAGGAGGGCTATGATATTCTTAAAGAGATCCATGAAGGTGATTGTGGTCATCATGCCGGTTCAAAATCTTTGGTGGCTAAAGCTTTTCGTCATGGGTTCTACTGGTTGACGGCTCATGCCGACGCAGGGGACTTGGTCAGAAAATGTGATGCTTGCCAGAAATTCTCACGGCGTGCTCATATACCGGCGCGGGAATTGAGGATGATTCCAATTACCTGGCCGTTTGCGACTTGGGGGCTTGATATGGTTGGAACCTTCAAGAGATCTCAAGATAAGAAGACCCACCTTTTGGTGGCGGTGGACAAATTTACCAAATGGGTTGAAGAGGAACCAGTCAGTAAGTGTGATGTAGCAACGGCTGTTCAGTTCATCAAAAAGGTGATTTTCCGGTTTGGCTTTCCACACGGCATTATAACTGACAATGGTACCAATCTATCCAAGGGGGCTATGGAGGAGTTCTGTCAACGAGAGCACATCCGTCTTGTTGTATCATCAGTAGCTCACCCTCAGTCGAATGGCCAAGCTGAAAGAGCCAATCAAAAGATCTTGAGAGGCATCAAACCCCGGCGTATGATTCCTTTGTAGAGGACACCGGGTTGTTGGGTGGAGGAGTTACCTTCTGTACTATGGAGCATCAACACTACACCTAACAGATCCATAGGGTACACGCCTTTCTTCATGATATATGGAGCTGAAGCGGTCCTCCCTAGTGATATCCGTCATCACTCGCCGCGGGTGGCGGCTTATGTTGAAGCAGATAACGAAAAAGCAAGGCAAGATGCATTGGACCGGCTGGATGAAGAACGGGACACGGCAGCAGCTCGATCGGCGATTTATCAGCAAGATCTGCGCTGGTACCACAGTCACCGGGTTAAAACGAGGACGTTTCAAGAAGGAGATCTGGTGCTCCGGCTCATCCAAGACCAGACAAACATGAACAAGTTATCCCCACCTTGGGAAGGACCCTTTGTGGTTAGCAAGAACCTGCACAACGGATCATACTACCTCGTCGACCTTCGAGAACATAAGGACTCACGTACAGCAAAGGAGGAGACCAGACGGCCGTGGAACATCGCTCTTCTTCGACCTTACTACGCCTGAGCCATAGGCTCCGCTTTATGTACATATCTTTACAATGTATATATTATGATCAATATAATAAACCGGCGCCCCCGATAAAGCGGGATATCAGCCACCTTTTTTCATAAGAGTTTGTCATATGGGGGCTTCTGTGTGCAAGGAAGTTCCTATGGCCTCTTAAACCGACGACCACATCAAGGCCATCATAAGAGCATAGCTCTGATTGCTTCGGCAATTTCCACATGGTGATGAGGGGCAAAAGAGAGTTTTGATGCCTAGCACAACTCAAACATAGGCCCCGACGAGCATAGCTCAAATGCTACCTGGGGGCTCCTGATGCAAGACATCAACGAGTTGACAACCCTTGTAGTAAACACGGCTTGGAAGCTTGGTGTATACACCTAAAACCCCGGATTAGCCTGCCTGCATCAAGTAAGTCACTCCATCCAGGTAAACCTGGTACGACCCGTCGAACATACACACAAGTCAATCTTTACAGACCCTGAACTTGGTAACGTTAAATTGACGATCATCAAGTGATTACACAAGTCAATCTTTATAGATTTTTGAACTTGGTAGCATTGAACATTGATGATTTGTTTAAGGATTGAGGACCATCTTAACAGGCTTTGCAAAATGGTTAATGACAGTAGCCTGGCAGCTCATAAAAAGCCTGGAATTTGGAGCCTGGCAGCTCGTAAAAAGCCTCGACTACATGGTCTTATTTGCCCAAAAATTTATTTTTCATTTTTTATGTTTTCTCAAATCTTTATCTTCAAGGTCATTGGGTTTTAACCAAGTCCATCGATTCAGGGAGTGGATGACTATAAGTTGCCACTACATCTGTGTTTACAGAGTTCTAGTCTGGGTTACCAACACCAGTACTAACTACAGCCAAACCGGAGTTCATCATAACCCGGTTCGGTTTTCATGATGAACCGACAGACAATCAAGGGAGTCATCAGCACTTGCACCTTGGATCATTATCTTTTCCTACCGGATTAAGGTTCATGATAATACACTTAATCACAGGTATGATACTTATTTTATATTTTATACACAGTTCAAGTTCAAAACTTAGACCATGTGTTTGGGCATTATGACCCGTCCGGCGATAAAGCGCTAGGATATTTTCAACATTGTTTTATGCAGAAACAGGTAGAATAAACCGTCAAAAGCATTGAAAGCGGGATATATTTAAGAAGTTTCCAATTGAAGCAATCTCACAAAATATAGTATGGGACGAACACAGAGTATCTCAGTTATCTTATTACAAGGCGCTGGAAGGACCAAAATAATATCAGTTTTTCTCAAAATACTGAGACATAAAGTTAAGCCGGCGCTGGTTTAAGATTCTGCGTCAGCTCGCCATGAAGATTGAGGATCAGCTTGCTCCGGTTCTTCGGCGGTTTCTTCCAGCTGCTGGAAGTCAATAGTGGTCCAGTCAATCTTGGCCAGTGCTCGGAAATAAACTTTGTCAGTGATGAGGTCTCACAGATCAATGTCAGGAGCAAAAGTGTGCTTACGAACGGGTGGAATAAGATTTTCGATATCATAAGCCGGACGCTCCGCCCGCACGTTCTCCGCATCATATCCCGGATGATATCTAGACAAATCAGCCTCGTCAGCAAGCTTGCTAGCCAGAGGCCGCATATCTTTGGTTAAGGCACGTAAGTCGTCACTGGAAAAAGTTGATCCGTCTTCCTTCATACTTGGGTAGCCGTTCATTGCCTCCGCCGGATCAAAATCAGGAACCCAAGCCTTCGGTCGAGTCAGAGCCATCAGAGCACCTGCCCTTGCAGACGACTTCTTCACTTCTATAAGGCGGGCAGGTAGAATCGACAGCTTTTCCAAAGTATCTTTGATGGTGGTAGGAGCTGGTTTGTCATGCGAGATAGCACTGATAGCCCTCTGAGCGCCGGAATATAGCTGCTCCACCAGAGTGTATGCAGCTTTCAATTTCTTTCGCACATCATCGCCAAGATGAGTGATGCGCCTCCCTGCGTTAAAATTATGAATTAAAACGGTAGAGGATGGCAAGGATCAGGGTGGTGTTAACAGGTACTTACCAAAGATGGCGGACGTCATATCATTGATCTGCTGCTTCAATCCGGACAGCTCCTCTATTACCGGATTAAGAGCAGCCTCTGCGTCACTGGCTTTCTTCTCCAAAGCAGCCCTTTCAGCACCCCAGACTGACTGCTCTTTTTCGAAGTCTTTCTTCAGCTTCTCTATACTTGCTAAAGCAAGTGTAAGCTCGTCCTTGACTTTGACAGCAGCAGTCTCTTGGAATTTCAAGTTATCCCGGAGCTCAGTTATTTCAGAGGTCTTCCGGTTCAAGTCAGTCTGCCAAAATGGAAGCACATTATATATTTATGAGGCATTTTCAGTCAAAGTCCCAAGCACATAACAAGTTATGCACTTGACACTTGGGGGCTAATGTATATTTGCAGTAAAAACCGGCATTTTTCCGACAAGTCCCAAGCACATAAACAAGTTATATACTTGGCACTTGGGGGCTAATGTGACATTGTTTTGAATACAAGTAGAAGTCCCGGTTCATCCTAAAGGAAGTAAACCGGCCCTTGGGGGCTACACATGTGCAAAACAAAGCTATCTACTAGATCTACTGAAGTCCCTGTTCACCCTAAAAGGCTAAACCGGCACTTGGGGGCTACGATGGAGTAAAGATACAGTTACAAGACACAAGTAGGAATAGAGGACAAGACAAAGGAGAAGTTACCTCATAACGCTCCTTCATCAAGTTTACCAATCCAGCTTCATAATCGCGACTGGTATGTAGCCGGTTTAAATATCCGGAATGAAGCTCCTGGGCGTTGAGCTGGGTGTAGCTGGACAAGTCAGTACTCCACTTGCCCTTATCCTTGTTGAGAAATTCTTCCTTGGCAGTATGCTTGGTCAAAGCAACAGGCTCCCCTGGAGTGGTAAAACTGGTCTGAGTGATTTCAACATCGCCATGTGAAGCAGTCGCTTGTTTAGGAGGACTAGCAGGAGCAGGACTAGCCCGGGCAGGGCTGGCCGGTTCAGGGTCATGATCCATTGGATCGCTCCCCTGATCAACAAAGACGTCTTGACCCATAGGAGAACGATCATCATGCGGAATCTCAACGTTATCTTCCGAAGGTTCAGCAAGCTCAGGATCTTCTGCCGGTTCATGAGTAGTATTATCAACTGCCGGTTTACTCAGTTTGACCTTTTTGCTAGGCTTGGGCTTACTACGAAAAGTTACAGATAATGAAAATCAGAAGAGTCAAGAACAAGTGTTAAACCAGAAAAAGCAAAAGGCAGCTTACCCAGGAACACTTTTGAGGGGAGGAATCTGAGTGGCTATTGATTCGCCAGAAGAAGAGTGAGGAGTTTCCTGATAATTCGAATCAGACGGATTAAGGGGTTGTCGAATAAGACTTGCTTTGGGGTAAAGAGCTGTTGCAGTGAGTAAAACCTCGGAACGACGCCTCAGAGATGGAGTGTGCGTTAATCCGGTGGATTCAATCGCATGGCCACTATGGCGAGTGGTGCGGCGAGCTTCATGTTGCTGCTTCTTCAAAAGAAAATTTGGATCCAAATAAGCATAAGGATGAGAAAACTGAAATTTCCGGACTGTCCAACGAATTTTTGGTGGTGGCAGCGGTTCTGAATCGGAGGAAAGAGTGATTACCTCAACATCATCCGCTTTACTGCCTTCAGCATGACCCTGGGAACAGTCATTGTTAATAAAAATGCAGACAAAGGAAAGGCAAGGAAATCAAAAGAATTAGGCGGTACCTCAGAGGCCGGATCATCTTCTTCCCCATTGGATCCCGACGCGACAGTGTTCTTCTTCTTATTTCTTTTGACAGCTTGGGTCTTTTGGCAAGCTGCTTTCGCCGGTTTATCTTGCATCTTCCTTTTCGAGAAAGGGTCATTGTCCTTTTGAAAGAAATAAAGACATTTTAAGACAAATGCTACGGACGGATTAAAACAAAGCAAAATGACAGAAGAGATTCTTACCGTTGGTGGTTTGTTGGTCGCACAGAAGGGTGCTAGACCGGTCTGACTGCAAGCTTCTAGAGGTAAGTTCAGTAGCTTCTTGACGGATTCATTGACCTCAGTCTCTGATAGCACTGCCTCTGTGTGGCGCAAAGGGTCCTTGGGATTCCCAGTATACTCACACATTAAGCCGGAAAGCCGTCTTAGCAGGAGAACGCTCCAGGAAAGCCAGCAGCGGACGAAATCAACGCCTGTCAGACCATTGGCCACAAAGGCCCTAAGCTTTGAAAGCTGAGGGGCATACTGAGCTCGCTCTTGGGCACTTAGCCGCTGTGGAAAAGGGTGGCTTTCTGGAAGACGGTAGGAGCGATAACCCGGCAACGGATTTTCACCCTCTGAGGAAGTGTCTATGCAGTAAAGCCAAGTCTGGTTCCAGTCCTTTGGATGACTGTGGAGAGTGGCGTGAGGAACACTAACATCCTTCCTCTTCTGAATAGACATCCCGCCAAGTTCAGTGTTTGGACCATCATGAAACTTAGTATGACGGTTTAAGTGAAAGAAATCCCGGAATAGCTCCAATGTTGGCTCCTCTTGCAGATAAACTTCACAAAAGACTTGGAAGTTGCAAATGTTTGATACATAGTTGGGGCCAATATCTTGTGGATGAAGCTGGAAATTTGCTAACACATCACGGAAGAACTTTGACCCAGGAGGGCTAAACCCTCGGGCCAAATGATCAAAGAAGACGACGACCTCTCCCTCTTTGGGCTTTGGAGGACATTCTGATCCGGGAACCCTCCAGTGGAGGACGTTTTTTGGACCTAAACCGCCAATTGAGGCCATTTTCTCCAAATCATCCTCAGTAATCCGAGATGGAACCCAGTTGCAGCAGACAAACGGCTTGGCTTGAGTGGTCATCTTTTCGGAAGGGAAAGGCTGAAAATACAATGAAGAGCCAATTTGTAATCTAAGCAGGTTTAAACCGGCATGCTCTATGAAAGTTCTAGTCTAAACGGCGGTTTAGGCAGGGGCCTAATGGTATCTACCGGATTAAAATATCTAGAACAGCTGTAACAATCACATCTACCGGATTATAGAGTCTGAAAAAGCTAAACCGCCAACTAAGGTAAACAAAGACGCAGATGTGAAGTTATGAAAAACAGCTTTCGCACAGACAGCAGTGAAGTATGGATCTACAGCATGTTGAAAATTCAGAGATATTCAAGATTATATTCAGCAGACGCGATGAAGGTCCTAGCAGATGCAGTCTAACTAGTCATATTGGGAAAGATAAAGCCACGGTGAAGGAGCGGAGTTACTCTTACAGTTACTAACTAGGAGATTTAGATATACGGCAAAACTACCGAGCCATGGTGAACAACTGCGAAGAACAAGGCATACCCGCGAGCTCGTATGAGGAAACCCTAAAACAAGATCTGTGAACAGGGTAAGGAGAGGATGTACCTGAGGCGACGGGTGCGGAGAAGCGCTGGCGAATATCTGGAACGATCAGGTTGATGCAGCGGCCGGACATGACGAGGATGCAGTGCTCGATGAACGGCGGCGGAGCTCGAGCACGAGTGGACGGAGGAAGAGCCGAAGGATAAAACGGCTGGCGCGGGAATCGAGGAACCGAAAAAATGGATATGGACGATACTATCGCCTCGATCTTCGGAGCTTTAATGAATAAAAGGTAAAAAACAGGTACAAGTATTAAATATGCAGATGTCGTCACGGCGGTTTAAGGCAATCTAAGAAGATGACGTCACGCCGGTTTATGAAGCATTTTGAAGCTGCAGAAAGGGAAATTTATACAAGACGTTGAAGATTGACATGAACAGGTTCAAATAAATCTGGGGCCTAATGTTAGGGATATTACTATTAGGTATAAACCGCCCATGAGGGGCCGGTTTATGCCTGTGGAGATTATTTTACTGAAGCCCAGCCAAGCGTGGAGCAAGACGCTTTAGTCCAAGGAGCTTAAGGCCCAAGAGGCATTAGGGCCCATGATTTGTAAACCGCCATATGATGTATAACTTGTGATGTAAGATAGGAAGGATAAAGACCGAGCCGGACACGTTTATGAGCCGGCCTCGGGATTCTGTAAACCGGACCAGGCATCACCTCTTATATAAAGGGACGACCCGGCGACGGTTGAGAAGAGAGAACAACGGCTCGAGACACAGGCAAATCGGATTCGCTCCCTAGTCATCGAAACCCTAGCAATATTACACCAAACTAGACGTAGGCTTTTACCTTCATCGAGGAGGCCGAACTAGTATAAAATCCATGTGTCCTTGTCCGCTTTAACCCCTTTAAGCTAACCCGTAGCGATGGCCTCACGACTAAGTCCTTTTGCTAGGACATCTGCCATGACAAAACCACGACAGTTACCAATTCAGTAGGAGAACCACACAACAGCTCGTGAGCAGCACCTGCACACAAACAACAAATCCTTTCGATCGAACGCGAACAAGGGGTTGTCAATCCCTTGGCAGTTACGTGCAAGATGAAATTGTGTAGTTTTTTATTGATAGATAGACTAGAAAATACAAAATAAAATAAATATAGAAAGAGTGCAGCAAGGTATTTTTAGTTTTTGATATATGATAAAGGTGACCCGGGGCCCATGGTTTTCACTAGATGCTTCTATCATGAAAATAGCATACGCTGGGTAAAAAAATTACTATTGGGAAATTGATAGAAAAGCAAATAATCATGATGATATCCAAGGTAATGGTCATGTATATAGGCATCACGTCTAAGACAAGTAGACCGACTCCTGCCAGCGTCTATTACTATTACTCCACACACTGACCGCTATCCAACATGCATCTAGAGTATTAAGTTCATAAAGAACGAAGTAACGCCTTAAGCAAGATGACATGATGTAGAGAAAGTAAACTCACACATGAATAAACCCCATCTTTTTATCCTTAACAGCAAGATACAATACGTGTCATGTCCCTTTCTGTCCATGGGATTGAACACCGTAAGATCAAACCCATTACAAAGCACCTCTCCCATTGCAAGAAAAATCAATCTAGTTGGCCAAACCAAATCAACAGATCAGAGAGAAATACAAAGCTATAATAATCATGCATAAAAGAGTTTAGAGAGAACTCAAAAATATTCATGGGTAATCTGATCATAAACTCACAACTCACCGGATCCAAACAAACACACCCCAAAAAGTCATTACATCAAATAGATCTCCAAGAACATCAAGGAGAACACTGTATTGAAGATCAAAGATAGAGAAGAAGCCATCTAGATATTAGCTATGGACCCGTAGGTCTATGGTAAACTACCCACACATCATCGGAAGGGCAGCAAGATTGATGTAGAGCCCCTCCGTGAACGATTCACCCTCTGGAAGGGTACCAGAGAAGGCCTTCGGATGGGATCTCGCGAGAATAGAAACTTGCAGCGGCGGAAAAAGTATTTCGGGTGGCTCTCTCTGATGTCAGGAGAATATTTGAGTACTTATAGAGGTGGAATTAGGGTTGGATGTGCCATGAGGGGCCCACAAGTCTAGGGGCGCCCCCTGGTGTGTGCTCCCTGAGCTTGTCGCTCCATCGTGGCTCGTCTACTCTTCTCTCAAACCTTCTAGGGTCTCTTCTCGTCCAGAAAAAATTAGTACATAGTTTTTCTCCGTTTGGACTGCGCTTGATATTGATTTCCTGTAAAGCCAAAAGGAGGCAAAAAACAACAATTGGCACTGGTACTAAGTTAATAGGTTAGTCCCCCAAAAATGATATATAATGGTATATAAAACATCCAAGATTGATACTATAATAGCATGGAACAATAAAAAAATTATAGATACTTTGGAGACGTATGAGTCTAAAATGTTAAAAGGGGTATTATATTATATATAGGAATGATTGTTTTTATACCCTTCGTTGTGCCCCCCTCGTCAGGGTTGCCCCTAGTTTTCTGAAAACACATGGTCTTGCCCAACCCACTTTGGCGTCTTGTGCTTTTGCCCTTTGACCGTTTGACCGTCACTTTGAAAACTTCATAACTAATTCATACTAAATCATAAAAACAATCATTTGCATTCATGACATGAAAATGTTCGGAAAAACATCACATGTATGGCAATGTCACTTGCATTCATGACAAAAGTGTTGGTAAGTGCCCATGTGAGTTTTAGCTCTTATGATACCACGATGAACAATAATATCTAAAAAAATCTAAAGCAAATTTGGTGGCAAAGAATGACAAATGTTTAAGAGCTTGCCAAGTTTCATCAGGGAATGACATTCATGGAAGTTGTGGCAAAAAAAAATCAACACTGGAAAATAGATTGTTTTTTTGCCACGGCTTCCATGAATGTCATTCCCTGATGAAACTTGGCAAGCACTTAAAAAAATTGTCATCCTTTTCCACCAACTTTGTTTTTGATTTTTCTTTAGATTTTACTGTTCATGGTGGTATCATAAGAGCTAAAACTCGGATGGGCACTTACCAACACTTTTGTCATGAATGCAGGTGACGTTGACATACATGTGATGTTTTTTCAAAAAAATTGGTATCTTATTTGCATTTTTCTAATTTAGTATGAATTAGTTATGTAGGTTTCGAAGTGTCGGTGAAACGGTCAAAGGGAAAAAGCACAAGATGCCAAAGTGGGTTGGGAAAGACCACGTGTTTTCAGGAACTAGGGGCAATCCTGACGAGGGGACACAACTAAGGGTATACAACCAATTATCCCTTATGTATAATATGATCTAGTAATTGGCATTTATATTTAATATAATATCAACTGGCCTTAAAAGGCCAAACAGTGGAAGACATATTGGGTCACAAGGGCCCTATATGGGTGGGGCCCGCTCTCCTATTGGAAGGAGGGGAGGGCGGCCAAATTAGGGAGGGACTCCCCTCCCCATGGTTGGCGCAGGGGGGGGGGTTACTAGGACAGAGCTATTCTGTTACTAGTAACAAAATATTATTCTATTACCCCTTGGCCCTATATAGGAGCGACGGCGACAGAATCTCGTGAACCCACCCACCTCCCTCCCCACCGCGCACCGCCCGCCCCCTCCCCCGCCGCGCGTCACCCCCTCCCTCCCCGTCGGCGCGCCTCCTCCCCCTCCCCG